>JAXCHB010000127.1:5902500-6502500 GCA_036926305.1 Uropetala carovei | reverse complement strand
CTCTTGTGACAGAGGGTGGAGGGGGTTGTCAAAAATCGCAAAAATGCTGTGACCCCATATGTAATACTAGCATAAGTGCCCGTTGAATTTCAACGGGTTTAATGAATCTAAATTTTCGTCAATGCAACATGTAAAAATCGCAAGAATAAAATTGTGCACTGATTTCACCATCGAATAAAGCGACAAATGAAGAAATACAGGCCGCATTTACGTTTCTGGATGAAATATAGTACTTGAGTCAATTCAGTACAACTTCCACTTTACATACTGTAAATTACAAAGTAACTCCTTTTATGATAGACAATGCTAGCCTAAAATTAATAAATTCTGTAAAGTGAATAAATAAAGTTCTTTCTTTAAACTATAATAGCTACTGTTATTAGATTTAAATAGATAACAAGCCTTAGAACTTACTATGTATTAAATAAGCACCAAAATTCCTTTTATAAAAACAAATCAATTAATTAAAATATCCACTGTTGTTTCTTCGAAAATTGCCTGTTAACAGTTTTAAATGTCCTTTTAATTTTACTTGAATTTTAATTTATATTCGTTTCCAAACTTCGACCATTGTTACGAAATTAATTCGAGGAATAACAATATAAATTTGTAAGCACGTATGGTTTACAAAGAATTTAATTTAAGAATGCTTTTTATTTCAAATTTTTCTAAAATGACACTGTTGATACTTAAATTTTTTTATATTTACGTTATTATACTTATTTTCCACAAAACACGCCAATCTCTCCCCTTCCTTCCTCTCTCCCTCTCACTCGTATTGAAGCACTCAAGGCACGCTTATTCCCAGAAGGATGTATATACAATAGCAGTAATTTGAGGTATAACAATGATAATGGTCGACATAGCAACATCACGTTAAATTTGCGAGATTTCCACAAAATATGCAAATTAAACGTTTAACATGGAATATTTCGAACTATGGGCGAAAAAAGATGAAGGGAATAAGAAACTTTTTAAATTTTTCTTCGAAATGGTTCAAATCCGAAGGTCGTCTGCTAATTTCTAATTTTAATTTCCAAATGAATAAAAGCCTGCACGTCGAAAAATCGCGTTTTAAATGTTAAGTAATGGGAAATGGAAATGCCTCTCTTGGAGACGAACGAAGGAATGTTTTCGCGATTTAAATTCGTCATTCTCTGAATAAGTGTTAATCAAACATCCCTACCAAATTTCGAGTTTCTATCATTATTATTTCTCGAGTTATTAGCGTTTGCATAGCGGACCAACCAACCAACAGACGACGGCCATTATTATACAAAATAATAAAATATTTTGTTAAAATCTGCATAAGAGCCAAGTTTTAAAATTAAATACTGCTATAAATACACTTTGTTCTTACCTTTCTCACGCCTTTCCTGGTCGGGAAGATTCTGCCATCCCTCTATCAGGATTTCAAATATTTCTCTCCACAGTTTTTCCTTTACACATTTATCACTATATTCCTTTAGTCCACTATCATAGACAGCGGGGATTTTGCACCTCAAATATAAGCACGTCAACGTCAATTTCGATGTCAGCCATCTCCCTGGCACAGAGGACTGAAGAAAACTGCGTGAACTGAGCCACAAGAAGCAAACCGTGTGCGTGTTTCAACCTGACTACGTGCGTTCCATGACGTGTGGCCGGTGGCGCGCCACAGTGGTGTGGAGAGGAAAATGGAACACGAGCCACTTTTCTGTGACCGCCACAAAACTGTGTCGTCGTGTGCGGGGTCCAACCAGAAACCGTTTGTTCTGTTTCTCGCCACAAATAGTGGCCGCCACAAAGTGGCTCGTGTGCGACAGCCCTTAATGTTAACCTATACCTAATGAATGAAATCCAATATTGATGTAATCATCATTTTTGGGGCTGTTTTGCCCCATTGTTGTCCAATTCGAGAACAAAAAAGGCGATGCCACTGCGGAGGAACCAGTGACTTGAAATTTGGCACGGTTATAGAAATTTCATTGCAACCTAAGATAAAATTATAAAATTACAAAAATTCTCATTCTTAAAAGGCGGCTTTGCCGCTTTTCGGCCCCATGCGAGAACAAAAAATGCGAGGCAGCTGCATAGGACCTAGAGACCTGAAATTTGGCACGATTATAGAATTTTCATAGCTAACCAAGATAAAATTGTAAAATTGCAAAAATTCCAACTTTTAATGTGTGGTTTTGCCCCTTTTCGTCCCCATACGAGTGTGATAATTATAAGGCACTTCTTAATGAGATACAAACATGAAATTTGGCAGAATTATGGGTTTTTAGTTACAACAGATGGAAAAAATCTTAAAATGTAAAAATTCATAATGTTAGGGTCTGTTTTGCTCCATTATTGCCCTATATGAGGATTAAAATTATATGGCATTTCCAAATGAGCTACACACTCCAAATTTGACACGGTTATATGATTATGTACAACATCGATTGGGAATAATTTGTATTTGCAGAAAGGCTAAATTTTGGAAATGCTTGTAGAATGCAAGCACATATTAACTAGTATATATATATACTAGTTAATGTGTGCTTGCTTCTGCAAGCTTTTTGTCTCATCTTAATATAAAGAGTATAGTAGACATAATTTTTAAATGCAAAAGTTTGCACCTCTGCGCTGAATAATGTTTTACATTATGGACAACATTAGAATAAAAACAACCCCAAAAATTATAATTGTAAAAGTTCTATAGTTTTTCATCATTTGATTCGAATACCTAACATTTCTGCAAAAATTCATCGATGTAGCACCTATAAATGTGTAGTAATATAAAATTAATAGTTTAGAAATGATGAAATTTTATCAGCCACAATAATAAACTTTATTATATTTTTCAATATTATTTACTGCTGTAATAGCATTCCCTAACTTCTCAAAATATTCAGCTCCCTAGCTCTAATAAAAGTGCATAAACATTAATAAATTTTTTATCATTTAGGAATTTTTTATGGCCCAATAAAAAAACATTTTCAAATTTCTATAATCCCGTTTTTGTTACTTGATATGATCTACCATTAGAAAAAATTTCAGCATTGTAGCACATTTATAAGTAACTAAAGCATGTAACGTTTTTTATATATTTATAATATGTGTGCATAATGCAAGCATTTTTTAAAATTAGCATTTTTACAATTTCAAATTATTCCTAATCGATTATGTCCAAAACCATATAACCGTGTCAAATTTCAAGTTTGTATCTAATTAAGAAATGCCATATAATATTCACACTCGTATTGGGTAGAAATAGGGCAACACCGCATCTAAAAATTTGAATTTTTGCTTTTTTTTATTTTATCTTCGGTTGCAGCAACATTTCTATAATCATGCCATATTTCAAGTCTGTAGTTCATATGGAGCTGCCTCATCATTTTTGTTCCCGTATGGAGCAATACTGGGGCAAAAGTGCTCCAAAAATGAAGATTATTACAGTATAGGATTTCCTTCATTAGGCATAGTTTAACATTAAAGGCATTACAAAATTAGCCTCTGATTCCCATTAAAAGCTTACCCATATGAAGGCATTAAGACTGTTGCCTAGGAAGCCTATTGTTAGACCCAGAAAAATTACCACTTTTTTGGGATAAAAACTACAAATTTACGCTAATTCTAATCGGATTTGAATTCTGTCTTCAAAAATAAGAAACTACAATTTATATCCAATCTGACAGTTTAAGTCTCGAGTTCGTATCTTGATGGAAAGTAATTTTAAAATGTAAATATAAAAACCTCTCCACCAATTTACATGCTTTCTTATGGGCCAAAAAGGGGCAAAAAGATGCCAAAATAACCCCTCAGAATAGGAATTTAGTCAGTTTCGGATTTTTTCCTTTGGTTGTGACTAAAAACCTAAAATCCTACCAAATTTCAAGTTTCCAGCACATCTGGAAGTGCCTCATAATTTTGTATCCTCCTATATATATATATATCATGTGTAAGAAGCATCTATATCTATAATATATACTAGTTGTTATGTGCGTGTATTCTGCAAGCATTTTCACATTTTAGCATTCTTACAAATTCAAATTATTCCCAAGCGATGTTGTACATAATGATATAACCATGTCAAATTTGGAGTTTGTTGCTCATTTAGAAGTGCCTTATAATTTTAATCCTCGTATGGGGCAGTAATGGAGCAAAACAGCCCCTAACATTATGAGTTATTACACTCTCAGATTTTTTCCATCTGTTGTAACTAAAAACCCATAATTCTGTCAAATTTCAAGTTTGTATCTCATTAAGAAGTGCCTTATAATTATCACACTCGTATGGGGCCGAAAAGGGGCAAAACCACACATTAAAAATTGGAATTTTTGCAATTTTACAATTTTATCTTAGTTTGCTATGAAAATTCTATAATCGTGCCAAATTTCAAGTCTCTAGGTCCTATGCAGCTGCCTCGCATTTTTTGTTCTCGCATGGGGCCGAAAAGCGGCAAAGCCGCCCCTTAAATATGAGAATTTTTGTAATTTTATAATTTTATCTTAGGTTGCAATGAAATTTCTATAACCGTGCCAAATTTCAAGTCTCTGGTTCCTACTCAGCGGCAGTTGCATAGGACCTAGAGACTTGAAATTAGACACGATTATAGAATTTTCATGGCAAACTAAGATAAAATTGCAAAAATTCCTATTTTTAATGTTTGGTTTTGCCCTTTTTCGGCCCCATACGATTGTGATAATTATAAGGCACTTCTTAATGAGATACAAACTTGAAATTTGTCAGAATTATGGGTTTTTAGTTGCAACAGATGGAAAAAATCTGAGACTGTAATAATTCTTAATGTTAGGGTCTGTTTTGCTCCATTATTGCTCCATACGAGGATTAAAATTATAAGGCACTTCTAAATGAGCAACAAACTCCAAATTTGACATGGTTATATGATTATTTACAACATTGCTTGGGAGTAATTTGAATTTGTAAAAATGCTAAAATTTGAAAATGCTTGCAGAATGCAAGCACATAACAACTAGTCTATAATATATAGATGCTTCTTACACATGATATATTATATATATATATATGAGGATACAAAATTTTGAGGCACTTCCAGATGTGCCAGAAACTTGAAATTTGGTAGGATTATAGGTTTTTAGTCACAACCAAAGGAAAAAATCCGAAACTGACTAAATTCCTATTTTGAGGGGCTATTTTGGCCCCTTTTTGCCCCCTTTTTTGCCCATAAGAGAGCATGTAAATTGGTGCAGAGGTTTTTATATTTACATTTTAAAATTACTTCCCGTCAAGATACGAACTCGAGACTTAAACTGTCGGATAGGATATAAATTGTAGTTTCTAATTTTTGAAGACGGAATGCAAATCCGAGAAGAATTAGCTTAATTTTATAGTTTTTATCGCAAAAAATTGCTAATTTTTCTGGGTCTAACAATAGGTTTTCTTGGTAACAAGCTCTATCCTTTCATATGGGTAAGCCTTTAATGGGAATCAGAGGCTTATATTTTAATGCTGTTAATGTTAAACTACACCTAATGAAGGAAATCCGATATTGATATAATCCTCATTTTTGGGGTTGTTTTGCCCCATTATTGCCCCATTCGAGAACAAAAAAGTGCGATGCAACTGCATAGGACCCAGAGACTTGAAATTTGGCACGGTTATAGAAATTACATTGTAACCTAAGATAAAATTACAAAATTACAAAAATTTGAATTTGTAAAAATGCTAAAATTTGAAAATGCTTGCAGAATGCAAGCACATAACAACTAGTCTATAATATATAGATGCTTCTTACACATGATATATTATATATATATATATGAGGATACAAAATTTTGAGGCACTTCCAGATGTGCCAGAAACTTGAAATTTGGTAGGATTATAGGTTTTTAGTCACAACCAAAGGAAAAAATCCGAAACTGACTAAATTCCTATTTTGAGGGGCTATTTTGGCCCCTTTTTGCCCCCTTTTTTGCCCATAAGAGAGCATGTAAATTGGTGCAGAGGTTTTTATATTTACATTTTAAAATTACTTCCCGTCAAGATACGAACTCGAGACTTGAACTGTCGGATAGGATATAAATTGTCGTTTCTTATTTTTGAAGACAGAATTCAAATCCGAGTAGAATTAACATAAATTTATAGTTTTTATCGCAAAAAAGTGGTAATTTTTCTTGTTCTAACAATAGGCTTCCTAGCAACAGGCTTAATGCTTTCATATGGGTAAGCTTTTAATGGAAATCAGAGGCAGCGAAACACGTAATTCGGAGCCGAGATGCGAACTTATGCATTGAAAGTAATTTTTAGGCTTTTATTTTTACTTTCAGGTGAGAGAAAATGCTTGCAGAATGCAAGCACACGTTCACTAGTATCCCATATAGTATATCCTCTGTAAGAAGAGTCTATATAGAATGATATATAGGAGGATACTAATGTCTGGCCCAAACTATAATAGTTGGAGAGCTGCAATTTAATACAGAGGTTAATAAAAAAAATAATTGTAGGAAAAATTGCAACAATGTGCATTATTTTGGACGCTAAAAATTATAAACAAATTTACTAATATTTCATAGTTTAGGTATTTCTAAATGCGCTATCAAGCCGAAATTTTTTCTTCTTATAGAATTCGCCAAATAATGATCACAAGAGTATAGAA
Source organism: Uropetala carovei (assembly GCA_036926305.1). NCBI lineage: Eukaryota > Metazoa > Arthropoda > Insecta > Odonata > Petaluridae > Uropetala > Uropetala carovei. Next base: position 6,495,896 of record JAXCHB010000127.1, on the reverse strand, counting down.
ATTTGAAAATTTTATTCGATCGGCCGTAATAAATTCTCAGATGTTTAAAAAATTGACTAATGTTTATGTACTTTCCTTAGATTCAGGAAGCTGGAAATTTTAAAAGAGCTAGGAAATAATGTCCCGGTGTAAAATAACATTGAAAAATTTCGTAATATTTATTGCTGTGGCTGTTAAAAATTAATAAAGTTTAAACAATGAAATTCATATAAATGTACTTCTAGAGGTGCTACATTGAGGAAATTTCGCATAAATGTGAGGTATTCGTAAAAAATGATAAAAACCTATAAATGTGTTATAATTATAAATTTTAGGGGTTGTTTTTACCCCAATATTTTCGAAACAGAAAAACACGTAATTCGGAGCCGAGATGCGAACGTATGCATTGAAAGGAATTTTTAGGCTTTTATTTTTACTTTAAGGTGAGAGAAAATACTTGCAGAATGCAAGCACACGTTCACTAGTATATTATAGATATAGATGCTTCTTACACATGATATATATATATAGGAGGATCAAAATTATGAGGCACTTCCAGAATGAAATTGCAGAATGCAAGCACATATTATCTAGTATATAGATATATATATATAGGAGGATACAAAATTAAGAGGCACTTCCAGATGTGCTAGAAACTTGAAATTTGGCAGGATTATAGGCTTTTAGTCACAACCAGAGGGAAAAATCCGAAACTGTTCAAATTCCTATTTTGAGGGGCTATTTTGGCCCCTTTTTGCCCCATTTTTTGCCCATAAGAAAACGTAAATTGGTGTAGAGGTTTTTATAATTGCATTTTAAAATTACTTCCTGTCAAGATACAAACTCGAGACTTAAACTGTCGGATAGGATATAAATTGTAGTTTCTAATTTTTGAAGACAGAATTCAAATCCGAGTAGAATTAGCGTAAATTTATAGTTTTTATTGCAAAAAAATGGTAATTTTTCTGGGTCTAACAATAGGTTTCCTTGGTAACAAGCTCTATCCTTTCATATGGGTAAGCTTTTCATGGGAACCAGAGGCTTATATTTTAATGCTGTTAATGTCAAACTACACCTAATGAAGGAAATCCGATATTGATATAATCCTCATTTTTGGGGCTGTTTCGCCCCATTATTGCCCGATTCGAGAACAAAAAATGCGATGCAACTGCATAGGACCCAGAGACTTGAAATTTGGCACGGTTATAGAAATTTCATTGCAACCTAAGATGAAATTATAAAATTACAAAAATTCTCATTTTTAAAGGGCGGTTTTGCCCCTTTTCGGACCCATGCGAGAACAAAAAATGCGAGGCAGCTGCATAGGACCTAGAGACTTGAAACTTGGCACGATTATAGAATTTTCATGGCAAACTAAGATAAAATTGCAAAATTGCAAAAATTTCTATTTTTAATGTTTGGTTTTGCCCTTTTTCGGCCCCATACGAGTGTGATAATTATAAGGCACTTCTTATTGAGATACAAACTTGAAATTTGGAAGAATTATGGGTTTTTAGTTACAACAGATGGAAAAAATCTGAGAGTGTAATAATTCTTAATGTTAGGGACTGTTTTGCTCCATTATTGCTCCATACGAGGATAAAATTATAAGGCACTTCTAAATGAGCAACAAACTCCAAATTTGATATGGTTATATGATTCTGTACAACATCGATTGGGAATAATTTGAATTTGTAAAAATGCTAAAATTTGAAAATGCTTGCAGAATGCAAGCACATATTATCTAGTATATAGATATATATATAGGAGGATACAAAATTATGAGGCACTTCCAGATGTGCTAGAAACTTGAAATTTGGCAGGATTATAGGCTTTTAGTCACAACCAGAGGGAAAAATCCAAAACTGTTCAAATTCCTATTTTGAGGGGCTATTTTGGTCCCTTTTTGCCCCATTTTTTGCCCATAAGAAAACATGTAAGTTGGTGTAGAGGTTTTTATAATTGCATTTTAAAATTACTTCCTGTCAAGATACAAACTCGAGACTTAAACTGTCGGATAGGATATAAATTGTAGTTTCTTATTTTTGAAGACAGAATTCAAATCCGAGTAGAATTAGCGTAAATATATAGTTTTTATTGCAAAAAAGTGGTAATTTTTCTGGGTCTAACAATAGGCTTCCTAGCAACAGGCTTAATGCTTTCTTCGAAAATTTTTTTCAAAAATTTTTTTCAAAATTTTTTTTCAAAATTTTTTTCGAAAATTTTTTTCAAATTTTTTTTCGAAAATTTTTTTCAAAATTTTTTTCGAAAATTTTTTTTCAAAATTTTTTTCGAAAATTTTTTTTCAAATTTTTTTCAAAATTTTTTTCGAAAACTTTTTTCGAAAATTTTTTTCAAAATTTTTTTCGAAAATTTTTTTCGAAAATTTTTTTTAAAAATTTTTTTCCAAAATTTTTTAAAAATTTTTTTTCGAAAATTTTTTTTAAAAATTTTTTTCGAAACTTTTTTTGAAATTTTTTTTTGAAAATTTTTTTCGAAACTTTTTTTCGAAATTTTTTTCGAAAATTTTTTTCAAAATTTTTTTCCAAAATTTTTTTTCAAAATTTTTTTCGAGAATTTTTTTCGAGAATTTTTTTTAAAAATTTTTTTCGAAAATTTTTTTTCAAAATTTTTTTCGAAAATTTTTTAAAAAAATTTTTTTTCAATTTTTTTTTCAAAATTTTTTTCAAAAATTTTTTTCAAAATTTTTTTCGAAAATTTTTTTCAAAATTTTTTTTGAAAATTTTTTTCGAAAATTTTTTTCAAAATTTTTTTCGAAAATTTTTTTTCAAAATTTTTTTCGAAATTTTTTTTTTCGAAAATTTTTTTTCAAAATTTTTTTCGAAAATTTTTTTCAAAATTTTTTTCGAAAATTTTTTTCAAATTTTTTTTCGAAAATTTTTTTCAAAATTTTTTTTGAAAATTTTTTTCGAAAATTTTTTTCGAAAATTTTTTTCAAAATTTTTTTCGAAAATTTTTTTCGAAATTTTTTTCGAAAATTTTTTTCGAAATTTTTTTTGCAAATTGTTTTCAAAAATTTTTTTTTAAATTTTTTTCGAAAATTTTTTTAAAAAATTTTTTTTCAAATTTTTTTTCAAAATTTTTTTCAAATTTTTTTCAAATTTTTTTCGTAAATTTTTTTTCAAAATTTTTTTAGAAATTTATTTTCGAAAATTTTTTTAAAAAATTTTTTTTCAAATTTTTTTTCAAATTTTTTTTCAATATTTTTTTCAAATTTTTTTTGAAATTTTTTTTTGAAAATTTTTTTCGAAAATTTTTTTCAAAATGTTTTCGAAAATTTTTTTTGAAATTTTTTTCGAAAATTTTTTTCACAATTTTTTTCGAAAATTTTTTTTAAAAATTTTTTTCGAGAATTTTTTTCGAGAATTTTTAAAAATTTTTTTCGAAAATTTTTTTTCAAAATTTTTTTCGAATATTTTTTTAAAAAATTTTTTTTCAAAATTTTTTTCAAAAATTTTTTTCAAAATTTTTTTCGAAAATTTTTTTCAAAATTTTTTTTCAAAATTTTTTTCGAAAATTTTTTTCAAATTTTTTTTCGAAAATTTTTTTCAAAATTTTTTTCGAAAATTTTTTTTCAAAATTTTTTTCGAAAATTTTTTTTCAAATTTTTTTCAAAATTTTTTTCGAAAACTTTTTTCGAAAATTTTTTTCAAAATTTTTTTCGAAAATTTTTTTCGAAAATTTTTTTTAAAAATATTTTTCAAATTTTTTTTGAAATTTTTTTTTGAAAATTTTTTTTCGAAAATTTTTTTCAAAATTTTTTTCGAAATTTTTTTCGAAAATTTTTTTCAAAATTTTTTTCGAAAATTTTTTTTCAAAATTTTTTTCGAGAATGTTTTTCGAGAATTTTTTTTAAAAATTTTTTTTTCAAAATTTTTTTCGAATTTTTTTTTAAAAAATTTTTTTTCAAATTTTTTTTCAAAATTTTCTTCAAAAATGTTTTCAAAATTTTTTTCGAAAATTTTTTTCAAAATTTTTTTGAAAATTTTTTTCGAAAATTTTATTTCAAAATTTTTTTCGAGAATTTTTTTAAAAAATTTTTTTTCAAATTTTTTTTCAAAATTTTTTTCGAAAATTTTTTTCAAAATTTTTTTAGAAAATTTTTTTCAAAATTTTTTTCGAAAATGTTTTTCAAAATTTTTTTTGAAAATTTTTTTCGAAAATTTTTTTCAAAATTTTTTTTAAAAAATTTTTTTTTAATTTTTTTTCAAAATTTTTTTCAAAATTTTTTTCGAAAATTTTTTTTCAAAATTTTTTTCGAGAATTTTCTTCGAAACTTTTTTTTCAAAATTTTTTTCGAAAATTTTTTTTATCGAAAATTTTTTTCAAAAATTTTTTTCAAAATTTTTTTTCAAAATTTTTTTCGAAAATTTTTTTCAAATTTTTTTTCGAAAATTTTTTTCAAAATTTTTTTCGAAAATTTTTTTTCAAAATTTTTTTCGAAAATGTTTTTTCAAATTTTTTTCAAAATTTTTTTCGAAAATTTTTTTCAAAACTTTTTTCAAAATTTTTTTCGAAAATTTTTTTTAAAATTTTTTTTTCAAATTTTTTTTGAAAATTTTTTTCGAAAATTTTTTTCGAAAATTTATTTCAAAATTTTTTTTGGAAATTTTTTTCGAATTTTTTTTCGAAATTTTTTTCGAAAATTTTTTTCGAAATTTTTTCGAAATTTTTTTCGAAAATTTTTTTCAAAATTTTTTTCGGAAAATTTTTTTTAAAAATTTTTTTCGAAAATTTTTTTTCAAAATTTTTTTTGAAAATTTTTAAAAAAAATTTTTTTTAAAATTTTTTTTCAAAATTTTTTTTGAAAATTTTTAAAAAGAATTTTTTTAAAAATGTTTTTTCAAAATTTTTTTTCAAAATTTTTTTTGAAAATTTTTTTCGAAATTTTTTTCGAAAATTTTTTTCAAAAATTTTTTTCGAAATTTTTTTTCAAATTTTTTTCGAAAATTTTTTTCAAAATGTTTTTCGAAAATTGTTTTCAAAATTTTTTTCGAAATTTTTTTCGAAAATTTTTTTCGAATTTTTTTTTTCCAAATTTTTTTCGAAAATTTTTTTTCAAAATTTTTTTCGAAATTTTTTTTCGAAAATTTTTTTAAAAAATTTTTTTTCCAATTTTTTTTCAAAATTTTTTTCAAAATTTTTTTCGAAAATTTTTTTTCAATATTTTTTTCGAGAATTTTTTTCGAAACTTTTTTTTCAAAATTTTTTTCGAAAATTTTTTTTCGAAAATTTTTGTCAAAAATTTTTTTCAAAATTTTTTTTCAAAATATTTTTCGAAAATTTTTTTCAAATTTTTTTTCGAAAGTTTTTTCGAAAATTTTTTTTCAAAATTTTTTTCGAAAATTTTTTTCGAAATTTTTTTCGAAAATGTTTTTCGAAAATTTTTTTCGAAAATTTTTTTTCAAATTTTTTTCGAAAATGTTTCTTTAAATATGTTTTTCAAAATTTTTTTCAAAATTTTTTTCGAAAAGTTTTTTCAAAATTTTTTTCGAAAATTTTTTTCAAAATTTTTTTCGAAAATTTTTTTCGGAAAATTTTTTTAAAAAATTTTTTTTGAAAATTTTTTTTCAAAATTTTTTTTGAAAATTTTTTTCGAAAATTTTTTTCGAAAATTTTTTTCGGAAAATTTTTTTAGAAAATTTTTTTTAAAAATTTTTTTCGAAAATTTTTTTTCAAAATTTTTTTCAGAATTTTTTTCGAAAATTTTTTTAAAAAATTTTTTTTCAAATTTTTTTTCAAAATTTTTTTTTCAAAATTTTTTTCAAAATTTTTTTTCAAAATTTTTTTCGAAAATTTTTTTCAAAATTTTTTTCGAAAATTTTTTTCAAAATTTTTTTCAAAATTTTTTTTCGAAAATTTTTTTCAAAATTTTTTTCAAAAATTTTTTTCAAAATTTTTTTCGAAATTTTTTTTCAAATTTTTTTTCAAAAATTTTTTTCAAAATTTTTTTCGAAAATTTTTTTTCAAAATTTTTTTCGAAAATTTTTTTCCAAATTTATTTCGAAATTTTTTTTCGAAAATTTTTTTCGAAATTTTTTTCAGTTTTTCTAGAAAATTTTTTTCAAAATTTTTTTCGAAAATTTTTTTTGAAAATTTTTTTTCAAAATTTTTTCGAAAATTTTTTTCGAAAATTTTTTTCAAAATTTTTTTCGAAAATTTTTTTCGAAATTTTTTTCGAAAATTTTTTTTCAAAATTTTTTTCAAAATTTTTTTCGAAAATTTTTTTAAAAAATTTTTTTTCAAAATTTTTTTCAAAATTTTTTTCGAAAATTTTTTTTCAAAATTTTATTCGAGAATTTTTTTCGAAAATTTTTTTTAAAAATTTTTTTCGAAAATTTTTTTCAAAATTTTTTTCGAAATTTTTTTCGAAATTTTTTTTCGAAATTTTTTTTTCCAAATTTTTTTCGAAAATTTTTTTTCGAAATTTTTTTTCGAAAATTTTTTTTAAAAATTTTTTTTCAAATTTTTTTTAAAAATTTTTTTCGAAAATTTTTTTTCAAAATTTTTTTCGAGAATTTTTTTCGAAACTTTTTATTCAAAATTTTTTTCGAAAATTTTTTTTCGAAAATTTTTTCAAAATTTTTTTTCAAAATTTTTTCAAAATTTTTTTCGAAAATTTTTTTCAAATTTTTTTTCGAAAATTTTTTTCGAAAATTTTTTTTCAAAATTTTTTTCGAAAATTTTTTTTCAAATTTTTTTCAAAATTTTTTTCGAAAATTTTTTTTGAAAATTTTTTTCAAAATTTTTTTCGAAAATTTTTTTCGAAATTTTTTTCAAAAATTTTTTTCGAAAATTTTTTTCGAAATTTTTTTCGAAATTTTTTTCGAAAATTTTTTTCGAAATTTTTTTTTCAAATTTTTTTCGAAATTTTTTTTTCAAAATGTTTTTCAAAATTTTTTTTCAAAATTTTTTTCGAAAATTTTTTTAAAAAATTTTTTTCGATATTTTTTTTCAAAATTTTTTTTGAAAATTTTTTTCGAAAATTTTTTTCGGAAAATTTTTTTCGAAAATTTTTTTCGGAAAATTTTTTTAAAAAATTTTTTTCGAAAATTTTTTTTCAAAATTTTTTTCAAAATTTTTTTCGAAAATTTTTTTAAAAATTTTTTTTTCAAATTTTTTTCAAAATTTTTTTCGAAAATTTTTTTCAAAATTTTTTTTGAAAATGTTTTTCGAAAATTTTTTTCAAAATTTTTTTCAAAAATTTTTTTCAAAATTTTTTTTCAAAATTTTTTTCGAAATTTTTTTTCAAATTTTATTGCAAAAATTTTTTTCAAAATTTTTTTCGAAAATTTTTTTTCAAAATTTTTTTTCAAAATTTTTTTCGAAATTTTTTTTCAAAATTTTTTCGAAAATTTTTTTCGAAATTTTATTCAAAATTTTTCTCGAAAATTTTTTTCGAAAATTTTTTTCGAAATTTTTTTCGAAAATTTTTTTTCAAAATTTTTTTCAAAATTTTTTTCGAAAATTTTCGAAAATTTTTTTAAAAAATTTTTTTCCAAAATTTTTTTTAAAAAATTTTTTCGAAAATTTTTTTAAAAAATTTTTTAAAAAAATTTTTTTAAAAATTTTTTTTCAAAATTTTTTTCAAAATTTTTTTCGAAAATTTTTTTTCAAAATTTTTTTCGAGAATTTTTTTCGAAAATTTTTTTTCAAAATTTTTTTCGAAAATTTTTTTTCGAAAATGTTTTTCGAAAATTTTTTTCAAAATTTTTTTCGAAAATTTTTTTTCAAAATTTTTTTCGAAAATTTTTTTCGAAATTTTTTTCGAATTTTTTTTCGAAAATTTTTTTCGAAATTTTTTTTTCAAATTTTTTTCAAAAATTTTTTTTAAAAATTTTTTTCGAAATTTTTTTCGAAAATTTTTTTCGAAATTTTTTTTTCAAATTTTTTTCGAAAATTTTTTTTCAAAATTTTTTTCAAAATTTTTTTCGAAAATTTTTTTCAAAATTTTTTTCGAAAATTCTTTTCGGAAAATTTTTTTTAAAAATTTTTTTCGAAAATTTTTTTTCAAAATTTTTTTCGAAAATTTTTTTCAAAATTTTTTTTGAAAATTTTTTTCGAAAATTTTTTTCAAAATTTTTTTCGAAAATTTTTTTCGAAATTTTTTTCGAAAATTTTTTTCGAAATTTTTTTTGAGAATTTTTTTCGAAACTTTTTTTTCAAAATTTTTTTCGAAAATTTTTTTTCGAAAATTTTTCTCAAAAATTTTTTTCAAAATTTTTTTCGAAAATTTTTTTCAAATTTTTTTTCGAAAATTTTTTTTAAAATTTTTTTTCAAAATTTTTTTTCAAATTTTTTTCGAAAATTTTTTTCGAAATTTTTTTCGAAAATTTTCGAAAATTTTTTTCGAAATTTTTTTTTCAAATTTTTTTCGAAATTTTTTTTTCAAATTTTTTTTCAACATTTTTTTTCAAAATTTTTTTCAAAATTTTTTTCAAAATTTTTTTCGAAATTTTTTTTCAAATTTTTTTTCAAAAATTTTTTTCCAAATTTTTTTCGAAATTTTTTTTTCAAAATTTTTTTTCAAATTTTTTTCAAAATTTTTTTCGAAAATTTTTTTTCGAAAATTTTTTTCGAAAATTTTTTTCGAAAATTTTTTTCGAAATTTTTTTCAAAATTTTTTTCAAAATTTTTTTCGAAAATTTTTTTTGAAAATTTTTTTTGAAAATTTTTTCGAAAATTTTTTTAAAATTTTTTTTTCAAATTTTTTTTCAAAATTTTTTTTTCAAATTGTTTTCAAAATTTTTTTCGAAATTTTTTTTCAAATTTTTTTCGAAAATTTTTTTTCAAAATGTTTTTCAAAAATTTTTTTCAAAATTTTTTTCGAAATTTTTTTTCAAATTTTTTTTCAAAAATTTTTTTCAAAATTTTTTTCGAAAATTTTTTTTCAAAATTTTTTTTCAAAATTTTTTTCGAAAATTTTTTTCAAAATTTTTTTCGAAAATTTTTTTCGAAATTTTTTTCAAAATTTTTCTCGAAAATTTTTTCGAAAATTTTTTTTAAAAATTTTTTCGAAAATTTTTTTTCAAAATTTTTTTAAAAATTTTTTTTTCAAATTTTTTTCGAAAATTTTTTTCGAAATTTTTTTTTCCAATTTTTTTCGAAAATTTTTTTTCAAAATTTTTTTCAAAATTTTTTTCGAAAATTTTTTTCGAAAATTTTTTTAAAAAATTTTTTTTAAAATTTTTTTTCAAAATTTTTTTCGAAAATTTTTTTTCAAAATTTTTTTTGAAAATTTTTTTCGAAAATTTTTTTTCAAAATTTTTTTCGAAAATTTTTTTTCGAAAATTTTTTTCGAAAATTTTTTTCAAAATTTTTTTCGAAAAATTTTTTCAAATTTTTTTTCGAAAATTTTTTTCAAAATTTTTTTCGAAAATTTTTTTTCAAAATTTTTTTCGAAAATTTTTTTCAAATTTTTTTTTCAAAATTTTTTTCGAAAATTTTTTTTCAAAATTTTTTTTGAAAATTTTTTTCGAAAATTTTTTTTGAAATTTTTTTCGAAAATTTTTTTTTAAAATTTTTTTTCAAAATTTTTTTCAAAATTTTTTTCGAAAATTTTTTTAAAAAATTTTTTTTCAAATTTTTTTTCAAAATTTTTTTTGAAAATTTTTTTCGAAAATTTTTTTCAAAATTTTTTTCGAAAATTTTTTTCAAAATTTTTTTCGAAATTTTTTTCGAAAATTTTTTTCGAAATTTTTTTCGAAAATTTTTTTCGAAATTTTTTTCGAAAATTTTTTTCGAAATTTTTTTTTCAAATTTTTTTCGAAAATTTTTTTTCAAATTTTTTTCAAAATTTTTTTCGAAAATTTTTTTCGAAAATTTTTTTCAAAATTTTTTTCGAAAATTTTCTTCGCAACATTTTTTTTAAAAATTTTTTTCGAAAATTTTTTTTCAAAATTTTTTTCGAAAATTTTTTTCGAAATTTTTTCGAAAATTTTTTTCAAAATTTTTTTCGGAAAATTTTTTTAAAAAATTTTTTTCGAAAATTTTTTTTCAAAATCTTTTTAAAAAAGTTTTTTTTCAAATTTTTTTTCAAAATTTTTTTCGAAAATTTTTTTCGAAAATTTTTTTCGAAAATTTTTTTCGAAAATTTTTTTCGAAAATTTTTTTCAAAATTTTTTTCGAAAATTTTTTTCAAAATTTTTTTTGAAAATTTTTTTCAAAATTTTTTTCGAAATTTTTTTTTCAAATTTATTTCGAAATTTTTTTTTCAAAATTTTTTTCGAAAATTTTTTTCCAAATTTTTTTCAAAATTTTTTTCGAAAATTTTTTTCGATATTTTTTTCAAAATTTTTCTCGAAAATTTTTTTCAAAATTTTTTTCGAAAATTTTTTTCAAAATTTTTTTTGAAAATTTTTTTCGGAAAATTTTCTTAAAACATTTTTTTCGAAAATTTTTTTTCAAAATTTTTTTAAAAAATTTTTTTTCAAATTTTTTTTCAAAATTTTTTTTCAAAATTTTTTTCGAAAATTTTTTTCAAAATTTTTTTCCAAAAAATTTTTTTCGAAAATTTTTTTCAAAATTTTTTTTGAAAATTTTTTTCAAAATTTTTTTCGAAAATTTTTTTCGAAATTTTTTTTTCAAATTTTTTTCGAAAATTTTTTTTCAAAATGTTTTTCAAAAATTTTTTTCAAAATTTTTTTCGAAATTTTTTTTCAAATTTTTTTCGAAAATTTTTTTTCAAAATGTTTTTCAAAAATTTTTTTCAAAATTTTTTTCGAAATTTTTTTTCAAATTTTTTTTCAAAAATTTTTTTCAAAATTTTTTTCGAAAATTTTTTTTCAAAATTTTTTTCAAAATTTTTTTTCAAAATTTTTTTCAAAATTTTTTTCGAAACTTTTTTTCAAAATTTTTTTCGAAAATTTTTTTCGAAATTTTTTTCAAAATTTTTCTCGAAAATTTTTTCGAAAATTTTTTTTAAAAATTTTTTCGAAAATTTTTTTTCAAAATTTTTTTAAAAATTTTTTTTTCAAATTTTTTTTCAAAATTTTTTTCGAAAATGTTTTTCAAAATTTTTTTCAAAAAATTTTTCAAAATTTTTTTCGAAAATTTTTTTCAAATTTTTTTTTGAAAATTTTTTTCGAAATTTTTTTTCAAATTTTTTTTCAAATTTTTTTTCGAAAATTTTTTTCGAAATTTTTTTCGAAAATTTTTTTCGAAATTTTTTTTTCAAATTTTTTTCGAAAATTTTTTTTCAAAATTTTTTTCAAAATTTTTTTCGAAAATTTTTTTCGAAAATTTTTTTAAAAAATTTTTTTTAAAATTTTTTTTCAAAATTTTTTTTGAAAATTTTTTTCGAAAATTTCTTTTCAAAATTTTTTTCGAAAATTTTTTTTCGAAAATTTTTTTCAAAAATTTTTTTCAAAATTTTTTTCGAAAATTTTTTTCAAATTTTTTTTCGAAAATTTTTTTCAAAATTTTTTTCGAAAATTTTTTTTCAAAATTTTTTTCGAAAATTTTTTTCAAATTTTTTTTTCAAAATTTTTTTCGAAAATTTTTTTTCAAAATTTTTTTTGAAAATTTTTTTCGAAAATTTTTTTCGAAATTTTTTTCGAAAATTTTTTTTTAAAATTTTTTTTCAAAATTTTTTTCAAAATTTTTTTCGAAAATTTTTTTAAAAAATTTTTTTTCAAATTTTTTTTCAAAATTTTTTTTGAAAATTTTTTTCGAAAATTTTTTTCAAAATTTTTTTCGAAAATTTTTTTCAAAATTTTTTTCGAAATTTTTTTCGAAAATTTTTTTCGAAATTTTTTCGAAAATTTTTTTCGAAATTTTTTTCGAAAATTTTTTTCGAAATTTTTTTTTCAAATTTTTTTCGAAAATTTTTTTTTCAAATTTTTTTCAAAATTTTTTTCGAAAATTTTTTTCGCAAATTTTTTTCAAAATTTTTTTCGAAAATTTTCTTCGCAACATTTTTTTTAAAAATTTTTTTCGAAAATTTTTTTTCAAAATTTTTTTCGAAAATTTTTTTCGAAATTTTTTCGAAAATTTTTTTCAAAATTTTTTTCGGAAAATTTTTTTAAAAAATTTTTTTCGAAAATTTTTTTTCAAAATTTTTTTAAAAAAGTTTTTTTTCAAATTTTTTTTCAAAATTTTTTTCGAAAATTTTTTTCAAAATTTTTTTCGAAAATTTTTTTCAAAATTTTTTTTGAAAATTTTTTTCAAAATTTTTTTCGAAATTTTTTTTTCAAATTTATTTCGAAATTTTTTTTTCAAAATTTTTTTCGAAAATTTTTTTCCAAATTTTTTTCAAAATTTTTTTCGAAAATTTTTTTCGAAATTTTTTACAAAATTTTTCTCGAAAATTTTTTTCAAAATTTTTTTCGAAAATTTTTTTCAAAATTTTTTTTGAAAATTTTTTTCAAATTTTTTTTCGAAAATTTTTTTCGAAAATTTTTTTTAAAAATTTTTTTCGAAAATTTTTTTTCAAAATTTTTTTCAAAATTTTTTTCGAAAATTTTTTTCAAAATTTTTTTCGAAAATTTTTTTTAAAAATTTTTTTTCAAATTTTTTTTGAAAATTTTTTTTGAAATTTTTTTTTAAAATTTTTTTCGAAAATTTTTTCCAAAATTTTTTCGAAAATTTTTTTCGAAATTTTATTCAAAATTTTTCTCGAAAATTTTTTTCGAAAATTTTTTTCGAAATTTTTTTCGAAAATTTTTTTTCAAAATTTTTTTCAAAATTTTTTTCGAAAATTTTCGAAAATTTTTTTAAAAAATTTTTTCGAAAATTTTTTTAAAATTTTTTTTTCAAATTTTTTTTCAAAATTTTTTTTTCAAATTGTTTTCAAAATTTTTTTCGAAATTTTTTTTCAAATTTTTTTCGAAAATTTTTTTTCAAAATGTTTATCAAAAATTTTTTTCAAAATTTTTTTCGAAATTTTTTTCAAATTTTTTTTCAAAAATTTTTTTCAAAATTTTTTTCGAAAATTTTTTTTCAAAATTTTTTTTCAAAATTTTTTTCGAAAATTTTTTTCAAAATTTTTTTCGAAAATTTTTTTCGAAATTTTTTTCAAAATTTTTCTCGAAAATTTTTTCGAAAATTTTTTTTAAAAATTTTTTCGAAAATTTTTTTTCAAAATTTTTTTAAAAATTTTTTTTTCAAATTTTTTTTGAAAATTTTTTTCGAAATTTTTTTTTCAAATTTTTTTCGAAAATTTTTTTTCAAAATTTTTTTCAAAATTTTTTTCGAAAATTTTTTTCGAAAATTTTTTAAAAAAATTTTTTTTAAAATTTTTTTTCAAAATTTTTTTCGAAAATTTTTTTTCGAAAATTTTTTTCAAAATTTTTTTCGAAAATTTTTTTCAAATTTTTTTTCGAAAATTTTTTTCAAAATTTTTTTCGAAAATTTTTTTTCAAAATTTTTTTCGAAAATTTTTTTCAAATTTTTTTTTCAAAATTTTTTTCGAAAATTTTTTTTCAAAATTTTTTTTGAAAATTTTTTTCGAAAATTTTTTTCGAAATTTTTTTCGAAAATTTTTTTTTAAAATTTTTTTTCAAAATTTTTTTCAAAATTTTTTTCGAAAATTTTTTTAAAAAATTTTTTTTCAAATTTTTTTTCAAAATTTTTTTTAAAAATTTTTTTCGAAAATTTTTTTCAAAATTTTTTTCGAAAATTTTTTTCAAAATTTTTTTCGAAATTTTTTTCGAAAATTTTTTTCGAAATTTTTTTCGAAAATTTTTTTCGAAATTTTTTTCGAAAATTTTTTTCGAAATTTTTTTTTCAAATTTTTTTCGAAAATTTTTTTTTCAAATTTTTTTCAAAATTTTTTTCGAAAATTTTTTTCAAAATTTTTTTCGAAAATTTTCTTCGCAACATTTTTTTTAAAAATTTTTTTCGAAAATTTTTTTTCAAAATTTTTTTCGAAAATTTTTTTCGAAATTTTTTCGAAAATTTTTTTCAAAATTTTTTTCGGAAAATTTTTTTAAAAAATTTTTTTCGAAAATTTTTTTTCAAAATTTTTTTAAAAAAGTTTTTTTTCAAATTTTTTTTCAAAATTTTTTTCGAAAATTTTTTTCGAAAATTTTTTTGAAAATTTTTTTCGGAAAATTTTTTTAAAACATTTTTTTCGAAAATTTTTTTTCAAAATTTTTTTAAAAAATTTTTTTTCAAATTTTTTTTCAAAATTTTTTTTCAAAATTTTTTTCGAAAATTTTTTTAAAAATTTTTTTCCAAAAAATTTTTTTCGAAAATTTTTTTCAAAATTTTTTTTGAAAATTTTTTTCAAAATTTTTTTCGAAATTTTTTTCGAAAATTTTTTTCGAAATTTTTTTTTCAAATTTTTTTCGAAAATTTTTTTTCAAAATGTTTTTCAAAAATTTTTTTCAAAATTTTTTTCGAAATTTTTTTTCAAATTTTTTTCGAAAATTTTTTTTCAAAATGTTTTTCAAAAATTTTTTTCAAAATTTTTTTCGAAATTTTTTTTCAAATTTTTTTTCAAAAATTTTTTTCAAAATTTTTTTCGAAAATTTTTTTTCAAAATTTTTTTCAAAATTTTTTTTCAAAATTTTTTTCAAAATTTTTTTCGAAACTTTTTTTCAAAATTTTTTTCGAAAATTTTTTTCGAAATTTTTTTCAAAATTTTTCTCGAAAATTTTTTCGAAAATTTTTTTTAAAAATTTTTTCGAAAATTTTTTTTCAAAATTTTTTTAAAAATTTTTTTTTCAAATTTTTTTTCAAAATTTTTTTCGAAAATTTTTTTCAAAATTTTTTTCAAAAATTTTTTTCAAAATTTTTTTCGAAAATTTTTTTCAAATTTTTTTTTGAAAATTTTTTTCGAAATTTTTTTTCAAATTTTTTTTCAAATTTTTTTTCGAAAATTTTTTTCGAAATTTTTTTCGAAAATTTTTTTCGAAATTTTTTTTTCAAATTTTTTTCGAAAATTTTTTTTCAAAATTTTTTTCAAAATTTTTTTCGAAAATTTTTTTCGAAAATTTTTTAAAAAAATTTTTTTTTAAATTTTTTTTCAAAATTTTTTTTGAAAATTTTTTTCGAAAATTTTTTTTCAAAATTTTTTTCGAAAATTTTTTTTCGAAAATTTTTTTCGAAAATTTTTTTCAAAATTTTTTTCGAAAATTTTTTTCAAATTTTTTTTCGAAAATTTTTTTCAAAATTTTTTTCGAAAATTTTTTTTCAAAATTTTTTTCGAAAATTTTTTTTCAAATTTTTTTATCAAAATTTTTTTCGAAAATTTTTTTTCAAAATTTTTTTTGAAAATTTTTTTCGAAAATTTTTTTCGAAATTTTTTTCGAAAATTTTTTTTTAAAATTTTTTTTCAAAATTTTTTTCAAAATTTTTTTCGAAAATTTTTTTAAAAAATTTTTTTTCAAATTTTTTTTCAAAATTTTTTTTGAAATTTTTTTTCGAAAATTTTTTTCAAAATTTTTTTTTTCGAAAATTTTTTTCAAAATTTTTTTCGAAATTTTTTTCGAAAATTTTTTTCGAAATTTTTTCGAAAATTTTTTTCGAAATTTTTTTCGAAAATTTTTTTCGAAATTTTTTTTTCAAATTTTTTTCGAAATTTTTTTTTTCAAATTTTTTTCAAAATTTTTTTCAAAATTTTTTTCGAAAATTTTTTTCGCAAATTTTTTTCAAAATTTTTTTCGAAAATTTTCTTCGCAACATTTTTTTTTAAAATTTTTTTCGAAAATTTTTTTTCAAAATTTTTTTCGAAAATTTTTTTCGAAATTTTTTCGAAAATTTTTTTCAAAATTTTTTTCGGAAAATTTTTTTAAAAAATTTTTTTCGAAAATTTTTTTTCTAAATTTTTTTAAAAAAGTTTTTTTTCAAATTTTTTTTCAAAATTTTTTTCGAAAATTTTTTTCGAAAATTTTTTTCAAAATTTTTTTCGAAAATTTTTTTCAAAATTTTTTTTGAAAATTTTTTTCAAAATTTTTTTCGAAATTTTTTTTTCAAATTTATTTCGAAATTTTTTTTTCAAAATTTTTTTCGAAAATTTTTTTCCAAATTTTTTTCAAAATTTTTTTCGAAAATTTTTTTCGAAATTTTTTACAAAATTTTTCTCGAAAATTTTTTTCAAAATTTTTTTCGAAAATTTTTTTCAAAATTTTTTTTGAAAATTTTTTTCAAATTTTTTTTCGCAAAATTTTTTTCGAAAATTTTTTTTAAAAATTTTTTTCGAAAATTTTTTTTCAAAATTTTTTTCAAAATTTTTTTCGAAAATTTTTTTCAAAATTTTTTTCGAAAATTTTTTTTAAAAATTTTTTTTCAAATTTTTTTTGAAAATTTTTTTTGAAATTTTTTTTCAAAATTTTTTTCGAAAATATTTTTCAAAATTTTTTCGAAAATTTTTTTCGAAATTTTATTCAAAATTTTTCTCGAAAATTTTTTTCGAAAATTTTTTTCGAAATTTTTTTCGAAAATTTTTTTTCAAAATTTTTTTCAAAATTTTTTTCGAAAATTTTCGAAAATTTTTTTAAAAAATTTTTTTCCAAAATTTTTTTTAAAAAATTTTTTCGAAAATTTTTTTAAAAAATTTTTTTAAAAATTTTTTTCGAAAATTTTTTTAAAAAATTTTTTAAAAATTTTTTTTCAAAATTTTTTTCAAAATTTTTTTCGAAAATTTTCGAAAATTTTTTTAAAAAATTTTTTTCCAAAATTTTTTTTAAAAAATTTTTTTTGAAAATTTTTTTCGAAAATTTTTTTCAAAATTTTTTTCGAAAATTTTTTTCGAAATTTTTTTCGAAAATTTTTTTCAAAATTTTTTTTCAAAATTTTTTTTCAAATTTTTTTCGAAAATTTTCGAAAATTTTTTTCGAAATTTTTTTTTCAAATTTTTTTTCAACATTTTTTTTCAAAATTTTTTTCAAAATTTTTTTCAAAATTTTTTTCGAAATTTTTTTTCAAATTTTTTTTCAAAAATTTTTTTCCAAATTTTTTTCGAAATTTTTTTTTCAAAATTTTTTTTCAAATTTTTTTCAAAATTTTTTTCGAAAATTTTTTTCGAAAATTTTTTTCGAAAATTTTTTTCGAAATTTTTTTCAAAATTTTTTTCAAAATTTTTTTCAAAATTTTTTTCAAAATTTTTTTCGAAAATTTTTTTTCAAAATTTTTTTCGAAAATTTTTTTTGAAAATTTTTTTTGAAAATTTTTTCGAAAATTTTTTTAAAATTTTTTTTTCAAATTTTTTTTCAAAATTTTTTTTTCAAATTTTTTTCAAAATTTTTTTCGAAATTTTTTTTCAAATTTTTTTCGAAAATTTTTTTTCAAAATGTTTTTCAAAAATTTTTTTCAAAATTTTTTTCGAAATTTTTTTTCAAATTTTTTTTCAAAAATTTTTTTCAAAATTTTTTTCGAAAATTTTTTTTCAAAATTTTTTTTCAAAATTTTTTTCGAAAATTTTTTTCAAAATTTTTTTCGAAAATTTTTTTCGAAATTTTTTTCAAAATTTTTCTCGAAAATTTTTTCGAAAATTTTTTTTAAAAATTTTTTCGAAAATTTTTTTCAAAATTTTTTTTGAAAATTTTTTTCAAAATTTTTTTCGAAAATTTTTTTCGAAAATTTTTTTTAAAAATTTTTTTCGAAAATTATTTTTCAAAATTTATTTCAAAATTTTTTTCGAAAATTTTTTTCAAAATTTTTTTCGAAAATTTTTTTTAAAAATTTTTTTTCAAATTTTTTTTGAAAATTTTTTTTGAAATTTTTTTTCAAAATTTTTTTCGAAAATTTTTTTCAAAATTTTTTCGAAAATTTTTTTCGAAATTTTATTCAAAATTTTTCTCGAAAATTTTTTTCGAAAATTTTTTTCGAAATTTTTTTCGAAAATTTTTTTTCAAACTTTTTTTCAAAATTTTTTTCGAAAATTTTAGAAAATTTTTTTAAAAAATTTTTTTTCCAAAATTTTTTTTAAAAAATTTTTTCGAAAATTTTTTAAAAAAATTTTTTTCGAAAATTTTTTTTCAAAATTTTTTTCGAGAATTTTTTTCGAAAATTTTTTTTCAAAATTTTTTTCGAAAATTTTTTTTCGAAAATTTTTTTCGAAAATTTTTTTCAAAATTTTTTTTCAAAATTTTTTTTAAAATTTTTTTCGAAAATTTTTTTAAAAAATTTTTTTAAAAATTTTTTTTCAAAATTTTTTTCAAAATTTTTTTCGAAAATTTTTTAAAAAAATTTTTAAAATTTTTTTTCAAAATTTTTTTCAAAATTTTTTTCGAAAATTTTTTTTCAAAATTTTTTTCGAGAATTTTTTTCGAAAATTTTTTTTCAAAATTTTTTTCGAAAATTTTTTTCAATTTTTTTTTCGAAAATTTTTTTCAAAATTTTTTTCGAAAATTTTTTTTCAAAATTTTTTTGGAAAATTTTTTTTCAAATTTTTTTCAAAATTTTTTTCGAAAATTTTTTTCGAAATTTTTTTCGAAAATTTTTTTCGAAATTTTTTTCGAAATTTTTTTCGAAAATTTTTTTCGAAATTTTTTTTTCAAATTTTTTTCAAAAATTTTTTTTAAAAATTTTTTTCGAAATTTTTTTCGAAAATTTTTTTCGAAATTTTTTTCGAAAATTTTTTTTCAAAATTTTTTTTTAAATTTTTTTCGAAAATTTTTTTCAAAATTTTTTTTGAAAATTTTTTTCGAAATTTTTTTCAAAATTTTTCTCGAAAATTTTTTCGAAAATTTTTTTTAAAAATTTTTTCGAAAATTTTTTTTCAAAATTTTTTAAAAAAATTTTTTTTCAAATTTTTTTTCAAAATTTTTTTCGAAAATTTTTTTCAAAATTTTTTTCGAAAATTTTTTTCAAAATTTTTTTCGAAAATTTTTTTCAAATTTTTTTTTGAAAATTTTTTTCGAAATTTTTTTTCAAATTTTTTTTCAAATTTTTTTTCGAAAATTTTTTTCGAAATTTTTTTCGAAAATTTTTTTCGAAATTTTTTTTTCAAATTTTTTTCGAAAATTTTTTTTCAAAATTTTTTTCAAAATTTTTTTCGAAAATTTTTTTTCAAAATTTTTTTTGAAAATTTTTTTCGAAAATTTTTTTTCAAAATTTTTTTCGAAAATTTTTTTTCGAAAATTTTTTTCGAAAATTTTTTTCAAAATTTTTTTCGAAAATTTTTTTCAAATTTTTTTTCGAAAATTTTTTTCAAAATTTTTTTCGAAAATTTTTTTTCAAAATTTTTTTCGAAAATTTTTTTCAAATTTTTTTTTCAAAATTTTTTTCGAAAATTTTTTTTCAAAATTTTTTTTGAAAATTTTTTTCGAAAATTTTTTTCGAAATTTTTTTCGAAAATTTTTTTTTAAATTTTTTTTTCAAAATTTATTTCAAAATTTTTTTCGAAAATTTTTTTAAAAAATTTTTTTTCAAATTTTTTTTCAAAATTTTTTTCGAAATTTTTTTCGAAAATTTTTTTCGAAATTTTTTTCGAAAATTTTTTTCGAAATTTTTTTTTCAAATTTTTTTCGAAAATTTTTTTTTCAAATTTTTTTCAAAATTTTTTTCGAAAATTTTTTTCAAAATTTTTTTCGAAAATTTTCTTCGCAACATTTTTTTAAAAAATTTTTTTCGAAAATTTTTTTTAAAAATTTTTTTTTAAAATTTTTTTCGAAATTTTTTTCGAAAATTTTTTTCGAAATTTTTTTTTCAAATTTTTTTCGAAAATTTTTTTTCAAAATTTTTTTCAAAATTTTTTTCGAAAATTTTTTTCAAAATTTTTTTCGAAAATTCTTTTCGGAAAATTTTTTTTAAAAATTTTTTTCGAAAATTTTTTTTCAAAATTTTTTTCGAAAATTTTTTTCAAAATTTTTTTTGAAAATTTTTTTCGAAAATTTTTTTCAAAATTTTTTTCGAAAATTTTTTTCGAAATTTTTTTCGAAAATTTTTTTCGAAATTTTTTTCGAGAATTTTTTTCGAAACTTTTTTTTCAAAATTTTTTTCGAAAATTTTTTTTCGAAAATTTTTTTCAAAAATTTTTTTCAAAATTTTTTTTCAAAATTTTTTTCAAATTTTTTTTCGAAAATTTTTTTTAAAATTTTTTTTCAAAATTTTTTTTCAAATTTTTTTCGAAAATTTTTTTCGAAATTTTTTTCGAAAATTTTCGAAAATTTTTTTCGAAATTTTTTTTTCAAATTTTTTTTCAACATTTTTTTTCAAAATTTTTTTCAAAATTTTTTTCAAAATTTTTTTCGAAATTTTTTTTCAAATTTTTTTTCAAAAATTTTTTTCCAAATTTTTTTCGAAATTTTTTTTTCAAAATTTTTTTTCAAATTTTTTTCAAAATTTTTTTCGAAAATTTTTTTCGAAAATTTTTTTCGAAAATTTTTTTCGAAATTTTTTTCAAAATTTTTTTCAAAATTTTTTTCGAAAATTTTTTTTCAAAATTTTTTTCGAAAATTTTTTTTGAAAATTTTTTTTGAAAATTTTTTCGAAAATTTTTTTAAAATTTTTTTTTCAAATTTTTTTTCAAAATTTTTTTTTCAAATTTTTTTCAAAATTTTTTTCGAAATTTTTTTTCAAATTTTTTTCGAAAATTTTTTTTCAAAATGTTTTTCAAAAATTTTTTTCAAAATTTTTTTCGAAATTTTTTTTCAAATTTTTTTTCAAAAATTTTTTTCAAAATTTTTTTCGAAAATTTTTTTTCAAAATTTTTTTTCAAAATTTTTTTCGAAAATTTTTTTCAAAATCTTTTTCGAAAATTTTTTTCGAAATTTTTTTCAAAATTTTTCTCGAAAATTTTTTCGAAAATTTTTTTTAAAAATTTTTTCGAAAATTTTTTTCAAAATTTTTTTTGAAAATTTTTTTCAAAATTTTTTTCGAAAATTTTTTTCGAAAATTTTTTTTAAAAATTTTTTTCGAAAATTTTTTTTCAAAATTTTTTTCAAAATTTTTTTCGAAAATTTTTTTCAAAATTTTTTTCGAAAATTTTTTTTAAAAATTTTTTTTCAAATTTTTTTTGAAAATTTTTTTTGAAATTTTTTTTCAAAATTTTTTTCGAAAATTTTTTTCGAAAATTTTTTTCAAAATTTTTTCGAAAATTTTTTTCGAAATTTTATTCAAAATTTTTCTCGAAAATTTTTTTCGAAAATTTTTTTCGAAATTTTTTTCGAAAATTTTTTTTCAAAATTTTTTTCAAAAATTTTCGAAAATTTTTTTAAAAAATTTTTTTCCAAAATTTTTTTTAAAAATTTTTTCGAAAATTTTTTAAAAAAATTTTTTTCGAAAATTTTTTTTCAAAATTTTTTTCGAGAATTTTTTTCGAAATTTTTTTTTCAAAATTTTTTTTTAAATTTTTTTTTCAAAATTTTTTTCAAAATTTTTTTCGAAAATTTTTTTAAAAAATTTTTTTTCAAATTTTTTTTCAAAATTTTTTTCGAAATTTTTTTCGAAAATTTTTTTCGAAATTTTTTTCGAAAATTTTTTTCAAAATTTTTTTCGAAAATTTTTTTTCAAAATTTTTTTTCAAAATTTTTTTCGAGAATTTTTTTCAAAAATTTTTTTTCAAAATTTTTTTCGAAAATTTTTTTTCGAAAATTTTTTTCAATTTTTTTTTCGAAAATTTTTTTCAAAATTTTTTTCGAAAATTTTTTTTCAAAATTTTTTTGGAAATTTTTTTTCAAATTTTTTTCAAAATTTTTTTCGAAAATTTTTTTCGAAATTTTTTTCGAAAATTTTTTTCGAAATTTTTTTCGAAATTTTTTTCGAAAATTTTTTTCGAAATTTTTTTTTCAAATTTTTTTCAAAAATTTTTTTTAAAAATTTTTTTCGAAATTTTTTTCGAAAATTTTTTTCGAAATTTTTTTTTCAAATTTTTTTCGAAAATTTTTTTCAAAATTTTTTTCGAAAATTTTTTTCAAAATTTTTTTCGAAATTTTTTTCGAAAATTTTTTTCGAAATTTTTTTCGAAAATTTTTTTCGAAATTTTTTTCGAAAATTTTTTTCGAAATTTTTTTTTCAAATTTTTTTCGAAAATTTTTTTTTCAAATTTTTTTCAAAATTTTTTTCGAAAATTTTTTTCAAAATTTTTTTCGAAAATTTTCTTCGCAACATTTTTTTTAAAAATTTTTTTCGAAAATTTTTTTTCAAAATTTTTTTCGAAAATTTTTTTCGAAATTTTTTCGAAAATTTTTTTCAAAATTTTTTTCGGAAAATTTTTTTAAAAAATTTTTTTCGAAAATTTTTTTTCAAAATTTTTTTAAAAAAGTTTTTTTTCAAATTTTTTTTCAAAATTTTTTTCGAAAATTTTTTTCGAAAATTTTTTTGAAAATTTTTTTCGGAAAATTTTTTTAAAACATTTTTTTCGAAAATTTTTTTTCAAAATTTTTTTAAAAAATTTTTTTTCAAATTTTTTTTCAAAATTTTTTTTCAAAATTTTTTTCGAAAATTTTTTTAAAAATTTTTTTCCAAAAAATTTTTTTCGAAAATTTTTTTCAAAATTTTTTTTGAAAATTTTTTTCAAAATTTTTTTCGAAATTTTTTTCGAAAATTTTTTTCGAAATTTTTTTTTCAAATTTTTTTCGAAAATTTTTTTTCAAAATGTTTTTCAAAAATTTTTTTCAAAATTTTTTTCGAAATTTTTTTTCAAATTTTTTTCGAAAATTTTTTTTCAAAATGTTTTTCAAAAATTTTTTTCAAAATTTTTTTCGAAATTTTTTTTCAAATTTTTTTTCAAAAATTTTTTTCAAAATTTTTTTCGAAAATTTTTTTTCAAAATTTTTTTCAAAATTTTTTTTCAAAATTTTTTTCAAAATTTTTTTCGAAACTTTTTTTCAAAATTTTTTTCGAAAATTTTTTTCGAAATTTTTTTCAAAATTTTTCTCGAAAATTTTTTCGAAAATTTTTTTTAAAAATTTTTTCGAAAATTTTTTTTCAAAATTTTTTTAAAAATTTTTTTTTCAAATTTTTTTTCAAAATTTTTTTCGAAAATTTTTTTCAAAATTTTTTTCAAAAATTTTTTTCAAAATTTTTTTCGAAAATTTTTTTCAAATTTTTTTTTGAAAATTTTTTTCGAAATTTTTTTTCAAATTTTTTTTCAAATTTTTTTTCGAAAATTTTTTTCGAAATTTTTTTCGAAAATTTTTTTCGAAATTTTTTTTTCAAATTTTTTTCGAAAATTTTTTTTCAAAATTTTTTTCAAAATTTTTTTCGAAAATTTTTTTCGAAAATTTTTTAAAAAAATTTTTTTTTAAATTTTTTTTCAAAATTTTTTTTGAAAATTTTTTTCGAAAATTTTTTTTCAAAATTTTTTTCGAAAATTTTTTTTCGAAAATTTTTTTCGAAAATTTTTTTCAAAATTTTTTTCGAAAATTTTTTTCAAATTTTTTTTCGAAAATTTTTTTCAAAATTTTTTTCGAAAATTTTTTTTCAAAATTTTTTTCGAAAATTTTTTTTCAAATTTTTTTATCAAAATTTTTTTCGAAAATTTTTTTTCAAAATTTTTTTTGAAAATTTTTTTCGAAAATTTTTTTCGAAATTTTTTTCGAAAATTTTTTTTTAAAATTTTTTTTCAAAATTTTTTTCAAAATTTTTTTCGAAAATTTTTTTAAAAAATTTTTTTTCAAATTTTTTTTCAAAATTTTTTTTGAAATTTTTTTTCGAAAATTTTTTTCAAAATTTTTTTTTTCGAAAATTTTTTTCAAAATTTTTTTCGAAATTTTTTTCGAAAATTTTTTTCGAAATTTTTTCGAAAATTTTTTTCGAAATTTTTTTCGAAAATTTTTTTCGAAATTTTTTTTTCAAATTTTTTTCGAAATTTTTTTTTTCAAATTTTTTTCAAAATTTTTTTCAAAATTTTTTTCGAAAATTTTTTTCGCAAATTTTTTTCAAAATTTTTTTCGAAAATTTTCTTCGCAACATTTTTTTTTAAAATTTTTTTCGAAAATTTTTTTTCAAAATTTTTTTCGAAAATTTTTTTCGAAATTTTTTCGAAAATTTTTTTCAAAATTTTTTTCGGAAAATTTTTTTAAAAAATTTTTTTCGAAAATTTTTTTTCTAAATTTTTTTAAAAAAGTTTTTTTTCAAATTTTTTTTCAAAATTTTTTTCGAAAATTTTTTTCGAAAATTTTTTTCAAAATTTTTTTCGAAAATTTTTTTCAAAATTTTTTTTGAAAATTTTTTTCAAAATTTTTTTCGAAATTTTTTTTTCAAATTTATTTCGAAATTTTTTTTTCAAAATTTTTTTCGAAAATTTTTTTCCAAATTTTTTTCAAAATTTTTTTCGAAAATTTTTTTCGAAATTTTTTACAAAATTTTTCTCGAAAATTTTTTTCAAAATTTTTTTCGAAAATTTTTTTCAAAATTTTTTTTGAAAATTTTTTTCAAATTTTTTTTCGCAAAATTTTTTTCGAAAATTTTTTTTAAAAATTTTTTTCGAAAATTTTTTTTCAAAATTTTTTTCAAAATTTTTTTCGAAAATTTTTTTCAAAATTTTTTTCGAAAATTTTTTTTAAAAATTTTTTTTCAAATTTTTTTTGAAAATTTTTTTTGAAATTTTTTTTCAAAATTTTTTTCGAAAATATTTTTCAAAATTTTTTCGAAAATTTTTTTCGAAATTTTATTCAAAATTTTTCTCGAAAATTTTTTTCGAAAATTTTTTTCGAAATTTTTTTCGAAAATTTTTTTTCAAAATTTTTTTCAAAATTTTTTTCGAAAATTTTCGAAAATTTTTTTAAAAAATTTTTTTCCAAAATTTTTTTTAAAAAATTTTTTCGAAAATTTTTTTAAAAAATTTTTTTAAAAATTTTTTTCGAAAATTTTTTTAAAAAATTTTTTAAAAATTTTTTTTCAAAATTTTTTTCAAAATTTTTTTCGAAAATTTTCGAAAATTTTTTTAAAAAATTTTTTTCCAAAATTTTTTTTAAAAAATTTTTTTTGAAAATTTTTTTCGAAAATTTTTTTCAAAATTTTTTTCGAAAATTTTTTTCGAAATTTTTTTCGAAAATTTTTTTCAAAATTTTTTTTCAAAATTTTTTTTCAAATTTTTTTCGAAAATTTTCGAAAATTTTTTTCGAAATTTTTTTTTCAAATTTTTTTTCAACATTTTTTTTCAAAATTTTTTTCAAAATTTTTTTCAAAATTTTTTTCGAAATTTTTTTTCAAATTTTTTTTCAAAAATTTTTTTCCAAATTTTTTTCGAAATTTTTTTTTCAAAATTTTTTTTCAAATTTTTTTCAAAATTTTTTTCGAAAATTTTTTTCGAAAATTTTTTTCGAAAATTTTTTTCGAAATTTTTTTCAAAATTTTTTTCAAAATTTTTTTCAAAATTTTTTTCAAAATTTTTTTCGAAAATTTTTTTTCAAAATTTTTTTCGAAAATTTTTTTTGAAAATTTTTTTTGAAAATTTTTTCGAAAATTTTTTTAAAATTTTTTTTTCAAATTTTTTTTCAAAATTTTTTTTTCAAATTTTTTTCAAAATTTTTTTCGAAATTTTTTTTCAAATTTTTTTCGAAAATTTTTTTTCAAAATGTTTTTCAAAAATTTTTTTCAAAATTTTTTTCGAAATTTTTTTTCAAATTTTTTTTCAAAAATTTTTTTCAAAATTTTTTTCGAAAATTTTTTTTCAAAATTTTTTTTCAAAATTTTTTTCGAAAATTTTTTTCAAAATTTTTTTCGAAAATTTTTTTCGAAATTTTTTTCAAAATTTTTCTCGAAAATTTTTTCGAAAATTTTTTTTAAAAATTTTTTCGAAAATTTTTTTCAAAATTTTTTTTGAAAATTTTTTTCAAAATTTTTTTCGAAAATTTTTTTCGAAAATTTTTTTTAAAAATTTTTTTCGAAAATTATTTTTCAAAATTTATTTCAAAATTTTTTTCGAAAATTTTTTTCAAAATTTTTTTCGAAAATTTTTTTTAAAAATTTTTTTTCAAATTTTTTTTGAAAATTTTTTTTGAAATTTTTTTTCAAAATTTTTTTCGAAAATTTTTTTCAAAATTTTTTCGAAAATTTTTTTCGAAATTTTATTCAAAATTTTTCTCGAAAATTTTTTTCGAAAATTTTTTTCGAAATTTTTTTCGAAAATTTTTTTTCAAACTTTTTTTCAAAATTTTTTTCGAAAATTTTAGAAAATTTTTTTAAAAAATTTTTTTTCCAAAATTTTTTTTAAAAAATTTTTTCGAAAATTTTTTAAAAAAATTTTTTTCGAAAATTTTTTTTCAAAATTTTTTTCGAGAATTTTTTTCGAAAATTTTTTTTCAAAATTTTTTTCGAAAATTTTTTTTCGAAAATTTTTTTCGAAAATTTTTTTCAAAATTTTTTTTCAAAATTTTTTTTAAAATTTTTTTCGAAAATTTTTTTAAAAAATTTTTTTAAAAATTTTTTTTCAAAATTTTTTTCAAAATTTTTTTCGAAAATTTTTTAAAAAAATTTTTAAAATTTTTTTTCAAAATTTTTTTCAAAATTTTTTTCGAAAATTTTTTTTCAAAATTTTTTTCGAGAATTTTTTTCGAAAATTTTTTTTCAAAATTTTTTTCGAAAATTTTTTTCAATTTTTTTTTCGAAAATTTTTTTCAAAATTTTTTTCGAAAATTTTTTTTCAAAATTTTTTTGGAAAATTTTTTTTCAAATTTTTTTCAAAATTTTTTTCGAAAATTTTTTTCGAAATTTTTTTCGAAAATTTTTTTCGAAATTTTTTTCGAAATTTTTTTCGAAAATTTTTTTCGAAATTTTTTTTTCAAATTTTTTTCAAAAATTTTTTTTAAAAATTTTTTTCGAAATTTTTTTCGAAAATTTTTTTCGAAATTTTTTTCGAAAATTTTTTTTCAAAATTTTTTTTTAAATTTTTTTCGAAAATTTTTTTCAAAATTTTTTTTGAAAATTTTTTTCGAAATTTTTTTCAAAATTTTTCTCGAAAATTTTTTCGAAAATTTTTTTTAAAAATTTTTTCGAAAATTTTTTTTCAAAATTTTTTAAAAAAATTTTTTTTCAAATTTTTTTTCAAAATTTTTTTCGAAAATTTTTTTCAAAATTTTTTTCGAAAATTTTTTTCAAAATTTTTTTCGAAAATTTTTTTCAAATTTTTTTTTGAAAATTTTTTTCGAAATTTTTTTTCAAATTTTTTTTCAAATTTTTTTTCGAAAATTTTTTTCGAAATTTTTTTCGAAAATTTTTTTCGAAATTTTTTTTTCAAATTTTTTTCGAAAATTTTTTTTCAAAATTTTTTTCAAAATTTTTTTCGAAAATTTTTTTTCAAAATTTTTTTTGAAAATTTTTTTCGAAAATTTTTTTTCAAAATTTTTTTCGAAAATTTTTTTTCGAAAATTTTTTTCGAAAATTTTTTTCAAAATTTTTTTCGAAAATTTTTTTCAAATTTTTTTTCGAAAATTTTTTTCAAAATTTTTTTCGAAAATTTTTTTTCAAAATTTTTTTCGAAAATTTTTTTCAAATTTTTTTTTCAAAATTTTTTTCGAAAATTTTTTTTCAAAATTTTTTTTGAAAATTTTTTTCGAAAATTTTTTTCGAAATTTTTTTCGAAAATTTTTTTTTAAATTTTTTTTTCAAAATTTATTTCAAAATTTTTTTCGAAAATTTTTTTAAAAAATTTTTTTTCAAATTTTTTTTCAAAATTTTTTTCGAAATTTTTTTCGAAAATTTTTTTCGAAATTTTTTTCGAAAATTTTTTTCGAAATTTTTTTTTCAAATTTTTTTCGAAAATTTTTTTTTCAAATTTTTTTCAAAATTTTTTTCGAAAATTTTTTTCAAAATTTTTTTCGAAAATTTTCTTCGCAACATTTTTTTAAAAAATTTTTTTCGAAAATTTTTTTTAAAAATTTTTTTTTAAAATTTTTTTCGAAATTTTTTTCGAAAATTTTTTTCGAAATTTTTTTTTCAAATTTTTTTCGAAAATTTTTTTTCAAAATTTTTTTCAAAATTTTTTTCGAAAATTTTTTTCAAAATTTTTTTCGAAAATTCTTTTCGGAAAATTTTTTTTAAAAATTTTTTTCGAAAATTTTTTTTCAAAATTTTTTTCGAAAATTTTTTTCAAAATTTTTTTTGAAAATTTTTTTCGAAAATTTTTTTCAAAATTTTTTTCGAAAATTTTTTTCGAAATTTTTTTCGAAAATTTTTTTCGAAATTTTTTTCGAGAATTTTTTTCGAAACTTTTTTTTCAAAATTTTTTTCGAAAATTTTTTTTCGAAAATTTTTTTCAAAAATTTTTTTCAAAATTTTTTTTCAAAATTTTTTTCAAATTTTTTTTCGAAAATTTTTTTTAAAATTTTTTTTCAAAATTTTTTTTCAAATTTTTTTCGAAAATTTTTTTCGAAATTTTTTTCGAAAATTTTCGAAAATTTTTTTCGAAATTTTTTTTTCAAATTTTTTTTCAACATTTTTTTTCAAAATTTTTTTCAAAATTTTTTTCAAAATTTTTTTCGAAATTTTTTTTCAAATTTTTTTTCAAAAATTTTTTTCCAAATTTTTTTCGAAATTTTTTTTTCAAAATTTTTTTTCAAATTTTTTTCAAAATTTTTTTCGAAAATTTTTTTCGAAAATTTTTTTCGAAAATTTTTTTCGAAATTTTTTTCAAAATTTTTTTCAAAATTTTTTTCGAAAATTTTTTTTCAAAATTTTTTTCGAAAATTTTTTTTGAAAATTTTTTTTGAAAATTTTTTCGAAAATTTTTTTAAAATTTTTTTTTCAAATTTTTTTTCAAAATTTTTTTTTCAAATTTTTTTCAAAATTTTTTTCGAAATTTTTTTTCAAATTTTTTTCGAAAATTTTTTTTCAAAATGTTTTTCAAAAATTTTTTTCAAAATTTTTTTCGAAATTTTTTTTCAAATTTTTTTTCAAAAATTTTTTTCAAAATTTTTTTCGAAAATTTTTTTTCAAAATTTTTTTTCAAAATTTTTTTCGAAAATTTTTTTCAAAATCTTTTTCGAAAATTTTTTTCGAAATTTTTTTCAAAATTTTTCTCGAAAATTTTTTCGAAAATTTTTTTTAAAAATTTTTTCGAAAATTTTTTTCAAAATTTTTTTTGAAAATTTTTTTCAAAATTTTTTTCGAAAATTTTTTTCGAAAATTTTTTTTAAAAATTTTTTTCGAAAATTTTTTTTCAAAATTTTTTTCAAAATTTTTTTCGAAAATTTTTTTCAAAATTTTTTTCGAAAATTTTTTTTAAAAATTTTTTTTCAAATTTTTTTTGAAAATTTTTTTTGAAATTTTTTTTCAAAATTTTTTTCGAAAATTTTTTTCGAAAATTTTTTTCAAAATTTTTTCGAAAATTTTTTTCGAAATTTTATTCAAAATTTTTCTCGAAAATTTTTTTCGAAAATTTTTTTCGAAATTTTTTTCGAAAATTTTTTTTCAAAATTTTTTTCAAAAATTTTCGAAAATTTTTTTAAAAAATTTTTTTCCAAAATTTTTTTTAAAAAATTTTTTCGAAAATTTTTTAAAAAAATTTTTTTCGAAAATTTTTTTTCAAAATTTTTTTCGAGAATTTTTTTCGAAATTTTTTTTTCAAAATTTTTTTTTAAATTTTTTTTTCAAAATTTTTTTCAAAATTTTTTTCGAAAATTTTTTTAAAAAATTTTTTTTCAAATTTTTTTTCAAAATTTTTTTCGAAATTTTTTTCGAAAATTTTTTTCGAAATTTTTTTCGAAAATTTTTTTCAAAATTTTTTTCGAAAATTTTTTTTCAAAATTTTTTTTCAAAATTTTTTTCGAGAATTTTTTTCAAAAATTTTTTTTCAAAATTTTTTTCGAAAATTTTTTTTCGAAAATTTTTTTCAATTTTTTTTTCGAAAATTTTTTTCAAAATTTTTTTCGAAAATTTTTTTTCAAAATTTTTTTGGAAATTTTTTTTCAAATTTTTTTCAAAATTTTTTTCGAAAATTTTTTTCGAAATTTTTTTCGAAAATTTTTTTCGAAATTTTTTTCGAAATTTTTTTCGAAAATTTTTTTCGAAATTTTTTTTTCAAATTTTTTTCAAAAATTTTTTTTAAAAATTTTTTTCGAAATTTTTTTCGAAAATTTTTTTCGAAATTTTTTTTTCAAATTTTTTTCGAAAATTTTTTTCAAAATTTTTTTCGAAAATTTTTTTCAAATTTTTTTTCGAAAATTCTTTTCGGAAAATTTTTTTTAAAAATTTTTTTCGAAAATTTTTTTTCAAAATTTTTTTCGAAAATTTTTTTCAAAATTTTTTTTGAAAATTTTTTTCGAAAATTTTTTTCAAAATTTTTTTCAAAATTTTTTTCGAAAATTTTTTTTCAAATTTTTTTCAAAATTTTTTTCGAAAATTTTTTTCGAAATTTTTTTCGAAAATTTTTTTCGAAATTTTTTTCGAATTTTTTTTCGAAAATTTTTTTCGAAATTTTTTTTTCAAATTTTTTTCAAAAATTTTTTTTAAAAATTTTTTTCGAAATTTTTTTCGAAAATTTTTTTCGAAATTTTTTTTTCAAATTTTTTTCGAAAATTTTTTTTCAAAATTTTTTCGAAAATTTTTTTCGAAATTTTTTTTGAAAATTTTCGAAAATTTTTTTCGAAATTTTTTTTTCAAATTTTTTTCGAAATTTTTTTTTCAAATTTTTTTTCAACATTTTTTTTCAAAATTTTTTTCAAAATTTTTTTCAAAATTTTTTTCGAAATTTTTTTTCAAATTTTTTTTCAAAAATTTTTTTCCAAATTTTTTTCGAAATTTTTTTTTCAAAATTTTTTTTCAAATTTTTTTCAAAATTTTTTTCGAAAATTTTTTTCGAAAATTTTTTTCGAAAATTTTTTTCGAAAATTTTTTTCGAAATTTTTTTCAAAATTTTTTTCAAAATTTTTTTCGAAAATTTTTTTTGAAAATTTTTTTTGAAAATTTTTTCGAAAATTTTTTTAAAATTTTTTTTTCAAATTTTTTTTCAAAATTTTTTTTTCAAATTGTTTTCAAAATTTTTTTCGAAATTTTTTTTCAAATTTTTTTCGAAAATTTTTTTTCAAAATGTTTTTCAAAAATTTTTTTCAAAATTTTTTTCGAAATTTTTTTTCAAATTTTTTTTCAAAAATTTTTTTCAAAATTTTTTTCGAAAATTTTTTTTCAAAATTTTTTTTCAAAATTTTTTTCGAAAATTTTTTTCGAAATTTTTTTCAAAATTTTTCTCGAAAATTTTTTCGAAAATTTTTTTTAAAAATTTTTTCGAAAATTTTTTTTCAAAATTTTTTTAAAAATTTTTTTTTCAAATTTTTTTCGAAAATTTTTTTCGAAATTTTTTTTTCCAATTTTTTTCGAAAATTTTTTTTCAAAATTTTTTTCAAAATTTTTTTCGAAAATTTTTTTCGAAAATTTTTTTAAAAAATTTTTTTTAAAATTTTTTTTCAAAATTTTTTTCGAAAATTTTTTTTCAAAATTTTTTTTGAAAATTTTTTTCGAAAATTTTTTTTCAAAATTTTTTTCGAAAATTTTTTTTCGAAAATTTTTTTCGAAAATTTTTTTCAAAATTTTTTTCGAAAATTTTTTTCAAATTTTTTTTCGAAAATTTTTTTCAAAATTTTTTTCGAAAATTTTTTTTCAAAATTTTTTTCAAAAATTTTTTTCAAATTTTTTTTTCAAAATTTTTTTCGAAAATTTTTTTTCAAAATTTTTTTTGAAAATTTTTTTCGAAAATTTTTTTTGAAATTTTTTTCGAAAATTTTTTTTTAAAATTTTTTTTCAAAATTTTTTTCAAAATTTTTTTCGAAAATTTTTTTAAAAAATTTTTTTTCAAATTTTTTTTCAAAATTTTTTTTGAAAATTTTTTTCGAAAATTTTTTTCAAAATTTTTTTCGAAAATTTTTTTCAAAATTTTTTTCGAAATTTTTTTCGAAAATTTTTTTCGAAATTTTTTTCGAAAATTTTTTTCGGAATTTTTTTCGAAAATTTTTTTCGAAATTTTTTTTTCAAATTTTTTTCGAAAATTTTTTTTTCAAATTTTTTTCAAAATTTTTTTCGAAAATTTTTTTCGAAAATTTTTTTCAAAATTTTTTTCGAAAATTTTCTTCGCAACATTTTTTTTAAAAATTTTTTTCGAAATTTTTTTTTCAAAATTTTTTTCGAAAATTTTTTTCGAAATTTTTTCGAAAATTTTTTTCAAAATTTTTTTCGGAAAATTTTTTTAAAAAATTTTTTTCGAAAATTTTTTTTCAAAATTTTTTTAAAAAAGTTTTTTTTCAAATTTTTTTTCAAAATTTTTTTCGAAAATTTTTTTCGAAAATTTTTTTCGAAAATTTTTTTCGAAAATTTTTTTCAAAATTTTTTTCGAAAATTTTTTTCAAAATTTTTTTTGAAAATTTTTTTCAAAATTTTTTTCGAAATTTTTTTTTCAAATTTATTTCGAAATTTTTTTTTCAAAATTTTTTTCGAAAATTTTTTTCCAAATTTTTTTCAAAATTTTTTTCGAAAATTTTTTTCGAAATTTTTTACAAAATTTTTCTCGAAAATTTTTTTCAAAATTTTTTTCGAAAATTTTTTTCAAAATTTTTTTTGAAAATTTTTTTCGGAAAATTTTCTTAAAACATTTTTTTCGAAAATTTTTTTTCAAAATTTTTTTAAAAAATTTTTTTTCAAATTTTTTTTCAAAATTTTTTTTCAAAATTTTTTTCGAAAATTTTTTTCAAAATTTTTTTCCAAAAAATTTTTTTCGAAAATTTTTTTCAAAATTTTTTTTGAAAATTTTTTTCAAAATTTTTTTCGAAATTTTTTTCGAAAATTTTTTTCGAAATTTTTTTTTCAAATTTTTTTCGAAAATTTTTTTTCAAAATGTTTTTCAAAAATTTTTTTCAAAATTTTTTTCGAAATTTTTTTTCAAATTTTTTTCGAAAATTTTTTTTCAAAATGTTTTTCAAAAATTTTTTTCAAAATTTTTTTCGAAATTTTTTTTCAAATTTTTTTTCAAAAATTTTTTTCAAAATTTTTTTCGAAAATTTTTTTTCAAAATTTTTTTCAAAATTTTTTTTCAAAATTTTTTTCAAAATTTTTTTCGAAACTTTTTTTCAAAATTTTTTTCGAAAATTTTTTTCGAAATTTTTTTCAAAATTTTTCTCGAAAATTTTTTCGAAAATTTTTTTTAAAAATTTTTTCGAAAATTTTTTTTCAAAATTTTTTTAAAAATTTTTTTTTCAAATTTTTTTTCAAAATTTTTTTCGAAAATGTTTTTCAAAATTTTTTTCAAAAATTTTTTTCAAAATTTTTTTCGAAAATTTTTTTCAAATTTTTTTTTGAAAATTTTTTTCGAAATTTTTTTTCAAATTTTTTTTCAAATTTTTTTTCGAAAATTTTTTTCGAAATTTTTTTCGAAAATTTTTTTCGAAATTTTTTTTTCAAATTTTTTTCGAAAATTTTTTTTCAAAATTTTTTTCAAAATTTTTTTCGAAAATTTTTTTAAAAAATTTTTTTTAAAATTTTTTTTCAAAATTTTTTTTGAAAATTTTTTTTGAAAATTTTTTTTCAAAATTTTTTTCGAAAATTTTTTTTCGAAAATTTTTTTCAAAAATTTTTTTCAAAATTTTTTTCGAAAATTTTTTTCAAATTTTTTTTCGAAAATTTTTTTCAAAATTTTTTTCGAAAATTTTTTTTCAAAATTTTTTTCGAAAATTTTTTTCAAATTTTTTTTTCAAAATTTTTTTCGAAAATTTTTTTTCAAAATTTTTTTTGAAAATTTTTTTCGAAAATTTTTTTCGAAATTTTTTTCGAAAATTTTTTTTTAAAATTTTTTTTCAAAATTTTTTTCAAAATTTTTTTCGAAAATTTTTTTAAAAAATTTTTTTTCAAATTTTTTTTCAAAATTTTTTTTGAAAATTTTTTTCGAAAATTTTTTTCAAAATTTTTTTCGAAAATTTTTTTCAAAATTTTTTTCGAAATTTTTTTCGAAAATTTTTTTCGAAATTTTTTCGAAAATTTTTTTCGAAATTTTTTTCGAAAATTTTTTTCGAAATTTTTTTTTCAAATTTTTTTCGAAAATTTTTTTTTCAAATTTTTTTCAAAATTTTTTTCGAAAATTTTTTTCGCAAATTTTTTTCAAAATTTTTTTCGAAAATTTTCTTCGCAACATTTTTTTTAAAAATTTTTTTCGAAAATTTTTTTTCAAAATTTTTTTCGAAATTTTTTCGAAAATTTTTTTCAAAATTTTTTTCGGAAAATTTTTTTAAAAAATTTTTTTCGAAAATTTTTTTTCAAAATTTTCTTAAAAAAGTTTTTTTTCAAATTTTTTTTCAAAATTTTTTTCGAAAATTTTTTTCGAAAATTTTTTTCAAAATTTTTTTCGAAAATTTTTTTCAAAATTTTTTTTGAAAATTTTTTTCAAAATTTTTTTCGAAATTTTTTTTTCAAATTTATTTCGAAATTTTTTTTTCAAAATTTTTTTCGAAAATTTTTTTCCAAATTTTTTTCAAAATTTTTTTCGAAAATTTTTTTCGAAATTTTTTACAAAATTTTTCTCGAAAATTTTTTTCAAAATTTTTTTCGAAAATTTTTTTC
Organism: Uropetala carovei; assembly: GCA_036926305.1. Lineage (NCBI taxonomy): Eukaryota > Metazoa > Arthropoda > Insecta > Odonata > Petaluridae > Uropetala > Uropetala carovei. Next base: position 6,461,528 of record JAXCHB010000127.1, on the reverse strand, counting down.
AAAATTTTTTTTGAAAATTTTTTTCAAATTTTTTTTCGAAAATTTTTTTCGAAAATTTTTTTTAAAAATTTTTTTCGAAAATTTTTTTTCAAAATTTTTTTCAAAATTTTTTTCGAAAATTTTTTTCAAAATTTTTTTCGAAAATTTTTTTTAAAAATTTTTTTTCAAATTTTTTTTGAAAATTTTTTTTGAAATTTTTTTTCAAAATTTTTTTCGAAAATTTTTTTCAAAATTTTTTCGAAAATTTTTTTCGAAATTTTATTCAAAATTTTTCTCGAAAATTTTTTTCGAAAATTTTTTTCGAAATTTTTTTCGAAAATTTTTTTTCAAAATTTTTTTCAAAAATTTTCGAAAATTTTTTTAAAAAATTTTTTTCGAAAATTTTTTTTCAAAATTTTTTTCGAGAATTTTTTTCGAAAATTTTTTTTCAAAATTTTTTTTTAAATTTTTTTTTCAAAATTTTTTTCAAAATTTTTTTCGAAAATTTTTTTAAAAAATTTTTTTTCAAATTTTTTTTCAAAATTTTTTTCGAAATTTTTTTCGAAAATTTTTTTCGAAATTTTTTTCGAAAATTTTTTTCAAAATTTTTTTCGAAAATTTTTTTTCAAAATTTTTTTTCAAAATTTTTTTCGAGAATTTTTTTCAAAAATTTTTTTTCAAAATTTTTTTCGAAAATTTTTTTTCGAAAATTTTTTTCAATTTTTTTTTCGAAAATTTTTTTCAAAATTTTTTTCGAAAATTTTTTTTCAAAATTTTTTTGGAAATTTTTTTTCAAATTTTTTTCAAAATTTTTTTCGAAAATTTTTTTCGAAATTTTTTTCGAAAATTTTTTTCGAAATTTTTTTCGAAATTTTTTTCGAAAATTTTTTTCGAAATTTTTTTTTCAAATTTTTTTCAAAAATTTTTTTTAAAAATTTTTTTCGAAATTTTTTTCGAAAATTTTTTTCGAAATTTTTTTTTCAAATTTTTTTCGAAAATTTTTTTCAAAATTTTTTTCGAAAATTTTTTTCAAAATTTTTTTCGAAAATTCTTTTCGGAAAATTTTTTTTAAAAATTTTTTTCGAAAATTTTTTTTCAAAATTTTTTTCGAAAATTTTTTTCAAAATTTTTTTTGAAAATTTTTTTCGAAAATTTTTTTCAAAATTTTTTTCAAAATTTTTTTCGAAAATTTTTTTTCAAATTTTTTTCAAAATTTTTTTCGAAAATTTTTTTCGAAATTTTTTTCGAATTTTTTTTCGAAAATTTTTTTCGAAATTTTTTTTTCAAATTTTTTTCAAAAATTTTTTTTAAAAATTTTTTTCGAAATTTTTTTCGAAAATTTTTTTCGAAAATTTTTTTTCAAAATTTTTTCGAAAATTTTTTTCGAAATTTTTTTCGAAAATTTTCGAAAATTTTTTTCGAAATTTTTTTTTCAAATTTTTTTCGAAATTTTTTTTTCAAATTTTTTTTCAACATTTTTTTTCAAAATTTTTTTCAAAATTTTTTTCAAAATTTTTTTCGAAATTTTTTTTCAAATTTTTTTTCAAAACTTTTTTTCCAAATTTTTTTCGAAATTTTTTTTTCAAAATTTTTTTTCAAATTTTTTTCAAAATTTTTTTCGAAAATTTTTTTCGAAAATTTTTTTCGAAAATTTTTTTCGAAAATTTTTTTCGAAAATTTTTTTCGAAATTTTTTTCAAAATTTTTTTCAAAATTTTTTTCGAAAATTTTTTTTGAAAATTTTTTTTGAAAATTTTTTCGAAAATTTTTTTAAAATTTTTTTTTCAAATTTTTTTTCAAAATTTTTTTTTCAAATTGTTTTCAAAATTTTTTTCGAAATTTTTTTTCAAATTTTTTTCGAAAATTTTTTTTCAAAATGTTTTTCAAAAATTTTTTTCAAAATTTTTTTCGAAATTTTTTTTCAAATTTTTTTTCAAAAATTTTTTTCAAAATTTTTTTCGAAAATTTTTTTTCAAAATTTTTTTTCAAAATTTTTTTCGAAAATTTTTTTCGAAATTTTTTTCAAAATTTTTCTCGAAAGTTTTTTCGAAAATTTTTTTTAAAAATTTTTTCGAAAATTTTTTTTCAAAATTTTTTTAAAAATTTTTTTTCAAATTTTTTTCGAAAATTTTTTTCGAAATTTTTTTTTCCAATTTTTTTCGAAAATTTTTTTTCAAAATTTTTTTCAAAATTTTTTTCGAAAATTTTTTTCGAAAATTTTTTTAAAAAATTTTTTTTAAAATTTTTTTTCAAAATTTTTTTCGAAAATTTTTTTTCAAAATTTTTTTTGAAAATTTTTTTCGAAAATTTTTTTTCAAAATTTTTTTCGAAAATTTTTTTTCGAAAATTTTTTTCGAAAATTTTTTTCAAAATTTTTTTCGAAAATTTTTTTCAAATTTTTTTTCGAAAATTTTTTTCAAAATTTTTTTCGAAAATTTTTTTTCAAAATTTTTTTCGAAAATTTTTTTCAAATTTTTTTTTCAAAATTTTTTTCGAAAATTTTTTTTCAAAATTTTTTTTGAAAATTTTTTTCGAAAATTTTTTTTGAAATTTTTTTCGAAAATTTTTTTTTAAAATTTTTTTCAAAATTTTTTTCGAAAATTTTTTTAAAAAATTTTTTTTCAAATTTTTTTTCAAAATTTTTTTTGAAAATTTTTTTCGAAAATTTTTTTCAAAATTTTTTTCGAAAATTTTTTTCAAAATTTTTTTCGAAATTTTTTTCGAAAATTTTTTTCGAAATTTTTTTCGAAAATTTTTTTCGAAATTTTTTTCGAAAATTTTTTTCGAAATTTTTTTTTCAAATTTTTTTCGAAAATTTTTTTTTCAAATTTTTTTCAAAATTTTTTTCGAAAATTTTTTTCGAAAATTTTTTTCGAAAATTTTTTTCGAAAATTTTTTTCAAAATTTTTTTCGAAAATTTTCTTCGCAACATTTTTTTTAAAAATTTTTTTCGAAATTTTTTTTTCAAAATTTTTTTCGAAAATTTTTTTCGAAATTTTTTCGAAAATTTTTTTCAAAATTTTTTTCGGAAAATTTTTTTAAAAAATTTTTTTCGAAAATTTTTTTTCAAAATTTTTTTAAAAAAGTTTTTTTTCAAATTTTTTTTCAAAATTTTTTTCGAAAATTTTTTTCGAAAATTTTTTTCGAAAATTTTTTTCGAAAATTTTTTTCAAAATTTTTTTCGAAAATTTTTTTCAAAATTTTTTTTGAAAATTTTTTTCAAAATTTTTTTCGAAATTTTTTTTTCAAATTTATTTCGAAATTTTTTTTTCAAAATTTTTTTCGAAAATTTTTTTCCAAATTTTTTTCAAAATTTTTTTCGAAAATTTTTTTCGAAATTTTTTACAAAATTTTTCTCGAAAATTTTTTTCAAAATTTTTTTCGAAAATTTTTTTCAAAATTTTTTTTGAAAATTTTTTTCGGAAAATTTTCTTAAAAAATTTTTTTCGAAAATTTTTTTTCAAAATTTTTTTAAAAAATTTTTTTTCAAATTTTTTTTCAAAATTTTTTTTCAAAATTTTTTTCGAAAATTTTTTTCAAAATTTTTTTCCAAAAAATTTTTTTCGAAAATTTTTTTCAAAATTTTTTTTGAAAATTTTTTTCAAAATTTTTTTCGAAATTTTTTTCGAAAATTTTTTTCGAAATTTTTTTTTCAAATTTTTTTCGAAAATTTTTTTTCAAAATGTTTTTCAAAAATTTTTTTCAAAATTTTTTTCGAAATTTTTTTTCAAATTTTTTTCGAAAATTTTTTTTCAAAATGTTTTTCAAAAATTTTTTTCAAAATTTTTTTCGAAATTTTTTTTCAAATTTTTTTTCAAAAATTTTTTTCAAAATTTTTTTCGAAAATTTTTTTTCAAAATTTTTTTCAAAATTTTTTTTCAAAATTTTTTTCAAAATTTTTTTCGAAACTTTTTTTCAAAATTTTTTTCGAAAATTTTTTTCGAAATTTTTTTCAAAATTTTTCTCGAAAATTTTTTCGAAAATTTTTTTTCAAAATTTTTTCGAAAATTTTTTTTCAAAATTTTTTTAAAAATTTTTTTTTCAAATTTTTTTTCAAAATTTTTTTCGAAAATGTTTTTCAAATTTTTTTTCAAAAATTTTTTTCAAAATTTTTTTCGAAAATTTTTTTCAAATTTTTTTTTGAAAATTTTTTTCGAAATTTTTTTTCAAATTTTTTTTCAAATTTTTTTTCGAAAATTTTTTTCGAAATTTTTTTCGAAAATTTTTTTCGAAATTTTTTTTTCAAATTTTTTTCGAAAATTTTTTTCGAAAATTTTTTTCAAAATTTTTTTCGAAAATTTTTTTCAAAATTTTTTTTGAAAATTTTTTTCAAAATTTTTTTCGAAATTTTTTTTTCAAATTTATTTCGAAATTTTTTTTTCAAAATTTTTTTCGAAAATTTTTTTCCAAATTTTTTTCAAAATTTTTTTCGAAAATTTTTTTCGAAATTTTTTACAAAATTTTTCTCGAAAATTTTTTTCAAAATTTTTTTCGAAAATTTTTTTCAAAATTTTTTTTGAAAATTTTTTTCAAATTTTTTTTCGAAAATTTTTTTCGAAAATTTTTTTTAAAAATTTTTTTCGAAAATTTTTTTTCAAAATTTTTTTCAAAATTTTTTTCGAAAATTTTTTTCAAAATTTTTTTCGAAAATTTTTTTTAAAAATTTTTTTTCAAATTTTTTTTGAAAATTTTTTTTGAAATTTTTTTTCAAAATTTTTTTTGAAATTTTTTTTCAAAATTTTTTTCGAAAATTTTTTTCAAAATTTTTTTTGAAAATTTTTTTCGAAAATTTTTTTCAAAATTTTTTTCAAAATTTTTTTCGAAAATTTTTTTTCAAATTTTTTTCAAATTTTTTTCGAAAATTTTTTTCGAAATTTTTTTCGAAAATTTTTTTCGAAATTTTTTTCGAATTTTTTTTCGAAAATTTTTTTCGAAATTTTTTTTTCAAATTTTTTTCAAAAATTTTTTTTAAAAATTTTTTTCGAAATTTTTTTCGAAAATTTTTTTCGAAATTTTTTTTTCAAATTTTTTTCGAAAATTTTTTTTCAAAATTTTTTCGAAAATTTTTTTCGAAATTTTTTTCGAAAATTTTCGAAAATTTTTTTCGAAATTTTTTTCAAATTTTTTTCGAAATTTTTTTTTCAAATTTTTTTTCAACATTTTTTTTCAAAATTTTTTTCAAAATTTTTTTCGAAATTTTTTTTCAAATTTTTTTTCAAAAATTTTTTTCCAAATTTTTTTCGAAATTTTTTTTTCAAAATTTTTTTTCAAATTTTTTTCAAAATTTTTTTCGAAAATTTTTTTCGAAAATTTTTTTCGAAAATTTTTTTCGAAAATTTTTTTCGAAAATTTTTTTCGAAATTTTTTTCAAAATTTTTTTCAAAATTTTTTTCGAAAATTTTTTTTGAAAATTTTTTTTGAAAATTTTTTCGAAAATTTTTTTAAAATTTTTTTTTCAAATTTTTTTTCAAAATTTTTTTTTCAAATTGTTTTCAAAATTTTTTTCGAAATTTTTTTTCAAATTTTTTTCGAAAATTTTTTTTCAAAATGTTTTTCAAAAATTTTTTTCAAAATTTTTTTCGAAATTTTTTTTCAAATTTTTTTTCAAAAATTTTTTTCAAAATTTTTTTCGAAAATTTTTTTTCAAAATTTTTTTTCAAAATTTTTTTCGAAAATTTTTTTCGAAAATTTTTTTCAAAATTTTTTTCGAAAATTTTTTTCGAAATTTTTTTCAAAATTTTTCTCGAAAATTTTTTCGAAAATTTTTTTTAAAAATTTTTTCGAAAATTTTTTTTCAAAATTTTTTTAAAAATTTTTTTTTCAAATTTTTTTCGAAAATTTTTTTCGAAATTTTTTTTTCCAATTTTTTTCGAAAATTTTTTTTCAAAATTTTTTTCAAAATTTTTTTCGAAAATTTTTTTCGAAAATTTTTTTAAAAAATTTTTTTTAAAATTTTTTTTCAAAATTTTTTTCGAAAATTTTTTTTCAAAATTTTTTTTGAAAATTTTTTTCGAAAATTTTTTTTCAAAATTTTTTTCGAAAATTTTTTTTCGAAAATTTTTTTCGAAAATTTTTTTCAAAATTTTTTTCGAAAATTTTTTTCAAATTTTTTTTCGAAAATTTTTTTCAAAATTTTTTTCGAAAATTTTTTTTCAAAATTTTTTTCGAAAACTTTTTTCAAATTTTTTTTTCAAAATTTTTTTCGAAAATTTTTTTTCAAAATTTTTTTTGAAAATTATTTTCGAAAATTTTTTTTGAAATTTTTTTCGAAAATTTTTTTTTAAAATTTTTTTTCAAAATTTTTTTCAAAATTTTTTTCGAAAATTTTTTTAAAAAATTTTTTTTCAAATTTTTTTTCAAAATTTTTTTTGAAAATTTTTTTCGAAAATTTTTTTCAAAATTTTTTTCGAAAATTTTTTTCAAAATTTTTTTCGAAATTTTTTTCGAAAATTTTTTTCGAAATTTTTTTCGAAAATTTTTTTCGAAATTTTTTTCGAAAATTTTTTTCGAAATTTTTTTTTCAAATTTTTTTCGAAAATTTTTTTTTCAAATTTTTTTCAAAATTTTTTTCGAAAATTTTTTTCAAAATTTTTTTCGAAAATTTTCTTCGCAACATTTTTTTTAAAAATTTTTTTCGAAATTTTTTTTTCAAAATTTTTTTCGAAATTTTTTTTCGAAATTTTTTCGAAAATTTTTTTCAAAATTTTTTTCGGAAAATTATTTTAAAAAATTTTTTTCGAAAATTTTTTTTCAAAATTTTTTTAAAAAAGTTTTTTTTCAAATTTTTTTTCAAAATTTTTTTCGAAAATTTTTTTCGAAAATTTTTTTCGAAAATTTTTTTCGAAAATTTTTTTCAAAATTTTTTTCGAAAATTTTTTTCAAAATTTTTTTTGAAAATTTTTTTCAAAATTTTTTTCGAAATTTTTTTTTCAAATTTATTTCGAAATTTTTTTTTCAAAATTTTTTTCGAAAATTTTTTTCCAAATTTTTTTCAAAATTTTTTTCGAAAATTTTTTTCGAAATTTTTTACAAAATTTTTCTCGAAAATTTTTTTCAAAATTTTTTTCGAAAATTTTTTTCAAAATTTTTTTTGAAAATTTTTTTCGGAAAATTTTCTTAAAACATTTTTTTCGAAAATTTTTTTTCAAAATTTTTTTAAAAAATTTTTTTTCAAATTTTTTTTCAAAATTTTTTTTCAAAATTTTTTTCGAAAATTTTTTTCGAAAATTTTTTTCAAAATTTTTTTCCAAAAAATTTTTTTCGAAAATTTTTTTCAAAATTTTTTTTGAAAATTTTTTTCAAAATTTTTTTCGAAATTTTTTTCGAAAATTTTTTTCGAAATTTTTTTTTCAAATTTTTTTCGAAAATTTTTTTTCAAAATGTTTTTCAAAAATTTTTCTCAAAATTTTTTTCGAAATTTTTTTTCAAATTTTTTTCGAAATTTTTTTTTCAAAATGTTTTTCAAAAATTTTTTTCAAAATTTTTTTCGAAATTTTTTTTCAAATTTTTTTTCAAAAATTTTTTTCAAAATTTTTTTCGAAAATTTTTTTTCAAAATTTTTTTCAAAATTTTTTTTCAAAATTTTTTTCGAAAATTTTTTTTCAAAATTTTTTTCGAAAATTTTTTTTCGAAAATTTTTTTCAAAAATTTTTTTCAAAATTTTTTTCGAAAATTTTTTTCAAATTTTTTTTCGAAAATTTTTTTCAAAATTTTTTTCGAAAATTTTTTTTCAAAATTTTTTTCGAAAATTTTTTTCAAATTTTTTTTTCAAAATTTTTTTCGAAAATTTTTTTTCAAAATTTTTTTTGAAAATTTTTTTCGAAAATTTTTTTCGAAATTTTTTTCGAAAATTTTTTTTTAAAATTTTTTTTCAAAATTTTTTTCAAAATTTTTTTCGAAAATTTTTTTAAAAAATTTTTTTTCAAATTTTTTTTCAAAATTTTTTTTGAAAATTTTTTTCGAAAATTTTTTTCAAAATTTTTTTCGAAAATTTTTTTCAAAATTTTTTTCGAAATTTTTTTCGAAAATTTTTTTCGAAATTTTTTCGAAAATTTTTTTCGAAATTTTTTTCGAAAATTTTTTTCGAAATTTTTTTTTCAAATTTTTTTCGAAAATTTTTTTTTCAAATTTTTTTCAAAATTTTTTTCGAAAATTTTTTTCGCAAATTTTTTTCAAAATTTTTTTCGAAAATTTTCTTCGCAACATTTTTTTTAAAAATTTTTTTCGAAAATTTTTTTTCAAAATTTTTTTCGAAATTTTTTCGAAAATTTTTTTCAAAATTTTTTTCGGAAAATTTTTTTAAAAAATTTTTTTCGAAAATTTTTTTTCAAAATTTTCTTAAAAAAGTTTTTTTTCAAATTTTTTTTCAAAATTTTTTTCGAAAATTTTTTTCGAAAATTTTTTTCAAAATTTTTTTCGAAAATTTTTTTCAAAATTTTTTTTGAAAATTTTTTTCAAAATTTTTTTCGAAATTTTTTTTTCAAATTTATTTCGAAATTTTTTTTTCAAAATTTTTTTCGAAAATTTTTTTCCAAATTTTTTTCAAAATTTTTTTCGAAAATTTTTTTCGAAATTTTTTACAAAATTTTTCTCGAAAATTTTTTTCAAAATTTTTTTCGAAAATTTTTTTCAAAATTTTTTTTGAAAATTTTTTTCAAATTTTTTTTCGAAAATTTTTTTCGAAAATTTTTTTTAAAAATTTTTTTCGAAAATTTTTTTTCAAAATTTTTTTCAAAATTTTTTTCGAAAATTTTTTTCAAAATTTTTTTCGAAAATTTTTTTTAAAAATTTTTTTTCAAATTTTTTTTGAAAATTTTTTTTGAAATTTTTTTTCAAAATTTTTTTCGAAAATTTTTTTCAAAATTTTTTCGAAAATTGTTTTCGAAATTTTATTCAAAATTTTTCTCGAAAATTTTTTTCGAAAATTTTTTTCGAAATTTTTTTCGAAAATTTTTTTTCAAAATTTTTTTCAAAATTTTTTTCGAAAATTTTCGAAAATTTTTTTAAAAAATTTTTTCGAAAATTTTTTTAAAAAATTTTTTCGAAAATTTTTTTAAAATTTTTTTTTCAAATTTTTTTTCAAAATGTTTTTCAAAAATTTTTTTCAAAATTTTTTTCGAAATTTTTTTTCAAATTTTTTTCGAAAATTTTTTTTCAAAATGTTTTTCAAAAATTTTTTTCAAAATTTTTTTCGAAATTTTTTTTCAAATTTTTTTTCAAAAATTTTTTTCAAAATTTTTTTCGAAAATTTTTTTTCAAAATTTTTTTTCAAAATTTTTTTCGAAAATTTTTTTCAAAATTTTTTTCGAAAATTTTTTTCGAAATTTTTTTCAAAATTTTTCTCGAAAATTTTTTCGAAAATTTCTTTTTAAAATTTTTTCGAAAATTTTTTTTCAAAATTTTTTTAAAAATTTTTTTTTCAAATTTTTTTCGAAAATTTTTTTCGAAATTTTTTTTTCAAATTTTTTTCGAAAATTTTTTTTCAAAATTTTTTTCAAAATTTTTTTCGAAAATTTTTTTCGAAAATTTTTTTAAAAAATTTTTTTTAAAATTTTTTTTCAAAATTTTTTTCGAAAATTTTTTTTCGAAAATTTTTTTCAAAATTTTTTTCGAAAATTTTTTTCAAATTTTTTTTCGAAAATTTTTTTCAAAATTTTTTTCGAAAATTTTTTTTCAAAATTTTTTTCGAAAATTTTTTTCAAATTTTTTTTTCAAAATTTTTTTCGAAAATTTTTTTTCAAAATTTTTTTTGAAAATTTTTTTCGAAAATTTTTTTCGAAATTTTTTTCGAAAATTTTTTTTTAAAATTTTTTTTCAAAATTTTTTTCAAAATTTTTTTCGAAAATTTTTTTAAAAAATTTTTTTTCAAATTTTTTTTCAAAATTTTTTTTGAAAATTTTTTTCGAAAATTTTTTTCAAAATTTTTTTCGAAAATTTTTTTCAAAATTTTTTTCGAAATTTTTTTCGAAAATTTTTTTCGAAATTTTTTTCGAAAATTTTTTTCGAAATTTTTTTCGAAAATTTTTTTCGAAATTCTTTTTTCAAATTTTTTTCGAAAATTTTTTTTTCAAATTTTTTTCAAAATTTTTTTCGAAAATTTTTTTCAAAATTTTTTTCGAAAATTTTCTTCGCAACATTTTTTTTAAAAATTTTTTTCGAAAATTTTTTTTCAAAATTTTTTTCGAAATTTTTTCGAAAATTTTTTTCAAAATTTTTTTCGGAAAATTTTTTTAAAAAATTTTTTTCGAAAATTTTTTTTCAAAATTTTTTTAAAAAAGTTTTTTTTCAAATTTTTTTTCAAAATTTTTTTCGAAAATTTTTTTCGAAAATTTTTTTCAAAATTTTTTTTGAAAATTTTTTTCGGAAAATTTTTTTAAAACATTTTTTTCGAAAATTTTTTTTCAAAATTTTTTTAAAAAATTTTTTTTCAAATTTTTTTTCAAAATTTTTTTTCAAAATTTTTTTCGAAAATTTTTTTCAAAATTTTTTTCCAAAAAATTTTTTTCGAAAATTTTTTTCAAAAATTTTTTTGAAAATTTTTTTCAAAATTTTTTTCGAAATTTTTTTCGAAAATTTTTTTCGAAATTTTTTTTTCAAATTTTTTTCGAAAATTTTTTTTCAAAATGTTTTTCAAAAATTTTTTTCAAAATTTTTTTCGAAATTTTTTTTCAAATTTTTTTCGAAAATTTTTTTTCAAAATGTTTTTCAAAAATTTTTTTCAAAATTTTTTTCGAAATTTTTTTTCAAATTTTTTTTCAAAAATTTTTTTCAAAATTTTTTTCGAAAATTTTTTTTCAAAATTTTTTTCAAAATTTTTTTTCAAAATTTTTTTCAAAATTTTTTTCGAAACTTTTTTTCAAAATTTTTTTCGAAAATTTTTTTCGAAATTTTTTTCAAAATTTTTCTCGATAATTTTTTCGAAAATTTTTTTTAAAAATTTTTTCGAAAATTTTTTTTCAAAATTTTTTTAAAAATTTTTTTTTCAAATTTTTTTTCAAAATTTTTTTCGAAAATTTTTTTCAAAATTTTTTTCAAAAATTTTTTTCAAAATTTTTTTCGAAAATTTTTTTCAAATTTTTTTTTGAAAATTTTTTTCGAAATTTTTTTTCAAATTTTTTTTTGAAATTTTTTTTCGAAAATTTTTTTCGAAATTTTTTTCGAAAATTTTTTTCGAAATTTTTTTTTCAAATTTTTTTCGAAAATTTTTTTTCAAAATTTTTTTCAAAATTTTTTTCGAAAATTTTTTTCGAAAATTTTTTTTAAAATTTTTTTTCAAAATTTTTTTTGAAAATTTTTTTCGACAATTTTTTTTCAAAATTTTTTTCGAAAATTTTTTTTCGAAAATTTTTTTCGAAAATTTTTTTCAAAATTTTTTTCGAAAATTTTTTTCAAATTTTTTTTCGAAAATTTTTTTCAAAATTTTTTTCGAAAATTTTTTTTCAAAATTTTTTTCGAAAATTTTTTTCAAATTTTTTTTTCAAAATTTTTTTCGAAAATTTTTTTTCAAAATTTTTTTTGAAAATTTTTTTCGAAAATTTTTTTCGAAATTTTTTTCGAAAATTTTTTTTTTAAATTTTTTTTCAAAATTTTTTTCAAAATTTTTTTCGAAAATTTTTTAAAAAAATTTTTTTTCAAATTTTTTTTCAAAATTTTTTTTGAAAATTTTTTTCGAAAATTTTTTTCAAAATTTTTGTTTTCGAAAATTTTTTTCAAAATTTTTTTCGAAATTTTTTTCGAAAATTTTTTTCGAAATTTTTTCGAAAATTTTTTTCGAAATTTTTTTCGAAAATTTTTTTCGAAATTTTTTTTTCAAATTTTTTTCGAAAATTTTTTTTTCAAATTTTTTTCAAAATTTTTTTCGAAAATTTTTTTCGCAAATTTTTTTCAAAATTTTTTTCGAAAATTTTCTTCGCAACATTTTTTTTAAAAATTTTTTTCGAAAATTTTTTTTCAAAATTTTTTTCGAAAATTTTTTTCGAAATTTTTTCGAAAATTTTTTTCAAAATTTTTTTCGGAAAATTTTTTTAAAAAATTTTTTTCGAAAATTTTTTTTCAAAATTTTTTTAAAAAAGTTTTTTTTCAAATTTTTTTTCAAAATTTTTTTCGAAAATTTTTTTCGAAAATTTTTTTCAAAATTTTTTTCGAAAATTTTTTTCAAAATTTTTTTTGAAAATTTTTTTCAAAATTTTTTTCGAAATTTTTTTTTCAAATTTATTTCGAAATTTTTTTTTCAAAATTTTTTTCGAAAATTTTTTTCCAAATTTTTTTCAAAATTTTTTTCGAAAATTTTTTTCGAAATTTTTTACAAAATTTTTCTCGAAAATTTTTTTCAAAATTTTTTTCGAAAATTTTTTTCAAAATTTTTTTTGAAAATTTTTTTCAAATTTTTTTTCGCAAAATTTTTTTCGAAAATTTTTTTTAAAAATTTTTTTCGAAAATTTTTTTTCAAAATTTTTTTCAAAATTTTTTTCGAAAATTTTTTTCAAAATTTTTTTCGAAAATTTTTTTCAAAATTTTTTTCGAAAATTTTTTTTAAAAATTTTTTTTCAAATTTTTTTTGAAAATTTTTTTTGAAATTTTTTTTCAAAATTTTTTTCGAAAATTTTTTTCAAAATTTTTTCGAAAATTTTTTTCGAAATTTTATTCAAAATTTTTCTCGAAAATTTTTTTCGAAAATTTTTTTCGAAATTTTTTTCGAAAATTTTTTTTCAAAATTTTTTTCAAAATTTTTTTCGAAAATTTTCGAAAATTTTTTTAAAAAATTTTTTTCCAAAATTTTTTTTAAAAAATTTTTTCGAAAATTTTTTTAAAAAATTTTTTTAAAAATTTTTTTCGAAAATTTTTTTAAAAAATTTTTTTAAAAATTTTTTTTCAAAATTTTTTTCAAAATTTTTTTCGAAAATTTTCGAAAATTTTTTTAAAAAATTTTTTTCCAAAATTTTTTTTAAAAAATTTTTTTTGAAAATTTTTTTCGAAAATTTTTTTCAAAATTTTTTTCGAAAATTTTTTTCGAAATTTTTTTCGAAAATTTTTTTCAAAATTTTTTTTCAAAATTTTTTTTCAAATTTTTTTCGAAAATTTTTTTCGAAATTTTTTTCGAAAATTTTCGAAAATTTTTTTCGAAATTTTTTTTTCAAATTTTTTTTCAACATTTTTTTTCAAAATTTTTTTCAAAATTTTTTTCAAAATTTTTTTCGAAATTTTTTTTCAAATTTTTTTTCAAAAATTTTTTTCCAAATTTTTTTCGAAATTTTTTTTTCAAAATTTTTTTTCAAATTTTTTTCAAAATTTTTTTCGAAAATTTTTTTCGAAAATTTTTTTCGAAAATTTTGTTCGAAATTTTTTTCAAAATTTTTTTCAAAATTTTTTTCGAAAATTTTTTTTCAAAATTTTTTTCGAAAATTTTTTTTGAAAATTTTTTTTGAAAATTTTTTCGAAAATTTTTTAAAATTTTTTTTTCAAATTTTTTTTCAAAATTTTTTTTTCAAATTTTTTTCAAAATTTTTTTCGAAATTTTTTTTCAAATTTTTTTCGAAAATTTTTTTTCAAAATGTTTTTCAAAAATTTTTTTCAAAATTTTTTTCGAAATTTTTTTTCAAATTTTTTTTCAAAAATTTTTTTCAAAATTTTTTTCGAAATTTTTTTTTCAAAATTTTTTTTCAAAATTTTTTTCGAAAATTTTTTTCAAAATTTTTTTCGAAAATTTTTTTCGAAATTTTTTTCAAAATTTTTCTCGAAAATTTTTTCGAAAATTTTTTTTAAAAATTTTTTCGAAAATTTTTTTCAAAATTTTTTTTGAAAATTTTTTTCAAAATTTTTTTCGAAAATTTTTTTCGAAAATTTTTTTTAAAAATTTTTTTCGAAAATTTTTTTTCAAAATTTTTTTCAAAATTTTTTTCGAAAATTTTTTTCAAAATTTTTTTCGAAAATTTTTTTTAAAAATTTTTTTTCAAATTTTTTTTGAAAATTTTTTTTGAAATTTTTTTTCAAAATTTTTTTTCAAAATTTTTTTCGAAAATTTTTTTCAAAATTTTTTCGAAAATTTTTTTCGAAATTTTATTCAAAATTTTTCTCGAAAATTTTTTTCGAAAATTTTTTTCGAAATTTTTTTCGAAAATTTTTTTTCAAAATTTTTTTCAAAATTTTTTTCGAAAATTTTCGAAAATTTTTTTAAAAAATTTTTTTCCAAAATTTTTTTTAAAAAATTTTTTCGAAAATTTTTTAAAAAAATTTTTTTCGAAAATTTTTTTCGAAAATTTTTTTTCAAAATTTTTTTCGAGAATTTTTTTCGAAAATTTTTTTTCAAAATTTTTTTCGAAAATTTTTTTTCGAAAATTTTTTTCGAAAATTTTTTTCAAAATTTTTTTTCAAAATTTTTTTTCAAAATTTTTTTTAAAATTTTTTTCGAAAATTTTTTTAAAAAATTTTTTTAAAAATTTTTTTTCAAAATTTTTTTCAAAATTTTTTTCGAAAATTTTTTAAAAAAATTTTTAAAATTTTTTTTCAAAATTTTTTTCAAAATTTTTTTCGAAAATTTTTTTTCAAAATTTTTTTCGAGAATTTTTTTCAAAAATTTTTTTTCAAAATTTTTTTCGAAAATTTTTTTTCGAAAATTTTTTTCAATTTTTTTTTCGAAAATTTTTTTCAAAATTTTTTTCGAAAATTTTTTTTCAAAATTTTTTTGGAAATTTTTTTTTCAAATTTTTTTCAAAATTTTTTTCGAAAATTTTTTTCGAAATTTTTTTCGAAAATTTTTTTCGAAATTTTTTTCGAAATTTTTTTCGAAATTTTTTTCGAAAATTTTTTTCGAAATTTTTTTCAAAAATTTTTTTTAAAAATTTTTTTCGAAATTTTTTTCGAAAATTTTTTTCGAAATTTTTTTCGAAAATTTTTTTCGAAAATTTTTTTTCAAAATTTTTTTCAAAATTTTTTTCGAAAATTTTTTTCAAAATTTTTTTCGAAAATTCTTTTCGGAAAATTTTTTTTAAAAATTTTTTTCGAAAATTTTTTTTAAAAATTTTTTTCGAAAATTTTTTTCAAAATTTTTTTTGAAAATTTTTTTCGAAAATTTTTTTCGAAATTTTTTTCGAGAATTTTTTTCGAAACTTTTTTTTCAAAATTTTTTTCAAAAATTTTTTTTCGAAAATTTTTCTCAAAAATTTTTTTCAAAATTTTTTTCGAAATTTTTTTTCAAATTTTTTTCGAAAATTTTTTTTCAAAATGTTTTTCAAAAATTTTTTTCAAAATTTTTTTCGAAATTTTTTTTCAAATTTTTTTCGAAAATTTTTTTTCAAAATGTTTTTCAAAAATTTTTTTCAAAATTTTTTTCGAAATTTTTTTTCAAATTTTTTTTCAAAAATTTTTTTCAAAATTTTTTTCGAAAATTTTTTTTCAAAATTTTTTTTTAAATTTTTTTCGAAAATTTTTTTCAAAATTTTTTTTGAAAATTTTTTTCGAAATTTTTTTCAAAATTTTTCTCGAAAATTTTTTCGAAAATTTTTTTTAAAAATTTTTTCGAAAATTTTTTTTCAAAATTTTTTTAAAAATTTTTTTTTCAAATTTTTTTTCAAAATTTTTTTCGAAAATTTTTTTCAAAATTTTTTTCGAAAATTTTTTTCAAAATTTTTTTCGAAAATTTTTTTCAAATTTTTTTTTGAAAATTTTTTTCGAAATTTTTTTTCAAATTTTTTTTCAAATTTTTTTTCGAAAATTTTTTTCGAAATTTTTTTCGAAAATTTTTTTTCAAAATTTTTTTTTCAAATTTTTTTCGAAAATTTTTTTTCAAAATTTTTTTCGAAAATTTTTTTTCGAAAATGTTTTTCGAAAATTTTTTTCAAAATTTTTTTCGAAAATTTTTTTCAAATTTTTTTTCGAAAATTTTTTTCAAAATTTTTTTCGAAAATTTTTTTTCAAAATTTTTTTCGAAAATTTTTTTCAAATTTTTTTTTCAAAATTTTTTTCGAAAATTTTTTTTCAAAATTTTTTTTGAAAATTTTTTTCGAAAATTTTTTTCGAAATTTTTTTCGAAAATTTTTTTTTAAATTTTTTTTTCAAAATTTTTTTCAAAATTTTTTTCGAAAATTTTTTTAAAAAATTTTTTTTCAAATTTTTTTCGAAAATTTTTTTCGAAATTTTTTTCGAAAATTTTTTTCGAAATTTTTTTTTCAAATTTTTTTCGAAAATTTTTTTTTCAAATTTTTTTCAAAATTTTTTTCGAAAATTTTTTTCAAAATTTTTTTCGAAAATTTTCTTCGCAACATTTTTTTAAAAAATTTTTTTCGAAAATTTTTTTTAAAAATTTTTTTCGAAAATTTTTTTCGAAAGTTTTTTCGAAAATTTTTTTCAAAATTTTTTTCGGAAAATTTTTTTAAAAAATTTTTTTCGAAAATTTTTTTTCAAAATTTTTTTAAAAAAGTTTTTTTTCAAATTTTTTTTCAAAATTTTTTTCGAAAATTTTTTTCGAAAATTTTTTTCAAAATTATTTTCGAAAATTTTTTTCAAAATTTTTTTTGAAAATTTTTTTCAAAATTTTTTTCGAAATTTTTTTTTCAAATTTATTTCGAAATTTTTTTTTCAAAATTTTTTTCGAAAATTTTTTTTCAAATTTTTTTCAAAATTTTTTTCGAAAATTTTTTTCGAAATTTTTTACAAAATTTTTCTCGAAAATTTTTTTCAAAATTTTTTTCGAAAATTTTTTTCAAAATTTTTTTTGAAAATTTTTTTCAAAATTTTTTTCGAAAATTTTTTTAAAAAATTTTTTTCGAAAATTTTTTCGAAAATTTTTTTCAAAATTTTTTTCGAAAATTTTTTTCAAAATTTTTTTCGAAAATTTTTTTTAAAAATTTTTTTTCAAATTTTTTTTGAAAATTTTTTTCAAAGTTTTTTTCGAAAATTTTTTCGAAAATTTTTTTCGAATTTTTTTTTCGAAAATATTTTTCGAAATTTTTTTTGCAAATTTTTTTCGGAAATTTTTTTTTTAATTTTTTTCAAAATTTTTTTCGAAAATTTTTTTAAAAAATTTTTTTCAAAATTTTTTTTCAAAATTTTTTTTCAAAATTTTTTTAAAAATTTTTTTCGAAAATTTTTTAAAAAATTTTTTTTAAAAATTTTTTTTCAAAATTTTTTTCAAAATTTTTTTCGAAAATTTTTTTTCAAAATTTTTTTCGAGAATTTTTTTCGAAAATTTTTTTTCAAAATTTTTTTCGAAAATTTTTTTTCGAAAATTTTTTTCAATTTTTTTTTCGAAAATTTTTTTCAAAATTTTTTTCGAAAATTTTTTTTCAAAATTTTTTTGGAAATTTTTTTTCAAATTTTTTTCAAAATTTTTTTCGAAAATTTTTTTCGAAATTTTTTTCGAAAATTTTTTTCGAAATTTTTTTCGAAATTTTTTTCGAAAATTTTTTTCGAAATTTTTTTTTCAAATTTTTTTCAAAAATTTTTTTTAAAAATTTTTTTCAAATTTTTTTTCGAAAATTTTTTTCAAAATTTTTTTCGAAAATTTTTTTTCAAAATTTTTTTCGAAAATTTTTTTCAAATTTTTTTTTCAAAATTTTTTTCGAAAATTTTTTTTCAAAATTTTTTTTGAAAATTTTTTTCGAAAATAATTTTCGAAATTTTTTTCGAAAATTTTTTTTTAAATTTTTTTTTCAAAATTTTTTTCAAAATTTTTTTCGAAAATTTTTTTAAAAAATTTTTTTTCAAATTTTTTTTCAAAATTTTTTTCGAAATTTTTTTCGAAAATTTTTTTCGAAATTTTTTTCGAAAATTTTTTTCGAAATTTTTTTCGAAAATTTTTTTCGAAATTTTTTTTTCAAATTTTTTTCGAAAATTTTTTTTTCAAATTTTTTTCAAAATTTTTTTCGAAAATGTTTTTTTCAAATTTTTTTCAAAATTTTTTTCGAAAATTTTTTTCAAAATTTTTTTCGAAAATTTTCTTCGCAACATTTTTTTAAAAAATTTTTTTCGAAAATTTTTTTTAAAAATTTTTTTCGAAAATTTTTTTCGAAAGTTTTTTCGAAAATTTTTTTCAAAATTTTTTTCGGAAAATTTTTTTAAAAAATTTTTTTCGAAAATTTTTTTTCAAAATTTTTTTAAAAAAGTTTTTTTTCAAATTTTTTTTCAAAATTTTTTTCGAAAATTTTTTTCGAAAATTTTTTTCAAAATTATTTTCGAAAATTTTTTTCAAAATTTTTTTTGAAAATTTTTTTCAAAATTTTTTTCGAAATTTTTTTTTCAAATTTATTTCGAAATTTTTTTTTCAAAATTTTTTTCGAAAATTTTTTTTCAAATTTTTTTCAAAATTTTTTTCGAAAATTTTTTTCGAAATTTTTTACAAAATTTTTCTCGAAAATTTTTTTCAAAATTTTTTTCGAAAATTTTTTTCAAAATTTTTTTTGAAAATTTTTTTCAAAATTTTTTTCGAAAATTTTTTTCGAAAATTTTTTTAAAAAATTTTTTTCGAAAATTTTTTCGAAAATTTTTTTCAAAATTTTTTTCGAAAATTTTTTTCAAAATTTTTTTCGAAAATTTTTTTTAAAAATTTTTTTTCAAATTTTTTTTGAAAATTTTTTTTGAAAATTTTTTTCAAAGTTTTTTTCGAAAATTTTTTCGAAAATTTTTTTCGAATTTTTTTTTCGAAAATATTTTTCGAAATTTTTTTCGGAAATTTTTTTTTTAATTTTTTTCAAAATTTTTTTCGAAAATTTTTTTAAAAAATTTTTTTCAAAATTTTTTTTCAAAATTTTTTTTCAAAATTTTTTTAAAAATTTTTTTCGAAAATTTTTAAAAAAATTTTTTTTAAATATTTTTTTTCAAAATTTTTTTCAAAATTTTTTTCGAAAATTTTTTTTCAAAATTTTTTTCGAGAATTTTTTTCGAAAATTTTTTTTCAAAATTTTTTTCGAAAATTTTTTTTCGAAAATTTTTTTCAATTTTTTTTTCGAAAATTTTTTTCAAAATTTTTTTCGAAAATTTTTTTTCAAAATTTTTTTGGAAATTTTTTTTCAAATTTTTTTCAAAATTTTTTTCGAAAATTTTTTTCGAAATTTTTTTCGAAAATTTTTTTCGAAATTTTTTTCGAAATTTTTTTCGAAAATTTTTTTCGAAATTTTTTTTTCAAATTTTTTTCAAAAATTTTTTTTTAAAATTTTTTTCGAAATTTTTTTCGAAAATTTTTTTCGAAATTTTTTTTTCAAATTTTTTTCGAAAATTTTTTTTCAAAATTTTTTTCAAAATTTTTTTCGAAAATTTTTTTCAAAATTTTTTTCGAAAATTCTTTTCGGAAAATTTTTTTTAAAAATTTTTTTCGAAAATTTTTTTTCAAAATTTTTTTCGAAAATTTTTTTCAAAATTTTTTTTGAAAATTTTTTTCGAAAATTTTTTTCAAAATTTTTTTCGAAAATTTTTTTCGAAATTTTTTTCGAAAATTTTTTTCGAAATTTTTTTCGAGAATTTTTTTCGAAACTTTTTTTTCAAAATTTTTTTCGAAAATTTTTTTTCGAAAATTTTTCTCAAAAATTTTTTTCAAAATTTTTTTTCAAAATTTTTTTCGAAAATTTTTTTCAAATTTTTTTTCGAAAATTTTTTTTAAAATTTTTTTTCAAAATTTTTTTTCAAATTTTTTTCGAAAATTTTTTTCGAAATTTTTTTCGAAAATTTTCGAAAATTTTTTCCGAAATTTTTTTTTCAAATTTTTTTTCAACATTTTTTTTCAAAATTTTTTTCAAAATTTTTTTCAAAATTTTTTTCGAAATTTTTTTTCAAATTTTTTTTCAAAATTTTTTTTCCAAATTTTTTTCGAAATTTTTTTTTCAAAATTTTTTTTCAAATTTTTTTCAAAATTTTTTTCGAAAATTTTTTTCGAAAATTTTTTTCGAAAATTTTTTTCGAAAATTTTTTTCGAAATTTTTTTCAAAATTTTTTTCAAAATTTTTTTCGAAAATTTTTTTTTCAAAATTTTTTTCGAAAATTTTTTTTGAAAATTTTTTTTGAAAATTTTTTCGAAAATTTTTTTAAAATTTTTTTTTCAAATTTTTTTTCAAAATTTTTTTTTCAAATTTTTTTCAAAATTTTTTTCGAAATTTTTTTTCAAATTTTTTTCGAAAATTTTTTTTCAAAATGTTTTTCAAAAATTTTTTTCAAAATTTTTTTCGAAATTTTTTTTCAAATTTTTTTTCAAAAATTTTTTTCAAAATTTTTTTCGAAAATTTTTTTTCAAAATTTTTTTTCAAAATTTTTTTCGAAAATTTTTTTCAAAATTTTTTTCGAAAATTTTTTTCGAAATTTTTTTCAAAATTTTTCTCGAAAATTTTTTCGAAAATTTTTTTTAAAAATTTTTTCGAAAATTTTTTTCAAAATTTTTTTTGAAAATTTTTTTCAAAATTTTTTTCGAAAATTTTTTTCGAAAATTTTTTTTAAAAATTTTTTTCGAAAATTTTTTTTCAAAATTTTTTTCAAAATTTTTTTCGAAAATTTTTTTCAAAATTTTTTTCGAAAATTTTTTTTAAAAATTTTTTTTCAAATTTTTTTTGAAAATTTTTTTTGAAATTTTTTTTCAAAATTTTTTTTCAAAATTTTTTTCGAAAATTTTTTTCAAAATTTTTTCGAAAATTTTTTTCGAAATTTTATTCAAAATTTTTCTCGAAAATTTTTTTCGAAAATTTTTTTCGAAATTTTTTTCGAAAATTTTTTTTCAAAATTTTTTTCAAAATTTTTTTCGAAAATTTTCGAAAATTTTTTTAAAAAATTTTTTTCCAAAATTTTTTTTAAAAAATTTTTTCGAAAATTTTTTAAAAAAATTTTTTTCGAAAATTTTTTTTCAAAATTTTTTTCGAGAATTTTTTTCGAAAATTTTTTTTCAAAATTTTTTTTCAAAATTTTTTTCGAGAATTTTTTTCGAAAATTTTTTTTCAAAATTTTTTTCGAAAATTTTTTTTCGAAAATTTTTTTTGAAAATTTTTTTCAAAATTTTTTTTCAAAATTTTTTTTCAAAATTTTTTTAAAAATTTTTTTCGAAAATTTTTTTAAAAAATTTTTTTAAAAATTTTTTTTTAAAATTTTTTTCAAAATTTTTTTCGAAAATTTTTTTTCAAAATTTTTTTTCAAAATTTTTTTCGAGAATTTTTTTCGAAAATTTTTTTTCAAAATTTTTTTCGAAAATTTTTTTTCGAAAATTTTTTTCAATTTTTTTTTCGAAACTTTTTTTCAAAATTTTTTTCGAAAATTTTTTTTCAAAATTTTTTTGGTAATTTTTTTTCAAATTTTTTTCAAAATTTTTTTCGAAAATTTTTTTCGAAATTTTTTTCGAAAATTTTTTTCGAAATTTTTTTCGAAATTTTTTTCGAAAATTTTTTTCGAAATTTTTTTTTCAAATTTTTTTCAAAAATTTTTTTTAAAAATTTTTTTCGAAATTTTTTTCGAAAATTTTTTTCGAAATTTTTTTTTCAAATTTTTTTCGAAAATTTTTTTCAAAATTTTTTTCGAAAATTTTTTTCAAAATTTTTTTCGAAAATTCTTTTCGGAAAATTTTTTTTAAAAATTTTTTTCGAAAATTTTTTTTCAAAATTTTTTTCGAAAATTTTTTTCAAAATTTTTTTTGAAAATTTTTTTCGAAAATTTTTTTCAAAATTTTTTTCAAAATTTTTTTCGAAAATTTTTTTCGAAATTTTTTTCGAAAATTTTTTTCGAAATTTTTTTCGAGAATTTTTTTCGAAACTTTTTTTTCAAAATTTTTTTCGAAAATTTTTTTTCGAAAATTTTTCTCAAAAATTTTTTTCAAAATTTTTTTTCAAAATTTTTTTCGAAATTTTTTTTTCAAATTTTTTTCAAAATTTTTTTCGAAATTTTTTTTCAAATTTTTTTCGAAAATTTTTTTTCAAAATGTTTTTCAAAAATTTTTTTCAAAATTTTTTTCGAAATTTTTTTTCAAATTTTTTTTCAAAAATTTTTTTCAAAATTTTTTTCGAAATTTTTTTTTCAAAATTTTTTTTCAAAATTTTTTTCGAAAATTTTTTTCAAAATTTTTTTCGAAAATTTTTTTCGAAATTTTTTTCAAAATTTTTCTCGAAAATTTTTTCGAAAATTTTTTTTAAAAATTTTTTCGAAAATTTTTTTTCAAAATTTTTTTAAAAAATTTTTTTTCAAATTTTTTTTCAAAATTTTTTTCGAAAATTTTTTTCAAAATTTTTTTCGAAAATTTTTTTCAAAATTTTTTTCGAAATTTTTTTCGAAAATTTTTTTCGAAATTTTTTTCGAGAATTTTTTTCGAAACTTTTTTTTCAAAATTTTTTTCGAAAATTTTTTTTCGAAAATTTTTCTCAAAAATTTTTTTCAAAATTTTTTTTCAAAATTTTTTTCGAAATTTTTTTTTCAAATTTTTTTCAAAATTTTTTTCAAATTTTTTTTTGAAAATTTTTTTCGAAATTTTTTTTCAAATTTTTTTTCAAATTTTTTTTCGAAAATTTTTTTCGAAATTTTTTTCGAAAATTTTTTTCGAAATTTTTTTTTCAAATTTTTTTCGAAAATTTTTTTTCAAAATTTTTTTCAAAATTTTTTTCGAAAATTTTTTTAAAAAATTTTTTTTAAAATTTTTTTTCAAAATTTTTTTCGAAATTTTTTTTTCAAAATTTTTTTTGAAAATTTTTTTCGAAAATTTTTTTTCAAAATTTTTTTCGAAAATTTTTTTTCGAAAATTTTTTTCAAAATTTTTTTCGAAAATTTTTTTCAAATTTTTTTTCGAAAATTTTTTTCAAAATTTTTTTCGAAAATTTTTTTTCAAAATTTTTTTCGAAAATTTTTTTCAAATTTTTTTTCAAAATTTTTTTCGAAAATTTTTTTTCAAAATTTTTTTTGAAAATTTTTTTCGAAAATTTTTTTCGAAATTTTTTTCGAAAATTTTTTTTTTAAATTTTTTTTCAAAATTTTTTTCAAAATTTTTTTCGAAAATTTTTTTAAAAAATTTTTTTTCAAATTTTTTTTCAAAATTTTTTTTGAAAATTTTTTTCGAAAATTTTTTTCAAAATTTTTTTCTAAAATTTTTTTCAAAATTTTTTTCGAAAATTTTTTTCAAAATTTTTTTCGAAATTTTTTTCGAAAATTTTTTTCGAAATTTTTTTCGAAAATTTTTTTCGAAATTTTTTTCGAAAATTTTTTTCGAAATTTTTTTTTCAAATTTTTTTCGAAAATTTTTTTTTCAAATTTTTTTCAAAATTTTTTTCGAAAATTTTTTTCGAAAATTTTTTTCAAAATTGTTTTCGAAAATTTTCTTCGCAACATTTTTTTAAAAAATTTTTTTCGAAAATTTTTTTTCAAAATTTTTTTCGAAAGTTCTTTCGAAAATTTTTTTCAAAATTTTTTTCGAAAAATTTTTTTAAAAAATTTTTTTCGAAAATTTTTTTTCAAAATTTTTTTAAAAAAGTTTTTTTTCAAATTTTTTTTCAAAATTTTTTTCGAAAATTTTTTTCGAAAATTTTTTTCAAAAATTTTTTTCAAAATTTTTTTCGAAAATTTTTTTCAAAATTTTTTTGGAAAATTTTTTTCAAAATTTTTTTCGAAATTTTTTTTTCAAATTTATTTCGAAATTTTTTTTTCAAAATTTTTTTCGAAAATTTTTTTCCAAATTTTTTTCAAAATTTTTTTCGAAAATTTTTTTCGAAATTTTTTACAAAATTTTTCTCGAAAATTTTTTTCAAAATTTTTTTCGAAAATTTTTTTCAAAATTTTTTTTGAAAATTTTTTTCAAAATTTTTTTCGAAAATTTTTTTTAAAAATTTTTTTCGAAAATTTTTTTTCAAAATTTTTTCAAAATTTTTTTCGAAAATTTTTTTCAAAATTTTTTTCGAAAATTTTTTTTAAAAATTTTTTTTCAAATTTTTTTTGAAAATTTTTTTTGAAAATTTTTTTCAGTTTTTTTCGAAAATTTTTTCGAAAATTTTTTTCGAATTTTTTTTTCGAAAATATTTTTCGAAATTTTTTTTGCAAATTTTTTTCGGAAATTTTTTTTTTAATTTTTTTCAAAATTTTTTTCGAAAATTTTTTTAAAAAATTTTTTTTCAAATTTTTTTTCAAAATTTTTTTCAAATTTTTTTCGAAAATTTTTTTTCAAAATTTTTTTCGAAATTTTTTTTCGAAAATTTTTTTCGAAAGTTTTTTCTAAAATTTTTTTCGGAAAATTTTTTTAAAAAATTTTTTTCGAAAATTTTTTTTCAAAATTTTTTTCAAAATTTTTTTCGAAAATTTTTTTCAAAATTTTTTTCAAATTTTTTTTCGAAAATTTTTTTCGAAATTTTTTACAAAATTTTTCTCGAAAATTTTTTTCAAAATTTTTTTCGAAAATTTTTTTCAAAATTTTTTTCGAAAATTTTTTTCAAATTTTTTTTCGAAAATTTTTTTCAAAATTTTTTTCGAAAATTTTTTTTCAAAATTTTTTTCGAAAATTTTTTTTCAAATTTTTTTCAAAATTTTTTTCGAAAATTTTTTTCAAAATTTTTTTCGAAAATTTTTTTCGAAAATTTTTTTTAAAAATTTTTTTTAAAAATTTTTTTTCAAAATTTTTTTCAAAATTTTTTTCGAAAATGTTTTTTAAAAATTTTTTTTCAAATTTTTTTTGAAAATTTTTTTGAAAATTTTTTTCGTAAATTTTTTTCAAAATTTTTTTCAAAAAATTTTTTCGAAATTTTTTTCGAAATTTTTTTCGAAAATTTTTTTCAGTTTTTTTGGAAAATTTTTTTTCAAAATTTTTTTCGAGAATTTTTTTCGAAAATTTTTTTCAAAATTTTTATCTAAAATTTTTTTCGAAAATTTTTTTCAAAATTTTTTTCGAAAATTTTTTTCAAAATTTTTTTTGAAAATTTTTTTCGAAATTTTTTTTGAAAATTTTTTTCGAAATTTTTTTTTCAAATTTTTTTCGAAAATTTTTTTTCAAAATTTTTTTCAAAAATTTTTTTCCAAATTTTTTTCAAAATTTTTTTCGAAAATTTTTTTCGAAATTTTTTACAAAATTTTTTCGAAAATTTTATTCAAACTTTTTTTCGAAAATTTTTTTAAAAAATTTTTTTTCAAATTTTTTTTGAAAATTTTTTTTGAAAATTTTTTTCGTAATTTTTTTTCGAAAATTTTTTTCAAAATTTTTTTCGAAAATTTTTTTCGAAATTTTTTTCGAAATTTTTTTCGAAAATTTTTTTCGAAATTTTTTTCGAAATTTTTTTCGAAAATTTTTTTCAAAATTTTTTTTAAAATTTTTTTTTCAAATTTTTTTTGAAAATTTTTTTTTAAAATTTTTTTCGTAATTTTTTTTCGAAAATTTTTTTCAAAATTTTTTTCGAAAATTTTTTTCGAAATTTTTTTCGAAATTTTTTTCGAAAATTTTTTTCAAAATTTTTTTCGAAAATTTTTTTCGAAAATTTTTTTCAAAATTTTTTTCAAAATTTTTTTCGAAATTTTTTACAAAATTTTTCTCGAAAATTTTTTTCAAAATTTTTTTCGAAAATTTTTTTCAAAATTTTTTTCGAAAATTTTTTTCAAATTTTTTTTCGAAAATTTTTTTCAAAATTTTTTTCGAAAATTTTTTTTCAAAATTTTTTTCGAAAATTTTTTTTCAAATTTTTTTCAAAATTTTTTTCGAAAATTTTTTTCAAAATTTTTTTCGAAAATTTTTTTCGAAAATTTTTTTTAAAAATTTTTTTTCAAAATTTTTTTCAAAATTTTTTTCGAAAATTTTTTTTAAAAATTTTTTTTCAAATTTTTTTTGAAAATTTTTTTGAAAATTTTTTTCGTAAATTTTTTTCAAAATTTTTTTCAAAAAATTTTTTCGAAATTTTTTTCGAAATTTTTTTCGAAAATTTTTTTCAGTTTTTTTCGAAATTTTTTTTTCAAAATTTTTTTCGAGAATTTTTTTCGAAAATTTTTTTCAAAATTTTTTTCGAAAATTTTTTTCAAAATTTTTTTCGAAAATTTTTTTTCAAAATTTTTTTCAAAAATTTTTTTCCAAATTTTTTTCAAAATTTTTTTCGAAAATTTTTTTCGAAATTTTTTACAAAATTTTTTCGAAAATTTTTTTCAAACTTTTTTTCGAAAATTTTTTTTAAAAATTTTTTTTCAAATTTTTTTTGAAAATTTTTTTTGAAAATTTTTTTCGTAATTTTTTTTCGAAAATTTTTTTCAAAATTTTTTTCGAAAATTTTTTTCGAAATTTTTTTCGAAATTTTTTTCGAAATTTTTTTCAAAATTTTTTTCGAAAATTTTTTTCGAGAATTTTTTTCGAAAATTTTTTTTAAAAATTTTTTTCGAAAATTTTTTTTCAAAATTTTTTTTCAAATTTTTTTTCAAATTTTTTTTCGAAAATTTTTTTCAAAATTTTTTTCGAAAATTTTTTTCAAAATCTTTTTCGAAAATTTTTTTCAAAATTTTTTTTGAAAATTTTTTTCGAAAATTTTTTTCGAAATTTTTTTCGAAAATTTTTTTCGAAATTTTTTTCGAAATTTTTTTCGAAAATTTTTTTCAAAATTTTTTTTTAAATTTTTTTTTCAAATTTTTTTTGAAAATTTTTTTTGAAAATTTTTTTCGTAATTTTTTTTCGAAAATTTTTTTTAAAATTTTTTTCGAAAATTTTTTTCGAAATTTTTTTCGAAATTTTTTTCGAAAATTTTTTTCAAAATTTTTTTCGAAAATTTTTTTCGAGAATTTTTTTCGAAAATTTTTTTTAAAAATTTTTTTCGAAAATTTTTTTTCAAAATTTTTTTTCAAATTTTTTTTCAAAATTTTTTTCGAAAATTTTTTTCAAAATTTTTTTCGAAAATTTTTTTCAAAATCTTTTTCGAAAATTTTTTTCAAAATTTTTTTTGAAAATTTTTTTCGAAAATTTTTTTCGAAATTTTTTTCGAAATTTTTTTCGAAATTTTTTTCGAAAATTTTTTTCGAAATTTTTTTCGAATGTTTTTTTCGAAATTTTTTTCGAAAATTTTTTTCGAAATTTTTTTTTCAAATTTTTTTCGAAAATTTTTTTTCAAAATTTTTTTCAAAATTTTTTTCGAAAATTTTTTTCGAAAATTTTTAAAAAAATTTTTTTTTTAATTTTTTTTCAAACTTTTTTTCAAAATTTTTTTCGAAAATTTTTTTTCGACAATTTTTTTCAAAAATTTTTTTCAAAATTTTTTTTCAAAATTTTTTTCGAAAATTTTTTAAAAAAATTTTTTTTCAATTTTTTTTTCAAAATTTTTTTCAAAAATTTTTTTCAAAATTTTTTTCGAAAATTTTTTTCAAAATTTTTTTTGAAAATTTTTTTCGAAAATTTTTTTTAAAATTTTTTTCAAATTTTTTTTCGAAAATTTTTTTCAAAATTTTTTTCGAAAATTTTTTTTCAAAATTTTTTTCGAAAATTTTTTTCAAATTTTTTTTTCAAAATTTTTTTCGAAAATTTTTTTTCAAAATTTTTTTTGAAAATTTTTTTCGAAAATTTTTTTCGAAATTTTTTTCGAAAATTTTTTTTTAAATTTTTTTTTCAAAATTTTTTTCAAAATTTTTTTCGAAAATTTTTTTAAAAAATTTTTTTTCAAATTTTTTTTCAAAATTTTTATCGAAATTTTTTTCGAAAATTTTTTTCGAAATTTTTTTCGAAAATTTTTTTCGAAATTTTTTTCGAAAATTTTTTTCGAAATTTTTTTTTCAAATTTTTTTCGAAAATTTTTTTTTCAAATTTTTTTCAAAATTTTTTTCGAAAATTTTTTTTTCAAATTTTTTTCAAAATTTTTTTCGAAAATTTTTTTCAAAATTTTTTTCGAAAATTTTCTTCGCAACATTTTTTTAAAAAATTTTTTTCGAAAATTTTTTTTAAAAATTTTTTTCGAAAATTTTTTTCGAAAGTTTTTTCGAAAATTTTTTTCAAAATTTTTTTCGGAAAATTTTTTTAAAAAATTTTTTTCGAAAATTTTTTTTCAATTTTTTTTTAAAAAAGTTTTTTTTCAAATTTTTTTTCAAAATTTTTTTCGAAAATTTTTTTCGAAAATTTTTTTCAAAATTATTTTCGAAAATTTTTTTCAAAATTTTTTTTGAAAATTTTTTTCAAAATTTTTTTCGAAATTTTTTTTTCAAATTTATTTCGAAATTTTTTTTTCAAAATTTTTTTCGAAAATTTTTTTTCAAATTTTTTTCAAAATTTTTTTCGAAAATTTTTTTCGAAATTTTTTACAAAATTTTTCTCGAAAATTTTTTTCAAAATTTTTTTCGAAAATTTTTTTCAAAATTTTTTTTTAAAATTTTTTTCAAAATTTTTTTCGAAAATTTTTTTCGAAAATTTTTTTAAAAAATTTTTTTCGAAAATTTTTTCGAAAATTTTTTTCAAAATTTTTTTCGAAAATTTTTTTCAAAATTTTTTTCGAAAATTTTTTTTAAAAATTTTTTTTCAAATTTTTTTTGAAAATTTTTTTTGAAAATTTTTTTCAAAGTTTTTTTCGAAAATTTTTTCGAAAATTTTTTTCGAATTT
This sequence comes from Uropetala carovei, assembly GCA_036926305.1. NCBI lineage: Eukaryota > Metazoa > Arthropoda > Insecta > Odonata > Petaluridae > Uropetala > Uropetala carovei. The sequence continues at coordinate 6,433,075 of JAXCHB010000127.1, read as the reverse complement.
TTTTTTCGAAAATATTTTTCGAAATTTTTTTCGGAAATTTTTTTTTTAATTTTTTTCAAAATTTTTTTCGAAAATTTTTTTAAAAAATTTTTTTCAAAATTTTTTTTCAAAATTTTTTTTCAAAATTTTTTTAAAAATTTTTTTCGAAAATTTTTTAAAAAATTTTTTTTAAATATTTTTTTTCAAAATTTTTTTCAAAATTTTTTTCGAAAATTTTTTTTCAAAATTTTTTTCGAGAATTTTTTTCGAAAATTTTTTTTCAAAATTTTTTTCGAAAATTTTTTTTCGAAAATTTTTTTCAATTTTTTTTTCGAAAATTTTTTTCAAAATTTTTTTCGAAAATTTTTTTTCAAAATTTTTTTGGAAATTTTTTTTCAAATTTTTTTCAAAATTTTTTTCGAAAATTTTTTTCGAAATTTTTTTCGAAAATTTTTTTCGAAATTTTTTTCGAAATTTTTTTCGAAAATTTTTTTCGAAATTTTTTTTTCAAATTTTTTTCAAAAATTTTTTTTTAAAATTTTTTTCGAAATTTTTTTCGAAAATTTTTTTCGAAATTTTTTTTTCAAATTTTTTTCGAAAATTTTTTTTCAAAATTTTTTTCAAAATTTTTTTCGAAAATTTTTTTCAAAATTTTTTTCGAAAATTCTTTTCGGAAAATTTTTTTTAAAAATTTTTTTCGAAAATTTTTTTTCAAAATTTTTTTCGAAAATTTTTTTCAAAATTTTTTTTGAAAATTTTTTTCGAAAATTTTTTTCAAAATTTTTTTCGAAAATTTTTTTCGAAATTTTTTTCGAAAATTTTTTTCGAAATTTTTTTCGAGAATTTTTTTCGAAACTTTTTTTTCAAAATTTTTTTCGAAAATTTTTTTTCGAAAATTTTTCTCAAAAATTTTTTTCAAAATTTTTTTTCAAAATTTTTTTCGAAAATTTTTTTCAAATTTTTTTTCGAAAATTTTTTTTAAAATTTTTTTTCAAAATTTTTTTTCAAATTTTTTTCGAAAATTTTTTTCGAAATTTTTTTCGAAAATTTTCGAAAATTTTTTTCGAAATTTTTTTTTCAAATTTTTTTTCAACATTTTTTTTCAAAATTTTTTTCAAAATTTTTTTCAAAATTTTTTTCGAAATTTTTTTTCCAATTTTTTTTCAAAAATTTTTTTCCAAATTTTTTTCGAAATTTTTTTTTCAAAATTTTTTTTCAAATTTTTTTCAAAATTTTTTTCGAAAATTTTTTTCGAAAATTTTTTTCGAAAATTTTTTTCGAAAATTTTTTTCGAAATTTTTTTCAAAATTTTTTTCAAAATTTTTTTCGAAAATTTTTTTTTCAAAATTTTTTTCGAAAATTTTTTTTGAAAATTTTTTTTGAAAATTTTTTCGAAAATTTTTTTAAAATTTTTTTTTCAAATTTTTTTTCAAAATTTTTTTTTCAAATTTTTTTCAAAATTTTTTTCGAAATTTTTTTTCAAATTTTTTTCGAAATTTTTTTTCAAATTTTTTTTCAAAAATTTTTTTCAAAATTTTTTTCGAAAATTTTTTTTCAAAATTTTTTTTCAAAATTTTTTTCGAAAATTTTTTTCAAAATTTTTTTCGAAAATTTTTTTCGAAATTTTTTTCAAAATTTTTCTCGAAAATTTTTTCGAAAATTTTTTTTAAAAATTTTTTCGAAAATTTTTTTCAAAATTTTTTTTGAAAATTTTTTTCAAAATTTTTTTCGAAAATTTTTTTCGAAAATTTTTTTTAAAAATTTTTTTCGAAAATTTTTTTTCAAAATTTTTTTCAAAATTTTTTTCGAAAATTTTTTTCAAAATTTTTTTCGAAAATTTTTTTTAAAAATTTTTTTTCAAATTTTTTTTGAAAATTTTTTTTGAAATTTTTTTTCAAAATTTTTTTTCAAAATTTTTTTCGAAAATTTTTTTCAAAATTTTTTCGAAAATTTTTTTCGAAATTTTATTCAAAATTTTTCTCGAAAATTTTTTTCGAAAATTTTTTTCGAAATTTTTTTCGAAAATTTTTTTTCAAAATTTTTTTCAAAATTTTTTTCGAAAATTTTCGAAAATTTTTTTAAAAAATTTTTTTCCAAAATTTTTTTTAAAAAATTTTTTCGAAAATTTTTTAAAAAAATTTTTTTCGAAAATTTTTTTTCAAAATTTTTTTCGAGAATTTTTTTCGAAAATTTTTTTTCAAAATTTTTTTTCAAAATTTTTTTCGAGAATTTTTTTCGAAAATTTTTTTTCAAAATTTTTTTCGAAAATTTTTTTTCGAAAATTTTTTTTGAAAATTTTTTTCAAAATTTTTTTTCAAAATTTTTTTTCAAAATTTTTTTAAAAATTTTTTTCGAAAATTTTTTTAAAAAATTTTTTAAAAAATTTTTTTTTAAAATTTTTTTCAAAATTTTTTTCGAAAATTTTTTTTCAAAATTTTTTTTCAAAATTTTTTTCGAGAATTTTTTTCGAAAATTTTTTTTCAAAATTTTTTTCGAAAATTTTTTTTCGAAAATTTTTTTCAATTTTTTTTTCGAAACTTTTTTTCAAAATTTTTTTCGAAAATTTTTTTTCAAAATTTTTTTGGTAATTTTTTTTCAAATTTTTTTCAAAATTTTTTTCGAAAATTTTTTTCGAAATTTTTTTCGAAAATTTTTTTCGAAATTTTTTTCGAAATTTTTTTCGAAAATTTTTTTCGAAAATTTTTTTCGAAATTTTTTTCGAAAATTTTTTTCGAAATTTTTTTCGAAATTTTTTTCGAAAATTTTTTTCGAAATTTTTTTTTCAAATTTTTTTCAAAAATTTTTTTTAAAAATTTTTTTCGAAATTTTTTTCGAAAATTTTTTTCGAAATTTTTTTTTCAAATTTTTTTCGAAAATTTTTTTCAAAATTTTTTTCGAAAATTTTTTTCAAAATTTTTTTCGAAAATTCTTTTCGGAAAATTTTTTTTAAAAATTTTTTTCGAAAATTTTTTTTCAAAATTTTTTTCGAAAATTTTTTTCAAAATTTTTTTTGAAAATTTTTTTCGAAAATTTTTTTCAAAATTTTTTTCAAAATTTTTTTCGAAAATTTTTTTCGAAATTTTTTTCGAAAATTTTTTTCGAAATTTTTTTCGAGAATTTTTTTCGAAACTTTTTTTTCAAAATTTTTTTCGAAAATTTTTTTTCGAAAATTTTTCTCAAAAATTTTTTTCAAAATTTTTTTTCAAAATTTTTTTCGAAATTTTTTTTTCAAATTTTTTTCAAAATTTTTTTCGAAATTTTTTTTCAAATTTTTTTCGAAATTTTTTTTTCAAAATGTTTTTCAAAAATTTTTTTCAAAATTTTTTTCGAAATTTTTTTTCAAATTTTTTTTCAAAAATTTTTTTCAAAATTTTTTTCGAAATTTTTTTTTCAAAATTTTTTTTCAAAATTTTTTTCGAAAATTTTTTTCAAAATTTTTTTCGAAAATTTTTTTCGAAATTTTTTTCAAAATTTTTCTCGAAAATTTTTTCGAAAATTTTTTTTAAAAATTTTTTCGAAAATTTTTTTTCAAAATTTTTTTAAAAAATTTTTTTTCAAATTTTTTTTCAAAATTTTTTTCGAAAATTTTTTTCAAAATTTTTTTCGAAAATTTTTTTCAAAATTTTTTTCGAAATTTTTTTCGAAAATTTTTTTCGAAATTTTTTTCGAGAATTTTTTTCGAAACTTTTTTTTCAAAATTTTTTTCGAAAATTTTTTTTCGAAAATTTTTCTCAAAAATTTTTTTCAAAATTTTTTTTCAAAATTTTTTTCGAAATTTTTTTTTCAAATTTTTTTCAAAATTTTTTTCAAATTTTTTTTTGAAAATTTTTTTCGAAATTTTTTTTCAAATTTTTTTTCAAATTTTTTTTCGAAAATTTTTTTCGAAATTTTTTTCGAAAATTTTTTTCGAAATTTTTTTTTCAAATTTTTTTCGAAAATTTTTTTTCAAAATTTTTTTCAAAATTTTTTTCGAAAATTTTTTTCGAAAATTTTTTTAAAAAATTTTTTTTAAAATTTTTTTTCAAAATTTTTTTCGAAATTTTTTTTTCAAAATTTTTTTTGAAAATTTTTTTCGAAAATTTTTTTCGAAAATTTTTTTTCAAAATTTTTTTCGAAAATTTTTTTTCGAAAATTTTTTTCGAAAATTTTTTTCAAAATTTTTTTCGAAAATTTTTTTTCAAAATTTTTTTCGAAAATTTTTTTTCGAAAATTTTTTTCGAAAATTTTTTTCAAAATTTTTTTCGAAAATTTTTTTCAAATTTTTTTTCGAAAATTTTTTTCAAAATTTTTTTCGAAAATTTTTTTTCAAAATTTTTTTCGAAAATTTTTTTCAAATTTTTTTTCAAAATTTTTTTCGAAAATTTTTTTTCAAAATTTTTTTTGAAAATTTTTTTCGAAAATTTTTTTCGAAATTTTTTTCGAAAATTTTTTTTTTAAATTTTTTTTCAAAATTTTTTTCAAAATTTTTTTCGAAAATTTTTTTAAAAAATTTTTTTTCAAATTTTTTTTCAAAATTTTTTTTGAAAATTTTTTTCGAAAATTTTTTTCAAAATTTTTTTCGAAAATTTTTTTCAAAATTTTTTTCGAAAATTTTTTTCAAAATTTTTTTCGAAATTTTTTTCGAAAATTTTTTTCGAAATTTTTTTCGAAAATTTTTTTCGAAATTTTTTTCGAAAATTTTTTTCGAAATTTTTTTTTCAAATTTTTTTCGAAAATTTTTTTTTCAAATTTTTTTCAAAATTTTTTTCGAAAATTTTTTTCGAAAATTTTTTTCAAAATTGTTTTCGAAAATTTTCTTCGCAACATTTTTTTAAAAAATTTTTTTCGAAAATTTTTTTTCAAAATTTTTTTCGAAAGTTCTTTCGAAAATTTTTTTCAAAATTTTTTTCGGAAAATTTTTTTAAAAAATTTTTTTCGAAAATTTTTTTTCAAAATTTTTTTAAAAAAGTTTTTTTTCAAATTTTTTTTCAAAATTTTTTTCGAAAATTTTTTTCGAAAATTTTTTTCAAAAATTTTTTTCAAAATTTTTTTCGAAAATTTTTTTCAAAATTTTTTTGGAAAATTTTTTTCAAAATTTTTTTCGAAATTTTTTTTTCAAATTTATTTCGAAATTTTTTTTTCAAAATTTTTTTCGAAAATTTTTTTCCAAATTTTTTTCAAAATTTTTTTCGAAAATTTTTTTCGAAATTTTTTACAAAATTTTTCTCGAAAATTTTTTTCAAAATTTTTTTCGAAAATTTTTTTCAAAATTTTTTTTGAAAATTTTTTTCAAAATTTTTTTCGAAAATTTTTTTTAAAAATTTTTTTCGAAAATTTTTTTTCAAAATTTTTTCAAAATTTTTTTCGAAAATTTTTTTCAAAATTTTTTTCGAAAATTTTTTTTAAAAATTTTTTTTCAAATTTTTTTTGAAAATTTTTTTTGAAAATTTTTTTCAGTTTTTTTCGAAAATTTTTTCGAAAATTTTTTTCGAATTTTTTTTTCGAAAATATTTTTCGAAATTTTTTTTGCAAATTTTTTTCGGAAATTTTTTTTTTAATTTTTTTCAAAATTTTTTTCGAAAATTTTTTTAAAAAATTTTTTTTCAAATTTTTTTTCAAAATTTTTTTCAAATTTTTTTCGAAAATTTTTTTTCAAAATTTTTTTCGAAATTTTTTTTCGAAAATTTTTTTCGAAAGTTTTTTCTAAAATTTTTTTCGGAAAATTTTTTTAAAAAATTTTTTTCGAAAATTTTTTTTCAAAATTTTTTTCAAAATTTTTTTCGAAAATTTTTTTCAAAATTTTTTTCAAAATTTTTTTCGAAAATTTTTTTCGAAATTTTTTACAAAATTTTTCTCGAAAATTTTTTTCAAAATTTTTTTCGAAAATTTTTTTCAAAATTTTTTTCGAAAATTTTTTTCAAATTTTTTTTCGAAAATTTTTTTCAAAATTTTTTTCGAAAATTTTTTTTCAAAATTTTTTTCGAAAATTTTTTTTCAAATTTTTTTCAAAATTTTTTTCGAAAATTTTTTTCAAAATTTTTTTCGAAAATTTTTTTCGAAAATTTTTTTTAAAAATTTTTTTTAAAAATTTTTTTTCAAAATTTTTTTCAAAATTTTTTACGAAAATGTTTTTTAAAAATTTTTTTTCAAATTTTTTTTGAAAATTTTTTTGAAAATTTTTTTCGTAAATTTTTTTCAAAATTTTTTTCAAAAAATTTTTTCGAAATTTTTTTCGAAATTTTTTTCGAAAATTTTTTTCAGTTTTTTTGGAAAATTTTTTTTCAAAATTTTTTTCGAGAATTTTTTTCGAAAATTTTTTTCAAAATTTTTATCTAAAATTTTTTTCGAAAATTTTTTTCAAAATTTTTTTCGAAAATTTTTTTCAAAATTTTTTTTGAAAATTTTTTTCGAAATTTTTTTTGAAAATTTTTTTCGAAATTTTTTTTTCAAATTTTTTTCGAAAATTTTTTTTCAAAATTTTTTTCAAAAATTTTTTTCCAAATTTTTTTCAAAATTTTTTTCGAAAATTTTTTTCGAAATTTTTTACAAAATTTTTTCGAAAATTTTATTCAAACTTTTTTTCGAAAATTTTTTTAAAAAATTTTTTTTCAAATTTTTTTTGAAAATTTTTTTTGAAAATTTTTTTCGTAATTTTTTTTCGAAAATTTTTTTCAAAATTTTTTTCGAAAATTTTTTTCGAAATTTTTTTCGAAATTTTTTTCGAAAATTTTTTTCGAAATTTTTTTCGAAATTTTTTTCGAAAATTTTTTTCAAAATTTTTTTTAAAATTTTTTTTTCAAATTTTTTTTGAAAATTTTTTTTTAAAATTTTTTTCGTAATTTTTTTTCGAAAATTTTTTTCAAAATTTTTTTCGAAAATTTTTTTCGAAATTTTTTTCGAAATTTTTTTCGAAAATTTTTTTCAAAATTTTTTTCGAAAATTTTTTTCGAAAATTTTTTTCAAAATTTTTTTCAAAATTTTTTTCGAAATTTTTTACAAAATTTTTCTCGAAAATTTTTTTCAAAATTTTTTTCGAAAATTTTTTTCAAAATTTTTTTCGAAAATTTTTTTCAAATTTTTTTTCGAAAATTTTTTTCAAAATTTTTTTCGAAAATTTTTTTTCAAAATTTTTTTCGAAAATTTTTTTTCAAATTTTTTTCAAAATTTTTTTCGAAAATTTTTTTCAAAATTTTTTTCGAAAATTTTTTTCGAAAATTTTTTTTAAAAATTTTTTTTCAAAATTTTTTTCAAAATTTTTTTCGAAAATTTTTTTTAAAAATTTTTTTTCAAATTTTTTTTGAAAATTTTTTTGAAAATTTTTTTCGTAAATTTTTTTCAAAATTTTTTTCAAAAAATTTTTTCGAAATTTTTTTCGAAATTTTTTTCGAAAATTTTTTTCAGTTTTTTTCGAAAATTTTTTTTCAAAATTTTTTTCGAGAATTTTTTTCGAAAATTTTTTTCAAAATTTTTTTCGAAAATTTTTTTCAAAATTTTTTTCGAAAATTTTTTTTCAAAATTTTTTTCAAAAATTTTTTTCCAAATTTTTTTCAAAATTTTTTTCGAAAATTTTTTTCGAAATTTTTTACAAAATTTTTTCGAAAATTTTTTTCAAACTTTTTTTCGAAAATTTTTTTTAAAAATTTTTTTTCAAATTTTTTTTGAAAATTTTTTTTGAAAATTTTTTTCGTAATTTTTTTTCGAAAATTTTTTTCAAAATTTTTTTCGAAAATTTTTTTCGAAATTTTTTTCGAAATTTTTTTCGAAATTTTTTTCAAAATTTTTTTCGAAAATTTTTTTCGAGAATTTTTTTCGAAAATTTTTTTTAAAAATTTTTTTCGAAAATTTTTTTTCAAAATTTTTTTTCAAATTTTTTTTCAAAATTTTTTTCGAAAATTTTTTTCAAAATTTTTTTCGAAAATTTTTTTCAAAATCTTTTTCGAAAATTTTTTTTGAAAATTTTTTTCGAAAATTTTTTTCGAAATTTTTTTCGAAAATTTTTTTCGAAATTTTTTTCGAAATTTTTTTCGAAAATTTTTTTCAAAATTTTTTTTTAAATTTTTTTTTCAAATTTTTTTTGAAAATTTTTTTTGAAAATTTTTTTCGTAATTTTTTTTCGAAAATTTTTTTTAAAATTTTTTTCGAAAATTTTTTTCGAAATTTTTTTCGAAATTTTTTTCGAAAATTTTTTTCAAAATTTTTTTCGAAAATTTTTTTCGAGAATTTTTTTCGAAAATTTTTTTTAAAAATTTTTTTCGAAAATTTTTTTTCAAAATTTTTTTTCAAATTTTTTTTCAAAATTTTTTTCGAAAATTTTTTTCAAAATTTTTTTCGAAAATTTTTTTCAAAATCTTTTTCGAAAATTTTTTTCAAAATTTTTTTTGAAAATTTTTTTCGAAAATTTTTTTCGAAATTTTTTTCGAAATTTTTTTCGAAATTTTTTTCGAAAATTTTTTTCGAAATTTTTTTCGAATGTTTTTTTCGAAATTTTTTTCGAAAATTTTTTTCGAAATTTTTTTTTCAAATTTTTTTCGAAATTTTTTTTTCAAAATTTTTTTCAAAATTTTTTTCGAAAATTTTTTTCGAAAATTTTTAAAAAAATTTTTTTTTTAATTTTTTTTCAAACTTTTTTTCAAAATTTTTTTCGAAAATTTTTTTTCGACAATTTTTTTCAAAAATTTTTTTCAAAATTTTTTTTCAAAATTTTTTTCGAAAATTTTTTAAAAAAATTTTTTTTCAATTTTTTTTTCAAAATTTTTTTCAAAAATTTTTTTCAAAATTTTTTTCGAAAATTTTTTTCAAAATTTTTTTTGAAAATTTTTTTCGAAAATTTTTTTCAAAATTTTTTTCGAAAATTTTTTTTCAAAATTTTTTTCGAAATTTTTTTTTTCGAAAATTTTTTTTCAAAATTTTTTTCGAAAATTTTTTTCAAAATTTTTTTCGAAAATTTTTTTCAAATTTTTTTTCGAAAATTTTTTTCAAAATTTTTTTTGAAAATTTCTTTCGAAAATTTTTTTCGAAAATTTTTTTCAAAATTTTTTTCGAAAATTTTTTTCGAAATTTTTTTCGAAAATTTTTTTCGAAATTTTTTTTGCAAATTGTTTTCAAAAATTTTTTTTTAAATTTTTTTCGAAAATTTTTTTAAAAAATTTTTTTTCAAATTTTTTTTCAAAATTTTTTTCAAATTTTTTTCAAATTTTTTTCGTAAATTTTTTTTCAAAATTTTTTTAGAAATTTATTTTCGAAAATTTTTTTAAAAAATTTTTTTTCAAATTTTTTTTCAAATTTTTTTTCAAAATTTTTTTCAAATTTTTTTTGAAATTTTTTTTTGAAAATTTTTTTCGAAAATTTTTTTCAAAATGTTTTCGAAAATTTTTTTTGAAATTTTTTTCGAAAATTTTTTTCACAATTTTTTTCGAAAATTTTTTTTAAAAATTTTTTTCGAGAATTTTTTTCGAGAATTTTTAAAAATTTTTTTCGAAAATTTTTTTTCAAAATTTTTTTCGAATATTTTTTTAAAAATTTTTTTTTCATAATTTTTTTCAAAAATTTTTTTCAAAATTTTTTTCGAAAATTTTTTTCAAAATTTTTTTTCAAAATTTTTTTCGAAAATTTTTTTCAAATTTTTTTTCGAAAATTTTTTTCAAAATTTTTTTCGAAAATTTTTTTTCAAAATTTTTTTCGAAAATTTTTTTTCAAATTTTTTTCAAAATTTTTTTCGAAAACTTTTTTCAAAAATTTTTTTCAAAATTTTTTTTTAAAATTTTTTTAAAAATTATTTTCGAAAATTTTTTTTAAAAATTTTTTTTCAAATTTTTTTTGAAATTTTTTTTTGAAAATTTTTTTTCGAAAATTTTTTTCAAAATTTTTTTCGAAATTTTTTTCGAAAATTTTTTTCAAAATTTTTTTCGAAAATTTTTTTTCAAAATTTTTTTCTAGAATGTTTTTCGAGAATTTTTTTAAAAAATTTTTTTCGAAATTTTTTTTTCAAAATTTTTTTCGAAAATTTTTTTAAAAAATTTTTTTTCAAATTTTTTTTCAAAATTTTTTTCAAAAATGTTTTCAAAATTTTTTTCGAAAATTTTTTTCAAAATTTTTTTGAAAATTTTTTTCGAAAATTTTATTTCAAAATTTTTTTCGAGAATTTTTTTAAAAAATTTTTTTTCAAATTTTTTTTCAAAATTCTTTTCGAAAATTTTTTTCAAAATTTTTTTCGAAAATTTTTTTCAAAATTTTTTTCGAAAATGTTTTTCAAAATTTTTTTTGAAAATTTTTTTCGAAAATTTTTTTCAAAATTTTTTTAAAAAATTTTTTTTTTAATTTTTTTTCAAAATTTTTTTCAAAATTTTTTTCGAAAATTTTTTTTCAAAATTTTTTTCGAGAATTTTCTTCGAAACTTTTTTTTCAAAATTTTTTTCGAAAATTTTTTTTCGAAAATTTTTTTCAAAAATTTTTTTCAAAATTTTTTTTCAAAATTTTTTTCGAAAATTTTTTTCAAATTTTTTTTCGAAAATTTTTTTCAAAATTTTTTTCGAAAATTTTTTTTCAAAATTTTTTTCGAAAATTTTTTTTCAAATTTTTTTCAAAATTTTTTTCGAAAATTTTTTTCAAAACTTTTTTCAAAATTTTTTTCGAAAATTTTTTTTAAAATTTTTTTTTCAAATTTTTTTTGAAAATTTTTTTCGAAAATTTTTTTCGAAAATTTATTTCAAATTTTTTTTTGGAAATTTTTTCGAAATTTTTTTCGAAATTTTTTCGAAATTTTTTTCGAAAATTTTTTTCAAAATTTTTTTCGGAAAATTTTTTTTAAAAATTTTTTTCGAAAATTTTTTTTCAAAATTTTTTCAAAATTTTTTTTGAAAATTTTTAAAAAAAATTTTTTTTTAAATTTTTTTTCAAAATTTTTTTTCAAATTTTTTTTTGAAAATTTTTTTCGAAAATTTTTTTCGAAATTTTTTTCGAAAATTTTTTTCAAAAATTTTTTTCGAAATTTTTTTTCAAATTTTTTTCGAAAATTTTTTTCAAAATGTTTTTCGAAAATTGTTTTCAAAATTTTTTTCGAAATTTTTTTCGAAAATTTTTTTCGAATTTTTTTTTTCCAAATTTTTTTCGAAAATTTTTTTTCAAAATTTTTTTCGAAATTTTTTTTCGAAAATTTTTTTAAAAAATTTTTTTTCCAATTTTTTTTCAAAATTTTTTTCAAAATTTTTTTCGAAAATTTTTTTTCAATATTTTTTTCGAGAATTTTTTTCGAAACTTTTTTTTCAAAATTTTTTTCGAAAATTTTTTTTCGAAAATTTTTGTCAAAAATTTTTTTCAAAATTTTTTTTCAAAATATTTTTCGAAAATTTTTTTCAAATTTTTTTTCGAAAGTTTTTTCGAAAATTTTTTTTCAAAATTTTTTTCGAAAATTTTTTTCGAAATTTTTTTCGAAAATTTTTTTCGAAAATTTTTTTCGAAAATTTTTTTTCAAATTTTTTTCGAAAATGTTTCTTTAAATATGTTTTTCAAAATTTTTTTCAAAATTTTTTTCGAAAAGTTTTTTCAAAATTTTTTTCGAAAATTTTTTTCAAAATTTTTTTCGAAAATTTTTTTCGGAAAATTTTTTTAAAAAATTTTTTTCGAAAATTTTTTTTCAAAATTTTTTTTGAAAATTCTTTTCGAAAATTTTTTTCGAAAATTTTTTTCGAAAATTTTTTTCGGAAAATTTTTTTCGAAAATTTTTTTTAAAAATTTTTTTCGAAAATTTTTTTTCAAAATTTTTTTCAGAATTTTTTTCGAAAATTTTTTTAAAAAATTTTTTTTCAAATTTTTTTTCAAAATTTTTTTTCAAAATTTTTTTCAAAATTTTTTTTCAAAATTTTTTTCGAAAATTTTTTTCGAAAATTTTTTTCAAAATTTTTTTCGAAAATTTTTTTCAAAATTTTTTTCAAAATTTTTTTTCGAAAATTTTTTTCAAAATTTTTTTCAAAAATTTTTTTCAAAATTTTTTTCGAAATTTTTTTTCAAATTTTTTTTCAAAAATTTTTTTCAAAATTTTTTTCGAAAATTTTTTTTCAAAATTTTTTTCGAAAATTTTTTTCCAAATTTATTTCGAAATTTTTTTTCGAAAATTTTTTTCGAAATTTTTTTCAGTTTTTCTAGAAAATTTTTTTCAAAATTTTTTTCGAAAATTTTTTTTGAAAATTTTTTTTCAAAATTTTTTCGAAAATTTTTTTCGAAAATTTTTTTCAAAATTTTTTTCGAAAATTTTTTTCGAAATTTTTTTCGAAAATTTTTTTTCAAAATTTTTTTCAAAATTTTTTTCGAAATTTTTTCCGAAAATTTTTTTAAAAAATTTTTTTTCAAAATTTTTTTCGAAAATATTTTTTCAAAATTTTATTCGAGAATTTTTTTCGAAAATTTTTTTTAAAAATTTTTTTCGAAAATTTTTTTCAAAATTTTTTTCGAAATTTTTTTCGAAAATTTTTTTCGAAATTTTTTTTTCCAAATTTTTTTCGAAAATTTTTTTTCGAAATTTTTTTTCGAAAATTTTTTTTAAAAATTTTTTTTCAAATTTTTTTTAAAAATTTTTTTCGAAAATTTTTTTTCAAAATTTTTTTCGAGAATTTTTTTCGAAACTTTTTATTCAAAATTTTTTTCGAAAATTTTTTTTCGAAAATTTTTTTCAAAATTTTTTTTCAAAATTTTTTTCAAAATTTTTTTCGAAAATTTTTTTCAAATTTTTTTTCGAAAATTTTTTTCGAAAATTTTTTTCGAAAATTTTTTTTCAAAATTTTTTTCGAAAATTTTTTTCAAAATTTTTTTCGAAAATTTTTTTCGAAAATTTTTTTCAAAATTTTTTTCGAAAATTTTTTTCGAAATTTTTTTCGAAATTTTTTTCAAAAATTTTTTTCGAAAATTTTTTTCGAAATTTTTTTCGAAATTTTTTTCGAAAATTTTTTTCGAAATTTTTTTTTCAAATTTTTTTCGAAATTTTTTTTTCAAAATGTTTTTCAAAATTTTTTTTCAAAATTTTTTTCGAAAATTTTTTTTAAAAATTTTTTTCGATATTTTTTTTCAAAATTTTTTTTGAAAATTTTTTTCAAAAATTTTTTTCGGAAAATTTTTTTCGAAAATTTTTTTCGGAAAATTTTTTTAAAAAATTTTTTTCGAAAATTTTTTTTCAAAATTTTTTTCAAAATTTTTTTCGAAAATTTTTTTAAAAATTTTTTTTTCAAATTTTTTTCAAAATTTTTTTCGAAAATTTTTTTCAAAATTTTTTTTTGAAAATGTTTTTCGAATATTTTTTTTCAAAATTTTTTTCAAAAATTTTTTTCAAAATTTTTTTTCAAAATTTTTTTCGAAATTTTTTTTCAAATTTTATTTCAAAAATTTTTTTCAAAATTTTTTTCGAAAATTTTTTTTCAAAATTTTTTTTCAAAATTTTTTTCGAGAATTTTTTTCGAAAATTTTTTTCGAAAATTTTTTTTCGAAAATTTTTTTCGAAAATTTTTTTCAAAATTTTTTTTCAAAATTTTTTTTCAAAATTTTTTTTAAAATTTTTTTCGAAAATTTTTTTAAAAAATTTTTTTAAAAATTTTTTTTTAAAATTTTTTTCAAAATTTTTTTCGAAAATTTTTTTTCAAAATTTTTTTTCAAAATTTTTTTCGAGAATTTTTTTCGAAAATTTTTTTTCGAAAATTTTTTTTCAAAATTTTTTTGGTAATTTTTTTTCAAATTTTTTTCAAAATTTTTTTCGAAAATTTTTTTCGAAATTTTTTTCGAAAATTTTTTTCGAAATTTTTTTCGAAATTTTTTTCGAAAATTTTTTTCGAAATTTTTTTTTCAAATTTTTTTCAAAAATTTTTTTTAAAAATTTTTTTCGAAATTTTTTTCGAAAATTTTTTTCGAAATTTTTTTTTCAAATTTTTTTCGAAAATTTTTTTCAAAATTTTTTTCGAAAATTTTTTTCAAAATTTTTTTCGAAAATTCTTTTCGGAAAATTTTTTTTAAAAATTTTTTTCGAAAATTTTTTTTCAAAATTTTTTTCGAAAATTTTTTTCAAAATTTTTTTTGAAATTTTTTTTCGAAAATTTTTTTCAAAATTTTTTTCAAAATTTTTTTCGAAAATTTTTTTCGAAATTTTTTTCGAAAATTTTTTTCGAAATTTTTTTCGAGAATTTTTTTCGAAACTTTTTTTTCAAAATTTTTTTCGAAAATTTTTTTTCGAAAATTTTTCTCAAAAATTTTTTTCAAAATTTTTTTTCAAAATTTTTTTCGAAATTTTTTTTTCAAATTTTTTTCAAAATTTTTTTCGAAATTTTTTTTCAAATTTTTTTCGAAAATTTTTTTTCAAAATGTTTTTCAAAAATTTTTTTCAAAATTTTTTTCGAAATTTTTTTTCAAATTTTTTTTCAAAAATTTTTTTCAAAATTTTTTTCGAAATTTTTTTTTCAAAATTTTTTTTCAAAATTTTTTTCGAAAATTTTTTTCAAAATTTTTTTCGAAAATTTTTTTCGAAATTTTTTTCAAAATTTTTCTCGAAAATTTTTTCGAAAATTTTTTTTAAAAATTTTTTCGAAAATTTTTTTTCAAAATTTTTTTAAAAAATTTTTTTTCAAATTTTTTTTCAAAATTTTTTTCGAAAATTTTTTTCAAAATTTTTTTCGAAAATTTTTTTCAAAATTTTTTTCGAAAATTTTTTTCAAATTTTTTTTTGAAAATTTTTTTCGAAATTTTTTTTCAAATTTTTTTTCAAATTTTTTGTCGAAAATTTTTTTCGAAATTTTTTTCGAAAATTTTTTTCGAAATTTTTTTTTCAAATTTTTTTCGAAAATTTTTTTCAAATTTTTTTTCAAAATTTTTTTCGAAAATTTTTTTTCAAAATTTTTTTTGAAAATTTTTTTCGAAAATTTTTTTCGAAATTTTTTTCGAAAATTTTTTTTTTAAATTTTTTTTCAAAATTTTTTTCAAAATTTTTTTCGAAAATTTTTTTTAAAAATTTTTTTTCAAATTTTTTTTCAAAATTTTTTTTGAAAATTTTTTTCGAAAATTTTTTTCAAAATTTTTTTCGAAAATTTTTTTCAAAATTTTTTTCGAAAATTTTTTTCAAAATTTTTTTCGAAATTTTTTTCGAAAATTTTTTTCGAAATTTTTTTCGAAAATTTTTTTCGAAATTTTTTTCGAAAATTTTTTTCGAAATTTTTTTTTCAAATTTTTTTCGAAAATTTTTTTTTCAAATTTTTTTCAAAATTTTTTTCGAAAATTTTTTTCGAAAATTTTTTTCAAAATTGTTTTCGAAAATTTTCTTCGCAACATTTTTTTAAAAAATTTTTTTCGAAAATTTTTTTTCAAAATTTTTTTCGAAAGTTCTTTCGAAAATTTTTTTCAAAATTTTTTTCGGAAAATTTTTTTAAAAAATTTTTTTCGAAAATTTTTTTTCAAAATTTTTTTAAAAAAGTTTTTTTTCAAATTTTTTTTCAAAATTTTTTTCGAAAATTTTTTTCGAAAATTTTTTTCAAAAATTTTTTTCAAAATTTTTTTCGAAAATTTTTTTCAAAATTTTTTTGGAAAATTTTTTTCAAAATTTTTTTCGAAATTTTTTTTTCAAATTTATTTCGAAATTTTTTTTTCAAAATTTTTTTCGAAAATTTTTTTCCAAATTTTTTTCAAAATTTTTTTCGAAAATTTTTTTCGAAATTTTTTACAAAATTTTTCTCGAAAATTTTTTTCAAAATTTTTTTCGAAAATTTTTTTCAAAATTTTTTTTGAAAATTTTTTTCAAAATTTTTTTCGAAAATTTTTTTTAAAAATTTTTTTCGAAAATTTTTTTTCAAAATTTTTTCAAAATTTTTTTCGAAAATTTTTTTCAAAATTTTTTTCGAAAATTTTTTTTAAAAATTTTTTTTCAAATTTTTTTTGAAAATTTTTTTTGAAAATTTTTTTCAGTTTTTTTCGAAAATTTTTTCGAAAATTTTTTTCGAATTTTTTTTTCGAAAATATTTTTCGAAATTTTTTTTGCAAATTTTTTTCGGAAATTTTTTTTTTAATTTTTTTCAAAATTTTTTTCGAAAATTTTTTTAAAAAATTTTTTTTCAAATTTTTTTTCAAAATTTTTTTCAAATTTTTTTCGAAAATTTTTTTTCAAAATTTTTTTCGAAATTTTTTTTCGAAAATTTTTTTCGAAAGTTTTTTCTAAAATTTTTTTCGGAAAATTTTTTTAAAAAATTTTTTTCGAAAATTTTTTTTCAAAATTTTTTTCAAAATTTTTTTCGAAAATTTTTTTAAAAAATTTTTTTTCAAATTTTTTTTTCAAAATTTTTTTTCAAAATTTTTTTTGAAAATTTTTTTCGAAAATTTTTTTCAAAATTTTTTTCGAAAATTTTTTTCGAAAATTTTTTTCAAAATTTTTTTCAAAATTTTTTTCGAAAATTTTTTTCGAAATTTTTTACAAAATTTTTCTCGAAAATTTTTTTCAAAATTTTTTTCGAAAATTTTTTTCAAAATTTTTTTCGAAAATTTTTTTCAAATTTTTTTTCGAAAATTTTTTTCAAAATTTTTTTCGAAAATTTTTTTTCAAAATTTTTTTCGAAAATTTTTTTTCAAATTTTTTTCAAAATTTTTTTCGAAAATTTTTTTCAAAATTTTTTTCGAAAATTTTTTTCGAAAATTTTTTTTAAAAATTTTTTTTAAAAATTTTTTTTCAAAATTTTTTTCAAAATGTTTTTCGAAAATGTTTTTTAAAAATTTTTTTTCAAATTTTTTTTGAAAATTTTTTTGAAAATTTTTTTCGTAAATTTTTTTCAAAATTTTTTTCAAAAAATTTTTTCGAAATTTTTTTCGAAATTTTTTTCGAAAATTTTTTTCAGTTTTTTTGGAAAATTTTTTTTCAAAATTTTTTTCGAGAATTTTTTTCGAAAATTTTTTTCAAAATTTTTATCTAAAATTTTTTTCGAAAATTTTTTTCAAAATTTTTTTCGAAAATTTTTTTCAAAATTTTTTTCGAAAATTTTTTTCAAAATTTTTTTTGAAAATTTTTTTCGAAATTTTTTTTGAAAATTTTTTTCGAAATTTTTTTTTCAAATTTTTTTCGAAAATTTTTTTTCAAAATTTTTTTCAAAAATTTTTTTCAAAAATTTTTTTCCAAATTTTTTTCAAAATTTTTTTCGAAAATTTTTTTCGAAATTTTTTACAAAATTTTTTCGAAAATTTTATTCAAACTTTTTTTCGAAAATTTTTTTAAAAAATTTTTTTTCAAATTTTTTTTGAAAATTTTTTTTGAAAATTTTTTTCGTAATTTTTTTTCGAAAATTTTTTTCAAAATTTTTTTCGAAAATTTTTTTCGAAATTTTTTTCGAAATTTTTTTCGAAAATTTTTTTCGAAATTTTTTTCGAAATTTTTTTCGAAAATTTTTTTCAAAATTTTTTTTAAAATTTTTTTTTCAAATTTTTTTTGAAAATTTTTTTTTAAAATTTTTTTCGTAATTTTTTTTCGAAAATTTTTTTCAAAATTTTTTTCGAAAATTTTTTTCGAAATTTTTTTCGAAATTTTTTTCGAAAATTTTTTTCAAAATTTTTTTCGAAAATTTTTTTCGAAAATTTTTTTCAAAATTTTTTTCAAAATTTTTTTCGAAATTTTTTACAAAATTTTTCTCGAAAATTTTTTTCAAAATTTTTTTCGAAAATTTTTTTCAAAATTTTTTTTGAAAATTTTTTTCAAATTTTTTTTCGAAAATTTTTTTCAAAATTTTTTTCGAAAATTTTTTTTCAAAATTTTTTTCGAAAATTTTTTTTCAAATTTTTTTCAAAATTTTTTTCGAAAATTTTTTTCAAAATTTTTTTCGAAAATTTTTTTCGAAAATTTTTTTTAAAAATTTTTTTTCAAAATTTTTTTCAAAATTTTTTTCGAAAATTTTTTTTAAAAATTTTTTTTCAAATTTTTTTTGAAAATTTTTTTGAAAATTTTTTTCGTAAATTTTTTTCAAAATTTTTTTCAAAAAATTTTTTCGAAATTTTTTTCGAAATTTTTTTCGAAAATTTTTTTCAGTTTTTTTCGAAAATTTTTTTTCAAAATTTTTTTCGAGAATTTTTTTCGAAAATTTTTTTCAAAATTTTTTTCTAAAATTTTTTTCGAAAATTTTTTTCAAAATTTTTTTCGAAAATTTTTTTCAAAATTTTTTTCGAAAATTTTTTTCAAAATTTTTTTTGAAAATTTTTTTCGAAATTTTTTTCGAAAATTTTTTTCGAAATTTTTTTTTCAAATTTTTTTCGAAAATTTTTTTTCAAAATTTTTTTCAAAAATTTTTTTCCAAATTTTTTTCAAAATTTTTTTCGAAAATTTTTTTCGAAATTTTTTACAAAATTTTTTCGAAAATTTTTTTCAAACTTTTTTTCGAAAATTTTTTTTAAAAATTTTTTTTCAAATTTTTTTTGAAAATTTTTTTTGAAAATTTTTTTTGAAAATTTTTTTCGTAATTTTTTTTCGAAAATTTTTTTCAAAATTTTTTTCGAAAATTTTTTTCGAAATTTTTTTCGAAATTTTTTTCGAAAATTTTTTTCAAAATTTTTTTCGAAAATTTTTTTCAAAATTTTTTTCGAAAATTTTTTTCGAGAATTTTTTTCGAAAATTTTTTTTAAAAATTTTTTTCGAAAATTTTTTTTCAAAATTTTTTTTCAAATTTTTTTTCAAAATTTTTTTCGAAAATTTTTTTCAAAATTTTTTTCGAAAATTTTTTTCAAAATCTTTTTCGAAAATTTTTTTCAAAATTTTTTTTGAAAATTTTTTTCGAAAATTTTTTTCGAAATTTTTTTCGAAAATTTTTTTCGAAATTTTTTTCGAAATTTTTTTCGAAAATTTTTTTCAAAATTTTTTTTTAAATTTTTTTTTCAAATTTTTTTTGAAAATTTTTTTTGAAAATTTTTTTCGTAATTTTTTTTCGAAAATTTTTTTTAAAATTTTTTTCGAAAATTTTTTTCGAAATTTTTTTCGAAATTTTTTTCGAAAATTTTTTTCAAAATTTTTTTCGAAAATTTTTTTCGAGAATTTTTTTCGAAAATTTTTTTTAAAAATTTTTTTCGAAAATTTTTTTTCAAAATTTTTTTTGCAAATTTTTTTTCAAAATTTTTTTCGAAAATTTTTTTCAAAATTTTTTTCGAAAATTTTTTTCAAAATCTTTTTCGAAAATTTTTTTCAAAATTTTTTTTGAAAATTTTTTTCGAAAATTTTTTTCGAAATTTGTTTCGAAATTTTTTTCGAAATTTTTTTCGAAAATTTTTTTCGAAATTTTTTTCGAATGTTTTTTTCGAAATTTTTTTCGAAAATTTTTTTTCAAAATTTTTTTCGAGAAATTTCTTCGAATCTTTTTTTTCAAAATTTTTTTCGAAAATTTTTTTTCGACAATTTTTTTCAAAAATTTTTTTCAAAATTTTTTTTCAAAATTTTTTTCGAAAATTTTTTAAAAAAATTTTTTTTCAATTTTTTTTTCAAAATTTTTTTCAAAAATTTTTTTCAAAATTTTTTTCGAAAATTTTTTTCAAAATTTTTTTTGAAAATTTTTTTCGAAAATTTTTTTCAAAATTTTTTTCGAAAATTTTTTTTCAAAATTTTTTTCGAAATTTTTTTTTTCGAAAATTTTTTTTCAAAATTTTTTTCGAAAATTTTTTTCAAAATTTTTTTCGAAAATTTTTTTCAAATTTTTTTTCGAAAATTTTTTTCAAAATTTTTTTTGAAAATTTTTTTCGAAAATTTTTTTCGAAAATTTTTTTCAAAATTTTTTTCGAAAATTTTTTTCGAAATTTTTTTCGAAAATTTTTTTCGAAATTTTTTTTGCAAATTGTTTTCAAAAATTTTTTTTTAAATTTTTTTCGAAAATTTTTTTAAAAAATTTTTTTTCAAATTTTTTTTCAAAATTTTTTTCAAATTTTTTTCAAATTTTTTTCGTAAATTTTTTTTCAAAATTTTTTTAGAAATTTATTTTCGAAAATTTTTTTAAAAAATTTTTTTTCAAATTTTTTTTCAAATTTTTTTTCAAAATTTTTTTCAAATTTTTTTTGAAATTTTTTTTTGAAAATTTTTTTCGAAAATTTTTTTCAAAATGTTTTCGAAAATTTTTTTTGAAATTTTTTTCGAAAATTTTTTTCACAATTTTTTTCGAAAATTTTTTTTAAAAATTTTTTTCGAGAATTTTTTTCGAGAATTTTTAAAAATTTTTTTCGAAAATTTTTTTTCAAAATTTTTTTCGAATATTTTTTTAAAAAATTTTTTTTCATAATTTTTTTCAAAAATTTTTTTCAAAATTTTTTTCGAAAATTTTTTTCAAAATTTTTTTTCAAAATTTTTTTCGAAAATTTTTTTCAAATTTTTTTTCGAAAATTTTTTTCAAAATTTTTTTCGAAAATTTTTTTTCAAAATTTTTTTCGAAAATTTTTTTTCAAATTTTTTTCAAAATTTTTTTCGAAAACTTTTTTCGAAAATTTTTTTCAAAATTTTTTTTTTAAATTTTTTTAAAAATTATTTTCGAAAATTTTTTTTAAAAATTTTTTTTCAAATTTTTTTTGAAATTTTTTTTTGAAAATTTTTTTTCGAAAATTTTTTTCAAAATTTTTTTCGAAATTTTTTTCGAAAATTTTTTCAAAATTTTTTTCGAAAATTTTTTTTCAAAATTTTTTTCGAGAATGTTTTTCGAGAATTTTTTTTAAAAATTTTTTTCGAAATTTTTTTTTCAAAATTTTTTTCGAAAATTTTTTTAAAAAATTTTTTTTCAAATTTTTTTTCAAAATTTTTTTCAAAAATGTTTTCAAAATTTTTTTCGAAAATTTTTTTCAAAATTTTTTTGAAAATTTTTTTCGAAAATTTTATTTCAAAATTTTTTTCGAGAATTTTTTTAAAAAATTTTTTTTCAAATTTTTTTTCAAAATTTTTTTCGAAAATTTTTTTCAAAATTTTTTTCGAAAATTTTTTTCAAAATTTTTTTCGAAAATGTTTTTCAAAATTTTTTTTGAAAATTTTTTTCGAAAATTTTTTTCAAAATTTTTTTAAAAAAATTTTTTTTTAATTTTTTTTCAAAATTTTTTTCAAAATTTTTTTCGAAAATTTTTTTTCAAAATTTTTTTCGAGAATTTTCTTCGAAACTTTTTTTTCAAAATTTTTTTCGAAAATTTTTTTTCGAAAATTTTTTTCAAAAATTTTTTTCAAAATTTTTTTTCAAAATTTTTTTCAAATTTTTTTTCGAAAATTTTTTTCAAAATTTTTTTCGAAAATTTTTTTTCAAAATTTTTTTCGAAAATTTTTTTTCAAATTTTTTTCAAAATTTTTTTCGAAAATTTTTTTCAAAACTTTTTTCAAAATTTTTTTCGAAAATTTTTTTTAAAATTTTTTTTTCAAATTTTTTTTGAAAATTTTTTTCGAAAATTTTTTTCGAAAATTTATTTCAAATTTTTTTTGGAAATTTTTTTCGAAATTTTTTTCGAAATTTTTTCGAAATTTTTTTCGAAAATTTTTTTCAAAATTTTTTTCGGAAAATTTTTTTTAAAAATTTTTTTCGAAAATTTTTTTTCAAAATTTTTTCAAAATTTTTTTTGAAAATTTTAAAAAAAAATTTTTTTTTAAATTTTTTTTCAAAATTTTTTTTCAAAATTTTTTTTGAAAATTTTTTTCGAAAATTTTTTTCGAAATTTTTTTCGAAAATTTTTTTCAAAAATTTTTTTCGAAATTTTTTTTCAAATTTTTTTCGAAAATTTTTTTCAAAATGTTTTTCGAAAATTGTTTTCAAAATTTTTTTCGAAATTTTTTTCGAAAATTTTTTCGAATTTTTTTTTTCCAAATTTTTTTCGAAAATTTTTTTTCAAAATTTTTTTCGAAATTTTTTTTCGAAAATTTTTTTAAAAAATTTTTTTTCCAATTTTTTTTCAAAATTTTTTTCAAAATTTTTTTCGAAAATTTTTTTTCAATATTTTTTTCGAGAATTTTTTTCGAAACTTTTTTTTCAAAATTTTTTTCGAAAATTTTTTTTCGAAAATTTTTGTCAACAATTTTTTTCAAAATTTTTTTTCAAAATATTTTTCGAAAATTTTTTTCAAATTTTTTTTCGAAAGTTTTTTCGAAAATTTTTTTTCAAAATTTTTTTCGAAAATTTTTTTCGAAATTTTTTTCGAAAATTTTTTTCGAAAATTTTTTTCGAAAATTTTTTTTCAAATTTTTTTCGAAAATGTTTCTTTAAATATGTTTTTCAAAATTTTTTTCAAAATTTTTTTCGAAAAGTTTTTTCAAAATTTTTTTCGAAAATTTTTTTCAAAATTTTTTTCGAAAATTTTTTTCAAAATTTTTTTCGAAAATTTTTTTCGGAAAATTTTTTTAAAAAATTTTTTTCGAAAATTTTTTTTCAAAATTTTTTTTGAAAATTTTTTTCGAAAATTTTTTTCGAAAATTTTTTTCGAAAATTTTTTTCGGAAAATTTTTTTCGAAAATTTTTTTTAAAAATTTTTTTCGAAAATTTTTTTTCAAAATTTTTTTCAGAATTTTTTTCGAAAATTTTTTTAAAAAATTTTTTTTCAAATTTTTTTTCAAAATTTTTTTTCAAAATTTTTTTCAAAATTTTTTTTCAAAATTTTTTTCGAAAATTTTTTTCGAAAATTTTTTTCAAAATTTTTTTCGAAAATTTTTTTCAAAATTTTTTTCAAAATTTTTTTTCGAAAATTTTTTTCAAAATTTTTTTCAAAAATTTTTTTCAAAATTTTTTTCGAAATTTTTTTTCAAATTTTTTTTCAAAAATTTTTTTCAAAATTTTTTTCGAAAATTTTTTTTCAAAATTTTTTTCGAAAATTTTTTTCCAAATTTATTTCGAAATTTTTTTTCGAAAATTTTTTTCGAAATTTTTTTCAGTTTTTCTAGAAAATTTTTTTCAAAATTTTTTTCGAAAATTTTTTTTGAAAATTTTTTTTCAAAATTTTTTCGAAAAGTTTTTTCGAAAATTTTTTTCAAAATTTTTTTCGAAAATTTTTTTCGAAATTTTTTTCGAAAATTTTTTTTCAAAATTTTTTTCAAAATTTTTTTCGAAAATTTTTTCCGAAAATTTTTTTAAAAAATTTTTTTTCAAAATTTTTTTCAAAATTTTTTTCGAAAATATTTTTTCAAAATTTTATTCGAGAATTTTTTTCGAAAATTTTTTTTAAAAATTTTTTTCGAAAATTTTTTTCAAAATTTTTTTCGAAATTTTTTTCGAAAATTTTTTTCAAAATTTTTTTTTCCAAATTTTTTTCGAAAATTTTTTTTCGAAATTTTTTTTCGAAAATTTTTTTTAAAAATTTTTTTTCAAATTTTTTTTAAAAATTTTTTTCGAAAATTTTTTTTCAAAATTTTTTTCGAGAATTTTTTTCGAAACTTTTTATTCAAAATTTTTTTCGAAAATTTTTTTTCGAAAATTTTTTTCAAAATTTTTTTTCAAAATTTTTTTCGAAATTTTTTTCGAAAATTTTTTTCGAAATTTTTTTCGAAAATTTTTTTCGAAATTTTTTTTTCAAATTTTTTTCGAAAATTTTTTTTTCAAATTTTTTTCAAAATTTTTTTCGAAAATTTTTTTCAAAATTTTTTTCGAAAATTTTCTTCGCAACATTTTTTTAAAAAATTTTTTTCGAAAATTTTTTTTAAAAATTTTTTTCGAAAATTTTTTTCGAAAGTTTTTTCGAAAATTTTTTTCAAAATTTTTTTCGGAAAATTTTTTTAAAAAATTTTTTTCGAAAATTTTTTTTCAAAATTTTTTTAAAAAAGTTTTTTTTCAAATTTTTTTTCAAAATTTTTTTCGAAAATTTTTTTCGAAAATTTTTTTCAAAATTATTTTCGAAAATTTTTTTCAAAATTTTTTTTGAAAATTTTTTTCAAAATTTTTTTCGAAATTTTTTTTTCAAATTTATTTCGAAATTTTTTTTTCAAAATTTTTTTCGAAAATTTTTTTTCAAATTTTTTTCAAAATTTTTTTCGAAAATTTTTTTCGAAATTTTTTACAAAATTTTTCTCGAAAATTTTTTTCAAAATTTTTTTCCAAAAATTTTTTTCAAAATTTTTTTTGAAAATTTTTTTCAAAATTTTTTTCGAAAATTTTTTTCGAAAATTTTTTCGAAAATTTTTTTCAAAATTTTTTTCGAAAATTTTTTTCAAAATTTTTTTCGAAAATTTTTTTTAAAAATTTTTTTTCAAATTTTTTTTGAAAATTTTTTTTGAAAATTTTTTTCAAAGTTTTTTTCGAAAATTTTTTCGAAAATTTTTTTCGAATTTTTTTTTCGAAAATATTTTTCGAAATTTTTTTTGCAAATTTTTTTCGGAAATTTTTTTTCAAATTTTTTTCAAAATTTTTTTCGAAAACTTTTTTCGAAAATTTTTTTCAAAATTTTTTTTTTAAATTTTTTTAAAAATTATTTTCGAAAATTTTTTTTAAAAATTTTTTTTCAAATTTTTTTTGAAATTTTTTTTTGAAAATTTTTTTTCGAAAATTTTTTTCAAAATTTTTTTCGAAATTTTTTTCGAAAATTTTTTTCAAAATTTTTTTCGAAAATTTTTTTTCAAAATTTTTTTCGAGAATGTTTTTCGAGAATTTTTTTTAAAAATTTTTTTCGAAATTTTTTTTTCAAAATTTTTTTCGAAAATTTTTTTAAAAAATTTTTTTTCAAATTTTTTTTCAAAATTTTTTTCAAAAATGTTTTCAAAATTTTTTTCGAAAATTTTTTTCAAAATTTTTTTGAAAATTTTTTTCGAAAATTTTATTTCAAAATTTTTTTCGAGAATTTTTTTAAAAAATTTTTTTTCAAATTTTTTTTCAAAATTTTTTTCGAAAATTTTTTTCAAAATTTTTTTCGAAAATTTTTTTCAAAATTTTTTTCGAAAATGTTTTTCAAAATTTTTTTTGAAAATTTTTTTCGAAAATTTTTTTCAAAATTTTTTTAAAAAAATTTTTTTTTAATTTTTTTTCAAAATTTTTTTCAAAATTTTTTTCGAAAATTTTTTTTCAAAATTTTTTTCGAGAATTTTCTTCGAAACTTTTTTTTCAAAATTTTTTTCGAAAATTTTTTTTCGAAAATTTTTTTCAAAAATTTTTTTCAAAATTTTTTTTCAAAATTTTTTTCAAATTTTTTTTCGAAAATTTTTTTCAAAATTTTTTTCGAAAATTTTTTTTCAAAATTTTTTTCGAAAATTTTTTTTCAAATTTTTTTCAAAATTTTTTTCGAAAATTTTTTTCAAAACTTTTTTCAAAATTTTTTTCGAAAATTTTTTTTAAAATTTTTTTTTCAAATTTTTTTTGAAAATTTTTTTCGAAAATTTTTTTCGAAAATTTATTTCAAATTTTTTTTTGGAAATTTTTTTCGAAATTTTTTTCGAAATTTTTTCGAAATTTTTTTCGAAAATTTTTTTCAAAATTTTTTTCGGAAAATTTTTTTTAAAAATTTTTTTCGAAAATTTTTTTTCAAAATTTTTTCAAAATTTTTTTTGAAAATTTAAAAAAAAAATTTTTTTTTAAATTTTTTTTCAAAATTTTTTTTCAAAATTTTTTTTGAAAATTTTTTTCGAAAATTTTTTTCGAAATTTTTTTCGAAAATTTTTTTCAAAAATTTTTTTCGAAATTTTTTTTCAAATTTTTTTCGAAAATTTTTTTCAAAATGTTTTTCGAAAATTGTTTTCAAAATTTTTTTCGAAATTTTTTTCGAAAATTTTTTTCGAATTTTTTTTTTCCAAATTTTTTTCGAAAATTTTTTTTCAAAATTTTTTTCGAAATTTTTTTTCGAAAATTTTTTTAAAAAATTTTTTTTCCAATTTTTTTTCAAAATTTTTTTCAAAATTTTTTTCGAAAATTTTTTTTCAATATTTTTTTCGAGAATTTTTTTCGAAACTTTTTTTTCAAAATTTTTTTCGAAAATTTTTTTTCGAAAATTTTTGTCAACAATTTTTTTCAAAATTTTTTTTCAAAATATTTTTCGAAAATTTTTTTCAAATTTTTTTTCGAAAGTTTTTTCGAAAATTTTTTTTCAAAATTTTTTTCGAAAATTTTTTTCGAAATTTTTTTCGAAAATTTTTTTCGAAAATTTTTTTCGAAAATTTTTTTTCAAATTTTTTTCGAAAATGTTTCTTTAAATATGTTTTTCAAAATTTTTTTCAAAATTTTTTTCGAAAAGTTTTTTCAAAATTTTTTTCGAAAATTTTTTTCAAAATTTTTTTCGAAAATTTTTTTCAAAATTTTTTTCGAAAATTTTTTTCGGAAAATTTTTTTAAAAAATTTTTTTCGAAAATTTTTTTTCAAAATTTTTTTTGAAAATTTTTTTCGAAAATTTTTTTCGAAAATTTTTTTCGAAAATTTTTTTCGGAAAATTTTTTTCGAAAATTTTTTTTAAAAATTTTTTTCGAAAATTTTTTTTCAAAATTTTTTTCAGAATTTTTTTCGAAAATTTTTTTAAAAAATTTTTTTTCAAATTTTTTTTCAAAATTTTTTTTCAAAATTTTTTTCAAAATTTTTTTTCAAAATTTTTTTCGAAAATTTTTTTCGAAAATTTTTTTCAAAATTTTTTTCGAAAATTTTTTTCAAAATTTTTTTCAAAATTTTTTTTCGAAAATTTTTTTCAAAATTTTTTTCAAAAATTTTTTTCAAAATTTTTTTCGAAATTTTTTTTCAAATTTTTTTTCAAAAATTTTTTTCAAAATTTTTTTCGAAAATTTTTTTTCAAAATTTTTTTCGAAAATTTTTTTCCAAATTTATTTCGAAATTTTTTTTCGAAAATTTTTTTCGAAATTTTTTTCAGTTTTTCTAGAAAATTTTTTTCAAAATTTTTTTCGAAAATTTTTTTTGAAAATTTTTTTTCAAAATTTTTTCGAAAATTTTTTTCGAAAATTTTTTTCAAAATTTTTTTCGAAAATTTTTTTCGAAATTTTTTTCGAAAATTTTTTTTCAAAATTTTTTTCAAAATTTTTTTCGAAAATTTTTTCCGAAAATTTTTTTAAAAAATTTTTTTTCAAAATTTTTTTCAAAATTTTTTTCGAAAATATTTTTTCAAAATTTTATTCGAGAATTTTTTTCGAAAATTTTTTTTAAAAATTTTTTTCGAAAATTTTTTTCAAAATTTTTTTCGAAATTTTTTTCGAAAATTTTTTTCAAAATTTTTTTTTCCAAATTTTTTTCGAAAATTTTTTTTCGAAATTTTTTTTCGAAAATTTTTTTTAAAAATTTTTTTTCAAATTTTTTTTAAAAATTTTTTTCGAAAATTTTTTTCGAGAATTTTTTTCGAAACTTTTTATTCAAAATTTTTTTCGAAAATTTTTTTTCGAAAATTTTTTTCAAAATTTTTTTTCAAAATTTTTTTCGAAATTTTTTTCGAAAATTTTTTTCGAAATTTTTTTCGAAAATTTTTTTCGAAATTTTTTTTTCAAATTTTTTTCGAAAATTTTTTTTTCAAATTTTTTTCAAAATTTTTTTCGAAAATTTTTTTCAAAATTTTTTTCGAAAATTTTCTTCGCAACATTTTTTTAAAAAATTTTTTTCGAAAATTTTTTTTAAAAATTTTTTTCGAAAATTTTTTTCGAAAGTTTTTTCGAAAATTTTTTTCAAAATTTTTTTCGGAAAATTTTTTTAAAAAATTTTTTTCGAAAATTTTTTTTCAAAATTTTTTTAAAAAAGTTTTTTTTCAAATTTTTTTTCAAAATTTTTTTCGAAAATTTTTTTCGAAAATTTTTTTCAAAATTATTTTCGAAAATTTTTTTCAAAATTTTTTTTGAAAATTTTTTTCAAAATTTTTTTCGAAATTTTTTTTTCAAATTTATTTCGAAATTTTTTTTTCAAAATTTTTTTCGAAAATTTTTTTTCAAATTTTTTTCAAAATTTTTTTCGAAAATTTTTTTCGAAATTTTTTACAAAATTTTTCTCGAAAATTTTTTTCAAAATTTTTTTCGAAAATTTTTTTCAAAATTTTTTTTGAAAATTTTTTTCAAAATTTTTTTCGAAAATTTTTTTCGAAAATTTTTTTAAAAAATTTTTTTCGAAAATTTTTTCGAAAATTTTTTTCAAAATTTTTTTCGAAAATTTTTTTCAAAATTTTTTTCGAAAATTTTTTTTAAAAATTTTTTTTCAAATTTTTTTTGAAAATTTTTTTTGAAAATTTTTTTCAAAGTTTTTTTCGAAAATTTTTTCGAAAATTTTTTTCGAATTTTTTTTTCGAAAATATTTTTCGAAATTTTTTTTGCAAATTTTTTTCGGAAATTTTTTTTTTAATTTTTTTCAAAATTTTTTTCGAAAATTTTTTTAAAAAATTTTTTTCAAAATTTTTTTTCAAAATTTTTTTTCAAAATTTTTTTAAAAATTTTTTTCGAAAATTTTTTAAAAAATTTTTTTTCGAAAATTTTTTAAAAAATTTTTTTTAAAAATTTTTTTTCAAAATTTTTTTCAAAATTTTTTTCGAAAATTTTTTTTCAAAATTTTTTTCGAGAATTTTTTTCGAAAATTTTTTTTCAAAATTTTTTTCGAAAATTTTTTTTCGAAAATTTTTTTCAATTTTTTTTTCGAAAATTTTTTTCAAAATTTTTTTCGAAAATTTTTTTTCAAAATTTTTTTGGAAATTTTTTTTCAAATTTTTTTCAAAATTTTTTTCGAAAATTTTTTTCGAAATTTTTTTCGAAAATTTTTTTCGAAATTTTTTTCGAAATTTTTTTCGAAAATTTTTTTCGAAATTTTTTTTTCAAATTTTTTTCA
The DNA here is from genome assembly GCA_036926305.1 of Uropetala carovei. NCBI lineage: Eukaryota > Metazoa > Arthropoda > Insecta > Odonata > Petaluridae > Uropetala > Uropetala carovei. The sequence goes on along the minus strand of JAXCHB010000127.1, from coordinate 6,404,420 downwards.
AAAATTTTTTTTTAAAATTTTTTTCGAAATTTTTTTCGAAAATTTTTTTCGAAATTTTTTTTTCAAATTTTTTTCGAAAATTTTTTTTCAAAATTTTTTTCAAAATTTTTTTCGAAAATTTTTTTCAAAATTTTTTTCGAAAATTCTTTTCGGAAAATTTTTTTTAAAAATTTTTTTCGAAAATTTTTTTTCAAAATTTTTTTCGAAAATTTTTTTCAAAATTTTTTTTGAAAATTTTTTTCGAAAATTTTTTTCAAAATTTTTTTCGAAAATTTTTTTCGAAATTTTTTTCGAAAATTTTTTTCGAAATTTTTTTCGAGAATTTTTTTCGAAACTTTTTTTTCAAAATTTTTTTCGAAAATTTTTTTTCGAAAATTTTTCTCAAAAATTTTTTTCAAAATTTTTTTTCAAAATTTTTTTCGAAAATTTTTTTCAAATTTTTTTTCGAAAATTTTTTTTAAAATTTTTTTTCAAAATTTTTTTTCAAATTTTTTTCGAAAATTTTTTTCGAAATTTTTTTCGAAAATTTTCGAAAATTTTTTTCGAAATTTTTTTTTCAAATTTTTTTTCAACATTTTTTTTCAAAATTTTTTTCAAAATTTTTTTCAAAATTTTTTTCGAAATTTTTTTTCAAATTTTTTTTCAAAAATTTTTTTCCAAATTTTTTTCGAAATTTTTTTTTCAAAATTTTTTTTCAAATTTTTTTCAAAATTTTTTTCGAAAATTTTTTTCGAAAATTTTTTTCGAAAATTTTTTTCGAAATTTTTTTCAAAATTTTTTTCAAAATTTTTTTCGAAAATTTTTTTTCAAAATTTTTTTCGAAAATTTTTTTTGAAAATTTTTTTTGAAAATTTTTTCGAAAATTTTTTTAAAATTTTTTTTTCAAATTTTTTTTCAAAATTTTTTTTTCAAATTTTTTTCAAAATTTTTTTCGAAATTTTTTTTCAAATTTTTTTCGAAAATTTTTTTTCAAAATGTTTTTCAAAAATTTTTTTCAAAATTTTTTTCGAAATTTTTTTTCAAATTTTTTTTCAAAAATTTTTTTCAAAATTTTTTTCGAAAATTTTTTTTCAAAATTTTTTTTCAAAATTTTTTTCGAAAATTTTTTTCAAAATTTTTTTCGAAAATTTTTTTCGAAATTTTTTTCAAAATTTTTCTCGAAAATTTTTTCGAAAATTTTTTTTAAAAATTTTTTCGAAAATTTTTTTCAAAATTATTTTTGAAAATTTTTTTCAAAATTTTTTTCGAAAATTTTTTTCGAAAATTTTTTTTAAAAATTTTTTTCGAAAATTTTTTTTCAAAATTTTTTTCAAAATTTTTTTCGAAAATTTTTTTCAAAATTTTTTTCGAAAATTTTTTTTAAAAATTTTTTTTCAAATTTTTTTTGAATATTTTTTTTGAAATTTTTTTTCAAAATTTTTTTTCAAAATTTTTTTCGAAAATTTTTTTCAAAATTTTTTCGAAAATTTTTTTCGAAATTTTATTCAAAATTTTTCTCGAAAATTGTTTTCGAAAATTTTTTTCGAAATTTTTTTCGAAAATTTTTTTTCAAAATTTTTTTCAAAATTTTTTTCGAAAATTTTCGAAAATTTTTTTAAAAAATTTTTTTCCAAAATTTTTTTCGAAAATTTTTTTTCAAAATTTTTTTTCAAAATTTTTTTCGAGAATTTTTTTCGAAAATTTTTTTTCAAAATTTTTTTCGAAAATTTTTTTTCGAAAATTTTTTTTGAAAATTTTTTTCAAAATTTTTTTTCAAAATTTTTTTTCAAAATTTTTTTAAAAATTTTTTTCGAAAATTTTTTTAAAAAATTTTTTTAAAAATTTTTTTTAAAAATTTTTTTCAAAATTTTTTTCGAAAATTTTTTTTCAAAATTTTTTTTCAAAATTTTTTTCGAGAATTTTTTTCGAAAATTTTTTTTCAAAATTTTTTTCGAAAATTTTTTTTCGAAAATTTTTTTCAATTTTTTTTTCGAAACTTTTTTTCAAAATTTTTTTCGAAAATTTTTTTTCAAAATTTTTTTGGTAATTTTTTTTCAAATTTTTTTCAAAATTTTTTTCGAAAATTTTTTTCGAAATTTTTTTCGAAAATTTTATTCGAAATTTTTTTCGAAATTTTTTTCGAAAATTTTTTTCGAAATTTTTTTTCCAAATTTTTTTCAAAAATTTTTTTTAAAAATTTTTTTCGAAATTTTTTTCGAAAATTTTTTTCGAAATTTTTTTTTCAAATTTTTTTCGAAAATTTTTTTCAAAATTTTTTTCGAAAATTTTTTTCAAAATTTTTTTCGAAAATTCTTTTCGGAAAATTTTTTTTAAAAATTTTTTTCGAAAATTTTTTTTCAAAATTTTTTTCGAAAATTTTTTTCAAAATTTTTTTTGAAAATTTTTTTCGAAAATTTTTTTCAAAATTTTTTTCAAAATTTTTTTCGAAAATTTTTTTCGAAATTTTTTTCGAAAATTTTTTTCGAAATTTTTTTCGAGAATTTTTTTCGAAACTTTTTTTTCAAAATTTTTTTCGAAAATTTTTTTTCGAAAATTTTTCTCAAAAATTTTTTTCAAAATTTTTTTTCAAAATTTTTTTCGAAATTTTTTTTTCAAATTTTTTTCAAAATTTTTTTCGAAATTTTTTTTCAAATTTTTTTCGAAAATTTTTTTTCAAAATGTTTTTCAAAAATTTTTTTCAAAATTTTTTTCGAAATTTTTTTTCAAATTTTTTTTCAAAAATTTTTTTCAAAATTTTTTTCGAAATTTTTTTTTCAAAATTTTTTTTCAAAATTTTTTTCGAAAATTTTTTTCAAAATTTTTTTCGAAAATTTTTTTCGAAATTTTTTTCAAAATTTTTCTCGAAAATTTTTTCGAAAATTTTTTTTAAAAATTTTTTCGAAAATTTTTTTTCAAAATTTTTTTAAAAAATTTTTTTTCAAATTTTTTTTCAAAATTTTTTTCGAAAATTTTTTTCAAAATTTTTTTCGAAAATTTTTTTCAAAATTTTTTTCGAAAATTTTTTTCAAATTTTTTTTTGAAAATTTTTTTCGAAATTTTTTTTCAAATTTTTTTTCAAATTTTTTTTCGAAAATTTTTTTCGAAATTTTTTTCGAAAATTTTTTTCGAAATTTTTTTTTCAAATTTTTTTCGAAAATTTTTTTTCAAAATTTTTTTCAAAATTTTTTTCGAAAATTTTTTTCGAAAATTTTTTTAAAAAATTTTTTTTAAAATTTTTTTTCAAAATTTTTTTCGAAATTTTTTTTTCAAAATTTTTTTTGAAAATTTTTTTCGAAAATTTTTTTTCAAAATTTTTTTCGAAAATTTTTTTTCGAAAATTTTTTTCGAAAATTTTTTTCAAAATTTTTTTCGAAAATTTTTTTCAAATTTTTTTTCGAAAATTTTTTTCAAAATTTTTTTCGAAAATTTTTTTTCAAAATTTTTTTCGAAAATTTTTTTCAAATTTTTTTTCAAAATTTTTTTCGAAAATTTTTTTTCAAAATTTTTTTTGAAAATTTTTTTCGAAAATTTTTTTCGAAATTTTTTTCGAAAATTTTTTTTTTAAATTTTTTTTTAAAATTTTTTTCAAAATTTTTTTCGAAAATTTTTTTAAAAAATTTTTTTTCAAATTTTTTTTCAAAATTTTTTTTGAAAATTTTTTTCGAAAATTTTTTTCAAAATTTTTTTCGAAAATTTTTTTCAAAATTTTTTTCGAAAATTTTTTTCAAAATTTTTTTCGAAATTTTTTTCGAAAATTTTTTTCGAAATTTTTTTCGAAAATTTTTTTCGAAATTTTTTTCGAAAATTTTTTTCGAAATTTTTTTTTCAAATTTTTTTCGAAAATTTTTTTTTCAAATTTTTTTCAAAATTTTTTTCGAAAATTTTTTTCGAAAATTTTTTTCAAAATTGTTTTCGAAAATTTTCTTCGCAACATTTTTTTAAAAAATTTTTTTCGAAAATTTTTTTTCAAAATTTTTTTCGAAAGTTCTTTCGAAAATTTTTTTCAAAATTTTTTTCGGAAAATTTTTTTAAAAAATTTTTTTCGAAAATTTTTTTTCAAAATTTTTTTAAAAAAGTTTTTTTTCAAATTTTTTTTCAAAATTTTTTTCGAAAATTTTTTTCGAAAATTTTTTTCAAAAATTTTTTTCAAAATTTTTTTCGAAAATTTTTTTCAAAATTTTTTTGGAAAATTTTTTTCAAAATTTTTTTGGAAAATTTTTTTCAAAATTTTTTTCGAAATTTTTTTTTCAAATTTATTTCGAAATTTTTTTTTCAAAATTTTTTTCGAAAATTTTTTTCCAAATTTTTTTCAAAATTTTTTTCGAAAATTTTTTTCGAAATTTTTTACAAAATTTTTCTCGAAAATTTTTTTCAAAATTTTTTTCGAAAATTTTTTTCAAAATTTTTTTTGAAAATTTTTTTCAAAATTTTTTTCGAAAATTTTTTTTAAAAATTTTTTTCGAAAATTTTTTTTCAAAATTTTTTCAAAATTTTTTTCGAAAATTTTTTTCAAAATTTTTTTCGAAAATTTTTTTTAAAAATTTTTTTTCAAATTTTTTTTGAAAATTTTTTTTGAAAATTTTTTTCAGTTTTTTTCGAAAATTTTTTCGAAAATTTTTTTCGAATTTTTTTTTCGAAAATATTTTTCGAAATTTTTTTTGCAAATTTTTTTCGGAAATTTTTTTTTTAATTTTTTTCAAAATTTTTTTCGAAAATTTTTTTAAAAAATTTTTTTTCAAATTTTTTTTCAAAATTTTTTTCAAATTTTTTTCGAAAATTTTTTTTCAAAATTTTTTTCGAAATTTTTTTTCGAAAATTTTTTTCGAAAGTTTTTTCTAAAATTTTTTTCGGAAAATTTTTTTAAAAAATTTTTTTCGAAAATTTTTTTTCAAAATTTTTTTCAAAATTTTTTTCGAAAATTTTTTTAAAAAATTTTTTTTCAAATTTTTTTTTCAAAATTTTTTTTCAAAATTTTTTTTGAAAATTTTTTTCGAAAATTTTTTTCAAAATTTTTTTCGAAAATTTTTTTCGAAAATTTTTTTCAAAATTTTTTTCAAAATTTTTTTCGAAAATTTTTTTCGAAATTTTTTACAAAATTTTTCTCGAAAATTTTTTTCAAAATTTTTTTCGAAAATTTTTTTCAAAATTTTTTTCGAAAATTTTTTTCAAATTTTTTTTCGAAAATTTTTTTCAAAATTTTTTTCGAAAATTTTTTTTCAAAATTTTTTTCGAAAATTTTTTTTCAAATTTTTTTCAAAATTTTTTTCGAAAATTTTTTTCAAAATTTTTTTCGAAAATTTTTTTCGAAAATTTTTTTTAAAAATTTTTTTTAAAAATTTTTTTTCAAAATTTTTTTCAAAATGTTTTTCGAAAATGTTTTTTTCAAATTTTTTTTGAAAATTTTTTTGAAAATTTTTTTGAAAATTTTTTTCGTAAATTTTTTTCAAAATTTTTTTCAAAAAATTTTTTCGAAATTTTTTTCGAAATTTTTTTCGAAAATTTTTTTCAGTTTTTTTGGAAAATTTTTTTTCAAAATTTTTTTCGAGAATTTTTTTCGAAAATTTTTTTCAAAATTTTTATCTAAAATTTTTTTCGAAAATTTTTTTTTCAAAATTTTTTTCGAGAATTTTTTTCGAAAATTTTTTTCAAAATTTTTATCTAAAATTTTTTTCGAAAATTTTTTTCAAAATTTTTTTCGAAAATTTTTTTCAAAATTTTTTTTGAAAATTTTTTTCGAAATTTTTTTTGAAAATTTTTTTCGAAATTTTTTTTTCAAATTTTTTTCGAAAATTTTTTTTCAAAATTTTTTTCAAAAATTTTTTTCCAAATTTTTTTCAAAATTTTTTTCGAAAATTTTTTTCGAAATTTTTTACAAAATTTTTTCGAAAATTTTATTCAAACTTTTTTTCGAAAATTTTTTTAAAAAATTTTTTTTCAAATTTTTTTTGAAAATTTTTTTTGAAAATTTTTTTCGTAATTTTTTTTCGAAAATTTTTTTCAAAATTTTTTTCGAAAATTTTTTTCGAAATTTTTTTCGAAATTTTTTTCGAAAATTTTTTTCGAAATTTTTTTCGAAATTTTTTTCGAAAATTTTTTTCAAAATTTTTTTTAAAATTTTTTTTTCAAATTTTTTTTGAAAATTTTTTTTTAAAATTTTTTTCGTAATTTTTTTTCGAAAATTTTTTTCAAAATTTTTTTCGAAAATTTTTTTCGAAATTTTTTTCGAAATTTTTTTCGAAAATTTTTTTCAAAATTTTTTTCGAAAATTTTTTTCGAAAATTTTTTTCAAAATTTTTTTCAAAATTTTTTTCGAAATTTTTTACAAAATTTTTCTCGAAAATTTTTTTCAAAATTTTTTTCGAAAATTTTTTTCAAAATTTTTTTTGAAAATTTTTTTCAAATTTTTTTTCGAAAATTTTTTTCAAAATTTTTTTCGAAAATTTTTTTTCAAAATTTTTTTCGAAAATTTTTTTTCAAATTTTTTTCAAAATTTTTTTCGAAAATTTTTTTCAAAATTTTTTTCGAAAATTTTTTTCGAAAATTTTTTTTAAAAATTTTTTTTCAAAATTTTTTTCAAAATTTTTTTCGAAAATTTTTTTTAAAAATTTTTTTTCAAATTTTTTTTGAAAATTTTTTTGAAAATTTTTTTCGTAAATTTTTTTCAAAATTTTTTTCAAAAAATTTTTTCGAAATTTTTTTCGAAATTTTTTTCGAAAATTTTTTTCAGTTTTTTTCGAAAATTTTTTTTCAAAATTTTTTTCGAGAATTTTTTTCGAAAATTTTTTTCAAAATTTTTTTCTAAAATTTTTTTCGAAAATTTTTTTCAAAATTTTTTTCGAAAATTTTTTTCAAAATTTTTTTCGAAAACTTTTTTCAAAATTTTTTTTGAAAATTTTTTTCGAAATTTTTTTCGAAAATTTTTTTCGAAATTTTTTTTTCAAATTTTTTTCGAAAATTTTTTTTCAAAATTTTTTTCAAAAATTTTTTTCCAAATTTTTTTCAAAATTTTTTTCGAAAATTTTTTTCGAAATTTTTTACAAAATTTTTTCGAAAATTTTTTTCAAACTTTTTTTCGAAAATTTTTTTTAAAAATTTTTTTTCAAATTTTTTTTGAAAATTTTTTTTGAAAATTTTTTTCGTAATTTTTTTTCGAAAATTTTTTTCAAAATTTTTTTCGAAAATTTTTTTCGAAATTTTTTTCGAAATTTTTTTCGAAAATTTTTTTCAAAATTTTTTTCGAAAATTTTTTTCAAAATTTTTTTCGAAAATTTTTTTCGAGAATTTTTTTCGAAAATTTTTTTTAAAAATTTTTTTCGAAAATTTTTTTTCAAAATTTTTTTTCAAATTTTTTTTCAAAATTTTTTTCGAAAATTTTTTTCAAAATTTTTTTCGAAAATTTTTTTCAAAATCTTTTTCGAAAATTTTTTTCAAAATTTTTTTTGAAAATTTTTTTCGAAAATTTTTTTCGAAATTTTTTTCGAAAATTTTTTTCGAAATTTTTTTCGAAATTTTTTTCGAAAATTTTTTTCAAAATTTTTTTTTAAATTTTTTTTTCAAATTTTTTTTGAAAATTTTTTTTGAAAATTTTTTTCGTAATTTTTTTTCGAAAATTTTTTTTAAAATTTTTTTCGAAAATTTTTTTCGAAATTTTTTTCGAAATTTTTTTCGAAAATTTTTTTCAAAATTTTTTTCGAAAATTTTTTTCGAGAATTTTTTTCGAAAATTTTTTTTAAAAATTTTTTTCGAAAATTTTTTTTCAAAATTTTTTTTCAAATTTTTTTTCAAAATTTTTTTCGAAAATTTTTTTCAAAATTTTTTTCGAAAATTTTTTTCAAAATCTTTTTCGAAAATTTTTTTCAAAATTTTTTTTGAAAATTTTTTTCGAAAATTTTTTTCGAAATTTTTTTCGAAATTTTTTTCGAAATTTTTTTCGAAAATTTTTTTCGAAATTTTTTTCGAATGTTTTTTTCGAAATTTTTTTCGAAAATTTTTTTCGAAATTTTTTTTTCAAATTTTTTTCGAAAATTTTTTTTCAAAATTTTTTTCAAAATTTTTTTCGAAAATTTTTTTCGAAAATTTTTTTAAAAAATTTTTTTTTAAATTTTTTTTCAAACTTTTTTTCAAAATTTTTTTCGAAAATTTTTTTTCAAAATTTTTTTCGAGAAATTTCTTCGAATCTTTTTTTTCAAAATTTTTTTCGAAAATTTTTTTTCGACAATTTTTTTCAAAAATTTTTTTCAAAATTTTTTTTCAAAATTTTTTTCGAAAATTTTTTAAAAAAATTTTTTTTCAATTTTTTTTTCAAAATTTTTTTCAAAAATTTTTTTCAAAATTTTTTTCGAAAATTTTTTTCAAAATTTTTTTTGAAAATTTTTTTCGAAAATTTTTTTCAAAATTTTTTTCGAAAATTTTTTTTCAAAATTTTTTTCGAAATTTTTTTTTTCGAAAATTTTTTTTCAAAATTTTTTTCGAAAATTTTTTTCAAAATTTTTTTCGAAAATTTTTTTCAAATTTTTTTTCGAAAATTTTTTTCAAAATTTTTTTTGAAAATTTTTTTCGAAAATTTTTTTCGAAAATTTTTTTCAAAATTTTTTTCGAAAATTTTTTTCGAAATTTTTTTCGAAAATTTTTTTCGAAATTTTTTTTGCAAATTGTTTTCAAAAATTTTTTTTTAAATTTTTTTCGAAAATTTTTTTAAAAAATTTTTTTTCAAATTTTTTTTCAAAATTTTTTTCAAATTTTTTTCAAATTTTTTTCGTAAATTTTTTTTCAAAATTTTTTTAGAAATTTATTTTCGAAAATTTTTTTAAAAAATTTTTTTTCAAATTTTTTTTCAAATTTTTTTTCAAAATTTTTTTCAAATTTTTTTTGAAATTTTTTTTTGAAAATTTTTTTCGAAAATTTTTTTCAAAATGTTTTCGAAAATTTTTTTTGAAATTTTTTTCGAAAATTTTTTTCACAATTTTTTTCGAAAATTTTTTTTAAAAATTTTTTTCGAGAATTTTTTTCGAGAATTTTTAAAAATTTTTTTCGAAAATTTTTTTTCAAAATTTTTTTCGAATATTTTTTTAAAAAATTTTTTTTCATAATTTTTTTCAAAAATTTTTTTCAAAATTTTTTTCGAAAATTTTTTTCAAAATTTTTTTTCAAAATTTTTTTCGAAAATTTTTTTCAAATTTTTTTTCGAAAATTTTTTTGAAAATTTTTTTCGAAAATTTTTTTTCAAAATTTTTTTCGAAAATTTTTTTTCAAATTTTTTTCAAAATTTTTTTCGAAAACTTTTTTCGAAAATTTTTTTCAAAATTTTTTTTTTAAATTTTTTTAAAAATTATTTTCGAAAATTTTTTTTAAAAATTTTTTTTCAAATTTTTTTTGAAATTTTTTTTTGAAAATTTTTTTTCGAAAATTTTTTTCAAAATTTTTTTCGAAATTTTTTTCGAAAATTTTTTTCAAAATTTTTTTCGAAAATTTTTTTTCAAAATTTTTTTCGAGAATGTTTTTCGAGAATTTTTTTTAAAAATTTTTTTCGAAATTTTTTTTTCAAAATTTTTTTCGAAAATTTTTTTAAAAAATTTTTTTTCAAATTTTTTTTCAAAATTTTTTTCAAAAATGTTTTCAAAATTTTTTTCGAAAATTTTTTTCAAAATTTTTTTGAAAATTTTTTTCGAAAATTTTATTTCAAAATTTTTTTCGAGAATTTTTTAAAAAAATTTTTTTTCAAATTTTTTTTCAAAATTTTTTTCGAAAATTTTTTTCAAAATTTTTTTCGAAAATTTTTTTCAAAATTTTTTTCGAAAATGTTTTTCAAAATTTTTTTTGAAAATTTTTTTCGAAAATTTTTTTCAAAATTTTTTAAAAAAAATTTTTTTTTAATTTTTTTTCAAAATTTTTTTCAAAATTTTTTTCGAAAATTTTTTTTCAAAATTTTTTTCGAGAATTTTCTTCGAAACTTTTTTTTCAAAATTTTTTTCGAAAATTTTTTTTCGAAAATTTTTTTCAAAAATTTTTTTCAAAATTTTTTTTCAAAATTTTTTTCAAATTTTTTTTCGAAAATTTTTTTCAAAATTTTTTTCGAAAATTTTTTTTCAAAATTTTTTTCGAAAATTTTTTTTCAAATTTTTTTCAAAATTTTTTTCGAAAATTTTTTTCAAAACTTTTTTCAAAATTTTTTTCGAAAATTTTTTTTAAAATTTTTTTTTCAAATTTTTTTTGAAAATTTTTTTCGAAAATTTTTTTCGAAAATTTATTTCAAATTTTTTTTTGGAAATTTTTTTCGAAATTTTTTTCGAAATTTTTTCGAAATTTTTTTCGAAAATTTTTTTCAAAATTTTTTTCGGAAAATTTTTTTTAAAAATTTTTTTCGAAAATTTTTTTTCAAAATTTTTTCAAAATTTTTTTTGAAAATTTTAAAAAAAAATTTTTTTTTAAATTTTTTTTCAAAATTTTTTTTCAAAATTTTTTTTGAAAATTTTTTTCGAAAATTTTTTTCGAAATTTTTTTCGAAAATTTTTTTCAAAAATTTTTTTCGAAATTTTTTTTCAAATTTTTTTCGAAAATTTTTTTCAAAATGTTTTTCGAAAATTGTTTTCAAAATTTTTTTCGAAATTTTTTTCGAAAATTTTTTTCGAATTTTTTTTTTCCAAATTTTTTTCGAAAATTTTTTTTCAAAATTTTTTTCGAAATTTTTTTTCGAAAATTTTTTTAAAAAATTTTTTTTCCAATTTTTTTTCAAAATTTTTTTCAAAATTTTTTTCGAAAATTTTTTTTCAATATTTTTTTCGAGAATTTTTTTCGAAACTTTTTTTTCAAAATTTTTTTCGAAAATTTGTTTTCGAAAATTTTTGTCAAAAATTTTTTTCAAAATTTTTTTTCAAAATATTTTTCGAAAATTTTTTTCAAATTTTTTTTCGAAAGTTTTTTCGAAAATTTTTTTTCAAAATTTTTTTCGAAAATTTTTTTCGAAATTTTTTCGAAAATTTTTTTCGAAAATTTTTTTCGAAAATTTTTTTCGAAAATTTTTTTTCAAATTTTTTTCGAAAATGTTTCTTTAAATATGTTTTTCAAAATTTTTTTCAAAATTTTTTTCGAAAAGTTTTTTCAAAATTTTTTTCGAAAATTTTTTTCAAAATTTTTTTCGAAAATTTTTTTCAAAATTTTTTTCGAAAATTTTTTTCGGAAAATTTTTTTAAAAAATTTTTTTCGAAAATTTTTTTTCAAAATTTTTTTTGAAAATTTTTTTCGAAAATTTTTTTCGAAAATTTTTTTCGAAAATTTTTTTCGGAAAATTTTTTTCGAAAATTTTTTTTAAAAATTTTTTTCGAAAATTTTTTTTCAAAATTTTTTTCAGAATTTTTTTCGAAAATTTTTTTAAAAAATTTTTTTTCAAATTTTTTTTCAAAATTTTTTTTCAAAATTTTTTTCAAAATTTTTTTTCAAAATTTTTTTCGAAAATTTTTTTCGAAAATTTTTTTCAAAATTTTTTTCGAAAATTTTTTTCAAAATTTTTTTCAAAATTTTTTTTCGAAAATTTTTTTCAAAATTTTTTTCAAAAATTTTTTTCAAAATTTTTTTCGAAATTTTTTTTCAAATTTTTTTTCAAAAATTTTTTTCAAAATTTTTTTCGAAAATTTTTTTTCAAAATTTTTTTCGAAAATTTTTTTCCAAATTTATTTCGAAATTTTTTTTCGAAAATTTTTTTCGAAATTTTTTTCAGTTTTTCTAGAAAATTTTTTTCAAAATTTTTTTCGAAAATTTTTTTTGAAAATTTTTTTTCAAAATTTTTTCGAAAATTTTTTTCGAAAATTTTTTTCAAAATTGTTTTCGAAAATTTTTTTCGAAATTTTTTTCGAAAATTTTTTTTCAAAATTTTTTTCAAAATTTTTTTCGAAAATTTTTTCCGAAAATTTTTTTAAAAAATTTTTTTTCAAAATTTTTTTCAAAATTTTTTTCGAAAATATTTTTTCAAAATTTTATTCGAGAATTTTTTTCGAAAATTTTTTTTAAAAATTTTTTTCGAAAATTTTTTTCAAAATTTTTTTCGAAATTTTTTTCGAAAATTTTTTTCGAAATTTTTTTTTCCAAATTTTTTTCGAAAATTTTTTTTCGAAATTTTTTTTCGAAAATTTTTTTTAAAAATTTTTTTTCAAATTTTTTTAAAAAATTTTTTTCGAAAATTTTTTTTCAAAATTTTTTTCGAGAATTTTTTTCGAAACTTTTTATTCAAAATTTTTTTCGAAAATTTTTTTTCGAAAATTTTTTTCAAAATTTTTTTTCAAAATTTTTTTCGAAATTTTTTTCGAAAATTTTTTTCGAAATTTTTTTCGAAAATTTTTTTCGAAATTTTTTTTTTCAAATTTTTTTCGAAAATTTTTTTTTCAAATTTTTTTCAAAATTTTTTTCGAAAATTTTTTTCAAAATTTTTTTCGAAAATTTTCTTCGCAACATTTTTTTAAAAAATTTTTTTCGAAAATTTTTTTTAAAAATTTTTTTCGAAAATTTTTTTCGAAAGTTTTTTCGAAAATTTTTTTCAAAATTTTTTTCGGAAAATTTTTTTAAAAAATTTTTTTCGAAAATTTTTTTTCAAAATTTTTTTAAAAAAGTTTTTTTTCAAATTTTTTTTCAAAATTTTTTTCGAAAATTTTTTTCGAAAATTTTTTTCAAAATTATTTTCGAAAATTTTTTTCAAAATTTTTTTTGAAAATTTTTTTCAAAATTTTTTTCGAAATTTTTTTTTCAAATTTATTTCGAAATTTTTTTTTCAAAATTTTTTTCGAAAATTTTTTTTCAAATTTTTTTCAAAATTTTTTTCGAAAATTTTTTTCGAAATTTTTTACAAAATTTTTCTCGAAAATTTTTTTCAAAATTTTTTTCGAAAATTTTTTTCAAAATTTTTTTTGAAAATTTTTTTCAAAATTTTTTTCGAAAATTTTTTTCGAAAATTTTTTTAAAAAATTTTTTTCGAAAATTTTTTCGAAAATTTTTTTCAAAATTTTTTTCGAAAATTTTTTTCAAAATTTTTTTCGAAAATTTTTTTTAAAAATTTTTTTTCAAATTTTTTTTGAAAATTTTTTTTGAAAATTTTTTTCAAAGTTTTTTTCGAAAATTTTTTCGAAAATTTTTTTCGAATTTTTTTTTCGAAAATATTTTTCGAAATTTTTTTTGCAAATTTTTTTCGGAAATTTTTTTTTTAATTTTTTTCAAAATTTTTTTCGAAAATTTTTTTAAAAAATTTTTTTCAAAATTTTTTTTCAAAATTTTTTTTCAAAATTTTTTTAAAAATTTTTTTCGAAAATTTTTTAAAAAATTTTTTTTCGAAAATTTTTTAAAAAATTTTTTTTAAAAATTTTTTTTCAAAATTTTTTTCAAAATTTTTTTCGAAAATTTTTTTTCAAAATTTTTTTCGAGAATTTTTTTCGAAAATTTTTTTTTAAAATTTTTTTCGAAAATTTTTTTTCGAAAATTTTTTTCAATTTTTTTTTCGAAAATTTTTTTCAAAATTTTTTTCGAAAATTTTTTTTCAAAATTTTTTTGGAAATTTTTTTTCAAATTTTTTTCAAAATTTTTTTCGAAAATTTTTTTCGAAATTTTTTTCGAAAATTTTTTTCGAAATTTTTTTCGAAATTTTTTTCGAAAATTTTTTTCGAAATTTTTTTTTCAAATTTTTTTCAAAAATTTTTTTTTAAAATTTTTTTCGAAATTTTTTTCGAAAATTTTTTTCGAAATTTTTTTTTCAAATTTTTTTCGAAAATTTTTTTTCAAAATTTTTTCAAAATTTTTTTCGAAAATTTTTTTCAAAATTTTTTTCGAAAATTCTTTTCGGAAAATTTTTTTTAAAAATTTTTTTCGAAAATTTTTTTTCAAAATTTTTTTCGAAAATTTTTTTCAAAATTTTTTTTGAAAATTTTTTTCGAAAATTTTTTTCAAAATTTTTTTCGAAAATTTTTTTCGAAATTTTTTTCGAAAATTTTTTTCGAAATTTTTTTCGAGAATTTTTTTCGAAACTTTTTTTTCAAAATTTTTTTCGAAAATTTTTTTTCGAAAATTTTTCTCAAAAATTTTTTTCAAAATTTTTTTTCAAAATTTTTTTCGAAAATTTTTTTCAAATTTTTTTTCGAAAATTTTTTTTAAAATTTTTTTTCAAAATTTTTTTTCAAATTTTTTTCGAAAATTTTTTTCGAAATTTTTTTCGAAAATTTTCGAAAATTTTTTTCGAAATTTTTTTTTCAAATTTTTTTTCAACATTTTTTTTCAAAATTTTTTTCAAAATTTTTTTCAAAATTTTTTTCGAAATTTTTTTTCAAATTTTTTTTCAAAAATTTTTTTCCAAATTTTTTTCGAAATTTTTTTTTCAAAATTTTTTTTCAAATTTTTTTCAAAATTTTTTTCGAAAATTTTTTTCGAAAATTTTTTTCGAAAATTTTTTTCGAAATTTTTTTCAAAATTTTTTTCAAAATTTTTTTCGAAAATTTTTTTTCAAAATTTTTTTCGAAAATTTTTTTTGAAAATTTTTTTTGAAAATTTTTTCGAAAATTTTTTTAAAATTTTTTTTTCAAATTTTTTTTCAAAATTTTTTTTTCAAATTTTTTTCAAAATTTTTTTCGAAATTTTTTTTCAAATTTTTTTCGAAAATTTTTTTTCAAAATGTTTTTCAAAAATTTTTTTCAAAATTTTTTTCGAAATTTTTTTTCAAATTTTTTTTCAAAAATTTTTTTCAAAATTTTTTTCGAAAATTTTTTTTCAAAATTTTTTTTCAAAATTTTTTTCGAAAATTTTTTTCAAAATTTTTTTCGAAAATTTTTTTCGAAATTTTTTTCAAAATTTTTCTCGAAAATTTTTTCGAAAATTTTTTTTAAAAATTTTTTCGAAAATTTTTTTCAAAATTTTTTTTGAAAATTTTTTTCAAAATTTTTTTCGAAAATTTTTTTCGAAAATTTTTTTTAAAAATTTTTTTCGAAAATTTTTTTTCAAAATTTTTTTCAAAATTTTTTTCGAAAATTTTTTTTCAAATTTTTTTTCAAAATTTTTTTAGAAATTTATTTTCGAAAATTTTTTTAAAAAATTTTTTTTCAAATTTTTTTTCAAATTTTTTTTCAAAATTTTTTTCAAATTTTTTTTGAAATTTTTTTTTGAAAATTTTTTTCGAAAATTTTTTTCAAAATGTTTTCGAAAATTTTTTTTGAAATTTTTTTCGAAAATTTTTTTCACAATTTTTTTCGAAAATTTTTTTTAAAAATTTTTTTCGAGAATTTTTTTCGAGAATTTTTAAAAATTTTTTTCGAAAATTTTTTTTCAAAATTTTTTTCGAATATTTTTTTAAAAAATTTTTTTTCATAATTTTTTTCAAAAATTTTTTTCAAAATTTTTTTCGAAAATTTTTTTCAAAATTTTTTTTCAAAATTTTTTTCGAAAATTTTTTTCAAATTTTTTTTCGAAAATTTTTTTGAAAATTTTTTTCGAAAATTTTTTTTCAAAATTTTTTTCGAAAATTTTTTTTCAAATTTTTTTCAAAATTTTTTTCGAAAACTTTTTTCGAAAATTTTTTTCAAAATTTTTTTTTTAAATTTTTTTAAAAATTATTTTCGAAAATTTTTTTTAAAAATTTTTTTTCAAATTTTTTTTGAAATTTTTTTTTGAAAATTTTTTTTCGAAAATTTTTTTCAAAATTTTTTTCGAAATTTTTTTCGAAAATTTTTTTCAAAATTTTTTTCGAAAATTTTTTTTCAAAATTTTTTTCGAGAATGTTTTTCGAGAATTTTTTTTAAAAATTTTTTTCGAAATTTTTTTTTCAAAATTTTTTTCGAAAATTTTTTTAAAAAATTTTTTTTCAAATTTTTTTTCAAAATTTTTTTCAAAAATGTTTTCAAAATTTTTTTCGAAAATTTTTTTCAAAATTTTTTTGAAAATTTTTTTCGAAAATTTTATTTCAAAATTTTTTTCGAGAATTTTTTAAAAAAATTTTTTTTCAAATTTTTTTTCAAAATTTTTTTCGAAAATTTTTTTCAAAATTTTTTTCGAAAATTTTTTTCAAAATTTTTTTCGAAAATGTTTTTCAAAATTTTTTTTGAAAATTTTTTTCGAAAATTTTTTTCAAAATTTTTTAAAAAAAATTTTTTTTTAATTTTTTTTCAAAATTTTTTTCAAAATTTTTTTCGAAAATTTTTTTTCAAAATTTTTTTCGAGAATTTTCTTCGAAACTTTTTTTTCAAAATTTTTTTCGAAAATTTTTTTTCGAAAATTTTTTTCAAAAATTTTTTTCAAAATTTTTTTTCAAAATTTTTTTCAAATTTTTTTTCGAAAATTTTTTTCAAAATTTTTTTCGAAAATTTTTTTTCAAAATTTTTTTCGAAAATTTTTTTTCAAATTTTTTTCAAAATTTTTTTCGAAAATTTTTTTCAAAACTTTTTTCAAAATTTTTTTCGAAAATTTTTTTTAAAATTTTTTTTTCAAATTTTTTTTGAAAATTTTTTTCGAAAATTTTTTTCGAAAATTTATTTCAAATTTTTTTTTGGAAATTTTTTTCGAAATTTTTTTCGAAATTTTTTCGAAATTTTTTTCGAAAATTTTTTTCAAAATTTTTTTCGGAAAATTTTTTTTAAAAATTTTTTTCGAAAATTTTTTTTCAAAATTTTTTCAAAATTTTTTTTGAAAATTTTAAAAAAAAATTTTTTTTTAAATTTTTTTTCAAAATTTTTTTTCAAAATTTTTTTTGAAAATTTTTTTCGAAAATTTTTTTCGAAATTTTTTTCGAAAATTTTTTTCAAAAATTTTTTTCGAAATTTTTTTTCAAATTTTTTTCGAAAATTTTTTTCAAAATGTTTTTCGAAAATTGTTTTCAAAATTTTTTTCGAAATTTTTTTCGAAAATTTTTTTCGAATTTTTTTTTTCCAAATTTTTTTCGAAAATTTTTTTTCAAAATTTTTTTCGAAATTTTTTTTCGAAAATTTTTTTAAAAAATTTTTTTTCCAATTTTTTTTCAAAATTTTTTTCAAAATTTTTTTCGAAAATTTTTTTTCAATATTTTTTTCGAGAATTTTTTTCGAAACTTTTTTTTCAAAATTTTTTTCGAAAATTTGTTTTCGAAAATTTTTGTCAAAAATTTTTTTCAAAATTTTTTTTCAAAATATTTTTCGAAAATTTTTTTCAAATTTTTTTTCGAAAGTTTTTTCGAAAATTTTTTTCAAAATTTTTTTCGAAAATTTTTTTCGAAATTTTTTCGAAAATTTTTTTCGAAAATTTTTTTCGAAAATTTTTTTCGAAAATTTTTTTTCAAATTTTTTTCGAAAATGTTTCTTTAAATATGTTTTTCAAAATTTTTTTCAAAATTTTTTTCGAAAAGTTTTTTCAAAATTTTTTTCGAAAATTTTTTTCAAAATTTTTTTCGAAAATTTTTTTCAAAATTTTTTTCGAAAATTTTTTTCGGAAAATTTTTTTAAAAAATTTTTTTCGAAAATTTTTTTTCAAAATTTTTTTTGAAAATTTTTTTCGAAAATTTTTTTCGAAAATTTTTTTCGAAAATTTTTTTCGGAAAATTTTTTTCGAAAATTTTTTTTAAAAATTTTTTTCGAAAATTTTTTTTCAAAATTTTTTTCAGAATTTTTTTCGAAAATTTTTTTAAAAAATTTTTTTTCAAATTTTTTTTCAAAATTTTTTTTCAAAATTTTTTTCAAAATTT
This sequence comes from Uropetala carovei, assembly GCA_036926305.1. Classification (NCBI taxonomy): domain Eukaryota; kingdom Metazoa; phylum Arthropoda; class Insecta; order Odonata; family Petaluridae; genus Uropetala; species Uropetala carovei. The sequence goes on along the minus strand of JAXCHB010000127.1, from coordinate 6,386,770 downwards.
TTTTTCAAAATTTTTTTCGAAAATTTTTTTCGAAAATTTTTTTCAAAATTTTTTTCGAAAATTTTTTTCAAAATTTTTTTCAAAATTTTTTTTCGAAAATTTTTTTCAAAATTTTTTTCAAAAATTTTTTTCAAAATTTTTTTCGAAATTTTTTTTCAAATTTTTTTTCAAAAATTTTTTTCAAAATTTTTTTCGAAAATTTTTTTTCAAAATTTTTTTCGAAAATTTTTTTCCAAATTTATTTCGAAATTTTTTTTCGAAAATTTTTTTCGAAATTTTTTTCAGTTTTTCTAGAAAATTTTTTTCAAAATTTTTTTCGAAAATTTTTTTTGAAAATTTTTTTTCAAAATTTTTTCGAAAATTTTTTTCGAAAATTTTTTTCAAAATTGTTTTCGAAAATTTTTTTCGAAATTTTTTTCGAAAATTTTTTTTCAAAATTTTTTTCAAAATTTTTTTCGAAAATTTTTTCCGAAAATTTTTTTAAAAAATTTTTTTTCAAAATTTTTTTCAAAATTTTTTTCGAAAATATTTTTTCAAAATTTTATTCGAGAATTTTTTTCGAAAATTTTTTTTAAAAATTTTTTTCGAAAATTTTTTTCAAAATTTTTTTCGAAATTTTTTTCGAAAATTTTTTTCGAAATTTTTTTTTCCAAATTTTTTTCGAAAATTTTTTTTCGAAATTTTTTTTCGAAAATTTTTTTTAAAAATTTTTTTTCAAATTTTTTTTAAAAATTTTTTTCGAAAATTTTTTTTCAAAATTTTTTTCGAGAATTTTTTTCGAAACTTTTTATTCAAAATTTTTTTCGAAAATTTTTTTTCGAAAATTTTTTTCAAAATTTTTTTTCAAAATTTTTTTCGAAATTTTTTTCGAAAATTTTTTTCGAAATTTTTTTCGAAAATTTTTTTCGAAATTTTTTTTTTCAAATTTTTTTCGAAAATTTTTTTTTCAAATTTTTTTCAAAATTTTTTTCGAAAATTTTTTTCAAAATTTTTTTCGAAAATTTTCTTCGCAACATTTTTTTAAAAAATTTTTTTCGAAAATTTTTTTTAAAAATTTTTTTCGAAAATTTTTTTCGAAAGTTTTTTCGAAAATTTTTTTCAAAATTTTTTTCGGAAAATTTTTTTAAAAAATTTTTTTCGAAAATTTTTTTTCAAAATTTTTTTAAAAAAGTTTTTTTTCAAATTTTTTTTCAAAATTTTTTTCGAAAATTTTTTTCGAAAATTTTTTTCAAAATTATTTTCGAAAATTTTTTTCAAAATTTTTTTTGAAAATTTTTTTCAAAATTTTTTTCGAAATTTTTTTTTCAAATTTATTTCGAAATTTTTTTTTCAAAATTTTTTTCGAAAATTTTTTTTCAAATTTTTTTCAAAATTTTTTTCGAAAATTTTTTTCGAAATTTTTTACAAAATTTTTCTCGAAAATTTTTTTCAAAATTTTTTTCGAAAATTTTTTTCAAAATTTTTTTTGAAAATTTTTTTCAAAATTTTTTTCGAAAATTTTTTTCGAAAATTTTTTTAAAAAATTTTTTTCGAAAATTTTTTCGAAAATTTTTTTCAAAATTTTTTTCGAAAATTTTTTTCAAAATTTTTTTCGAAAATTTTTTTTAAAAATTTTTTTTCAAATTTTTTTTGAAAATTTTTTTTGAAAATTTTTTTCAAAGTTTTTTTCGAAAATTTTTTCGAAAATTTTTTTCGAATTTTTTTTTCGAAAATATTTTTCGAAATTTTTTTTGCAAATTTTTTTCGGAAATTTTTTTTTTAATTTTTTTCAAAATTTTTTTCGAAAATTTTTTTAAAAAATTTTTTTCAAAATTTTTTTTCAAAATTTTTTTTCAAAATTTTTTTAAAAATTTTTTTCGAAAATTTTTTAAAAAATTTTTTTTCGAAAATTTTTTAAAAAATTTTTTTTAAAAATTTTTTTTCAAAATTTTTTTCAAAATTTTTTTCGAAAATTTTTTTTCAAAATTTTTTTCGAGAATTTTTTTCGAAAATTTTTTTTTAAAATTTTTTTCGAAAATTTTTTTTCGAAAATTTTTTTCAATTTTTTTTTCGAAAATTTTTTTCAAAATTTTTTTCGAAAATTTTTTTTCAAAATTTTTTTGGAAATTTTTTTTCAAATTTTTTTCAAAATTTTTTTCGAAAATTTTTTTCGAAATTTTTTTCGAAAATTTTTTTCGAAATTTTTTTCGAAATTTTTTTCGAAAATTTTTTTCGAAATTTTTTTTTCAAATTTTTTTCAAAAATTTTTTTTTAAAATTTTTTTCGAAATTTTTTTCGAAAATTTTTTTCGAAATTTTTTTTTCAAATTTTTTTCGAAAATTTTTTTTCAAAATTTTTTCAAAATTTTTTTCGAAAATTTTTTTCAAAATTTTTTTCGAAAATTCTTTTCGGAAAATTTTTTTTAAAAATTTTTTTCGAAAATTTTTTTTCAAAATTTTTTTCGAAAATTTTTTTCAAAATTTTTTTTGAAAATTTTTTTCGAAAATTTTTTTCAAAATTTTTTTCGAAAATTTTTTTCGAAATTTTTTTCGAAAATTTTTTTCGAAATTTTTTTCGAGAATTTTTTTCGAAACTTTTTTTTCAAAATTTTTTTCGAAAATTTTTTTTCGAAAATTTTTCTCAAAAATTTTTTTCAAAATTTTTTTTCAAAATTTTTTTCGAAAATTTTTTTCAAATTTTTTTTCGAAAATTTTTTTTAAAATTTTTTTTCAAAATTTTTTTTCAAATTTTTTTCGAAAATTTTTTTCGAAATTTTTTTCGAAAATTTTCGAAAATTTTTTTCGAAATTTTTTTTTCAAATTTTTTTTCAACATTTTTTTTCAAAATTTTTTTCAAAATTTTTTTCAAAATTTTTTTCGAAATTTTTTTTCAAATTTTTTTTCAAAAATTTTTTTCCAAATTTTTTTCGAAATTTTTTTTTCAAAATTTTTTTTCAAATTTTTTTCAAAATTTTTTTCGAAAATTTTTTTCGAAAATTTTTTTCGAAAATTTTTTTCGAAATTTTTTTCAAAATTTTTTTCAAAATTTTTTTCGAAAATTTTTTTTCAAAATTTTTTTCGAAAATTTTTTTTGAAAATTTTTTTTGAAAATTTTTTCGAAAATTTTTTTAAAATTTTTTTTTCAAATTTTTTTTCAAAATTTTTTTTTCAAATTTTTTTCAAAATTTTTTTCGAAATTTTTTTTCAAATTTTTTTCGAAAATTTTTTTTCAAAATGTTTTTCAAAAATTTTTTTCAAAATTTTTTTCGAAATTTTTTTTCAAATTTTTTTTCAAAAATTTTTTTCAAAATTTTTTTCGAAAATTTTTTTTCAAAATTTTTTTTCAAAATTTTTTTCGAAAATTTTTTTCAAAATTTTTTTCGAAAATTTTTTTCGAAATTTTTTTCAAAATTTTTCTCGAAAATTTTTTCGAAAATTTTTTTTAAAAATTTTTTCGAAAATTTTTTTCAAAATTTTTTTTGAAAATTTTTTTCAAAATTTTTTTCGAAAATTTTTTTCGAAAATTTTTTTTAAAAATTTTTTTCGAAAATTTTTTTTCAAAATTTTTTTCAAAATTTTTTTCGAAAATTTTTTTCAAAATTTTTTTCGAAAATTTTTTTTAAAAATTTTTTTTCAAATTTTTTTTGAAAATTTTTTTTGAAATTTTTTTTCAAAATTTTTTTTCAAAATTTTTTTCGAAAGTTTTTTTCAAAATTTTTTCGAAAATTTTTTTCGAAATTTTATTCAAAATTTTTCTCGAAAATTGTTTTCGAAAATTTTTTTCGAAATTTTTTTCGAAAATTTTTTTTCAAAATTTTTTTCAAAATTTTTTTCGAAAATTTTCGAAAATTTTTTTAAAAAATTTTTTTCCAAAATTTTTTTTAAAAAATTTTTTCGAAAATTTTTTAAAAAAATTTTTTTCGAAAATTTTTTTTCAAAATTTTTTTCGAGAATTTTTTTCGAAAATTTTTTTTCAAAATTTTTTTTCAAAATTTTTTTCGAGAATTTTTTTCGAAAATTTTTTTTCAAAATTTTTTTCGAAAATTTTTTTTCGAAAATTTTTTTTGAAAATTTTTTTCAAAATTTTTTTTCAAAATTTTTTTTCAAAATTTTTTTAAAAATTTTTTTCGAAAATTTTTTTAAAAAATTTTTTAAAAAATTTTTTTTTAAAATTTTTTTCAAAATTTTTTTCGAAAATTTTTTTTCAAAATTTTTTTTCAAAATTTTTTTCGAGAATTTTTTTCGAAAATTTTTTTTCAAAATTTTTTTCGAAAATTTTTTTTCGAAAATTTTTTTCAATTTTTTTTTCGAAACTTTTTTTCAAAATTTTTTTCGAAAATTTTTTTTCAAAATTTTTTTGGTAATTTTTTTTCAAATTTTTTTCAAAATTTTTTTCGAAAATTTTTTTCGAAATTTTTTTCGAAAATTTTTTTCGAAATTTTTTTCGAAATTTTTTTCGAAAATTTTTTTCGAAATTTTTTTTTCAAATTTTTTTCAAAAATTTTTTTTAAAAATTTTTTTCGAAATTTTTTTCGAAAATTTTTTTCGAAATTTTTTTTTCAAATTTTTTTCGAAAATTTTTTTCAAAATTTTTTTCGAAAATTTTTTTCAAAATTTTTTTCGAAAATTCTTTTCGGAAAATTTTTTTTAAAAATTTTTTTCGAAAATTTTTTTTCAAAATTTTTTTCGAAAATTTTTTTCAAAATTTTTTTTGAAAATTTTTTTCGAAAATTTTTTTCAAAATTTTTTTCAAAATTTTTTTCGAAAATTTTTTTCGAAATTTTTTTCGAAAATTTTTTTCGAAATTTTTTTCGAGAATTTTTTTCGAAACTTTTTTTTCAAAATTTTTTTCGAAAATTTTTTTTCGAAAATTTTTCTCAAAAATTTTTTTCAAAATTTTTTTTCAAAATTTTTTTCGAAATTTTTTTTTCAAATTTTTTTCAAAATTTTTTTCGAAATTTTTTTTCAAATTTTTTTCGAAAATTTTTTTTCAAAATGTTTTTCAAAAATTTTTTTCAAAATTTTTTTCGAAATTTTTTTTCAAATTTTTTTTCAAAAATTTTTTTCAAAATTTTTTTCGAAATTTTTTTTTCAAAATTTTTTTTCAAAATTTTTTTCGAAAATTTTTTTCAAAATTTTTTTCGAAAATTTTTTTCGAAATTTTTTTCAAAATTTTTCTCGAAAATTTTTTCGAAAATTTTTTTTAAAAATTTTTTCGAAAATTTTTTTTCAAAATTTTTTTAAAAAATTTTTTTTCAAATTTTTTTTCAAAATTTTTTTCGAAAATTTTTTTCAAAATTTTTTTCGAAAATTTTTTTCAAAATTTTTTTCGAAAATTTTTTTCAAATTTTTTTTTGAAAATTTTTTTCGAAATTTTTTTTCAAATTTTTTTTCAAATTTTTTTTCGAAAATTTTTTTCGAAATTTTTTTCGAAAATTTTTTTCGAAATTTTTTTTTCAAATTTTTTTCGAAAATTTTTTTTCAAAATTTTTTTCAAAATTTTTTTCGAAAATTTTTTTCGAAAATTTTTTTAAAATATTTTTTTTAAAATTTTTTTTCAAAATTTTTTTCGAAATTTTTTTTTCAAAATTTTTTTTGAAAATTTTTTTCGAAAATTTTTTTTCAAAATTTTTTTCGAAAATTTTTTTTCGAAAATTTTTTTCGAAAATTTTTTTCAAAATTTTTTTCGAAAATTTTTTTCAAATTTTTTTTCGAAAATTTTTTTCAAAATTTTTTTCGAAAATTTTTTTTCAAAATTTTTTTCGAAAATTTTTTTCAAATTTTTTTTCAAAATTTTTTTCGAAAATTTTTTTTCAAAATTTTTTTTGAAAATTTTTTTCGAAAATTTTTTTCGAAATTTTTTTCGAAAATTTTTTTTTTAAATTTTTTTTCAAAATTTTTTTCAAAATTTTTTTCGAAAATTTTTTTAAAAAATTTTTTTTCAAATTTTTTTTCAAAATTTTTTTTGAAAATTTTTTTCGAAAATTTTTTTCAAAATTTTTTTCGAAAATTTTTTTCAAAATTTTTTTCGAAAATTTTTTTCAAAATTTTTTTCGAAATTTTTTTCGAAAATTTTTTTCGAAATTTTTTTCGAAAATTTTTTTCGAAATTTTTTTCGAAAATTTTTTTCGAAATTTTTTTTTCAAATTTTTTTCGAAAATTTTTTTTTCAAATTTTTTTCAAAATTTTTTTCGAAAATTTTTTTCGAAAATTTTTTTCAAAATTGTTTTCGAAAATTTTCTTCGCAACATTTTTTTAAAAAATTTTTTTCGAAAATTTTTTTTCAAAATTTTTTTCGAAAGTTCTTTCGAAAATTTTTTTCAAAATTTTTTTCGGAAAATTTTTTTAAAAAATTTTTTTCGAAAATTTTTTTTCAAAATTTTTTTAAAAAAGTTTTTTTTCAAATTTTTTTTCAAAATTTTTTTCGAAAATTTTTTTCGAAAATTTTTTTCAAAAATTTTTTTCAAAATTTTTTTCGAAAATTTTTTTCAAAATTTTTTTGGAAAATTTTTTTCAAAATTTTTTTCGAAATTTTTTTTTCAAATTTATTTCGAAATTTTTTTTTCAAAATTTTTTTCGAAAATTTTTTTCCAAATTTTTTTCAAAATTTTTTTCGAAAATTTTTTTCGAAATTTTTTACAAAATTTTTCTCGAAAATTTTTTTCAAAATTTTTTTCGAAAATTTTTTTCAAAATTTTTTTTGAAAATTTTTTTCAAAATTTTTTTCGAAAATTTTTTTTAAAAATTTTTTTCGAAAATTTTTTTTCAAAATTTTTTCAAAATTTTTTTCGAAAATTTTTTTCAAAATTTTTTTCGAAAATTTTTTTTAAAAATTTTTTTTCAAATTTTTTTTGAAAATTTTTTTTGAAAATTTTTTTCAGTTTTTTTCGAAAATTTTTTCGAAAATTTTTTTCGAATTTTTTTTTCGAAAATATTTTTCGAAATTTTTTTTGCAAATTTTTTTCGGAAATTTTTTTTTTAATTTTTTTCAAAATTTTTTTCGAAAATTTTTTTAAAAAATTTTTTTTCAAATTTTTTTTCAAAATTTTTTTCAAATTTTCTTCGAAAATTTTTTTTCAAAATTTTTTTCGAAATTTTTTTTCGAAAATTTTTTTCGAAAGTTTTTTCTAAAATTTTTTTCGGAAAATTTTTTTAAAAAATTTTTTTCGAAAATTTTTTTTCAAAATTTTTTTCAAAATTTTTTTCGAAAATTTTTTTAAAAAATTTTTTTTCAAATTTTTTTTTCAAAATTTTTTTTCAAAATTTTTTTTGAAAATTTTTTTCGAAAATTTTTTTCAAAATTTTTTTCGAAAATTTTTTTCGAAAATTTTTTTCAAAATTTTTTTCAAAATTTTTTTCGAAAATTTTTTTCGAAATTTTTTACAAAATTTTTCTCGAAAATTTTTTTCAAAATTTTTTTCGAAAATTTTTTTCAAAATTTTTTTCGAAAATTTTTTTCAAATTTTTTTTCGAAAATTTTTTTCAAAATTTTTTTCGAAAATTTTTTTTCAAAATTTTTTTCGAAAATTTTTTTTCAAATTTTTTTCAAAATTTTTTTCGAAAATTTTTTTCAAAATTTTTTTCGAAAATTTTTTTCGAAAATTTTTTTTAAAAATTTTTTTTCAAAATTTTTTTCAAAATTTTTTTCGAAAATGTTTTTTAAAAATTTTTTTTCAAATTTTTTTTGAAAATTTTTTTGAAAATTTTTTTCGTAAATTTTTTTCAAAATTTTTTTCAAAAAATTTTTTCGAAATTTTTTTCGAAATTTTTTTCGAAAATTTTTTTCAGTTTTTTTGGAAAATTTTTTTTCAAAATTTTTTTCGAGAATTTTTTTCGAAAATTTTTTTCAAAATTTTTATCTAAAATTTTTTTCGAAAATTTTTTTCAAAATTTTTTTCGAAAATTTTTTTCAAAATTTTTTTTGAAAATTTTTTTCGAAATTTTTTTTGAAAATTTTTTTCGAAATTTTTTTTTCAAATTTTTTTCGAAAATTTTTTTTCAAAATTTTTTTCAAAAATTTTTTTCCAAATTTTTTTCAAAATTTTTTTCGAAAATTTTTTTCGAAATTTTTTACAAAATTTTTTCGAAAATTTTATTCAAACTTTTTTTCGAAAATTTTTTTAAAAAATTTTTTTTCAAATTTTTTTTGAAAATTTTTTTTGAAAATTTTTTTCGTAATTTTTTTTCGAAAATTTTTTTCAAAATTTTTTTCGAAAATTTTTTTCGAAATTTTTTTCGAAATTTTTTTCGAAAATTTTTTTCGAAATTATTTTCGAAACTTTTTTCGAAAATTTTTTTCAAAATTTTTTTTAAAATTTTTTTTTCAAATTTTTTTTGAAAATTTTTTTTAAAAATTTTTTTCGTAATTTTTTTTCGAAAATTTTTTTCAAAATTTTTTTCGTAAATTTTTTTCGAAATTTTTTTCGAAATTTTTTTCGAAAATTTTTTTCAAAATTTTTTTCGAAAATTTTTTTCGAAAATTTTTTTCAAAATTTTTTTCAAAATTTTTTTCGAAATTTTTTACAAAATTTTTCTCGAAAATTTTTTTCAAAATTTTTTTCGAAAATTTTTTTCAAAATTTTTTTCGAAAATTTTTTTCAAATTTTTTTTCGAAAATTTTTTTCAAAATTTTTTTCGAAAATTTTTTTTCAAAATTTTTTTCGAAAATTTTTTTTCAAATTTTTTTCAAAATTTTTTTCGAAAATTTTTTTCAAAATTTTTTTCGAAAATTTTTTTCGAAAATTTTTTTTAAAAATTTTTTTTCAAAATTTTTTTCAAAATTTTTTTCGAAAATTTTTTTTAAAAATTTTTTTTCAAATTTTTTTTGAAAATTTTTTTGAAAATTTTTTTCGTAAATTTTTTTCAAAATTTTTTTCAAAAAATTTTTTCGAAATTTTTTTCGAAATTTTTTTCGAAAATTTTTTTCAGTTTTTTTGAAAATTTTTTTCAAAATTTTTTTCGAAATTTTTTTTTCAAATTTATTTCGAAATTTTTTTTTCAAAATTTTTTTCGAAAATTTTTTTTCAAATTTTTTTCAAAATTTTTTTCGAAAATTTTTTTCGAAATTTTTTACAAAATTTTTCTCGAAAATTTTTTTCAAAATTTTTTTCGAAAATTTTTTTCAAAATTTTTTTTGAAAATTTTTTTCAAAATTTTTTTCGAAAATTTTTTTCGAAAATTTTTTTAAAAAATTTTTTTCGAAAATTTTTTCGAAAATTTTTTTCAAAATTTTTTTCGAAAATTTTTTTCAAAATTTTTTTCGAAAATTTTTTTTAAAAATTTTTTTTCAAATTTTTTTTGAAAATTTTTTTTGAAAATTTTTTTCAAAGTTTTTTTCGAAAATTTTTTCGAAAATTTTTTTCGAATTTTTTTTTCGAAAATATTTTTCGAAATTTTTTTTGCAAATTTTTTTCGGAAATTTTTTTTTTAATTTTTTTCAAAATTTTTTTCGAAAATTTTTTTAAAAAATTTTTTTCAAAATTTTTTTTCAAAATTTTTTTTCAAAATTTTTTTAAAAATTTTTTTCGAAAATTTTTTAAAAAATTTTTTTTCGAAAATTTTTTAAAAAATTTTTTTTAAAAATTTTTTTTCAAAATTTTTTTCAAAATTTTTTTCGAAAATTTTTTTTCAAAATTTTTTTCGAGAATTTTTTTCGAAAATTTTTTTTCAAAATTTTTTTCGAAAATTTTTTTTCGAAAATTTTTTTCAATTTTTTTTTCGAAAATTTTTTTCAAAATTTTTTTCGAAAATTTTTTTTCAAAATTTTTTTGGAAATTTTTTTTCAAATTTTTTTCAAAATTTTTTTCGAAAATTTTTTTCGAAATTTTTTTCGAAAATTTTTTTCGAAATTTTTTTCGAAATTTTTTTCGAAAATTTTTTTCGAAATTTTTTTTTCAAATTTTTTTCAAAAATTTTTTTTTAAAATTTTTTTCGAAATTTTTTTCGAAAATTTTTTTCGAAATTTTTTTTTCAAATTTTTTTCGAAAATTTTTTTTCAAAATTTTTTCAAAATTTTTTTCAAAATTTTTTTCGAAAATTCTTTTCGGAAAATTTTTTTTAAAAATTTTTTTCGAAAATTTTTTTTCAAAATTTTTTTCGAAAATTTTTTTCAAAATTTTTTTTGAAAATTTTTTTCGAAAATTTTTTTCAAAATTTTTTTCGAAAATTTTTTTCGAAATTTTTTTCGAAAATTTTTTTCGAAATTTTTTTCGAGAATTTTTTTCGAAACTTTTTTTTCAAAATTTTTTTCGAAAATTTTTTTTCGAAAATTTTTCTCAAAAATTTTTTTCAAAATTTTTTTTCAAAATTTTTTTCGAAAATTTTTTTCAAATTTTTTTTCGAAAATTTTTTTTAAAATTTTTTTTCAAAATTTTTTTTCAAATTTTTTTCGAAAATTTTTTTCGAAATTTTTTTCGAAAATTTTCGAAAATTTTTTTCGAAATTTTTTTTTCAAATTTTTTTTCAACATTTTTTTTCAAAATTTTTTTCAAAATTTTTTTCAAAATTTTTTTCGAAATTTTTTTTCAAATTTTTTTTCAAAAATTTTTTTCCAAATTTTTTTCGAAATTTTTTTTTCAAAATTTTTTTTCAAATTTTTTTCAAAATTTTTTTCGAAAATTTTTTTCGAAAATTTTTTTCGAAAATTTTTTTCGAAATTTTTTTCAAAATTTTTTTCAAAATTTTTTTCGAAAATTTTTTTTCAAAATTTTTTTCGAAAATTTTTTTTGAAAATTTTTTTTGAAAATTTTTTCGAAAATTTTTTTAAAATTTTTTTTTCAAATTTTTTTTCAAAATTTTTTTTTCAAATTTTTTTCAAAATTTTTTTCGAAATTTTTTTTCAAATTTTTTTCGAAAATTTTTTTTCAAAATGTTTTTCAAAAATTTTTTTCAAAATTTTTTTCGAAATTTTTTTTCAAATTTTTTTTCAAAAATTTTTTTCAAAATTTTTTTCGAAAATTTTTTTTCAAAATTTTTTTCAAAATTTTTTTCGAAAATTTTTTTCGAAATTTTTTTCAAAATTTTTCTCGAAAATTTTTTCGAAAATTTTTTTTAAAAATTTTTTCGAAAATTTTTTTCAAAATTTTTTTTGAAAATTTTTTTCAAAATTTTTTTCGAAAATTTTTTTCGAAAATTTTTTTTAAAAATTTTTTTCGAAAATTTTTTTTCAAAATTTTTTTCAAAATTTTTTTCGAAAATTTTTTTCAAAATTTTTTTCGAAAATTTTTTTTAAAAATTTTTTTTCAAATTTTTTTTGAAAATTTTTTTTGAAATTTTTTTTCAAAATTTTTTTTCAAAATTTTTTTCGAAAGTTTTTTTCAAAATTTTTTCGAAAATTTTTTTCGAAATTTTATTCAAAATTTTTCTCGAAAATTGTTTTCGAAAATTTTTTTCGAAATTTTTTTCGAAAATTTTTTTTCAAAATTTTTTTCAAAATTTTTTTCGAAAATTTTCGAAAATTTTTTTAAAAAATTTTTTTCCAAAATTTTTTTTAAAAAATTTTTTCGAAAATTTTTTAAAAAAATTTTTTTCGAAAATTTTTTTTCAAAATTTTTTTCGAGAATTTTTTTCGAAAATTTTTTTTCAAAATTTTTTTTCAAAATTTTTTTCGAGAATTTTTTTCGAAAATTTTTTTTCAAAATTTTTTTCGAAAATTTTTTTTCGAAAATTTTTTTTGAAAATTTTTTTCAAAATTTTTTTTCAAAATTTTTTTTCAAAATTTTTTTAAAAATTTTTTTCGAAAATTTTTTTAAAAAATTTTTTTAAAAATTTTTTTTAAAAATTTTTTTCAAAATTTTTTTCGAAAATTTTTTTTCAAAATTTTTTTTCAAAATTTTTTTCGAGAATTTTTTTCGAAAATTTTTTTTCAAAATTTTTTTCGAAAATTTTTTTTCGAAAATTTTTTTCAATTTTTTTTTCGAAACTTTTTTTCAAAATTTTTTTCGAAAATTTTTTTTCAAAATTTTTTTGGTAATTTTTTTTCAAATTTTTTTCAAAATTTTTTTCGAAAATTTTTTTCGAAATTTTTTTCGAAAATTTTTTTCGAAATTTTTTTTTCAAATTTTTTTCAAAAATTTTTTTTAAAAATTTTTTTCGAAATTTTTTTCGAAAATTTTTTTCGAAATTTTTTTTTCAAATTTTTTTCGAAAATTTTTTTCAAAATTTTTTTCGAAAATTTTTTTCAAAATTTTTTTCGAAAATTCTTTTCGGAAAATTTTTTTTAAAAATTTTTTTCGAAAATTTTTTTTCAAAATTTTTTTCGAAAATTTTTTTCAAAATTTTTTTTGAAAATTTTTTTCGAAAATTTTTTTCAAAATTTTTTTCAAAATTTTTTTCGAAAATTTTTTTCGAAATTTTTTTCGAAAATTTTTTTCGAAATTTTTTTCGAGAATTTTTTTCGAAACTTTTTTTTCAAAATTTTTTTCGAAAATTTTTTTTCGAAAATTTTTCTCAAAAATTTTTTTCAAAATTTTTTTTCAAAATTTTTTTCGAAATTTTTTTTTCAAATTTTTTTCAAAATTTTTTTCGAAATTTTTTTTCAAATTTTTTTCGAAAATTTTTTTTCAAAATGTTTTTCAAAAATTTTTTTCAAAATTTTTTTCGAAATTTTTTTTCAAATTTTTTTTCAAAAATTTTTTTCAAAATTTTTTTCGAAATTTTTTTTTCAAAATTTTTTTTCAAAATTTTTTTCGAAAATTTTTTTCAAAATTTTTTTCGAAAATTTTTTTCGAAATTTTTTTCAAAATTTTTCTCGAAAATTTTTTCGAAAATTTTTTTTAAAAATTTTTTCGAAAATTTTTTTTCAAAATTTTTTTAAAAAATTTTTTTTCAAATTTTTTTTCAAAATTTTTTTCGAAAATTTTTTTCAAAATTTTTTTCGAAAATTTTTTTCAAAATTTTTTTCGAAAATTTTTTTCAAATTTTTTTTTGAAAATTTTTTTCGAAATTTTTTTTCAAATTTTTTTTCAAATTTTTTTTCGAAAATTTTTTTCGAAATTTTTTTCGAAAATTTTTTTCGAAATTTTTTTTTCAAATTTTTTTCGAAAATTTTTTTTCAAAATTTTTTTCAAAATTTTTTTCGAAAATTTTTTTCGAAAATTTTTTTAAAATATTTTTTTTAAAATTTTTTTTCAAAATTTTTTTCGAAATTTTTTTTTCAAAATTTTTTTTGAAAATTTTTTTCGAAAATTTTTTTTCAAAATTTTTTTCGAAAATTTTTTTTCGAAAATTTTTTTCGAAAATTTTTTTCAAAATTTTTTTCGAAAATTTTTTTTCAAATTTTTTTTCGAAAATTTTTTTCAAAATTTTTTTCGAAAATTTTTTTTCAAAATTTTTTTCGAAAATTTTTTTCAAATTTTTTTTCAAAATTTTTTTCGAAAATTTTTTTTCAAAATTTTTTTTGAAAATTTTTTTCGAAAATTTTTTTCGAAATTTTTTTCGAAAATTTTTTTTTTAAATTTTTTTTCAAAATTTTTTTCAAAATTTTTTTCGAAAATTTTTTTAAAAAATTTTTTTTCAAATTTTTTTTCAAAATTTTTTTTGAAAATTTTTTTCGAAAATTTTTTTCAAAATTTTTTTCGAAAATTTTTTTCAAAATTTTTTTCGAAAATTTTTTTCAAAATTTTTTTCGAAATTTTTTTCGAAAATTTTTTTCGAAATTTTTTTCGAAAATTTTTTTCGAAATTTTTTTCGAAAATTTTTTTCGAAATTTTTTTTTCAAATTTTTTTCGAAAATTTTTTTTTCAAATTTTTTTCAAAATTTTTTTCGAAAATTTTTTTCGAAAATTTTTTTCAAAATTGTTTTCGAAAATTTTCTTCGCAACATTTTTTTAAAAAATTTTTTTCGAAAATTTTTTTTCAAAATTTTTTTCGAAAGTTCTTTCGAAAATTTTTTTCAAAATTTTTTTCGGAAAATTTTTTTAAAAAATTTTTTTCGAAAATTTTTTTTCAAAATTTTTTTAAAAAAGTTTTTTTTCAAATTTTTTTTCAAAATTTTTTTCGAAAATTTTTTTCGAAAATTTTTTTCAAAAATTTTTTTCAAAATTTTTTTCGAAAATTTTTTTCAAAATTTTTTTAGAAAATTTTTTTCAAAATTTTTTTCGAAATTTTTTTTTCAAATTTATTTCGAAATTTTTTTTTCAAAATTTTTTTCCAAAATTTTTTTCCAAATTTTTTTCAAAATTTTTTTCGAAAATTTTTTTCGAAATTTTTTACAAAATTTTTCTCGAAAATTTTTTTCAAAATTTTTTTCGAAAATTTTTTTCAAAATTTTTTTTGAAAATTTTTTTCAAAATTTTTTTCGAAAATTTTTTTTAAAAATTTTTTTCGAAAATTTTTTTTCAAAATTTTTTCAAAATTTTTTTCGAAAATTTTTTTCAAAATTTTTTTCGAAAATTTTTTTTAAAATTTTTTTTTCAAATTTTTTTTGAAAATTTTTTTTGAAAATTTTTTTCAGTTTTTTTCGAAAATTTTTTCGAAAATTTTTTTCGAATTTTTTTTTCGAAAATATTTTTCGAAATTTTTTTTGCAAATTTTTTTCGGAAATTTTTTTTTTAATTTTTTTCAAAATTTTTTTCGAAAATTTTTTTAAAAAATTTTTTTTCAAATTTTTTTTCAAAATTTTTTTCAAATTTTCTTCGAAAATTTTTTTTCAAAATTTTTTTCGAAATTTTTTTTCGAAAATTTTTTTCGAAAGTTTTTTCTAAAATTTTTTTCGGAAAATTTTTTTAAAAAATTTTTTTCGAAAATTTTTTTTCAAAATTTTTTTCAAAATTTTTTTCGAAAATTTTTTTAAAAAATTTTTTTTCAAATTTTTTTTTCAAAATTTTTTTTCAAAATTTTTTTTGAAAATTTTTTTCGAAAATTTTTTTCAAAATTTTTTTCGAAAATTTTTTTCGAAAATTTTTTTCAAAATTTTTTTCAAAATTTTTTTCGAAAATTTTTTTCGAAATTTTTTACAAAATTTTTCTCGAAAATTTTTTTCAAAATTTTTTTCGAAAATTTTTTTCAAAATTTTTTTCGAAAATTTTTTTCAAATTTTTTTTCGAAAATTTTTTTCAAAATTTTTTTCGAAAATTTTTTTTCAAAATTTTTTTCGAAAATTTTTTTTCAAATTTTTTTCAAAATTTTTTTCGAAAATTTTTTTCAAAATTTTTTTCGAAAATTTTTTTCGAAAATTTTTTTTAAAAATTTTTTTTCAAAATTTTTTTCAAAATTTTTTTCGAAAATGTTTTTTAAAAATTTTTTTTCAAATTTTTTTTGAAAATTTTTTTGAAAATTTTTTTCGTAAATTTTTTTCAAAATTTTTTTCAAAAAATTTTTTCGAAATTTTTTTCGAAATTTTTTTCGAAAATTTTTTTCAGTTTTTTTGGAAAATTTTTTTTCAAAATTTTTTTCGAGAATTTTTTTCGAAAATTTTTTTCAAAATTTTTATCTAAAATTTTTTTCGAAAATTTTTTTCAAAATTTTTTTCGAAAATTTTTTTCAAAATTTTTTTTGAAAATTTTTTTCGAAATTTTTTTTGAAAATTTTTTTCGAAATTTTTTTTTCAAATTTTTTTCGAAAATTTTTTTTCAAAATTTTTTTCAAAAATTTTTTTCCAAATTTTTTTCAAAATTTTTTTCGAAAATTTTTTTCGAAATTTTTTACAAAATTTTTTCGAAAATTTTATTCAAACTTTTTTTCGAAAATTTTTTTAAAAAATTTTTTTTCAAATTTTTTTTGAAAATTTTTTTTGAAAATTTTTTTCGTAATTTTTTTTCGAAAATTTTTTTCAAAATTTTTTTCGAAAATTTTTTTCGAAATTTTTTTCGAAATTTTTTTCGAAATTTTTTTTCGAAATTATTTTCGAAACTTTTTTCGAAAATTTTTTTCAAAATTTTTTTTAAAATTTTTTTTTCAAATTTTTTTTGAAAATTTTTTTTAAAAATTTTTTTCGTAATTTTTTTTCGAAAATTTTTTTCAAAATTTTTTTCGTAAATTTTTTTCGAAATTTTTTTCGAAATTTTTTTCGAAAATTTTTTTCAAAATTTTTTTCGAAAATTTTTTTCGAAAATTTTTTTCAAAATTTTTTTCAAAATTTTTTTCGAAATTTTTTACAAAATTTTTCTCGAAAATTTTTTTCAAAATTTTTTTCGAAAATTTTTTTCAAAATTTTTTTCGAAAATTTTTTTCAAATTTTTTTTCGAAAATTTTTTTCAAAATTTTTTTCGAAAATTTTTTTTCAAAATTTTTTTCGAAAATTTTTTTTCAAATTTTTTTCAAAATTTTTTTCGAAAATTTTTTTCAAAATTTTTTTCGAAAATTTTTTTCGAAAATTTTTTTTAAAAATTTTTTTTCAAAATTTTTTTCAAAATTTTTTTCGAAAATTTTTTTTAAAAATTTTTTTTCAAATTTTTTTTGAAAATTTTTTTGAAAATTTTTTTCGTAAATTTTTTTCAAAATTTTTTTCAAAAAATTTTTTCGAAATTTTTTTCGAAATTTTTTTCGAAAATTTTTTTCAGTTTTTTTCGAAAATTTTTTTTCAAAATTTTTTTCGAGAATTTTTTTCGAAAATTTTTTTCAAAATTTTTTTCTAAAATTTTTTTCGAAAATTTTTTTCAAAATTTTTTTCAAAAATTTTTTTCAAAATTTTTTTCGAAAATTTTTTTCAAAATTTTTTTTGAAAATTTTTTTCGAAATTTTTTTCGAAAATTTTTTTCGAAATTTTTTTTTCAAATTTTTTTCGAAAATTTTTTTTCAAAATTTTTTTCAAAAATTTTTTTCCAAATTTTTTTCAAAATTTTTTTCGAAAATTTTTTTCGAAATTTTTTACAAAATTTTTTCGAAAATTTTTTTCAAACTTTTTTTCGAAAATTTTTTTTAAAAATTTTTTTTCAAATTTTTTTTGAAAATTTTTTTTGAAAATTTTTTTCGTAATTTTTTTTCGAAAATTTTTTTCAAAATTTTTTTCGAAAATTTTTTTCGAAATTTTTTTCGAAATTTTTTTCGAAAATTTTTTTCAAAATTTTTTTCGAAAATTTTTTTCGAGAATTTTTTTCGAAAATTTTTTTTAAAAATTTTTTTCGAAAATTTTTTTTCAAAATTTTTTTTCAAATTTTTTTTCAAAATTTTTTTCGAAAATTTTTTTCAAAATTTTTTTCGAAAATTTTTTTCAAAATCTTTTTCGAAAATTTTTTTCAAAATTTTTTTTGAAAATTTTTTTCGAAAATTTTTTTCGAAATTTTTTTCGAAAATTTTTTTCGAAATTTTTTTCGAAATTTTTTTCGAAAATTTTTTTCAAAATTTTTTTTTAAATTTTTTTTTCAAATTTTTTTTGAAAATTTTTTTTGAAAATTTTTTTCGTAATTTTTTTTCGAAAATTTTTTTTAAAATTTTTTTCGAAAATTTTTTTCGAAATTTTTTTCGAAATTTTTTTCGAAAATTTTTTTCAAAATTTTTTTCGAAAATTTTTTTCGAGAATTTTTTTCGAAAATTTTTTTTAAAAATTTTTTTCGAAAATTTTTTTTCAAAATTTTTTTTCAAATTTTTTTTCAAAATTTTTTTCGAAAATTTTTTTCAAAATTTTTTTCGAAAATTTTTTTCAAAATCTTTTTCGAAAATTTTTTTCAAAATTTTTTTTGAAAATTTTTTTCGAAAATTTTTTTCGAAATTTTTTTCGAAATTTTTTTCGAAATTTTTTTCGAAAATTTTTTTCGAAATTTTTTTCGAATGTTTTTTTCGAAATTTTTTTCGAAAATTTTTTTCGAAATTTTTTTTTCAAATTTTTTTCGAAAATTTTTTTTCAAAATTTTTTTCAAAATTTTTTTCGAAAATTTTTTTCGAAAATTTTTTTAAAAAATTTTTTTTTTAATTTTTTTTCAAACTTTTTTTCAAAATTTTTTTCGAAAATTTTTTTTCGACAATTTTTTTCAAAAATGTTTTTCAAAATTTTTTTTCGTAAATTTTTTTTCAAAATTTTTTTAGAAATTTATTTTCGAAAATTTTTTAAAAAAATTTTTTTTCAAATTTTTTTTCAAATTTTTTTTCAAAATTTTTTTCAAATTTTTTTTGAAATTTTTTTTTGAAAATTTTTTTCGAAAATTTTTTTCAAAATGTTTTCGAAAATTTTTTTTGAAATTTTTTTCGAAAATTTTTTTCACAATTTTTTTCGAAAATTTTTTTTAAAAATTTTTTTCGAGTATTTTTTTCGAGAATTTTTAAAAATTTTTTTCGAAAATTTTTTTTCAAAATTTTTTTCGAATATTTTTTTAAAAAATTTTTTTTCATAATTTTTTTCAAAAATTTTTTTCAAAATTTTTTTCGAAAATTTTTTTCAAAATTTTTTTTCAAAATTTTTTTCGAAAATTTTTTTCAAATTTTTTTTCGAAAATTTTTTTCAAAATTTTTTTCGAAAATTTTTTTTCAAAATTTTTTTCGAAAATTTTTTTTCAAATTTTTTTCAAAATTTTTTTCGAAAACTTTTTTCAAAAATTTTTTTCAAAATTTTTTTTTAAAATTTTTTTAAAAATTATTTTCGAAAATTTTTTTTAAAAATTTTTTTTCAAATTTTTTTTGAAATTTTTTTTTGAAAATTTTTTTTCGAAAATTTTTTTCAAAATTTTTTTCGAAATTTTTTTCGAAAGTTTTTTTCAAAATTTTTTTCGAAAATTTTTTTTCAAAATTTTTTTCGAGAATGTTTTTCGAGAATTTTTTTTAAAAATTTTTTTCGAAATTTTTTTTTCAAAATTTTTTTCGAAAATTTTTTTAAAAAATTTTTTTTCAAATTTTTTTTCAAAATTTTTTTCAAAAATGTTTTCAAAATTTTTTTCGAAAATTTTTTTCAAAATTTTTTTGAAAATTTTTTTCGAAAATTTTATTTCAAAATTTTTTTCGAGAATTTTTTTAAAAAATTTTTTTTCAAATTTTTTTTCAAAATTTTTTTCGAAAATTTTTTTCAAAATTTTTTTCGAAAATTTTTTTCAAAATTTTTTTCGAAAATGTTTTTCAAAATTTTTTTTGAAAATTTTTTTCGAAAATTTTTTTCAAAATTTTTTTAAAAAAATTTTTTTTTAATTTTTTTTCAAAACTTTTTTCAAAATTTTTTTCGAAAATTTTTTTTCAAAATTTTTTTCGAGAATTTTCTTCGAAACTTTTTTTTCAAAATTTTTTTCGAAAATTTTTTTTCGAAAATTTTTTTCAAAAATTTTTTTCAAAATTTTTTTTCAAAATTTTTTTCGAAAATTTTTTTCAAATTTTTTTTCGAAAATTTTTTTCAAAATTTTTTTCGAAAATTTTTTTTCAAAATTTTTTTCGAAAATTTTTTTTCAAATTTTTTTCAAAATTTTTTTCGAAAATTTTTTTCAAAACTTTTTTCAAAATTTTTTTCGAAAATTTTTTTTAAAATTTTTTTTTCAAATTTTTTTTGAAAATTTTTTTCGAAAATTTTTTTCGAAAATTTATTTCAAATTTTTTTTTGGAAATTTTTTTCGAAATTTTTTTCGAAATTTTTTCGAAATTTTTTTCGAAAATTTTTTTCAAAATTTTTTTCGGAAAATTTTTTTTAAAAATTTTTTTCGAAAATTTTTTTTCAAAATTTTTTCAAAATTTTTTTTGAAAATTTTTAAAAAAAATTTTTTTTTAAATTTTTTTTCAAAATTTTTTTTCAAAATTTTTTTTGAAAATTTTTTTCGAAAATTTTTTTCGAAATTTTTTTCGAAAATTTTTTTCAAAAATTTTTTTCGAAATTTTTTTTCAAATTTTTTTCGAAAATTTTTTTCAAAATGTTTTTCGAAAATTGTTTTCAAAATTTTTTTCGAAATTTTTTTCGAAAATTTTTTTCGAATTTTTTTTTTCCAAATTTTTTTCGAAAATTTTTTTTCAAAATTTTTTTCGAAATTTTTTTTCGAAAATTTTTTTAAAAAATTTTTTTTCCAATTTTTTTTCAAAATTTTTTTCAAAATTTTTTTCGAAAATTTTTTTTCAATATTTTTTTCGAGAATTTTTTTCGAAACTTTTTTTTCAAAATTTTTTTCGAAAATTTTTTTTCGAAAATTTTTGTCAAAAATTTTTTTCAAAATTTTTTTTCAAAATATTTTTCGAAAATTTTTTTCAAATTTTTTTTCGAAAGTTTTTTCGAAAATTTTTTTTCAAAATTTTTTTCGAAAATTTTTTTCGAAATTTTTTTCGAAAATTTTTTTCGAAAATTTTTTTCGAAAATTTTTTTTCAAATTTTTTTCGAAAATGTTTCTTTAAATATGTTTTTCAAAATTTTTTTCAAAATTTTTTTCGAAAAGTTTTTTCAAAATTTTTTTCGAAAATTTTTTTCAAAATTTTTTTCGAAAATTTTTTTCGGAAAATTTTTTTAAAAAATTTTTTTCGAAAATTTTTTTTCAAAATTTTTTTTGAAAATTTTTTTCGAAAATTTTTTTCGAAAATTTTTTTCGAAAATTTTTTTCGGAAAATTTTTTTCGAAAATTTTTTTTAAAAATTTTTTTCGAAAATTTTTTTTCAAAATTTTTTTCAGAATTTTTTTCGAAAATTTTTTTAAAAAATTTTTTTTCAAATTTTTTTTCAAAATTTTTTTTCAAAATTTTTTTCAAAATTTTTTTTCAAAATTTTTTTCGAAAATTTTTTTCGAAAATTTTTTTCAAAATTTTTTTCGAAAATTTTTTTCAAAATTTTTTTCAAAATTTTTTTTCGAAAATTTTTTTCAAAATTTTTTTCAAAAATTTTTTTCAAAATTTTTTTCGAAATTTTTTTTCAAATTTTTTTTCAAAAATTTTTTTCAAAATTTTTTTCGAAAATTTTTTTTCAAAATTTTTTTCGAAAATTTTTTTCCAAATTTATTTCGAAATTTTTTTTCGAAAATTTTTTTCAAAATTTTTTTCGAAAATTTTTTTCAAAATTTTTTTTGAAAATTTTTTTCAAAATTTTTTTCGAAAATTTTTTTCGAAAATTTTTTTAAAAAATTTTTTTCGAAAATTTTTTCGAAAATTTTTTTCAAAATTTTTTTCGAAAATTTTTTTCAAAATTTTTTTCGAATATTTTTTTTAAATATTTTTTTTCAAATTTTTTTTGAAAATTTTTTTTGAAAATTTTTTTCAAAATTTTTTTCGAAAATATTTTTTCAAAATTTTATTCGAGAATTTTTTTCGAAAATTTTTTTTAAAAATTTTTTTCGAAAATTTTTTTAAAAATTTTTTTCGAAATTTTTTTCGAAAATTTTTTTCGAAATTTTTTTTTCCAAATTTTTTTCGAAAATTTTTTTTCGAAATTTTTTTTCGAAAATTTTTTTTAAAAATTTTTTTTCAAATTTTTTTTAAAAATTTTTTTCGAAAATTTTTTTTCAAAATTTTTTTCGAGAATTTTTTTCGAAACTTTTTATTCAAAATTTTTTTCGAAAATTTTTTTTCGAAAATTTTTTTCAAAATTTTTTTTCAAAATTTTTTTCAAAATTTTTTTCGAAAATTTTTTTCAAATTTTTTTTCGAAAATTTTTTTCGAAAATTTTTTTCGAAAATTTTTTTTCAAAATTTTTTTCGAAAATTTTTTTCAAAATTTTTTTCGAAAATTTTTTTCGAAAATTTTTTTCAAAATTTTTTTCGAAAATTTTTTTCGAAATTTTTTTCGAAATTTTTTTCAAAAATTTTTTTCGAAAATTTTTTTCGAAATTTTTTTCGAAATTTTTTTCGAAAATTTTTTTCGAAATTTTTTTTTCAAATTTTTTTCGAAATTTTTTTTTCAAAATGTTTTTCAAAATTTTTTTTCAAAATTTTTTTCGAAAATTTTTTTTAAAAATTTTTTTCGATATTTTTTTTCAAAATTTTTTTTGAAAATTTTTTTCAAAAATTTTTTTCGGAAAATTTTTTTCGAAAATTTTTTTCGGAAAATTTTTTTAAAAAATTTTTTTCGAAAATTTTTTTTCAAAATTTTTTTCAAAATTTTTTTCGAAAATTTTTTTAAAAATTTTTTTTTCAAATTTTTTTCAAAATTTTTTTCGAAAATTTTTTTCAAAATTTTTTTTGAAAATGTTTTTCGAAAATTTTTTTCAAAATTTTTTTCAAAAATTTTTTTCAAAATTTTTTTTCAAAATTTTTTTCGAAATTTTTTTTCAAATTTTATTTCAAAAATTTTTTTCAAAATTTTTTTCGAAAATTTTTTTTCAAAATTTTTTTTCAAAATTTTTTTCGAAAATTTTTTTCAAAATTTTTTCGAAAATTTTTTTCGAAATTTTATTCAAAATTTTTCTCGAAAATTTTTTTCGAAAATTTTTTTCGAAATTTTTTTCGAAAATTTTTTTTCAAAATTTTTTTCAAAATTTTTTTCGAAAATTTTCGAAAATTTTTTTAAAAAATTTTTTTCCAAAATTTTTTTTAAAAAATTTTTTCGAAAATTTTTTTAAAAAATTTTTTAAAAAAATTTTTTTAAAAATTTTTTTTCAAAATTTTTTTCAAAATTTTTTTCGAAAATTTTTTTTCAAAATTTTTTTCGAAAATTTTTTTTCGAAAATTTTTTTCGAAAATTTTTTTCAAAATTTTTTTTCAAAATTTTTTTTCAAAATTTTTTTCAAAATTATTTTCGAAAATTTTTTAAAAAAATTTTTTTAAAATTTTTTTTCGAAAATTTTTTAAAAAAATTTTTTTAAAAATTTTTTTTCAAAATTTTTTTCAAAATTTTTTTGGAAAATTTTTTTTCAAATTTTTTTCAAAATTTTTTTCGAAAATTTTTTTCGAAAATTTTTTTCGAAATTTTTTTCGAATTTTTTTTCGAAAATTTTTTTCGAAATTTTTTTTTCAAATTTTTTTCAAAAATTTTTTTTTAAAATTTTTTTCGAAATTTTTTTCGAAAATTTTTTTCGAAATTTTTTTTTCAAATTTTTTTCGAAAATTTTTTTTCAAAATTTTTTTCAAAATTTTTTTCAAAATTTTTTTCGAAAATTCTTTTCGGAAAATTTTTTTTAAAAATTTTTTTTCAAATTTTTTTTGAAAATTTTTTTTGAAATTTTTTTTCAAAATTTTTTTTGAAATTTTTTTTCAAAATTTTTTTCGAAAATTTTTTTCAAAATTTTTTCGAAAATTTTTTTCGAAATTTTATTCAAAATTTTTCTCGAAAATTTTTTTCGAAAATTTTTTTCGAAATTTTTTTCGAAAATTTTTTTTCAAAATTTTTTTCAAAATTTTTTTCGAAAATTTTGAAAATTTTTTTAAAAAATTTTTTTCCAAAATTTTTTTTAAAAAATTTTTTCGAAAATTTTTTTAAAAAATTTTTTTAAAAATTTTTTTCGAAAATTTTTTTAAAAAATTTTTTTAAAAATTTTTTTTCAAAATTTTTTTCAAAATTTTTTTCGAAAATTTTCGAAAATTTTTTTAAAAAATTTTTTTCCAAAATTTTTTTTAAAAAATTTTCTTTGAAAATTTTTTTCGAAAATTTTTTTCAAAATTTTTTTCGAAAATTTTTTTCGAAATTTTTTTCGAAAATTTTTTTCAAAATTTTTTTTCAAAATTTTTTTTCAAATTTTTTTCGAAAATTTTTTTCGAAATTTTTTTCGAAAATTTTCGAAAATTTTTTTCGAAATTTTTTTTTCAAATTTTTTTTCAACATTTTTTTTCAAAATTTTTTTCAAAATTTTTTTCAAAATTTTTTTCGAAATTTTTTTTCAAATTTTTTTTCAAAATTTTTTTTCCAAATTTTTTTCGAAATTTTTTTTTCAAAATTTTTTTTCAAATTTTTTTCAAAATTTTTTTCGAAAATTTTTTTCGAAAATTTTTTTCGAAAATTTTTTTCGAAATTTTTTTCAAAATTTTTTTCAAAATTTTTTTTTCAAATTTTTTTTCAAAATTTTTTTCGAAAATTTTTTTTGAAAATTTTTTTTGAAAATTTTTTCGAAAATTTTTTTAAAATTTTTTTTTCAAATTTTTTTTCAAAATTTTTTTTTCAAATTTTTTTCAAAATTTTTTTCGAAATTTTTTTTCAAATTTTTTTCGAAAATTTTTTTTCAAAATGTTTTTCAAAAATTTTTTTCAAAATTTTTTTCGAAATTTTTTTTCAAATTTTTTTTCAAAAATTTTTTTCAAAATTTTTTTCGAAATTTTTTTTTCAAAATTTTTTTTCAAAATTTTTTTCGAAAATTTTTTTCAAAATTTTTTTCGAAAATTTTTTTCGAAATTTTTTTCAAAATTTTTCTCGAAAATTTTTTCGAAAATTTTTTTTAAAAATTTTTTCGAAAATTTTTTTCAAAATTTTTTTTGAAAATTTTTTTCAAAATTTTTTTCGAAAATTTTTTTCGAAAATTTTTTTTAAAAATTTTTTTCGAAAATTTTTTTTCAAAATTTTTTTCAAAATTTTTTTCGAAAATTTTTTTCAAAATTTTTTTCGAAAATTTTTTTTAAAAATTTTTTTTCAAATTTTTTTTGAAAATTTTTTTTGAAATTTTTTTTCAAAATTTTTTTTCAAAATTTTTTTCGAAAATTTTTTTCAAAATTTTTTCGAAAATTTTTTTCGAAATTTTATTCAAAATTTTTCTCGAAAATTTTTTTCGAAAATTTTTTTCGAAAATTTTTTTTCAAAATTTTTTTCAAAATTTTTTTCGAAAATTTTCGAAAATTTTTTTAAAAAATTTTTTTCCAAAATTTTTTTTAAAAAATTTTTTCGAAAATTTTTTAAAAAAATTTTTTTCGAAAATTTTTTTCGAAAATTTTTTTTCAAAATTTTTTTCGAGAATTTTTTTCGAAAATTTTTTTTCAAAATTTTTTTCGAAAATTTTTTTTCGAAAATTTTTTTCGAAAATTTTTTTCAAAATTTTTTTTCAAAATTTTTTTTCAAAATTTTTTTTAAAATTTTTTTCGAAAATTTTTTTAAAAAATTTTTTTAAAAATTTTTTTTCAAAATTTTTTTCAAAATTTTTTTCGAAAATTTTTTAAAAAAATTTTTAAAATTTTTTTTCAAAATTTTTTTCAAAATTTTTTTCGAAAATTTTTTTTCAAAATTTTTTTCGAGAATTTTTTTCGAAAATTTTTTTTCAAAATTTTTTTCGAAAATTTTTTTTCGAAAATTTTTTTCAATTTTTTTTTCGAAATTTTTTTCAAAATTTTTTTCGAAAATTTTTTTTCAAAATTTTTTTGGAAAATTTTTTTTCAAATTTTTTTCAAAATTTTTTTCGAAAATTTTTTTCGAAATTTTTTTCGAAAATTTTTTTCGAAATTTTTTTCGAAATTTTTTTCGAAAATTTTTTTCGAAATTTTTTTTTCAAATTTTTTTCAAAAATTTTTTTTAAAAATTTTTTTCGAAATTTTTTTCGAAAATTTTTTTCGAAATTTTTTTCGAAAATTTTTTTCGAAAATTTTTTTTCAAAATTTTTTTCAAAATTTTTTTCGAAAATTTTTTTCAAAATTTTTTTCGAAAATTCTTTTCGGAAAATTTTTTTTAAAAATTTTTTTCGAAAATTTTTTTTCAAAATTTTTTTCGAAAATTTTTTTCAAAATTTTTTTTGAAAATTTTTTTCGAAAATTTTTTTCGAAATTTTTTTCGAGAATTTTTTTCGAAACTTTTTTTTCAAAATTTTTTTCAAAAATTTTTTTTCGAAAATTTTTCTCAAAAATTTTTTTCAAAATTTTTTTCGAAATTTTTTTTCAAATTTTTTTCGAAAATTTTTTTTCAAAATGTTTTTCAAAAATTTTTTTCAAAATTTTTTTCGAAATTTTTTTTCAAATTTTTTTTCAAAAATTTTTTTCAAAATTTTTTTCGAAAATTTTTTTTCAAAATTTTTTTTTAAATTTTTTTCGAAAATTTTTTTCATAATTTTTTTTGAAAATTTTTTTCGAAATTTTTTTCAAAATTTTTCTCGAAAATTTTTTCGAAAATTTTTTTTAAAAATTTTTTCGAAAATTTTTTTTCAAAATTTTTTTAAAAATTTTTTTTTCAAATTTTTTTTCAAAATTTTTTTCGAAAATTTTTTTCAAAATTTTTTTCGAAAATTTTTTACAAAATTTTTCTCGAAAATTTTTTTCAAAATTTTTTTCGAAAATTTTTTTTCGACAATTTTTTTCAAAAATTTTTTTCAAAATTTTTTTTCGTAAATTTTTTTTCAAAATTTTTTTCGAAATTTTTTTCGAAAATTTTTTTCGAAATTTTTTTTTCAAATTTTTTTCAAAAATTTTTTTTAAAATTTTTTTCGAAATTTTTTTCGAAAATTTTTTTCGAAATTTTTTTTTCAAATTTTTTTCGAAAATTTTTTTTCAAAATTTTTTTCAAAATTTTTTTCGAAAATTTTTTTCAAAATTTTTTTCGAAAATTCTTTTCGGAAAATTTTTTTTAAAAATTTTTTTCGAAAATTTTTTTTCAAAATTTTTTTCGAAAATTTTTTTCAAAATTTTTTTTGAAAATTTTTTTCGAAAATTTTTTTCAAAATTTTTTTCGAAAATTTTTTTCGAAATTTTTTTCGAAAATTTTTTTCGAAATTTTTTTCGAGAATTTTTTTCGAAACTTTTTTTCAAAATTTTTTTCGAAAATTTTTTTTCGAAAATTTTTCTCAAAAATTTTTTTCAAAATTTTTTTTCAAAATTTTTTTCGAAAATTTTTTTCAAATTTTTTTTCGAAAATTTTTTTAAAAATTTTTTTTCAAAATTTTTTTTCAAATTTTTTTCGAAAATTTTTTTCGAAATTTTTTTCGAAAATTTTCGAAAATTTTTTTCGAAATTTTTTTTTCAAATTTTTTTTCAACATTTTTTTTCAAAATTTTTTTCGAAATTTTTTTTCAAATTTTTTTTCAAAAATTTTTTTCCAAATTTTTTTCGAAATTTTTTTTTCAAAATTTTTTTTCAAATTTTTTTCAAAATTTTTTTCGAAAATTTTTTTCGAAAATTTTTTTCGAAAATTTTTTTCGAAAATTTTTTTCGAAATTTTTTTCAAAATTTTTTTCAAAATTTTTTTCGAAAATTTTTTTTCAAAATTTTTTTCGAAAATTTTTTTTGAAAATTTTTTTTGAAAATTTTTTCGAAAATTTTTTTAAAATTTTTTTTTCAAATTTTTTTTCAAAATTTTTTTTTCAAATTTTTTTCAAAATTTTTTTCGAAATTTTTTTTCAAATTTTTTTCGAAAATTTTTTTTCAAAATGTTTTTCAAAAATTTTTTTCAAAATTTTTTTCGAAATTTTTTTTCAAATTTTTTTTCAAAAATTTTTTTCAAAATTTTTTTCGAAAATTTTTTTTCAAAATTTTTTTTCAAAATTTTTTTCGAAAATTTTTTTCAAAATTTTTTTCGAAAATTTTTTTCGAAATTTTTTTCAAAATTTTTCTCGAAAATTTTTTCGAAAATTTTTTTTAAAAATTTTTTCGAAAATTTTTTTCAAAATTTTTTTTGAAAATTTTTTTCAAAATTTTTTTCGAAAATTTTTTTCGAAAATTTTTTTTAAAAATTTTTTTCGAAAATTTTTTTTCAAAATTTTTTTCAAAATTTTTTTCGAAAATTTTTTTCAAAATTTTTTTCGAAAATTTTTTTCGAAAATTTTTTTTAAAAATTTTTTTTCAAATTTTTTTTGAAAATTTTTTTTGAAATTTTTTTTCAAAATTTTTTTTCAAAATTTTTTTCGAAAATTTTTTTCAAAATTTTTTCGAAAATTTTTTTCGAAATTTTATTCAAAATTTTTCTCGAAAATTTTTTTCGAAAATTTTTTTCGAAATTTTTTTCGAAAATTTTTTTTCAAAATTTTTTTCAAAATTTTTTTCGAAAATTTTCGAAAATTTTTTTAAAAAATTTTTTTCCAAAATTTTTTTTAAAAAATTTTTTCGAAAATTTTTTAAAAAAATTTTTTTCGAAAATTTTTTTTCAAAATTTTTTTCGAGAATTTTTTTCGAAAATTTTTTTTCAAAATTTTTTTTCAAAATTTTTTTCGAGAATTTTTTTCGAAAATTTTTTTCGAAAATTTTTTTTCGAAAATTTTTTTCGAAAATTTTTTTCAAAATTTTTTTTCAAAATTTTTTTTCAAAATTTTTTTTAAAATTTTTTTCGAAAATTTTTTTAAAAAATTTTTTTAAAAATTTTTTTTAAAAATTTTTTTCAAAATTTTTTTCGAAAATTTTTTTTCAAAATTTTTTTCGAGAATTTTTTTCGAAAATTTTTTTTCGAAAATTTTTTTTCAAAATTTTTTTGGTAATTTTTTTTCAAATTTTTTTCAAAATTTTTTTCGAAAATTTTTTTCGAAATTTTTTTCGAAAATTTTTTTCGAAATTTTTTTCGAAATTTTTTTCGAAAATTTTTTTCGAAATTTTTTTTTCAAATTTTTTTCAAAAATTTTTTTTAAAAATTTTTTTCGAAATTTTTTTCGAAAATTTTTTTCGAAATTTTTTTTTCAAATTTTTTTCGAAAATTTTTTTCAAAATTTTTTTCGAAAATTTTTTTCAAAATTTTTTTCGAAAATTCTTTTCGGAAAATTTTTTTTAAAAATTTTTTTCGAGAATTTTTTTTCAAAATTTTTTTCGAAAATTTTTTTCAAAATTTTTTTTGAAATTTTTTTTCGAAAATTTTTTTCAAAATTTTTTTCAAAATTTTTTTCGAAAATTTTTTTCGAAATTTTTTTCGAAAATTTTTTTCGAAATTTTTTTCAAGAATTTTTTTCGAAACTTTTTTTTCAAAATTTTTTTCGAAAATTTTTTTTCGAAAATTTTTCTCAAAAATTTTTTTCAAAATTTTTTTTCAAAATTTTTTTCGAAATTTTTTTTTCAAATTTTTTTCAAAATTTTTTTCGAAATTTTTTTTCAAATTTTTTTCGAAAATTTTTTTTCAAAATGTTTTTCAAAAATTTTTTTCAAAATTTTTTTCGAAATTTTTTTTCAAATTTTTTTTCAAAAATTTTTTTCAAAATTTTTTTCGAAATTTTTTTTTCAAAATTTTTTTCGAAAATTTTTTTCAAAATTTTTTTCGAAAATTTTTTTCGAAATTTTTTTCAAAATTTTTCTCGAAAATTTTTTCGAAAATTTTTTTTAAAAATTTTTTCGAAAATTTTTTTTCAAAATTTTTTTAAAAAATTTTTTTTCAAATTTTTTTTCAAAATTTTTTTCGAAAATTTTTTTCAAAATTTTTTTCGAAAATTTTTTTCAAAATTTTTTTCGAAAATTTTTTTCAAATTTTTTTTTGAAAATTTTTTTCGAAATTTTTTTTCAAATTTTTTTTCAAATTTTTTGTCGAAAATTTTTTTCGAAATTTTTTTCGAAAATTTTTTTCGAAATTTTTTTTTCAAATTTTTTTCGAAAATTTTTTTCAAATTTTTTTCGAAAATTTTTTTTCAAAATTTTTTTTGAAAATTTTTTTCGAAAATTTTTTTCGAAATTTTTTTCGAAAATTTTTTTTTTAAATTTTTTTTCAAAATTTTTTTCAAAATTTTTTTCGAAAATTTTTTTTAAAAATTTTTTTTCAAATTTTTTTTCAAAATTTTTTTTGAAAATTTTTTTCGAAAATTTTTTTCAAAATTTTTTTCGAAAATTTTTTTCAAAATTTTTTTCGAAAATTTTTTTCAAAATTTTTTTCGAAATTTTTTTCGAAAATTTTTTTCGAAATTTTTTTCGAAAATTTTTTTCGAAATTTTTTTCGAAAATTTTTTTCGAAATTTTTTTTTCAAATTTTTTTCGAAAATTTTTTTTTCAAATTTTTTTCAAAATTTTTTTCGAAAATTTTTTTCGAAAATTTTTTTCAAAATTGTTTTCGAAAATTTTCTTCGCAACATTTTTTTAAAAAATTTTTTTCGAAAATTTTTTTTCAAAATTTTTTTCGAAAGTTCTTTCGAAAATTTTTTTCAAAATTTTTTTCGGAAAATTTTTTTAAAAAATTTTTTTCGAAAATTTTTTTTCAAAATTTTTTTAAAAAAGTTTTTTTTCAAATTTTTTTTCAAAATTTTTTTCGAAAATTTTTTTCGAAAATTTTTTTCAAAAATTTTTTTCAAAATTTTTTTCGAAAATTTTTTTCAAATTTTTTTTGGAAAATTTTTTTCAAAATTTTTTTCGAAATTTTTTTTTCAAATTTATTTCGAAATTTTTTTTTCAAAATTTTTTTCGAAAATTTTTTTCCAAATTTTTTTCAAAATTTTTTTCGAAAATTTTTTTCGAAATTTTTTACAAAATTTTTCTCGAAAATTTTTTTCAAAATTTTTTTCGAAAATTTTTTTCAAAATTTTTTTTGAAAATTTTTTTCAAAATTTTTTTCGAAAATTTTTTTTAAAAATTTTTTTCGAAAATTTTTTTTCAAAATTTTTTCAAAATTTTTTTCGAAAATTTTTTTCAAAATTTTTTTCGAAAATTTTTTTTAAAAATTTTTCTTCAAATTTTTTTTGAAAATTTTTTTTGAAAATTTTTTTCAGTTTTTTTCGAAAATTTTTTCGAAAATTTTTTTCGAATTTTTTTTTCGAAAATATTTTTCGAAATTTTTTTTGCAAATTTTTTTCGGAAATTTTTTTTTTAATTTTTTTCAAAATTTTTTTCGAAAATTTTTTTAAAAAATTTTTTTTCAAATTTTTTTTCAAAATTTTTTTCAAATTTTTTTCGAAAATTTTTTTTCAAAATTTTTTTCGAAATTTTTTTTCGAAAATTTTTTTCGAAAGTTTTTTCTAAAATTTTTTTCGGAAAATTTTTTTAAAAAATTTTTTTCGAAAATTTTTTTTCAAAATTTTTTTCAAAATTTTTTTCGAAAATTTTTTTAAAAAATTTTTTTTCAAATTTTTTTTTCAAAATTTTTTTTCAAAATTTTTTTTGAAAATTTTTTTCGAAAATTTTTTTCAAAATTTTTTTCGAAAATTTTTTTCGAAAATTTTTTTCAAAATTTTTATCAAAATTTTTTTCGAAAATTTTTTTCGAAATTTTTTACAAAATTTTTCTCGAAAATTTTTTTCAAAATTTTTTTCGAAAATTTTTTTCAAAATTTTTTTCGAAAATTTTTTTCAAATTTTTTTTCGAAAATTTTTTTCAAAATTTTTTTCGAAAATTTTTTTTCAAAATTTTTTTCGAAAATTTTTTTTCAAATTTTTTTCAAAATTTTTTTCGAAAATTTTTTTCAAAATTTTTTTCGAAAATTTTTTTCGAAAATTTTTTTTAAAAATTTTTTTTAAAAATTTTTTTTCAAAATTTTTTTCAAAATGTTTTTCGAAAATGTTTTTTAAAAATTTTTTTTCAAATTTTTTTTGAAAATTTTTTTGAAAATTTTTTTCGTAAATTTTTTTCAAAATTTTTTTCAAAAAATTTTTTCGAAATTTTTTTCGAAATTTTTTTCGAAAATTTTTTTCAGTTTTTTTGGAAAATTTTTTTTCAAAATTTTTTTCGAGAATTTTTTTCGAAAATTTTTTTCAAAATTTTTATCTAAAATTTTTTTCGAAAATTTTTTTCAAAATTTTTTTCGAAAATTTTTTTCAAAATTTTTTTTGAAAATTTTTTTCGAAATTTTTTTTGAAAATTTTTTTCGAAATTTTTTTTTCAAATTTTTTTCGAAAATTTTTTTTCAAAATTTTTTTCAAAAATTTTTTTCCAAATTTTTTTCAAAATTTTTTTCGAAAATTTTTTTCGAAATTTTTTACAAAATTTTTTCGAAAATTTTATTCAAACTTTTTTTCGAAAATTTTTTTAAAAAATTTTTTTTCAAATTTTTTTTGAAAATTTTTTTTGAAAATTTTTTTCGTAATTTTTTTTCGAAAATTTTTTTCAAAATTTTTTTCGAAAATTTTTTTCGAAATTTTTTTCGAAATTTTTTTCGAAAATTTTTTTCGAAATTTTTTTCGAAATTTTTTTCGAAAATTTTTTTCAAAATTTTTTTTAAAATTTTTTTTTCAAATTTTTTTTGAAAATTTTTTTTTTAAATTTTTTTCGTAATTTTTTTTCGAAAATTTTTTTCAAAATTTTTTTCGAAAATTTTTTTCGAAATTTTTTTCGAAATTTTTTTCGAAAATTTTTTTCAAAATTTTTTTCGAAAATTTTTTTCGAAAATTTTTTTCAAAATTTTTTTCAAAATTTTTTTCGAAATTTTTTACAAAATTTTTCTCGAAAATTTTTTTCAAAATTTTTTTCGAAAATTTTTTTCAAAATTTTTTTTGAAAATTTTTTTCAAATTTTTTTTCGAAAATTTTTTTCAAAATTTTTTTCGAAAATTTTTTTTCAAAATTTTTTTCGAAAATTTTTTTTCAAATTTTTTTCAAAATTTTTTTCGAAAATTTTTTTCAAAATTTTTTTCGAAAATTTTTTTCGAAAATTTTTTTTAAAAATTTTTTTTCAAAATTTTTTTCAAAATTTTTTTCGAAAATTTTTTTTAAAAATTTTTTTTCAATTTTTTTTTGAAAATTTTTTTGAAAATTTTTTTCGTAAATTTTTTTCAAAATTTTTTTCAAAAAATTTTTTCGAAATTTTTTTCGAAATTTTTTTCGAAAATTTTTTTCAGTTTTTTTCGAAAATTTTTTTTCAAAATTTTTTTCGAGAATTTTTTTCGAAAATTTTTTTCAAAATTTTTTTCTAAAATTTTTTTCGAAAATTTTTTTCAAAATTTTTTTCGAAAATTTTTTTCAAAATTTTTTTCGAAAATTTTTTTCAAAATTTTTTTTGAAAATTTTTTTCGAAATTTTTTTCGAAAATTTTTTTCGAAATTTTTTTTTCAAATTTTTTTCGAAAATTTTTTTTCAAAATTTTTTTCAAAAATTTTTTTCCAAATTTTTTTCAAAATTTTTTTCGAAAATTTTTTTCGAAATTTTTTACAAAATTTTTTCGAAAATTTTTTTCAAACTTTTTTTCGAAAATTTTTTTTAAAAATTTTTTTTCAAATTTTTTTTGAAAATTTTTTTTGAAAATTTTTTTCGTAATTTTTTTTCGAAAATTTTTTTCAAAATTTTTTTCGAAAATTTTTTTCGAAATTTTTTTCGAAATTTTTTTCGAAAATTTTTTTCAAAATTTTTTTCGAAAATTTTTTTCAAAATTTTTTTCGAAAATTTTTTTCGAGAATTTTTTTCGAAAATTTTTTTTAAAAATTTTTTTCGAAAATTTTTTTTCAAAATTTTTTTTCAAATTTTTTTTCAAAATTTTTTTCGAAAATTTTTTTCAAAATTTTTTTCGAAAATTTTTTTCAAAATCTTTTTCGAAAATTTTTTTCAAAATTTTTTTTGAAAATTTTTTTCGAAAATTTTTTTCGAAATTTTTTTCGAAAATTTTTTTCGAAATTTTTTTCGAAATTTTTTTCGAAAATTTTTTTCAAAATTTTTTTTTAAATTTTTTTTTCAAATTTTTTTTGAAAATTTTTTTTGAAAATTTTTTTCGTAATTTTTTTTCGAAAATTTTTTTTAAAATTTTTTTCGAAAATTTTTTTCGAAATTTTTTTCGAAATTTTTTTCGAAAATTTTTTTCAAAATTTTTTTCGAAAATTTTTTTCGAGAATTTTTTTCGAAAATTTTTTTTAAAAATTTTTTTCGAAAATTTTTTTTCAAAATTTTTTTTCAAATTTTTTTTCAAAATTTTTTTCGAAAATTTTTTTCAAAATTTTTTTCGAAAATTTTTTTCAAAATCTTTTTCGAAAATTTTTTTCAAAATTTTTTTTGAAAATTTTTTTCGAAAATTTTTTTCGAAATTTTTTTCGAAATTTTTTTCGAAATTTTTTTCGAAAATTTTTTTCGAAATTTTTTTCGAATGTTTTTTTCGAAATTTTTTTCGAAAATTTTTTTCGAAATTTTTTTTTCAAATTTTTTTCGAAAATTTTTTTTCAAAATTTTTTTCAAAATTTTTTTCGAAAATTTTTTTCGAAAATTTTTTTAAAAAATTTTTTTTTAAATTTTTTTTCAAACTTTTTTTCAAAATTTTTTTCGAAAATTTTTTTTCAAAATTTTTTTCGAGAAATTTCTTCGAATCTTTTTTTTCAAAATTTTTTTCGAAAATTTTTTTTCGACAATTTTTTTCAAAAATTTTTTTCAAAATTTTTTTTCAAAATTTTTTTCGAAAATTTTTTAAAAAAATTTTTTTTCAATTTTTTTTTCAAAATTTTTTTCAAAAATTTTTTTCAAAATTTTTTTCGAAAATTTTTTTCAAAATTTTTTTTGAAAATTTTTTTCGAAAATTTTTTTCAAAATTTTTTTCGAAAATTTTTTTTCAAAATTTTTTTCGAAATTTTTTTTTTCGAAAATTTTTTTTCAAAATTTTTTTCGAAAATTTTTTTCAAAATTTTTTTCGAAAATTTTTTTCAAATTTTTTTTCGAAAATTTTTTTCAAAATTTTTTTTGAAAATTTTTTTCGAAAATTTTTTTCGAAAATTTTTTTCAAAATTTTTTTCGAAAATTTTTTTCGAAATTTTTTTCGAAAATTTTTTTCGAAATTTTTTTTGCAAATTGTTTTCAAAAATTTTTTTTTAAATTTTTTTCGAAAATTTTTTTAAAAAATTTTTTTTCAAATTTTTTTTCAAAATTTTTTTCAAATTTTTTTCAAATTTTTTTCGTAAATTTTTTTTCAAAATTTTTTTAGAAATTTATTTTCGAAAATTTTTTTAAAAAATTTTTTTTCAAATTTTTTTTCAAATTTTTTTTCAAAATTTTTTTCAAATTTTTTTTGAAATTTTTTTTTGAAAATTTTTTTCGAAAATTTTTTTCAAAATGTTTTCGAAAATTTTTTTTGAAATTTTTTTCGAAAATTTTTTTCACAATTTTTTTCGAAAATTTTTTTTAAAAATTTTTTTCGAGAATTTTTTTCGAGAATTTTTAAAAATTTTTTTCGAAAATTTTTTTTCAAAATTTTTTTCGAATATTTTTTTAAAAAATTTTTTTTCATAATTTTTTTCAAAAATTTTTTTCAAAATTTTTTTCGAAAATTTTTTTCAAAATTTTTTTTCAAAATTTTTTTCGAAAATTTTTTTCAAATTTTTTTTCGAAAATTTTTTTCAAAATTTTTTTCGAAAATTTTTTTTCAAAATTTTTTTCGAAAATTTTTTTTCAAATTTTTTTCAAAATTTTTTTCGAAAACTTTTTTCGAAAATTTTTTTCAAAATTTTTTTTTTTAATTTTTTTAAAAATTATTTTCGAAAATTTTTTTTAAAAATTTTTTTTCAAATTTTTTTTGAAATTTTTTTTTGAAAATTTTTTTTCGAAAATTTTTTTCAAAATTTTTTTCGAAATTTTTTTCGAAAATTTTTTTCAAAATTTTTTTCGAAAATTTTTTTTCAAAATTTTTTTCGAGAATGTTTTTCGAGAATTTTTTTTAAAAATTTTTTTCGAAATTTTTTTTTCAAAATTTTTTTCGAAAATTTTTTTAAAAAATTTTTTTTCAAATTTTTTTTCAAAATTTTTTTCAAAAATGTTTTCAAAATTTTTTTCGAAAATTTTTTTCAAAATTTTTTTGAAAATTTTTTTCGAAAATTTTATTTCAAAATTTTTTTCGAGAATTTTTTTAAAAAATTTTTTTTCAAATTTTTTTTCAAAATTTTTTTCGAAAATTTTTTTCAAAATTTTTTTCGAAAATTTTTTTCAAAATTTTTTTCGAAAATGTTTTTCAAAATTTTTTTTGAAAATTTTTTTCGAAAATTTTTTTCAAAATTTTTTTAAAAAAATTTTTTTTTAATTTTTTTTCAAAATTTTTTTCAAAATTTTTTTCGAAAATTTTTTTTCAAAATTTTTTTCGAGAATTTTCTTCGAAACTTTTTTTTCAAAATTTTTTTCGAAAATTTTTTTTCGAAAATTTTTTTCAAAAATTTTTTTCAAAATTTTTTTTCAAAATTTTTTTCAAATTTTTTTTCGAAAATTTTTTTCAAAATTTTTTTCGAAAATTTTTTTTCAAAATTTTTTTCGAAAATTTTTTTTCAAATTTTTTTCAAAATTTTTTTCGAAAATTTTTTTCAAAACTTTTTTCAAAATTTTTTTCGAAAATTTTTTTTAAAATTTTTTTTTCAAATTTTTTTTGAAAATTTTTTTCGAAAATTTTTTTCGAAAATTTATTTCAAATTTTTTTTTGGAAATTTTTTTCGAAATTTTTTTCGAAATTTTTTCGAAATTTTTTTCGAAAATTTTTTTCAAAATTTTTTTCGGAAAATTTTTTTTAAAAATTTTTTTCGAAAATTTTTTTTCAAAATTTTTTTTGAAAATTTTAAAAAAAAATTTTTTTTTAAATTTTTTTTCAAAATTTTTTTTCAAAATTTTTTTTGAAAATTTTTTTCGAAAATTTTTTTCGAAATTTTTTTCGAAAATTTTTTTCAAAAATTTTTTTCGAAATTTTTTTTCAAATTTTTTTCGAAAATTTTTTTCAAAATGTTTTTCGAAAATTGTTTTCAAAATTTTTTTCGAAATTTTTTTCGAAAATTTTTTTCGAATTTTTTTTTTCCAAATTTTTTTCGAAAATTTTTTTTCAAAATTTTTTTCGAAATTTTTTTTCGAAAATTTTTTTAAAAAATTTTTTTTCCAATTTTTTTTCAAA
Source organism: Uropetala carovei (assembly GCA_036926305.1). Taxonomy (NCBI): domain Eukaryota; kingdom Metazoa; phylum Arthropoda; class Insecta; order Odonata; family Petaluridae; genus Uropetala; species Uropetala carovei. The sequence goes on along the minus strand of JAXCHB010000127.1, from coordinate 6,350,416 downwards.
ATTTTTTTCAAAATTTTTTTCGAAAATTTTTTTTCAATATTTTTTTCGAGAATTTTTTTCGAAACTTTTTTTTCAAAATTTTTTTCGAAAATTTTTTTTCGAAAATTTTTGTCAAAAATTTTTTTCAAAATTTTTTTTCAAAATATTTTTCGAAAATTTTTTTCAAATTTTTTTTCGAAAGTTTTTTCGAAAATTTTTTTTCAAAATTTTTTTCGAAAATTTTTTTCGAAATTTTTTTCGAAAATTTTTTTCGAAAATTTTTTTCGAAAATTTTTTTTCAAATTTTTTTCGAAAATGTTTCTTTAAATATGTTTTTCAAAATTTTTTTCAAAATTTTTTTCGAAAAGTTTTTTCAAAATTTTTTTCGAAAATTTTTTTCAAAATTTTTTTCGAAAATTTTTTTCAAAATTTTTTTCGAAAATTTTTTTCGGAAAATTTTTTTAAAAAATTTTTTTCGAAAATTTTTTTTCAAAATTTTTTTTGAAAATTTTTTTCGAAAATTTTTTTCGAAAATTTTTTTCGAAAATTTTTTTCGGAAAATTTTTTTCGAAAATTTTTTTTAAAAATTTTTTTCGAAAATTTTTTTTCAAAATTTTTTTCAGAATTTTTTTCGAAAATTTTTTTAAAAAATTTTTTTTCAAATTTTTTTTCAAAATTTTTTTTCAAAATTTTTTTCAAAATTTTTTTTCAAAATTTTTTTCGAAAATTTTTTTCGAAAATTTTTTTCAAAATTTTTTTCGAAAATTTTTTTCAAAATTTTTTTCAGTTTTTCTAGAAAATTTTTTTCAAAATTTTTTTCGAAAATTTTTTTTGAAAATTTTTTTTCAAAATTTTTTCGAAAATTTTTTTCGAAAATTTTTTTCAAAATTGTTTTCGAAAATTTTTTTCGAAATTTTTTTCGAAAATTTTTTTTCAAAATTTTTTTCAAAATTTTTTTCGAAAATTTTTTCCGAAAATTTTTTTAAAAAATTTTTTTTCAAAATTTTTTTCAAAATTTTTTTCGAAAATATTTTTTCAAAATTTTATTCGAGAATTTTTTTCGAAAATTTTTTTTAAAAATTTTTTTCGAAAATTTTTTTCAAAATTTTTTTCGAAATTTTTTTCGAAAATTTTTTTCGAAATTTTTTTTTCCAAATTTTTTTCGAAAATTTTTTTTCGAAATTTTTTTTCGAAAATTTTTTTTCAAAATTTTTTTCGAGAATTTTTTTCGAAACTTTTTATTCAAAATTTTTTTCGAAAATTTTTTTTCGAAAATTTTTTTCAAAATTTTTTTTCAAAATTTTTTTCGAAATTTTTTTCGAAAATTTTTTTCGAAATTTTTTTCGAAAATTTTTTTCGAAATTTTTTTTTCAAATTTTTTTCGAAAATTTTTTTTTCAAATTTTTTTCAAAATTTTTTTCGAAAATTTTTTTCAAAATTTTTTTCGAAAATTTTCTTCGCAACATTTTTTTAAAAAATTTTTTTCGAAAATTTTTTTTAAAAATTTTTTTCGAAAATTTTTTTCGAAAGTTTTTTCGAAAATTTTTTTCAAAATTTTTTTCGGAAAATTTTTTTAAAAAATTTTTTTCGAAAATTTTTTTTCAAAATTTTTTTAAAAAAGTTTTTTTTCAAATTTTTTTTCAAAATTTTTTTCGAAAATTTTTTTCGAAAATTTTTTTCAAAATTATTTTCGAAAATTTTTTTCAAAATTTTTTTTGAAAATTTTTTTCAAAATTTTTTTCGAAATTTTTTTTTCAAATTTATTTCGAAATTTTTTTTTCAAAATTTTTTTCGAAAATTTTTTTTCAAATTTTTTTCAAAATTTTTTTCGAAAATTTTTTTCGAAATTTTTTACAAAATTTTTCTCGAAAATTTTTTTCAAAATTTTTTTCGAAAATTTTTTTCAAAATTTTTTTTGAAAATTTTTTTCAAAATTTTTTTCGAAAATTTTTTTCGAAAATTTTTTTAAAAAATTTTTTTCGAAAATTTTTTCGAAAATTTTTTTCAAAATTTTTTTCGAAAATTTTTTTCAAAATTTTTTTCGAAAATTTTTTTTAAAAATTTTTTTTCAAATTTTTTTTGAAAATTTTTTTTGAAAATTTTTTTCAAAGTTTTTTTCGAAAATTTTTTCGAAAATTTTTTTCGAATTTTTTTTTCGAAAATATTTTTCGAAATTTTTTTTGCAAATTTTTTTCGGAAATTTTTTTTTTAATTTTTTTCAAAATTTTTTTCGAAAATTTTTTTAAAAAATTTTTTTCAAAATTTTTTTTCAAAATTTTTTTTCAAAATTTTTTTAAAAATTTTTTTCGAAAATTTTTTAAAAAATTTTTTTTCGAAAATTTTTTAAAAAATTTTTTTTAAAAATTTTTTTTCAAAATTTTTTTCAAAATTTTTTTCGAAAATTTTTTTTCAAAATTTTTTTCGAGAATTTTTTTCGAAAATTTTTTTTCAAAATTTTTTTCGAAAATTTTTTTTCGAAAATTTTTTTCAATTTTTTTTTCGAAAATTTTTTTCAAAATTTTTTTCGAAAATTTTTTTTCAAAATTTTTTTGGAAATTTTTTTTCAAATTTTTTTCAAAATTTTTTTCGAAAATTTTTTTCGAAATTTTTTTCGAAAATTTTTTTCGAAATTTTTTTCGAAATTTTTTTCGAAAATTTTTTTCGAAATTTTTTTTTCAAATTTTTTTCAAAAATTTTTTTTAAAAATTTTTTTCGAAATTTTTTTCGAAAATTTTTTTCGAAATTTTTTTTTCAAATTTTTTTCGAAAATTTTTTTTCAAAATTTTTTTCAAAATTTTTTTCGAAAATTTTTTTCAAAATTTTTTTCGAAAATTCTTTTCGGAAAATTTTTTTTAAAAATTTTTTTCGAAAATTTTTTTTCAAAATTTTTTTCGAAAATTTTTTTCAAAATTTTTTTTGAAAATTTTTTTCGAAAATTTTTTTCAAAATTTTTTTCGAAAATTTTTTTCGAAATTTTTTTCGAAAATTTTTTTCGAAATTTTTTTCGAGAATTTTTTTCGAAACTTTTTTTTCAAAATTTTTTTCGAAAATTTTTTTTCGAAAATTTTTCTCAAAAATTTTTTTCAAAATTTTTTTTCAAAATTTTTTTCGAAAATTTTTTTCAAATTTTTTTTCGAAAATTTTTTTTAAAATTTTTTTTCAAAATTTTTTTTCAAATTTTTTTCGAAAATTTTTTTCGAAATTTTTTTCGAAAATTTTCGAAAATTTTTTTCGAAATTTTTTTTTCAAATTTTTTTTCAACATTTTTTTTCAAAATTTTTTTCAAAATTTTTTTCAAAATTTTTTTCGAAATTTTTTTTCAAATTTTTTTTCAAAAATTTTTTTCCAAATTTTTTTCGAAATTTTTTTTTCAAAATTTTTTTTCAAATTTTTTTCAAAATTTTTTTCGAAAATTTTTTTCGAAAATTTTTTTCGAAAATTTTTTTCGAAATTTTTTTCAAAATTTTTTTCAAAATTTTTTTCGAAAATTTTTTTTCAAAATTTTTTTCGAAAATTTTTTTTGAAAATTTTTTTTGAAAATTTTTTCGAAAATTTTTTTAAAATTTTTTTTTCAAATTTTTTTTCAAAATTTTTTTTTCAAATTTTTTTCAAAATTTTTTTCGAAATTTTTTTTCAAATTTTTTTCGAAAATTTTTTTTCAAAATGTTTTTCAAAAATTTTTTTCAAAATTTTTTTCGAAATTTTTTTTCAAATTTTTTTTCAAAAATTTTTTTCAAAATTTTTTTCGAAAATTTTTTTTCAAAATTTTTTTTCAAAATTTTTTTCGAAAATTTTTTTCAAAATTTTTTTCGAAAATTTTTTTCGAAATTTTTTTCAAAATTTTTCTCGAAAATTTTTTCGAAAATTTTTTTTAAAAATTTTTTCGAAAATTTTTTTCAAAATTTTTTTTGAAAATTTTTTTCAAAATTTTTTTCGAAAATTTTTTTCGAAAATTTTTTTTAAAAATTTTTTTCGAAAATTTTTTTTCAAAATTTTTTTCAAAATTTTTTTCGAAAATTTTTTTCAAAATTTTTTTCGAAAATTTTTTTTAAAAATTTTTTTTCAAATTTTTTTTGAAAATTTTTTTTGAAATTTTTTTTCAAAATTTTTTTTCAAAATTTTTTTCGAAAATTTTTTCGAAAATTTTTTTCGAAATTTTTTTCGAAATTTTATTCAAAATTTTTCTCGAAAATTGTTTTCGAAAATTTTTTTCGAAATTTTTTTCGAAAATTTTTTTTCAAAATTTTTTTCAAAATTTTTTTCGAAAATTTTCGAAAATTTTTTTAAAAAATTTTTTTCCAAAATTTTTTTTAAAAAATTTTTTCGAAAATTTTTTAAAAAAATTTTTTTTAAAAAATTTTTTCGAAAATTTTTTTAAAAAATTTTTTTCGAAAATTTTTTTTCAAAATTTTTTTCGAGAATTTTTTTCGAAAATTTTTTTTCAAAATTTTTTTTCAAAATTTTTTTCGAGAATTTTTTTCGAAAATTTTTTTTCAAAATTTTTTTCGAAAATTTTTTTTCGAAAATTTTTTTTGAAAATTTTTTTCAAAATTTTTTTTCAAAATTTTTTTTCAAAATTTTTTTAAAAATTTTTTTCGAAAATTTTTTTAAAAAATTTTTTTAAAAATTTTTTTTTAAAATTTTTTTCAAAATTTTTTTCGAAAATTTTTTTTCAAAATTTTTTTTCAAAATTTTTTTCGAGAATTTTTTTCGAAAATTTTTTTTCAAAATTTTTTTCGAAAATTTTTTTTCGAAAATTTTTTTCAATTTTTTTTTCGAAACTTTTTTTCAAAATTTTTTTCGAAAATTTTTTTTCAAAATTTTTTTGGTAATTTTTTTTCAAATTGTTTTCAAAATTTTTTTCGAAAAATTTTTTCAAAATTTTTTTCGAAAATTTTTTTCGAAATTTTTTTCGAAATTTTTTTCGAAAATTTTTTTCGAAATTTTTTTTTCAAATTTTTTTCAAAAATTTTTTTTAAAAATTTTTTTCGAAATTTTTTTCGTAAAATTTTTTTCGAAATTTTTTTTTCAAATTTTTTTCGAAAATTTTTTTCAAAATTTTTTTCGAAAATTTTTTTCAAAATTTTTTTCGAAAATTCTTTTCGGAAAATTTTTTTTAAAAATTTTTTTCGAAAATTTTTTTTCAAAATTTTTTTCGAAAATTTTTTTCAAAATTTTTTTTGAAAATTTTTTTCGAAAATTTTTTTCAAAATTTTTTTCAAAATTTTTTTCGAAAATTTTTTTCGAAATTTTTTTCGAAAATTTTTTTCGAAATTTTTTTCGAGAATTTTTTTCGAAACTTTTTTTTCAAAATTTTTTTCGAAAATTTTTTTTCGAAAATTTTTCTCAAAAATTTTTTTCAAAATTTTTTTTCAAAATTTTTTTCGAAATTTTTTTTTCAAATTTTTTTCAAAATTTTTTTCGAAATTTTTTTTCAAATTTTTTTCGAAAATTTTTTTTCAAAATGTTTTTCAAAAATTTTTTTCAAAATTTTTTTCGAAATTTTTTTTCAAATTTTTTTTCAAAAATTTTTTTCAAAATTTTTTTCGAAATTTTTTTTTCAAAATTTTTTTTCAAAATTTTTTTCGAAAATTTTTTTCAAAATTTTTTTCGAAAATTTTTTTCGAAATTTTTTTCAAAATTTTTCTCGAAAATTTTTTCGAAAATTTTTTTTAAAAATTTTTTCGAAAATTTTTTTTCAAAATTTTTTTAAAAAATTTTTTTTCAAATTTTTTTTCAAAATTTTTTTCGAAAATTTTTTTCAAAATTTTTTTCGAAAATTTTTTTCAAAATTTTTTTCGAAAATTTTTTTCAAATTTTTTTTTGAAAATTTTTTTCGAAATTTTTTTTCAAATTTTTTTTCAAATTTTTTTTCGAAAATTTTTTTCGAAATTTTTTTCGAAAATTTTTTTCGAAATTTTTTTTTCAAATTTTTTTCGAAAATTTTTTTTCAAAATTTTTTTCAAAATTTTTTTCGAAAATTTTTTTCGAAAATTTTTTTAAAATATTTTTTTTAAAATTTTTTTTCAAAATTTTTTTCGAAATTTTTTTTTCAAAATTTTTTTTGAAAATTTTTTTCGAAAATTTTTTTTCAAAATTTTTTTCGAAAATTTTTTTTCGAAAATTTTTTTCGAAAATTTTTTTCAAAATTTTTTTCGAAAATTTTTTTCAAATTTTTTTTCGAAAATTTTTTTCAAAATTTTTTTCGAAAATTTTTTTTCAAAATTTTTTTCGAAAATTTTTTTCAAATTTTTTTTCAAAATTTTTTTCGAAAATTTTTTTTCAAAATTTTTTTTGAAAATTTTTTTCGAAAATTTTTTTCGAAATTTTTTTCGAAAATTTTTTTTTTAAATTTTTTTTCAAAATTTTTTTCAAAATTTTTTTCGAAAATTTTTTTAAAAAATTTTTTTTCAAATTTTTTTTCAAAATTTTTTTTGAAAATTTTTTTCGAAAATTTTTTTCAAAATTTTTTTCGAAAATTTTTTTCAAAATTTTTTTCGAAAATTTTTTTCAAAATTTTTTTCGAAATTTTTTTCGAAAATTTTTTTCGAAATTTTTTTCGAAAATTTTTTTCGAAATTTTTTTCGAAAATTTTTTTCGAAATTTTTTTTTCAAATTTTTTTCGAAAATTTTTTTTTCAAATTTTTTTCAAAATTTTTTTCGAAAATTTTTTTCGAAAATTTTTTTCAAAATTGTTTTCGAAAATTTTCTTCGCAACATTTTTTTAAAAAATTTTTTTCGAAAATTTTTTTTCAAAATTTTTTTCGAAAGTTCTTTCGAAAATTTTTTTCAAAATTTTTTTCGGAAAATTTTTTTAAAAAATTTTTTTCGAAAATTTTTTTTCAAAATTTTTTTAAAAAAGTTTTTTTTCAAATTTTTTTTCAAAATTTTTTTCGAAAATTTTTTTCGAAAATTTTTTTCAAAAATTTTTTTCAAAATTTTTTTCGAAAATTTTTTTCAAAATTTTTTTGGAAAATTTTTTTCAAAATTTTTTTCGAAATTTTTTTTTCAAATTTATTTCGAAATTTTTTTTTCAAAATTTTTTTCGAAAATTTTTTTCCAAATTTTTTTCAAAATTTTTTTCGAAAATTTTTTTCGAAATTTTTTACAAAATTTTTCTCGAAAATTTTTTTCAAAATTTTTTTCGAAAATTTTTTTCAAAATTTTTTTTGAAAATTTTTTTCAAAATTTTTTTCGAAAATTTTTTTTAAAAATTTTTTTCGAAAATTTTTTTTCAAAATTTTTTCAAAATTTTTTTCGAAAATTTTTTTCAAAATTTTTTTCGAAAATTTTTTTTAAAAATTTTTTTTCAAATTTTTTTTGAAAATTTTTTTTGAAAATTTTTTTCAGTTTTTTTCGAAAATTTTTTCGAAAATTTTTTTCGAATTTTTTTTTCGAAAATATTTTTCGAAATTTTTTTTGCAAATTTTTTTCGGAAATTTTTTTTTTAATTTTTTTCAAAATTTTTTTCGAAAATTTTTTTAAAAAATTTTTTTTCAAATTTTTTTTCAAAATTTTTTTCAAATTTTTTTCGAAAATTTTTTTTCAAAATTTTTTTCGAAATTTTTTTTCGAAAATTTTTTTCGAAAGTTTTTTCTAAAATTTTTTTCGGAAAATTTTTTTAAAAAATTTTTTTCGAAAATTTTTTTTCAAAATTTTTTTCAAAATTTTTTTCGAAAATTTTTTTAAAAAATTTTTTTTCAAATTTTTTTTTCAAAATTTTTTTTCAAAATTTTTTTTGAAAATTTTTTTCGAAAATTTTTTTCAAAATTTTTTTCGAAAATTTTTTTCGAAAATTTTTTTCAAAATTTTTTTCAAAATTTTTTTCGAAAATTTTTTTCGAAATTTTTTACAAAATTTTTCTCGAAAATTTTTTTCAAAATTTTTTTCGAAAATTTTTTTCAAAATTTTTTTCGAAAATTTTTTTCAAATTTTTTTTCGAAAATTTTTTTCAAAATTTTTTTCGAAAATTTTTTTTCAAAATTTTTTTCGAAAATTTTTTTTCAAATTTTTTTCAAAATTTTTTTCGAAAATTTTTTTCAAAATTTTTTTCGAAAATTTTTTTCGAAAATTTTTTTTAAAAATTTTTTTTCAAAATTTTTTTCAAAATTTTTTTCGAAAATGTTTTTTAAAAATTTTTTTTCAAATTTTTTTTGAAAATTTTTTTGAAAATTTTTTTCGTAAATTTTTTTCAAAATTTTTTTCAAAAAATTTTTTCGAAATTTTTTTCGAAATTTTTTTCGAAAATTTTTTTCAGTTTTTTTGGAAAATTTTTTTTCAAAATTTTTTTCGAGAATTTTTTTCGAAAATTTTTTTCAAAATTTTTATCTAAAATTTTTTTCGAAAATTTTTTTCAAAATTTTTTTCGAAAATTTTTTTCAAAATTTTTTTTGAAAATTTTTTTCGAAATTTTTTTTGAAAATTTTTTTCGAAATTTTTTTTTCAAATTTTTTTCGAAAATTTTTTTTCAAAATTTTTTTCAAAAATTTTTTTCCAAATTTTTTTCAAAATTTTTTTCGAAAATTTTTTTCGAAATTTTTTACAAAATTTTTTCGAAAATTTTATTCAAACTTTTTTTCGAAAATTTTTTTAAAAAATTTTTTTTCAAATTTTTTTTGAAAATTTTTTTTGAAAATTTTTTTCGTAATTTTTTTTCGAAAATTTTTTTCAAAATTTTTTTCGAAAATTTTTTTCGAAATTTTTTTCGAAATTTTTTTCGAAAATTTTTTTCGAAATTTTTTTCGAAACTTTTTTCGAAAATTTTTTTCAAAATTTTTTTTAAAATTTTTTTTTCAAATTTTTTTTGAAAATTTTTTTTAAAAATTTTTTTCGTAATTTTTTTTCGAAAATTTTTTTCAAAATTTTTTTCGAAAATTTTTTTCGAAATTTTTTTCGAAATTTTTTTCGAAAATTTTTTTCAAAATTTTTTTCGAAAATTTTTTTCGAAAATTTTTTTCAAAATTTTTTTCAAAATTTTTTTCGAAATTTTTTACAAAATTTTTCTCGAAAATTTTTTTCAAAATTTTTTTCGAAAATTTTTTTCAAAATTTTTTTCGAAAATTTTTTTCAAATTTTTTTTCGAAAATTTTTTTCAAAATTTTTTTCGAAAATTTTTTTTCAAAATTTTTTTCGAAAATTTTTTTTCAAATTTTTTTCAAAATTTTTTTCGAAAATTTTTTTCAAAATTTTTTTCGAAAATTTTTTTCGAAAATTTTTTTTAAAAATTTTTTTTCAAAATTTTTTTCAAAATTTTTTTCGAAAATTTTTTTTAAAAATTTTTTTTCAAATTTTTTTTGAAAATTTTTTTGAAAATTTTTTTCGTAAATTTTTTTCAAAATTTTTTTCAAAAAATTTTTTCGAAATTTTTTTCGAAATTTTTTTCGAAAATTTTTTTCAGTTTTTTTCGAAAATTTTTTTTCAAAATTTTTTTCGAGAATTTTTTTCGAAAATTTTTTTCAAAATTTTTTTCTAAAATTTTTTTCGAAAATTTTTTTCAAAATTTTTTTCGAAAATTTTTTTCAAAATTTTTTTCGAAAATTTTTTTCAAAATTTTTTTTGAAAATTTTTTTCGAAATTTTTTTCGAAAATTTTTTTCGAAATTTTTTTTTCAAATTTTTTTCGAAAATTTTTTTTCAAAATTTTTTTCAAAAATTTTTTTCCAAATTTTTTTCAAAATTTTTTTCGAAAATTTTTTTCGAAATTTTTTACAAAATTTTTTCGAAAATTTTTTTCAAACTTTTTTTCGAAAATTTTTTTTAAAAATTTTTTTTCAAATTTTTTTTGAAAATTTTTTTTGAAAATTTTTTTCGTAATTTTTTTTCGAAAATTTTTTTCAAAATTTTTTTCGAAAATTTTTTTCGAAATTTTTTTCGAAATTTTTTTCGAAAATTTTTTTCAAAATTTTTTTCGAAAATTTTTTTCGAGAATTTTTTTCGAAAATTTTTTTAAAAATTTTTTTCGAAAATTTTTTTTCAAAATTTTTTTTCAAATTTTTTTTCAAAATTTTTTTCGAAAATTTTTTTCAAAATTTTTTTCGAAAATTTTTTTCAAAATCTTTTTCGAAAATTTTTTTCAAAATTTTTTTTGAAAATTTTTTTCGAAAATTTTTTTCGAAATTTTTTTCGAAAATTTTTTTCGAAATTTTTTTCGAAATTTTTTTCGAAAATTTTTTTCAAAATTTTTTTTTAAATTTTTTTTTCAAATTTTTTTTGAAAATTTTTTTCGTAATTTTTTTTCTAAAATTTTTTTTTAAATTTTTTTCGAAAATTTTTTTCGAAATTTTTTTCGAAATTTTTTTCGAAAATTTTTTTCAAAATTTTTTTCGAAAATTTTTTTCGAGAATTTTTTTCGAAAATTTTTTTTAAAAATTTTTTTCGAAAATTTTTTTTCAAAATTTTTTTTCAAATTTTTTTTCAAAATTTTTTTCGAAAATTTTTTTCAAAATTTTTTTCGAAAATTTTTTTCAAAATCTTTTTCGAAAATTTTTTTCAAAATTTTTTTTGAAAATTTTTTTCGAAAATTTTTTTCGAAATTTTTTTCGAAATTTTTTTCGAAATTTTTTTCGAAAATTTTTTTCGAAATTTTTTTCGAATGTTTTTTTCGAAATTTTTTTCGAAAATTTTTTTCGAAATTTTTTTTTCAAATTTTTTTCGAAAATTTTTTTTCAAAATTTTTTTCAAAATTTTTTTCGAAAATTTTTTTCGAAAATTTTTTTAAAAAATTTTTTTTTAAATTTTTTTTCAAACTTTTTTTCAAAATTTTTTTCGAAAATTTTTTTTCGACAATTTTTTTCAAAAATTTTTTTCAAAATTTTTTTTCGTAAATTTTTTTTCAAAATTTTTTTAGAAATTTATTTTCGAAAATTTTTTTAAAAAATTTTTTTTCAAATTTTTTTTCAAATTTTTTTTCAAAATTTTTTTCAAATTTTTTTTGAAATTTTTTTTTGAAAATTTTTTTCGAAAATTTTTTTCAAAATGTTTTCGAAAATTTTTTTTGAAATTTTTTTCGAAAATTTTTTTCACAATTTTTTTCGAAAATTTTTTTTAAAAATTTTTTTCGAGTATTTTTTTCGAGAATTTTTAAAAATTTTTTTCGAAAATTTTTTTTCAAAATTTTTTTCGAATATTTTTTTAAAAAATTTTTTTTCATAATTTTTTTCAAAAATTTTTTTCAAAATTTTTTTCGAAAATTTTTTTCAAAATTTTTTTTCAAAATTTTTTTCGAAAATTTTTTTCAAATTTTTTTTCGAAAATTTTTTTCAAAATTTTTTTCGAAAATTTTTTTTCAAAATTTTTTTCGAAAATTTTTTTTCAAATTTTTTTCAAAATTTTTTTCGAAAACTTTTTTCAAAAATTTTTTTCAAAATTTTTTTTTAAAATTTTTTTAAAAATTATTTTCGAAAATTTTTTTTAAAAATTTTTTTTCAAATTTTTTTTGAAATTTTTTTTTGAAAATTTTTTTTCGAAAATTTTTTTCAAAATTTTTTTCGAAATTTTTTTCGAAAATTTTTTTCAAAATTTTTTTCGAAAATTTTTTTTCAAAATTTTTTTCGAGAATGTTTTTCGAGAATTTTTTTTAAAAATTTTTTTCGAAATTTTTTTTTCAAAATTTTTTTCGAAAATTTTTTTAAAAAATTTTTTTTCAAATTTTTTTTCAAAATTTTTTTCAAAAATGTTTTCAAAATTTTTTTCGAAAATTTTTTTCGAGTATTTTTTTCGAGAATTTTTAAAAATTTTTTTCGAAAATTTTTTTTCAAAATTTTTTTCGAATATTTTTTTAAAAAATTTTTTTTCATAATTTTTTTCAAAAATTTTTTTCAAAATTTTTTTCGAAAATTTTTTTCAAAATTTTTTTTCAAAATTTTTTTCGAAAATTTTTTTCAAATTTTTTTTCGAAAATTTTTTTCAAAATTTTTTTCGAAAATTTTTTTTCAAAATTTTTTTCGAAAATTTTTTTTCAAATTTTTTTCAAAATTTTTTTCGAAAACTTTTTTCAAAAATTTTTTTCAAAATTTTTTTTTAAAATTTTTTTAAAAATTATTTTCGAAAATTTTTTTTAAAAATTTTTTTTCAAATTTTTTTTGAAATTTTTTTTTGAAAATTTTTTTTCGAAAATTTTTTTCAAAATTTTTTTCGAAATTTTTTTCGAAAATTTTTTTCAAAATTTTTTTCGAAAATTTTTTTTCAAAATTTTTTTCGAGAATGTTTTTCGAGAATTTTTTTTAAAAATTTTTTTCGAAATTTTTTTTTCAAAATTTTTTTCGAAAATTTTTTTAAAAAATTTTTTTTCAAATTTTTTTTCAAAATTTTTTTCAAAAATGTTTTCAAAATTTTTTTCGAAAATTTTTTTCAAAATTTTTTTGAAAATTTTTTTCGAAAATTTTTTTTAAAAATTTTTTTTAAAAATTTTTTTTCAAAATTTTTTTCAAAATTTTTTTCGAAAATGTTTTTTAAAAATTTTTTTTCAAATTTTTTTTGAAAATTTTTTTGAAAATTTTTTTCGTAAATTTTTTTCAAAATTTTTTTCAAAAAATTTTTTCGAAATTTTTTTCGAAATTTTTTTCGAAAATTTTTTTCAGTTTTTTTGGAAAATTTTTTTTCAAAATTTTTTTCGAGAATTTTTTTCGAAAATTTTTTTCAAAATTTTTATCTAAAATTTTTTTCGAAAATTTTTTTCAAAATTTTTTTCGAAAATTTTTTTCAAAATTTTTTTTGAAAATTTTTTTCGAAATTTTTTTTGAAAATTTTTTTCGAAATTTTTTTTTCAAATTTTTTTCGAAAATTTTTTTTCAAAATTTTTTTCAAAAATTTTTTTCCAAATTTTTTTCAAAATTTTTTTCGAAAATTTTTTTCGAAATTTTTTACAAAATTTTTTCGAAAATTTTATTCAAACTTTTTTTCGAAAATTTTTTTAAAAAATTTTTTTTCAAATTTTTTTTGAAAATTTTTTTTGAAAATTTTTTTCGTAATTTTTTTTCGAAAATTTTTTTCAAAATTTTTTTCGAAAATTTTTTTCGAAATTTTTTTCGAAATTTTTTTCGAAAATTTTTTTCGAAATTTTTTTCGAAACTTTTTTCGAAAATTTTTTTCAAAATTTTTTTTAAAATTTTTTTTTCAAATTTTTTTTGAAAATTTTTTTTAAAAATTTTTTTCGTAATTTTTTTTCGAAAATTTTTTTCAAAATTTTTTTCGAAAATTTTTTTCGAAATTTTTTTCGAAATTTTTTTCGAAAATTTTTTTCAAAATTTTTTTCGAAAATTTTTTTCGAAAATTTTTTTCAAAATTTTTTTCAAAATTTTTTTCGAAATTTTTTACAAAATTTTTCTCGAAAATTTTTTTCAAAATTTTTTTCGAAAATTTTTTTCAAAATTTTTTTCGAAAATTTTTTTCAAATTTTTTTTCGAAAATTTTTTTCAAAATTTTTTTCGAAAATTTTTTTTCAAAATTTTTTTCGAAAATTTTTTTTCAAATTTTTTTCAAAATTTTTTTCGAAAATTTTTTTCAAAATTTTTTTCGAAAATTTTTTTCGAAAATTTTTTTTAAAAATTTTTTTTCAAAATTTTTTTCAAAATTTTTTTCGAAAATTTTTTTTAAAAATTTTTTTTCAAATTTTTTTTGAAAATTTTTTTGAAAATTTTTTTCGTAAATTTTTTTCAAAATTTTTTTCAAAAAATTTTTTCGAAATTTTTTTCGAAATTTTTTTCGAAAATTTTTTTCAGTTTTTTTCGAAAATTTTTTTTCAAAATTTTTTTCGAGAATTTTTTTCGAAAATTTTTTTCAAAATTTTTTTCTAAAATTTTTTTCGAAAATTTTTTTCAAAATTTTTTTCGAAAATTTTTTTCAAAATTTTTTTCGAAAATTTTTTTCAAAATTTTTTTTGAAAATTTTTTTCGAAATTTTTTTCGAAAATTTTTTTCGAAATTTTTTTTTCAAATTTTTTTCGAAAATTTTTTTTCAAAATTTTTTTCAAAAATTTTTTTCCAAATTTTTTTCAAAATTTTTTTCGAAAATTTTTTTCGAAATTTTTTACAAAATTTTTTCGAAAATTTTTTTCAAACTTTTTTTCGAAAATTTTTTTTAAAAATTTTTTTTCAAATTTTTTTTGAAAATTTTTTTTGAAAATTTTTTTCGTAATTTTTTTTCGAAAATTTTTTTCAAAATTTTTTTCGAAAATTTTTTTCGAAATTTTTTTCGAAATTTTTTTCGAAAATTTTTTTCAAAATTTTTTTCGAAAATTTTTTTCGAGAATTTTTTTCGAAAATTTTTTTAAAAATTTTTTTCGAAAATTTTTTTTCAAAATTTTTTTTCAAATTTTTTTTCAAAATTTTTTTCGAAAATTTTTTTCAAAATTTTTTTCGAAAATTTTTTTCAAAATCTTTTTCGAAAATTTTTTTCAAAATTTTTTTTGAAAATTTTTTTCGAAAATTTTTTTCGAAATTTTTTTCGAAAATTTTTTTCGAAATTTTTTTCGAAATTTTTTTCGAAAATTTTTTTCAAAATTTTTTTTTAAATTTTTTTTTCAAATTTTTTTTGAAAATTTTTTTCGTAATTTTTTTTCTAAAATTTTTTTTTAAATTTTTTTCGAAAATTTTTTTCGAAATTTTTTTCGAAATTTTTTTCGAAAATTTTTTTCAAAATTTTTTTCGAAAATTTTTTTCGAGAATTTTTTTCGAAAATTTTTTTTAAAAATTTTTTTCGAAAATTTTTTTTCAAAATTTTTTTTCAAATTTTTTTTCAAAATTTTTTTCGAAAATTTTTTTCAAAATTTTTTTCGAAAATTTTTTTCAAAATCTTTTTCGAAAATTTTTTTCAAAATTTTTTTTGAAAATTTTTTTCGAAAATTTTTTTCGAAATTTTTTTCGAAATTTTTTTCGAAATTTTTTTCGAAAATTTTTTTCGAAATTTTTTTCGAATGTTTTTTTCGAAATTTTTTTCGAAAATTTTTTTCGAAATTTTTTTTTCAAATTTTTTTCGAAAATTTTTTTTCAAAATTTTTTTCAAAATTTTTTTCGAAAATTTTTTTCGAAAATTTTTTAAAAAAATTTTTTTTTAAATTTTTTTTCAAACTTTTTTTCAAAATTTTTTTCGAAAATTTTTTTTCGACAATTTTTTTCAAAAATTTTTTTCAAAATTTTTTTTCGTAAATTTTTTTTCAAAATTTTTTTAGAAATTTATTTTCGAAAATTTTTTTAAAAAATTTTTTTTCAAATTTTTTTTCAAATTTTTTTTCAAAATTTTTTTCAAATTTTTTTTGAAATTTTTTTTTGAAAATTTTTTTCGAAAATTTTTTTCAAAATGTTTTCGAAAATTTTTTTTGAAATTTTTTTCGAAAATTTTTTTCACAATTTTTTTCGAAAATTTTTTTTAAAAATTTTTTTCGAGTATTTTTTTCGAGAATTTTTAAAAATTTTTTTCGAAAATTTTTTTTCAAAATTTTTTTCGAATATTTTTTTAAAAAATTTTTTTTCATAATTTTTTTCAAAAATTTTTTTCAAAATTTTTTTCGAAAATTTTTTTCAAAATTTTTTTTCAAAATTTTTTTCGAAAATTTTTTTCAAATTTTTTTTCGAAAATTTTTTTCAAAATTTTTTTCGAAAATTTTTTTTCAAAATTTTTTTCGAAAATTTTTTTTCAAATTTTTTTCAAAATTTTTTTCGAAAACTTTTTTCAAAAATTTTTTTCAAAATTTTTTTTTAAAATTTTTTTAAAAATTATTTTCGAAAATTTTTTTTAAAAATTTTTTTTCAAATTTTTTTTGAAATTTTTTTTTGAAAATTTTTTTTCGAAAATTTTTTTCAAAATTTTTTTCGAAATTTTTTTCGAAAATTTTTTTCAAAATTTTTTTCGAAAATTTTTTTTCAAAATTTTTTTCGAGAATGTTTTTCGAGAATTTTTTTTAAAAATTTTTTTCGAAATTTTTTTTTCAAAATTTTTTTCGAAAATTTTTTTAAAAAATTTTTTTTCAAATTTTTTTTCAAAATTTTTTTCAAAAATGTTTTCAAAATTTTTTTCGAAAATTTTTTTCAAAATTTTTTTGAAAATTTTTTTCGAAAATTTTATTTCAAAATTTTTTTCGAGAATTTTTTTAAAAAATTTTTTTTCAAATTTTTTTTCAAAATTTTTTTCGAAAATTTTTTTCAAAATTTTTTTCGAAAATTTTTTTCAAAATTTTTTTCGAAAATGTTTTTCAAAATTTTTTTTGAAAATTTTTTTCGAAAATTTTTTTCAAAATTTTTTTAAAAAAATTTTTTTTTAATTTTTTTTCAAAACTTTTTTCAAAATTTTTTTCGAAAATTTTTTTTCAAAATTTTTTTCGAGAATTTTCTTCGAAACTTTTTTTTCAAAATTTTTTTCGAAAATTTTTTTTCGAAAATTTTTTTCAAAAATTTTTTTCAAAATTTTTTTTCAAAATTTTTTTCGAAAATTTTTTTCAAATTTTTTTTCGAAAATTTTTTTCAAAATTTTTTTCGAAAATTTTTTTTCAAAATTTTTTTCGAAAATTTTTTTTCAAATTTTTTTCAAAATTTTTTTCGAAAATTTTTTTCAAAACTTTTTTCAAAATTTTTTTCGAAAATTTTTTTTAAAATTTTTTTTTCAAATTTTTTTTGAAAATTTTTTTCGAAAATTTTTTTTCGAAAATTTATTTCAAATTTTTTTTTGGAAATTTTTTTCGAAATTTTTTTCGAAATTTTTTCGAAATTTTTTTCGAAAATTTTTTTCAAAATTTTTTTCGGAAAATTTTTTTTAAAAATTTTTTTCGAAAATTTTTTTTCAAAATTTTTTCAAAATTTTTTTTGAAAATTTTTAAAAAAAATTTTTTTTTAAATTTTTTTTCAAAATTTTTTTTCAAAATTTTTTTTGAAAATTTTTTTCGAAAATTTTTTTCGAAATTTTTTTCGAAAATTTTTTTCAAAAATTTTTTTCGAAATTTTTTTTCAAATTTTTTTCGAAAATTTTTTTCAAAATGTTTTTCGAAAATTGTTTTCAAAATTTTTTTCGAAATTTTTTTCGAAAATTTTTTTCGAATTTTTTTTTTCCAAATTTTTTTCGAAAATTTTTTTTCAAAATTTTTTTCGAAATTTTTTTTCGAAAATTTTTTTAAAAAATTTTTTTTCCAATTTTTTTTCAAAATTTTTTTCAAAATTTTTTTCGAAAATTTTTTTTCAATATTTTTTTCGAGAATTTTTTTCGAAACTTTTTTTTCAAAATTTTTTTCGAAAATTTTTTTTCGAAAATTTTTGTCAAAAATTTTTTTCAAAATTTTTTTTCAAAATATTTTTCGAAAATTTTTTTCAAATTTTTTTTCGAAAGTTTTTTCGAAAATTTTTTTTCAAAATTTTTTTCGAAAATTTTTTTCGAAATTTTTTTCGAAAATTTTTTTCGAAAATTTTTTTCGAAAATTTTTTTTCAAATTTTTTTCGAAAATGTTTCTTTAAATATGTTTTTCAAAATTTTTTTCAAAATTTTTTTCGAAAAGTTTTTTCAAAATTTTTTTCGAAAATTTTTTTCAAAATTTTTTTCGAAAATTTTTTTCGGAAAATTTTTTTAAAAAATTTTTTTCGAAAATTTTTTTTCAAAATTTTTTTTGAAAATTTTTTTCGAAAATTTTTTTCGAAAATTTTTTTCGAAAATTTTTTTCGGAAAATTTTTTTCGAAAATTTTTTTTAAAAATTTTTTTCGAAAATTTTTTTTCAAAATTTTTTTCAGAATTTTTTTCGAAAATTTTTTTAAAAAATTTTTTTTCAAATTTTTTTTCAAAATTTTTTTTCAAAATTTTTTTCA
Source organism: Uropetala carovei (assembly GCA_036926305.1). Taxonomy (NCBI): domain Eukaryota; kingdom Metazoa; phylum Arthropoda; class Insecta; order Odonata; family Petaluridae; genus Uropetala; species Uropetala carovei. The sequence goes on along the minus strand of JAXCHB010000127.1, from coordinate 6,332,657 downwards.
AAATTTTTTTTCAAAATTTTTTTCGAAAATTTTTTTCGAAAATTTTTTTCAAAATTTTTTTCGAAAATTTTTTTCAAAATTTTTTTCAAAATTTTTTTTCGAAAATTTTTTTCAAAATTTTTTTCAAAAATTTTTTTCAAAATTTTTTTCGAAATTTTTTTTCAAATTTTTTTTCAAAAATTTTTTTCAAAATTTTTTTCGAAAATTTTTTTTCAAAATTTTTTTCGAAAATTTTTTTCCAAATTTATTTCGAAATTTTTTTTCGAAAATTTTTTTCAAAATTTTTTTCGAAAATTTTTTTCAAAATTTTTTTTGAAAATTTTTTTCAAAATTTTTTTCGAAAATTTTTTTCGAAAATTTTTTTAAAAAATTTTTTTCGAAAATTTTTTCGAAAATTTTTTTCAAAATTTTTTTCGAAAATTTTTTTCAAAATTTTTTTCGAATATTTTTTTTTAAAATTTTTTTTCAAATTTTTTTTGAAAATTTTTTTTGAAAATTTTTTTCAAAATTTTTTTCGAAAATATTTTTTCAAAATTTTATTCGAGAATTTTTTTCGAAAATTTTTTTTAAAAATTTTTTTCGAAAATTTTTTTAAAAATTTTTTTCGAAATTTTTTTCGAAAATTTTTTTCGAAATTTTTTTTTCCAAATTTTTTTCGAAAATTTTTTTTCGAAATTTTTTTTCGAAAATTTTTTTTAAAAATTTTTTTTCAAATTTTTTTTAAAAATTTTTTTCGAAAATTTTTTTTCAAAATTTTTTTCGAGAATTTTTTTCGAAACTTTTTATTCAAAATTTTTTTCGAAAATTTTTTTTCGAAAATTTTTTTCAAAATTTTTTTTCAAAATTTTTTTCAAAATTTTTTTCGAAAATTTTTTTCAAATTTTTTTTCGAAAATTTTTTTCGAAAATTTTTTTCGAAAATTTTTTTTCAAAATTTTTTTCGAAAATTTTTTTCAAAATTTTTTTCGAAAATTTTTTTCGAAAATTTTTTTCAAAATTTTTTTCGAAAATTTTTTTCGAAATTTTTTTCGAAATTTTTTTCAAAAATTTTTTTCGAAAATTTTTTTCGAAATTTTTTTCGAAATTTTTTTCGAAAATTTTTTTCGAAATTTTTTTTTCAAATTTTTTTCGAAATTTTTTTTTCAAAATGTTTTTCAAAATTTTTTTTCAAAATTTTTTTCGAAAATTTTTTTTAAAAATTTTTTTCGATATTTTTTTTCAAAATTTTTTTTGAAAATTTTTTTCAAAAATTTTTTTCGGAAAATTTTTTTCGAAAATTTTTTTCGGAAAATTTTTTTAAAAAATTTTTTTCGAAAATTTTTTTTCAAAATTTTTTTAAAAATTTTTTTTTCAAATTTTTTTAAAAATTTTTTTTTCAAATTTTTTTCAAAATTTTTTTCGAAAATTTTTTTCAAAATTTTTTTTGAAAATGTTTTTCGAAAATTTTTTTCAAAATTTTTTTCAAAAATTTTTTTCAAAATTTTTTTTCAAAATTTTTTTCGAAATTTTTTTTCAAATTTTATTTCAAAAATTTTTTTCAAAATTTTTTTCGAAAATTTTTTTTCAAAATGTTTTTTCAAAATTTTTTTCGAAAATTTTTTTCAAAATTTTTTCGAAAATTTTTTTCGAAATTTTATTCAAAATTTTTCTCGAAAATTTTTTTCGAAAATTTTTTTCGAAATTTTTTTCGAAAATTTTTTTTCAAAATTTTTTTCAAAATTTTTTTCGAAAATTTTCGAAAATTTTTTTAAAAAATTTTTTTCCAAAATTTTTTTTAAAAAATTTTTTCGAAAATTTTTTTAAAAAATTTTTTAAAAAAATTTTTTTAAAAATTTTTTTTCAAAATTTTTTTCAAAATTTTTTTCGAAAATTTTTTTTCAAAATTTTTTTCGAGAATTTTTTTCGAAAATTTTTTTTCAAAATTTTTTTCGAAAATTTTTTTTCGAAAATTTTTTTCGAAAATTTTTTTCAAAATTTTTTTTCAAAATTTTTTTTCAAAATTTTTTTCAAAATTATTTTCGAAAATTTTTTTAAAAAATTTTTTTAAAATTTTTTTTCGAAAATTTTTTAAAAAAATTTTTTTAAAAATTTTTTTTCAAAATTTTTTTCAAAATTTTTTTGGAAAATTTTTTTTCAAATTTTTTTCAAAATTTTTTTCGAAAATTTTTTTCGAAAATTTTTTTCGAAATTTTTTTCGAATTTTTTTTCGAAAATTTTTTTCGAAATTTTTTTTTCAAATTTTTTTCAAAAATTTTTTTTTAAAATTTTTTTCGAAATTTTTTTCGAAAATTTTTTTCGAAATTTTTTTTTCAAATTTTTTTCGAAAATTTTTTTTCAAAATTTTTTTCAAAATTTTTTTCAAAATTTTTTTCGAAAATTCTTTTCGGAAAATTTTTTTTAAAAATTTTTTTTCAAATTTTTTTTGAAAATTTTTTTTGAAATTTTTTTTCAAAATTTTTTTTGAAATTTTTTTTCAAAATTTTTTTCGAAAATTTTTTTCAAAATTTTTTCGAAAATTTTTTTCGAAATTTTATTCAAAATTTTTCTCGAAAATTTTTTTCGAAAATTTTTTTCGAAATTTTTTTCGAAAATTTTTTTTCAAAATTTTTTTCAAAATTTTTTTCGAAAATTTTGAAAATTTTTTTAAAAAATTTTTTTCCAAAATTTTTTTTAAAAAATTTTTTCGAAAATTTTTTTAAAAAATTTTTTTAAAAATTTTTTTCGAAAATTTTTTTAAAAAATTTTTTTAAAAATTTTTTTTCAAAATTTTTTTCAAAATTTTTTTCGAAAATTTTCGAAAATTTTTTTAAAAAATTTTTTTCCAAAATTTTTTTTAAAAAATTTTCTTTGAAAATTTTTTTCGAAAATTTTTTTCAAAATTTTTTTCGAAAATTTTTTTCGAAATTTTTTTCGAAAATTTTTTTCAAAATTTTTTTTCAAAATTTTTTTTCAAATTTTTTTCGAAAATTTTTTTCGAAATTTTTTTCGAAAATTTTCGAAAATTTTTTTCGAAATTTTTTTTTCAAATTTTTTTTCAACATTTTTTTTCAAAATTTTTTTCAAAATTTTTTTCAAAATTTTTTTCGAAATTTTTTTTCAAATTTTTTTTCAAAATTTTTTTTCCAAATTTTTTTCGAAATTTTTTTTTCAAAATTTTTTTTCAAATTTTTTTCAAAATTTTTTTCGAAAATTTTTTTCGAAAATTTTTTTCGAAAATTTTTTTCGAAATTTTTTTCAAAATTTTTTTCAAAATTTTTTTTTCAAATTTTTTTTCAAAATTTTTTTCGAAAATTTTTTTTGAAAATTTTTTTTGAAAATTTTTTCGAAAATTTTTTTAAAATTTTTTTTTCAAATTTTTTTTCAAAATTTTTTTTTCAAATTTTTTTCAAAATTTTTTTCGAAATTTTTTTTCAAATTTTTTTCGAAAATTTTTTTTCAAAATGTTTTTCAAAAATTTTTTTCAAAATTTTTTTCGAAATTTTTTTTCAAATTTTTTTTCAAAAATTTTTTTCAAAATTTTTTTCGAAATTTTTTTTTCAAAATTTTTTTTCAAAATTTTTTTCGAAAATTTTTTTCAAAATTTTTTTCGAAAATTTTTTTCGAAATTTTTTTCAAAATTTTTCTCGAAAATTTTTTCGAAAATTTTTTTTAAAAATTTTTTCGAAAATTTTTTTCAAAATTTTTTTTGAAAATTTTTTTCAAAATTTTTTTCGAAAATTTTTTTCGAAAATTTTTTTTAAAAATTTTTTTCGAAAATTTTTTTTCAAAATTTTTTTCAAAATTTTTTTCGAAAATTTTTTTCAAAATTTTTTTCGAAAATTTTTTTTAAAAATTTTTTTTCAAATTTTTTTTGAAAATTTTTTTTGAAATTTTTTTTCAAAATTTTTTTTCAAAATTTTTTTCGAAAATTTTTTTCAAAATTTTTTCGAAAATTTTTTTCGAAATTTTATTCAAAATTTTTCTCGAAAATTTTTTTCGAAAATTTTTTTCGAAAATTTTTTTTCAAAATTTTTTTCAAAATTTTTTTCGAAAATTTTCGAAAATTTTTTTAAAAAATTTTTTTCCAAAATTTTTTTTAAAAAATTTTTTCGAAAATTTTTTAAAAAAATTTTTTTCGAAAATTTTTTTCGAAAATTTTTTTTCAAAATTTTTTTCGAGAATTTTTTTCGAAAATTTTTTTTCAAAATTTTTTTCGAAAATTTTTTTTCGAAAATTTTTTTCGAAAATTTTTTTCAAAATTTTTTTTCAAAATTTTTTTTCAAAATTTTTTTTAAAATTTTTTTCGAAAATTTTTTTAAAAAATTTTTTTAAAAATTTTTTTTCAAAATTTTTTTCAAAATTTTTTTCGAAAATTTTTTAAAAAAATTTTTAAAATTTTTTTTCAAAATTTTTTTCAAAATTTTTTTCGAAAATTTTTTTTCAAAATTTTTTTCGAGAATTTTTTTCGAAAATTTTTTTTCAAAATTTTTTTCGAAAATTTTTTTTCGAAAATTTTTTTCAATTTTTTTTTCGAAAATTTTTTTCAAAATTTTTTTCGAAAATTTTTTTTCAAAATTTTTTTGGAAAATTTTTTTTCAAATTTTTTTCAAAATTTTTTTCGAAAATTTTTTTCGAAATTTTTTTCGAAAATTTTTTTCGAAATTTTTTTCGAAATTTTTTTCGAAAATTTTTTTCGAAATTTTTTTTTCAAATTTTTTTCAAAAATTTTTTTTAAAAATTTTTTTCGAAATTTTTTTCGAAAATTTTTTTCGAAATTTTTTTCGAAAATTTTTTTCGAAAATTTTTTTTCAAAATTTTTTTCAAAATTTTTTTCGAAAATTTTTTTCAAAATTTTTTTCGAAAATTCTTTTCGGAAAATTTTTTTTAAAAATTTTTTTCGAAAATTTTTTTTCAAAATTTTTTTCGAAAATTTTTTTCAAAATTTTTTTTGAAAATTTTTTTCGAAAATTTTTTTCGAAATTTTTTTCAAGAATTTTTTTCGAAACTTTTTTTTCAAAATTTTTTTCAAAAATTTTTTTTCGAAAATTTTTCTCAAAAATTTTTTTCAAAATTTTTTTCGAAATTTTTTTTCAAATTTTTTTCGAAAATTTTTTTTCAAAATGTTTTTCAAAAATTTTTTTCAAAATTTTTTTCGAAATTTTTTTTCAAATTTTTTTTCAAAAATTTTTTTCAAAATTTTTTTCGAAAATTTTTTTTCAAAATTTTTTTTTAAATTTTTTTCGAAAATTTTTTTCATAATTTTTTTTGAAAATTTTTTTCGAAATTTTTTTCAAAATTTTTCTCGAAAATTTTTTCGAAAATTTTTTTTAAAAATTTTTTCGAAAATTTTTTTTCAAAATTTTTTTAAAAATTTTTTTTTCAAATTTTTTTTCAAAATTTTTTTCGAAAATTTTTTTCAAAATTTTTTTCGAAAATTTTTTTCAAAATTTTTTTCGAAAATTTTTTTCAAATTTTTTTTTGAAAATTTTTTTCGAAATTTTTTTTCAAATTTTTTTTCAAATTTTTTTTCGAAAATTTTTTTCGAAATTTTTTTCGAAAATTTTTTTCGAAATTTTTTTTTCAAATTTTTTTCGAAAATTTTTTTTCAAAATTTTTTTCAAAATTTTTTTCGAAAATTTTTTTTCAAAATTTTTTTTGAAAATTTTTTTCGAAAATTTTTTTTCAAAATTTTTTTCGAAAATTTTTTTTCGAAAATTTTTTTCGAAAATTTTTTTCAAAATTTTTTTCGAAAATTTTTTTCAAATTTTTTTTCGAAAATTTTTTTCAAAATTTTTTTCGAAAATTTTTTTTCAAAATTTTTTTCGAAAATTTTTTTCAAATTTTTTTTTCAAAATTTTTTTCGAAAATTTTTTTTCAAAATTTTTTTTGAAAATTTTTTTCGAAAATTTTTTTCGAAATTTTTTTCGAAAATTTTTTTTTTAATTTTTTTTTCAAAATTTTTTTCAAAATTTTTTTCGAAAATTTTTTTAAAAAATTTTTTTTCAAATTTTTTTTCAAAATTTTTTTCGAAATTTTTTTCGAAAATTTTTTTCGAAATTTTTTTCGAAAATTTTTTTCGAAATTTTTTTCGAAAATTTTTTTCGAAATTTTTTTTTCAAATTTTTTTCGAAAATTTTTTTTTCAAATTTTTTTCAAAATTTTTTTCGAAAATTTTTTTCAAAATTTTTTTCGAAAATTTTCTTCGCAACATTTTTTTAAAAAATTTTTTTCGAAAATTTTTTTTAAAAATTTTTTTCGAAAATTTTTTTCGAAAGTTTTTTCGAAAATTTTTTTCAAAATTTTTTTCGGAAAATTTTTTTAAAAAATTTTTTTCGAAAATTTTTTTTCAAAATTTTTTTAAAAAAGTTTTTTTTCAAATTTTTTTTCAAAATTTTTTTCGAAAATTTTTTTCGAAAATTTTTTTCAAAATTATTTTCGAAAATTTTTTTCAAAATTTTTTTTGAAAATTTTTTTCAAAATTTTTTTCGAAATTTTTTTTTCAAATTTATTTCGAAATTTTTTTTTCAAAATTTTTTTCGAAAATTTTTTTTCAAATTTTTTTCAAAATTTTTTTCGAAAATTTTTTTCGAAATTTTTTACAAAATTTTTCTCGAAAATTTTTTTCAAAATTTTTTTCGAAAATTTTTTTCAAAATTTTTTTTGAAAATTTTTTTCAAAATTTTTTTCGAAAATTTTTTTCGAAAATTTTTTTCGAAAATTTTTTTAAAAAATTTTTTTCGAAAATTTTTTCGAAAATTTTTTTCAAAATTTTTTTCGAAAATTTTTTTCAAAATTTTTTTCGAAAATTTTTTTTAAAAATTTTTTTTCAAATTTTTTTTGAAAATTTTTTTTGAAAATTTTTTTCAAAGTTTTTTTCGAAAATTTTTTCGAAAATTTTTTTCGAATTTTTTTTTCGAAAATATTTTTCGAAATTTTTTTTGCAAATTTTTTTCGGAAATTTTTTTTTTAATTTTTTTCAAAATTTTTTTCGAAAATTTTTTTAAAAAATTTTTTTCAAAATTTTTTTTCAAAATTTTTTTTCAAAATTTTTTTAAAAATTTTTTTCGAAAATTTTTTAAAAAATTTTTTTTAAAAATTTTTTTTCAAAATTTTTTTCAAAATTTTTTTCGAAAATTTTTTTTCAAAATTTTTTTCGAGAATTTTTTTCGAAAATTTTTTTTCAAAATTTTTTTCGAAAATTTTTTTTCGAAAATTTTTTTCAATTTTTTTTTCGAAAATTTTTTTCAAAATTTTTTTCGAAAATTTTTTTTCAAAATTTTTTTGGAAATTTTTTTTCAAATTTTTTTCAAAATTTTTTTCGAAAATTTTTTTCGAAATTTTTTTCGAAAATTTTTTTCGAAATTTTTTTCGAAATTTTTTTCGAAAATTTTTTTCGAAATTTTTTTTTCAAATTTTTTTCAAAAATTTTTTTTTAAAATTTTTTTCGAAATTTTTTTCGAAAATTTTTTTCGAAATTTTTTTTTCAAATTTTTTTCGAAAATTTTTTTTCAAAATTTTTTTCAAAATTTTTTTCGAAAATTTTTTTCAAAATTTTTTTCGAAAATTCTTTTCGGAAAATTTTTTTTAAAAATTTTTTTCGAAAATTTTTTTTCAAAATTTTTTTCGAAAATTTTTTTCAAAATTTTTTTTGAAAATTTTTTTCGAAAATTTTTTTCAAAATTTTTTTCGAAAATTTTTTTCGAAATTTTTTTCGAAAATTTTTTTCGAAATTTTTTTCGAGAATTTTTTTCGAAACTTTTTTTTCAAAATTTTTTTCGAAAATTTTTTTTCGAAAATTTTTCTCAAAAATTTTTTTCAAAATTTTTTTTCAAAATTTTTTTCGAAAATTTTTTTCAAATTTTTTTTCGAAAATTTTTTTTAAAATTTTTTTTCAAAATTTTTTTTCAAATTTTTTTCGAAAATTTTTTTCGAAATTTTTTTCGAAAATTTTCGAAAATTTTTTTCGAAATTTTTTTTTCAAATTTTTTTTCAACATTTTTTTTCAAAATTTTTTTCAAAATTTTTTTCAAAATTTTTTTCGAAATTTTTTTTCAAATTTTTTTTCAAAAATTTTTTTCCAAATTTTTTTCGAAATTTTTTTTTCAAATTTTTTTTTCAAATTTTTTTCAAAATTTTTTTCGAAAATTTTTTTCGAAAATTTTTTTCGAAAATTTTTTTCGAAAATTTTTTTCGAAATTTTTTTCAAAATTTTTTTCAAAATTTTTTTCGAAAATTTTTTTTCAAAATTTTTTTCGAAAATTTTTTTTGAAAATTTTTTTTGAAAATTTTTTCGAAAATTTTTTTAAAATTTTTTTTTCAAATTTTTTTTCAAAATTTTTTTTTCAAATTTTTTTCAAAATTTTTTTCGAAATTTTTTTTCAAATTTTTTTCGAAAATTTTTTTTCAAAATGTTTTTCAAAAATTTTTTTCAAAATTTTTTTCGAAATTTTTTTTCAAATTTTTTTTCAAAAATTTTTTTCAAAATTTTTTTCGAAAATTTTTTTTCAAAATTTTTTTTCAAAATTTTTTTCGAAAATTTTTTTCAAAATTTTTTTCGAAATTTTTTTCAAAATTTTTCTCGAAAATTTTTTCGAAAATTTTTTTTAAAAATTTTTTCGAAAATTTTTTTCAAAATTTTTTTTGAAAATTTTTTTCAAAATTTTTTTCGAAAATTTTTTTCGAAAATTTTTTTTAAAAATTTTTTTCGAAAATTTTTTTTCAAAATTTTTTTCAAAATTTTTTTCGAAAATTTTTTTCAAAATTTTTTTCGAAAATTTTTTTTAAAAATTTTTTTTCAAATTTTTTTTGAAAATTTTTTTTGAAATTTTTTTTCAAAATTCTTTTTCAAAATTTTTTTCGAAAATTTTTTTCAAAATTTTTTCGAAAATTTTTTTCGAAATTTTATTCAAAATTTTTCTCGAAAATTTTTTTCGAAAATTTTTTTCGAAATTTTTTTCGAAAATTTTTTTTCAAAATTTTTTTCAAAATTTTTTTCGAAAATTTTCGAAAATTTTTTTAAAAAATTTTTTTCCAAAATTTTTTTTAAAAAATTTTTTCGAAAATTTTTTAAAAAAATTTTTTTCGAAAATTTTTTTTCAAAATTTTTTTCGAGAATTTTTTTCGAAAATTTTTTTTCAAAATTTTTTTTCAAAATTTTTTTCGAGAATTTTTTTCGAAAATTTTTTTCGAAAATTTTTTTTCGAAAATTTTTTTCGAAAATTTTTTTCAAAATTTTTTTTCAAAATTTTTTTTCAAAATTTTTTTTAAAATTTTTTTCGAAAATTTTTTTAAAAAATTTTTTTAAAAATTTTTTTTTAAAATTTTTTTCAAAATTTTTTTCGAAAATTTTTTTTCAAAATTTTTTTTCAAAATTTTTTTCGAGAATTTTTTTCGAAAATTTTTTTTCGAAAATTTTTTTTCAAAATTTTTTTGGTAATTTTTTTTCAAATTTTTTTCAAAATTTTTTTCGAAAATTTTTTTCGAAATTTTTTTCGAAAATTTTTTTCGAAATTTTTTTCGAAATTTTTTTCGAAAATTTTTTTCGAAATTTTTTTTTCAAATTTTTTTCAAAAATTTTTTTTAAAAATTTTTTTCGAAATTTTTTTCGAAAATTTTTTTCGAAATTTTTTTTTCAAATTTTTTTCGAAAATTTTTTTCAAAATTTTTTTCGAAAATTTTTTTTAAAATTTTTTTCGAAAATTCTTTTCGGAAAATTTTTTTTAAAAATTTTTTTCGAAAATTTTTTTTCAAAATTTTTTTCGAAAATTTTTTTCAAAATTTTTTTTGAAAATTTTTTTCGAAAATTTTTTTCAAAATTTTTTTCAAAATTTTTTTCGAAAATTTTTTTCGAAATTTTTTTCGAAAATTTTTTTCGAAATTTTTTTCGAGAATTTTTTTCGAAACTTTTTTTTCAAAATTTTTTTCGAAAATTTTTTTTCGAAAATTTTTCTCAAAAATTTTTTTCAAAATTTTTTTTCAAAATTTTTTTCGAAATTTTTTTTTCAAATTTTTTTCAAAATTTTTTTCGAAATTTTTTTTCAAATTTTTTTCGAAAATTTTTTTTCAAAATGTTTTTCAAAATTTTTTTTCAAAATTTTTTTCGAAATTTTTTTTCAAATTTTTTTTCAAAAATTTTTTTCAAAATTTTTTTCGAAATTTTTTTTTCAAAATTTTTTTTCAAAATTTTTTTCGAAAATTTTTTTCAAAATTTTTTTCGAAAATTTTTTTCGAAATTTTTTTCAAAATTTTTCTCGAAAATTTTTTCGAAAATTTTTTTTAAAAATTTTTTCGAAAATTTTTTTTCAAAATTTTTTTAAAAAATTTTTTTTCAAATTTTTTTTCAAAATTTTTTTCGAAAATTTTTTTCAAAATTTTTTTCGAAAATTTTTTTCAAAATTTTTTTCGAAAATTTTTTTCAAATTTTTTTTTGAAAATTTTTTTCGAAATTTTTTTTCAAATTTTTTTTCAAATTTTTTGTCGAAAATTTTTTTCGAAATTTTTTTCGAAAATTTTTTTCGAAATTTTTTTTTCAAATTTTTTTCGAAAATTTTTTTTTCAAAATTTTTTTCAAAATTTTTTTCGAAAATTTTTTTCGAAAATTTTTTTAAAAAATTTTTTTTAAAATTTTTTTTCAAAATTTTTTTCGAAATTTTTTTTTCAAAATTTTTTTTGAAAATTTTTTTCGAAAATTTTTTTTCAAAATTTTTTTCGAAAATTTTTTTTCGAAAATTTTTTTCGAAAATTTTTTTCGAAAATTTTTTTCAAAATTTTTTTCGAAAATTTTTTTCAAATTTTTTTTCGAAAATTTTTTTCAAAATTTTTTTCGAAAATTTTTTTTCAAAATTTTTTTCGAAAATTTTTTTCAAATTTTTTTTCAAAATTTTTTTCGAAAATTTTTTTTCAAAATTTTTTTTGAAAATTTTTTTCGAAAATTTTTTTCGAAATTTTTTTCGAAAATTTTTTTTTTAAATTTTTTTTCAAAATTTTTTTCAAAATTTTTTTCGAAAATTTTTTTTAAAAATTTTTTTTCAAATTTTTTTTCAAAATTTTTTTTGAAAATTTTTTTCGAAAATTTTTTTCAAAATTTTTTTCGAAAATTTTTTTCAAAATTTTTTTCGAAAATTTTTTTCAAAATTTTTTTCGAAATTTTTTTCGAAAATTTTTTTCGAAATTTTTTTCGAAAATTTTTTTCGAAATTTTTTTCGAAAATTTTTTTCGAAATTTTTTTTTCAAATTTTTTTCGAAAATTTTTTTTTCAAATTTTTTTCAAAATTTTTTTCGAAAATTTTTTTCGAAAATTTTTTTCAAAATTGTTTTCGAAAATTTTCTTCGCAACATTTTTTTAAAAAATTTTTTTCGAAAATTTTTTTTCAAAATTTTTTTCGAACGTTCTTTCGAAAATTTTTTTCAAAATTTTTTTCGGAAAATTTTTTTAAAAAATTTTTTTCGAAAATTTTTTTTCAAAATTTTTTTAAAAAAGTTTTTTTTCAAATTTTTTTTCAAAATTTTTTTCGAAAATTTTTTTCGAAAATTTTTTTCAAAAATTTTTTTCAAAATTTTTTTCGAAAATTTTTTTCAAAATTTTTTTGGAAAATTTTTTTCAAAATTTTTTTCGAAATTTTTTTTTCAAATTTATTTCGAAATTTTTTTTTCAAAATTTTTTTCGAAAATTTTTTTCCAAATTTTTTTCAAAATTTTTTTCGAAAATTTTTTTCGAAATTTTTTACAAAATTTTTCTCGAAAATTTTTTTCAAAATTTTTTTCGAAAATTTTTTTCAAAATTTTTTTTGAAAATTTTTTTCAAAATTTTTTTCGAAAATTTTTTTTAAAAATTTTTTTCGAAAATTTTTTTTCAAAATTTTTTCAAAATTTTTTTCGAAAATTTTTTTCAAAATTTTTTTCGAAAATTTTTTTTAAAAATTTTTTTTCAAATTTTTTTTGAAAATTTTTTTTGAAAATTTTTTTCAGTTTTTTTCGAAAATTTTTTCGAAAATTTTTTTCGAATTTTTTTTTCGAAAATATTTTTCGAAATTTTTTTTGCAAATTTTTTTCGGAAATTTTTTTTTTAATTTTTTTCAAAATTTTTTTCGAAAATTTTTTTAAAAAATTTTTTTTCAAATTTTTTTTCAAAATTTTTTTCAAATTTTTTTCGAAAATTTTTTTTCAAAATTTTTTTCGAAATTTTTTTTCGAAAATTTTTTTCGAAAGTTTTTTCTAAAATTTTTTTCGGAAAATTTTTTTAAAAAATTTTTTTCGAAAATTTTTTTTCAAAATTTTTTTCAAAATTTTTTTCGAAAATTTTTTTAAAAAATTTTTTTTCAAATTTTTTTTTCAAAATTTTTTTTCAAAATTTTTTTTGAAAATTTTTTTCGAAAATTTTTTTCAAAATTTTTTTCGAAAATTTTTTTCGAAAATTTTTTTCAAAATTTTTTTCAAAATTTTTTTAGAAAATTTTTTTCAAAATTTTTTTCGAAATTTTTTTTCAAATTTTTTTCGAAAATTTTTTTTCAAAATGTTTTTCAAAAATTTTTTTCAAAATTTTTTTCGAAATTTTTTTTCAAATTTTTTTTCAAAAATTTTTTTCAAAATTTTTTTCGAAAATTTTTTTTCAAAATTTTTTTTTAAATTTTTTTCGAAAATTTTTTTCATAATTTTTTTTGAAAATTTTTTTCGAAATTTTTTTCAAAATTTTTCTCGAAAATTTTTTCGAAAATTTTTTTTAAAAATTTTTTCGAAAATTTTTTTTCAAAATTTTTTTAAAAATTTTTTTTTCAAATTTTTTTTCAAAATTTTTTTCGAAAATTTTTTTCAAAATTTTTTTCGAAAATTTTTTTCAAAATTTTTTTCGAAAATTTTTTTCAAATTTTTTTTTGAAAATTTTTTTCGAAATTTTTTTTCAAATTTTTTTTCAAATTTTTTTTCGAAAATTTTTTTCGAAATTTTTTTCGAAAATTTTTTTCGAAATTTTTTTTTCAAATTTTTTTCGAAAATTTTTTTTCAAAATTTTTTTCAAAATTTTTTTCGAAAATTTTTTTTCAAAATTTTTTTTGAAAATTTTTTTCGAAAATTTTTTTTCAAAATTTTTTTCGAAAATTTTTTTTCGAAAATTTTTTTCGAAAATTTTTTTCAAAATTTTTTTCGAAAATTTTTTTCAAATTTTTTTTCGAAAATTTTTTTCAAAATTTTTTTCGAAAATTTTTTTTCAAAATTTTTTTCGAAAATTTTTTTCAAATTTTTTTTTCAAAATTTTTTTCGAAAATTTTTTTTCAAAATTTTTTTTGAAAATTTTTTTCGAAAATTTTTTTCGAAATTTTTTTCGAAAATTTTTTTTTTAATTTTTTTTTCAAAATTTTTTTCAAAATTTTTTTCGAAAATTTTTTTAAAAAATTTTTTTTCAAATTTTTTTTCAAAATTTTTTTCGAAATTTTTTTCGAAAATTTTTTTCGAAATTTTTTTCGAAAATTTTTTTCGAAATTTTTTTCGAAAATTTTTTTCGAAATTTTTTTTTCAAATTTTTTTCGAAAATTTTTTTTTCAAATTTTTTTCAAAATTTTTTTCGAAAATTTTTTTCAAAATTTTTTTCGAAAATTTTCTTCGCAACATTTTTTTAAAAAATTTTTTTCGAAAATTTTTTTTAAAAATTTTTTTCGAAAATTTTTTTCGAAAGTTTTTTCGAAAATTTTTTTCAAAATTTTTTTCGGAAAATTTTTTTAAAAAATTTTTTTCGAAAATTTTTTTTCAAAATTTTTTTAAAAAAGTTTTTTTTCAAATTTTTTTTCAAAATTTTTTTCGAAAATTTTTTTCGAAAATTTTTTTCAAAATTATTTTCGAAAATTTTTTTCAAAATTTTTTTTGAAAATTTTTTTCAAAATTTTTTTCGAAATTTTTTTTTCAAATTTATTTCGAAATTTTTTTTTCAAAATTTTTTTCGAAAATTTTTTTTCAAATTTTTTTCAAAATTTTTTTCGAAAATTTTTTTCGAAATTTTTTACAAAATTTTTCTCGAAAATTTTTTTCAAAATTTTTTTCGAAAATTTTTTTCAAAATTTTTTTTGAAAATTTTTTTCAAAATTTTTTTCGAAAATTTTTTTCGAAAATTTTTTTCGAAAATTTTTTTAAAAAATTTTTTTCGAAAATTTTTTCGAAAATTTTTTTCAAAATTTTTTTCGAAAATTTTTTTCAAAATTTTTTTCGAAAATTTTTTTTAAAAATTTTTTTTCAAATTTTTTTTGAAAATTTTTTTTGAAAATTTTTTTCAAAGTTTTTTTCGAAAATTTTTTCGAAAATTTTTTTCGAATTTTTTTTTCGAAAATATTTTTCGAAATTTTTTTTGCAAATTTTTTTCGGAAATTTTTTTTTTAATTTTTTTCAAAATTTTTTTCGAAAATTTTTTTAAAAAATTTTTTTCAAAATTTTTTTTCAAAATTTTTTTTCAAAATTTTTTTAAAAATTTTTTTCGAAAATTTTTTAAAAAATTTTTTTTAAAAATTTTTTTTCAAAATTTTTTTCAAAATTTTTTTCGAAAATTTTTTTTCAAAATTTTTTTCGAGAATTTTTTTCGAAAATTTTTTTTCAAAATTTTTTTCGAAAATTTTTTTTCGAAAATTTTTTTCAATTTTTTTTTCGAAAATTTTTTTCAAAATTTTTTTCGAAAATTTTTTTTCAAAATTTTTTTGGAAATTTTTTTTCAAATTTTTTTCAAAATTTTTTTCGAAAATTTTTTTCGAAATTTTTTTCGAAAATTTTTTTCGAAATTTTTTTCGAAATTTTTTTCGAAAATTTTTTTCGAAATTTTTTTTTCAAATTTTTTTCAAAAATTTTTTTTTTAAATTTTTTTCGAAATTTTTTTCGAAAATTTTTTTCGAAATTTTTTTTTCAAATTTTTTTCGAAAATTTTTTTTCAAAATTTTTTTCAAAATTTTTTTCGAAAATTTTTTTCAAAATTTTTTTCGAAAATTCTTTTCGGAAAATTTTTTTTAAAAATTTTTTTCGAAAATTTTTTTTCAAAATTTTTTTCGAAAATTTTTTTCAAAATTTTTTTTGAAAATTTTTTTCGAAAATTTTTTTCAAAATTTTTTTCGAAAATTTTTTTCGAAATTTTTTTCGAAAATTTTTTTCGAAATTTTTTTCGAGAATTTTTTTCGAAACTTTTTTTTCAAAATTTTTTTCGAAAATTTTTTTTCGAAAATTTTTCTCAAAAATTTTTTTCAAAATTTTTTTTCAAAATTTTTTTCGAAAATTTTTTTCAAATTTTTTTTCGAAAATTTTTTTTAAAATTTTTTTTCAAAATTTTTTTTCAAATTTTTTTCGAAAATTTTTTTCGAAATTTTTTTCGAAAATTTTCGAAAATTTTTTTCGAAATTTTTTTTTCAAATTTTTTTTCAACATTTTTTTTCAAAATTTTTTTCAAAATTTTTTTCAAAATTTTTTTCGAAATTTTTTTTCAAATTTTTTTTCAAAAATTTTTTTCCAAATTTTTTTCGAAATTTTTTTTTCAAATTTTTTTTTCAAATTTTTTTCAAAATTTTTTTCGAAAATTTTTTTCGAAAATTTTTTTCGAAAATTTTTTTCGAAAATTTTTTTCGAAATTTTTTTCAAAATTTTTTTCAAAATTTTTTTCGAAAATTTTTTTTCAAAATTTTTTTCGAAAATTTTTTTTGAAAATTTTTTTTGAAAATTTTTTCGAAAATTTTTTTAAAATTTTTTTTTCAAATTTTTTTTCAAAATTTTTTTTTCAAATTTTTTTCAAAATTTTTTTCGAAATTTTTTTTCAAATTTTTTTCGAAAATTTTTTTTCAAAATGTTTTTCAAAAATTTTTTTCAAAATTTTTTTCGAAATTTTTTTTCAAATTTTTTTTCAAAAATTTTTTTCAAAATTTTTTTCGAAAATTTTTTTTCAAAATTTTTTTTCAAAATTTTTTTCGAAAATTTTTTTCAAAATTTTTTTCGAAATTTTTTTCAAAATTTTTCTCGAAAATTTTTTCGAAAATTTTTTTTAAAAATTTTTTCGAAAATTTTTTTCAAAATTTTTTTTGAAAATTTTTTTCAAAATTTTTTTCGAAAATTTTTTTCGAAAATTTTTTTTAAAAATTTTTTTCGAAAATTTTTTTTCAAAATTTTTTTCAAAATTTTTTTCGAAAATTTTTTTCAAAATTTTTTTCGAAAATTTTTTTTAAAAATTTTTTTTCAAATTTTTTTTGAAAATTTTTTTTGAAATTTTTTTTCAAAATTTTTTTTCAAAATTTTTTTCGAAAATTTTTTTCAAAATTTTTTCGAAAATTTTTTTCGAAATTTTATTCAAAATTTTTCTCGAAAATTTTTTTCGAAAATTTTTTTCGAAATTTTTTTCGAAAATTTTTTTTCAAAATTTTTTTCAAAATTTTTTTCGAAAATTTTCGAAAATTTTTTTAAAAAATTTTTTTCCAAAATTTTTTTTAAAAAATTTTTTCGAAAATTTTTTAAAAAAATTTTTTTCGAAAATTTTTTTTCAAAATTTTTTTCGAGAATTTTTTTCGAAAATTTTTTTTCAAAATTTTTTTTCAAAATTTTTTTCGAGAATTTTTTTCGAAAATTTTTTTCGAAAATTTTTTTTCGAAAATTTTTTTCGAAAATTTTTTTCAAAATTTTTTTTCAAAATTTTTTTTCAAAATTTTTTTTAAAATTTTTTTCGAAAATTTTTTTAAAAAATTTTTTTAAAAATTTTTTTTTAAAATTTTTTTCAAAATTTTTTTCGAAAATTTTTTTTCAAAATTTTTTTTCAAAATTTTTTTCGAGAATTTTTTTCGAAAATTTTTTTTCGAAAATTTTTTTTCAAAATTTTTTTGGTAATTTTTTTTCAAATTTTTTTCAAAATTTTTTTCGAAAATTTTTTTCGAAATTTTTTTCGAAAATTTTTTTCGAAATTTTTTTCGAAATTTTTTTCGAAAATTTTTTTCGAAATTTTTTTTTCAAATTTTTTTCAAAAATTTTTTTTAAAAATTTTTTTCGAAATTTTTTTCGAAAATTTTTTTCGAAATTTTTTTTTCAAATTTTTTTCGAAAATTTTTTTCAAAATTTTTTTCGAAAATTTTTTTTAAAATTTTTTTCGAAAATTCTTTTCGGAAAATTTTTTTTAAAAATTTTTTTCGAAAATTTTTTTTCAAAATTTTTTTCGAAAATTTTTTTCAAAATTTTTTTTGAAAATTTTTTTCGAAAATTTTTTTCAAAATTTTTTTCAAAATTTTTTTCGAAAATTTTTTTCGAAATTTTTTTCGAAAATTTTTTTCGAAATTTTTTTCGAGAATTTTTTTCGAAACTTTTTTTTCAAAATTTTTTTCGAAAATTTTTTTTCGAAAATTTTTCTCAAAAATTTTTTTCAAAATTTTTTTTCAAAATTTTTTTCGAAATTTTTTTTTCAAATTTTTTTCAAAATTTTTTTCGAAATTTTTTTTCAAATTTTTTTCGAAAATTTTTTTTCAAAATGTTTTTCAAAATTTTTTTTCAAAATTTTTTTCGAAATTTTTTTTCAAATTTTTTTTCAAAAATTTTTTTCAAAATTTTTTTCGAAATTTTTTTTTCAAAATTTTTTTTCAAAATTTTTTTCGAAAATTTTTTTCAAAATTTTTTTCGAAAATTTTTTTCGAAATTTTTTTCAAAATTTTTCTCGAAAATTTTTTCGAAAATTTTTTTTAAAAATTTTTTCGAAAATTTTTTTTCAAAATTTTTTTAAAAAATTTTTTTTCAAATTTTTTTTCAAAATTTTTTTCGAAAATTTTTTTCAAAATTTTTTTCGAAAATTTTTTTCAAAATTTTTTTCGAAAATTTTTTTCAAATTTTTTTTTGAAAATTTTTTTCGAAATTTTTTTTCAAATTTTTTTTCAAATTTTTTGTCGAAAATTTTTTTCGAAATTTTTTTCGAAAATTTTTTTCGAAATTTTTTTTTCAAATTTTTTTCGAAAATTTTTTTTCAAAATTTTTTTCAAAATTTTTTTCGAAAATTTTTTTCGAAAATTTTTTTAAAAAATTTTTTTTAAAATTTTTTTTCAAAATTTTTTTCGAAATTTTTTTTTCAAAATTTTTTTTGAAAATTTTTTTCGAAAATTTTTTTTCAAAATTTTTTTCGAAAATTTTTTTTCGAAAATTTTTTTCGAAAATTTTTTTCAAAATTTTTTTCGAAAATTTTTTTCAAATTTTTTTTCGAAAATTTTTTTCAAAATTTTTTTCGAAAATTTTTTTTCAAAATTTTTTTCGAAAATTTTTTTCAAATTTTTTTTCAAAATTTTTTTCGAAAATTTTTTTTCAAAATTTTTTTTGAAAATTTTTTTCGAAAATTTTTTTCGAAAATTTTTTTCGAAATTTTTTTCGAAAATTTTTTTTTTAAATTTTTTTTCAAAATTTTTTTCAAAATTTTTTTCGAAAATTTTTTTTAAAAATTTTTTTTCAAATTTTTTTTCAAAATTTTTTTTGAAAATTTTTTTCGAAAATTTTTTTCAAAATTTTTTTCGAAAATTTTTTTCAAAATTTTTTTCGAAAATTTTTTTCAAAATTTTTTTCGAAATTTTTTTCGAAAATTTTTTTCGAAATTTTTTTCGAAAATTTTTTTCGAAATTTTTTTCGAAAATTTTTTTCGAAATTTTTTTTTCAAATTTTTTTCGAAAATTTTTTTTTCAAATTTTTTTCAAAATTTTTTTCGAAAATTTTTTTCGAAAATTTTTTTCAAAATTGTTTTCGAAAATTTTCTTCGCAACATTTTTTTAAAAAATTTTTTTCGAAAATTTTTTTTCAAAATTTTTTTCGAAAGTTCTTTCGAAAATTTTTTTCAAAATTTTTTTCGGAAAATTTTTTTAAAAAATTTTTTTCGAAAATTTTTTTTCAAAATTTTTTTAAAGAAGTTTTTTTTCAAATTTTTTTTCAAAATTTTTTTCGAAAATTTTTTTCGAAAATTTTTTTCAAAAATTTTTTTCAAAATTTTTTTCGAAAATTTTTTTCAAAATTTTTTTGGAAAATTTTTTTCAAAATTTTTTTCGAAATTTTTTTTTCAAATTTATTTCGAAATTTTTTTTTCAAAATTTTTTTCGAAAATTTTTTTCCAAATTTTTTTCAAAATTTTTTTCGAAAATTTTTTTCGAAATTTTTTACAAAATTTTTCTCGAAAATTTTTTTCAAAATTTTTTTCGAAAATTTTTTTCAAAATTTTTTTTGAAAATTTTTTTCAAAATTTTTTTCGAAAATTTTTTTTAAAAATTTTTTTCGAAAATTTTTTTTCAAAATTTTTTCAAAATTTTTTTCGAAAATTTTTTTCAAAATTTTTTTCGAAAATTTTTTTTAAAAATTTTTTTTCAACTTTTTTTTGAAAATTTTTTTCAGTTTTTTTCGAAAATTTTTTCGAAAGTTTTTTTTCGAATTTTTTTTTCGAAAATATTTTTCGAAATTTTTTTTGCAAATTTTTTTCGGAAATTTTTTTTTTAATTTTTTTCAAAATTTTTTTCGAAAATTTTTTTAAAAAATTTTTTTTCAAATTTTTTTTCAAAATTTTTTTCAAATTTTTTTCGAAAATTTTTTTTCAAAATTTTTTTCGAAATTTTTTTTCGAAAATTTTTTTCGAAAGTTTTTTCTAAAATTTTTTTCGGAAAATTTTTTTAAAAAATTTTTTTCGAAAATTTTTTTTCAAAATTTTTTTCAAAAATTCTTTTTCGAAAATTTTTTTAAAAAATTTTTTTTCAAATTTTTTTTTCAAAATTTTTTTTCAAAATTTTTTTTGAAAATTTTTTTCGAAAATTTTTTTCAAAATTTTTTTCGAAAATTTTTTTCGAAAATTTTTTTCAAAATTTTTTTCAAAATTTTTTTCGAAAATTTTTTTCGAAATTTTTTACAAAATTTTTCTCGAAAATTTTTTTCAAAATTTTTTTCGAAAATTTTTTTCAAAATTTTATTCGAAAATTTTTTTCAAATTTTTTTTCGAAAATTTTTTTCAAAATTTTTTTCGAAAATTTTTTTTCAAAATTTTTTTCGAAAATTTTTTTTCAAATTTTTTTCAAAATTTTTTTCGAAAATTTTTTTCAAAATTTTTTTCGAAAATTTTTTTCGAAAATTTTTTTTAAAAATTTTTTTTAAAAATTTTTTTTCAAAATTTTTTTCAAAATTTTTTTCGAAAATGTTTTTTAAAAATTTTTTTTCAAATTTTTTTTGAAAATTT
This sequence comes from Uropetala carovei, assembly GCA_036926305.1. Lineage (NCBI taxonomy): Eukaryota > Metazoa > Arthropoda > Insecta > Odonata > Petaluridae > Uropetala > Uropetala carovei. The sequence continues at coordinate 6,312,506 of JAXCHB010000127.1, read as the reverse complement.
TTTTGAAAATTTTTTTCGTAAATTTTTTTCAAAATTTTTTTCAAAAAATTTTTTCGAAATTTTTTTCGAAATTTTTTTCGAAAATTTTTTTCAGTTTTTTTGGAAAATTTTTTTTCAAAATTTTTTTCGAGAATTTTTTTCGAAAATTTTTTTCAAAATTTTTATCTAAAATTTTTTTCGAAAATTTTTTTCAAAATTTTTTTCGAAAATTTTTTTCAAAATTTTTTTTGAAAATTTTTTTCGAAATTTTTTTTGAAAATTTTTTTCGAAATTTTTTTTTCAAATTTTTTTCGAAAATTTTTTTTCAAAATTTTTTTCAAAAATTTTTTTCCAAATTTTTTTCAAAATTTTTTTCGAAAATTTTTTTCGAAATTTTTTACAAAATTTTTTCGAAAATTTTATTCAAACTTTTTTTCGAAAATTTTTTTAAAAAATTTTTTTTCAAATTTTTTTTGAAAATTTTTTTTGAAAATTTTTTTCGTAATTTTTTTTCGAAAATTTTTTTCAAAATTTTTTTCGAAAATTTTTTTCGAAATTTTTTTCGAAAATTTTTTTCGAAATTTTTTTCGAAATTTTTTTCGAAAATTTTTTTCAAAATTTTTTTTAAAATTTTTTTTTCAAATTTTTTTTGAAAATTTTTTTTTAAAATTTTTTTCGTAATTTTTTTTCGAAAATTTTTTTCAAAATTTTTTTCGAAAATTTTTTTCGAAATTTTTTTCGAAATTTTTTTCGAAAATTTTTTTCAAAATTTTTTTCGAAAATTTTTTTCGAAAATTTTTTTCAAAATTTTTTTCAAAATTTTTTTCGAAATTTTTTACAAAATTTTTCTCGAAAATTTTTTTCAAAATTTTTTTCGAAAATTTTTTTCAAAATTTTTTTCGAAAATTTTTTTCAAATTTTTTTTCGAAAATTTTTTTCAAAATTTTTTTCGAAAATTTTTTTTCAAAATTTTTTTCGAAAATTTTTTTTCAAATTTTTTTCAAAATTTTTTTCGAAAATTTTTTTCAAAATTTTTTTCGAAAATTTTTTTCGAAAATTTTTTTTAAAAATTTTTTTTCAAAATTTTTTTCAAAATTTTTTTCGAAAATTTTTTTTAAAAATTTTTTTTCAAATTTTTTTTGAAAATTTTTTTGAAAATTTTTTTCGTAAATTTTTTTCAAAATTTTTTTCAAAAAATTTTTTCGAAATTTTTTTCGAAATTTTTTTCGAAAATTTTTTTCAGTTTTTTTCGAAAATTTTTTTTCAAAATTTTTTTCGAGAATTTTTTTCGAAAATTTTTTTCAAAATTTTTTTCTAAAATTTTTTTCGAAAATTTTTTTCAAAATTTTTTTCGAAAATTTTTTTCAAAATTTTTTTCGAAAATTTTTTTCAAAATTTTTTTTGAAAATTTTTTTCGAAATTTTTTTCGAAAATTTTTTTCGAAATTTTTTTTTCAAATTTTTTTCGAAAATTTTTTTTCAAAATTTTTTTCAAAAATTTTTTTCCAAATTTTTTTCAAAATTTTTTTCGAAAATTTTTTTCGAAATTTTTTACAAAATTTTTTCGAAAATTTTTTTCAAACTTTTTTTCGAAAATTTTTTTTAAAAATTTTTTTTCAAATTTTTTTTGAAAATTTTTTTTGAAAATTTTTTTCGTAATTTTTTTTCGAAAATTTTTTTCAAAATTTTTTTCGAAAATTTTTTTCGTAATTTTTTTTCGAAAATTTTTTTCAAATTTTTTTCGAAAATTTTTTTCAAAATTTTTTTCGAAAATTTTTTTCAAAATTTTTTTCGAAAATTCTTTTCGGAAAATTTTTTTTAAAAATTTTTTTCGAAAATTTTTTTTCAAAATTTTTTTCGAAAATTTTTTTCAAAATTTTTTTTGAAAATTTTTTTCGAAAATTTTTTTCAAAATTTTTTTCAAAATTTTTTTCGAAAATTTTTTTCGAAATTTTTTTCGAAAATTTTTTTCGAAATTTTTTTCGAGAATTTTTTTCGAAACTTTTTTTTCAAAATTTTTTTCGAAAATTTTTTTTCGAAAATTTTTCTCAAAAATTTTTTTCAAAATTTTTTTTCAAAATTTTTTTCGAAATTTTTTTTTCAAATTTTTTTCAAAATTTTTTTCGAAATTTTTTTTCAAATTTTTTTCGAAAATTTTTTTTCAAAATGTTTTTCAAAAATTTTTTTCAAAATTTTTTTCGAAATTTTTTTTCAAATTTTTTTTCAAAAATTTTTTTCAAAATTTTTTTCGAAATTTTTTTTTCAAAATTTTTTTTCAAAATTTTTTTCGAAAATTTTTTTCAAAATTTTTTTCGAAAATTTTTTTCGAAATTTTTTTCAAAATTTTTCTCGAAAATTTTTTCGAAAATTTTTTTTAAAAATTTTTTCGAAAATTTTTTTTCAAAATTTTTTTAAAAAATTTTTTTTCAAATTTTTTTTCAAAATTTTTTTCGAAAATTTTTTTCAAAATTTTTTTCGAAAATTTTTTTCAAAATTTTTTTCGAAAATTTTTTTCAAAATTTTTTTCGAAAATTTTTTTCAAATTTTTTTTTGAAAATTTTTTTCGAAATTTTTTTTCAAATTTTTTTTCAAATTTTTTTTCGAAAATTTTTTTCGAAATTTTTTTCGAAAATTTTTTTCGAAATTTTTTTTTCAAATTTTTTTCGAAAATTTTTTTTCAAAATTTTTTTCAAAATTTTTTTCGAAAATTTTTTTCGAAAATTTTTTTAAAAAATTTTTTTTAAAATTTTTTTTCAAAATTTTTTTCGAAATTTTTTTTTCAAAATTTTTTTTGAAAATTTTTTTCGAAAATTTTTTTTCAAAATTTTTTTCGAAAATTTTTTTTCGAAAATTTTTTTCGAAAATTTTTTTCAAAATTTTTTTCGAAAATTTTTTTCAAATTTTTTTTCGAAAATTTTTTTCAAAATTTTTTTCGAAAATTTTTTTTCAAAATTTTTTTCGAAAATTTTTTTCAAATTTTTTTTCAAAATTTTTTTCGAAAATTTTTTTTCAAAATTTTTTTTGAAAATTTTTTTCGAAAATTTTTTTCGAAATTTTTTTCGAAAATTTTTTTTTAAATTTTTTTTCAAAATTTTTTTCAAAATTTTTTTCGAAAATTTTTTTAAAAAATTTTTTTTCAAATTTTTTTTCAAAATTTTTTTTGAAAATTTTTTTCGAAAATTTTTTTCAAAATTTTTTTCGAAAATTTTTTTCAAAATTTTTTTCGAAAATTTTTTTCAAAATTTTTTTCGAAATTTTTTTCGAAAATTTTTTTCGAAATTTTTTTCGAAAATTTTTTTCGAAATTTTTTTCGAAAATTTTTTTCGAAATTTTTTTTTCAAATTTTTTTCGAAAATTTTTTTTTCAAATTTTTTTCAAAATTTTTTTCGAAAATTTTTTTCGAAAATTTTTTTCAAAATTGTTTTCGAAAATTTTCTTCGCAACATTTTTTTAAAAAATTTTTTTCGAAAATTTTTTTTCAAAATTTTTTTCGAAAGTTCTTTCGAAAATTTTTTTCAAAATTTTTTTCGGAAAATTTTTTTAAAAAATTTTTTTCGAAAATTTTTTTTCAAAATTTTTTTAAAAAAGTTTTTTTTCAAATTTTTTTTCAAAATTTTTTTCGAAAATTTTTTTCGAAAATTTTTTTCAAAAATTTTTTTCAAAATTTTTTTCGAAAATTTTTTTCAAAATTTTTTTGGAAAATTTTTTTCAAAATTTTTTTGGAAAATTTTTTTCAAAATTTTTTTCGAAATTTTTTTTTCAAATTTATTTCGAAATTTTTTTTTCAAAATTTTTTTCGAAAATTTTTTTCCAAATTTTTTTCAAAATTTTTTTCGAAAATTTTTTTCGAAATTTTTTACAAAATTTTTCTCGAAAATTTTTTTCAAAATTTTTTTCGAAAATTTTTTTCAAAATTTTTTTTGAAAATTTTTTTCAAAATTTTTTTCGAAAATTTTTTTTAAAAATTTTTTTCGAAAATTTTTTTTCAAAATTTTTTCAAAATTTTTTTCGAAAATTTTTTTCAAAATTTTTTTCGAAAATTTTTTTTAAAAATTTTTTTTCAAATTTTTTTTGAAAATTTTTTTTGAAAATTTTTTTCAGTTTTTTTCGAAAATTTTTTCGAAAATTTTTTTCGAATTTTTTTTTCGAAAATATTTTTCGAAATTTTTTTTGCAAATTTTTTTCGGAAATTTTTTTTTTAATTTTTTTCAAAATTTTTTTCGAAAATTTTTTTAAAAAATTTTTTTTCAAATTTTTTTTCAAAATTTTTTTCAAATTTTTTTCGAAAATTTTTTTTCAAAATTTTTTTCGAAATTTTTTTTCGAAAATTTTTTTCGAAAGTTTTTTCTAAAATTTTTTTCGGAAAATTTTTTTAAAAAATTTTTTTCGAAAATTTTTTTTCAAAATTTTTTTCAAAATTTTTTTCGAAAATTTTTTTAAAAAATTTTTTTTCAAATTTTTTTTTCAAAATTTTTTTTCAAAATTTTTTTTGAAAATTTTTTTCGAAAATTTTTTTCAAAATTTTTTTCGAAAATTTTTTTCGAAAATTTTTTTCAAAATTTTTTTCAAAATTTTTTTCGAAAATTTTTTTCGAAATTTTTTACAAAATTTTTCTCGAAAATTTTTTTCGAAAATTTTTTTCAAATTTTTTTTCGAAAATTTTTTTCAAAATTTTTTTCGAAAATTTTTTTTCAAAATTTTTTTCGAAAATTTTTTTTCAAATTTTTTTCAAAATTTTTTTCGAAAATTTTTTTCAAAATTTTTTTCGAAAATTTTTTTCGAAAATTTTTTTTAAAAATTTTTTTTCAAAATTTTTTTCAAAATTTTTTTCGAAAATGTTTTTTAAAAATTTTTTTTCAAATTTTTTTTGAAAATTTTTTTGAAAATTTTTTTCGTAAATTTTTTTCAAAATTTTTTTCAAAAAATTTTTTCGAAATTTTTTTCGAAATTTTTTTCGAAAATTTTTTTCAGTTTTTTTGGAAAATTTTTTTTCAAAATTTTTTTCGAGAATTTTTTTCGAAAATTTTTTTCAAAATTTTTATCTAAAATTTTTTTCGAAAATTTTTTTCAAAATTTTTTTCGAAAATTTTTTTCAAAATTTTTTTTGAAAATTTTTTTCGAAATTTTTTTTGAAAATTTTTTTCGAAATTTTTTTTTCAAATTTTTTTCGAAAATTTTTTTTCAAAATTTTTTTCAAAAATTTTTTTCCAAATTTTTTTCAAAATTTTTTTCGAAAATTTTTTTCGAAATTTTTTACAAAATTTTTTCGAAAATTTTATTCAAACTTTTTTTCGAAAATTTTTTTAAAAAATTTTTTTTCAAATTTTTTTTGAAAATTTTTTTTGAAAATTTTTTTCGTAATTTTTTTTCGAAAATTTTTTTCAAAATTTTTTTCGAAAATTTTTTTCGAAATTTTTTTCGAAACTTTTTTCGAAAATTTTTTTCAAAATTTTTTTTAAAATTTTTTTTTCAAATTTTTTTTGAAAATTTTTTTTTAAAATTTTTTTCGTAATTTTTTTTCGAAAATTTTTTTCAAAATTTTTTTCGAAAATTTTTTTCGAAATTTTTTTCGAAATTTTTTTCGAAAATTTTTTTCAAAATTTTTTTCGAAAATTTTTTTCGAAAATTTTTTTCAAAATTTTTTTCAAAATTTTTTTCGAAATTTTTTACAAAATTTTTCTCGAAAATTTTTTTCAAAATTTTTTTCGAAAATTTTTTTCAAAATTTTTTTCGAAAATTTTTTTCAAATTTTTTTTCGAAAATTTTTTTCAAAATTTTTTTCGAAAATTTTTTTTCAAAATTTTTTTCGAAAATTTTTTTTCAAATTTTTTTCAAAATTTTTTTCGAAAATTTTTTTCAAAATTTTTTTCGAAAATTTTTTTCGAAAATTTTTTTTAAAAATTTTTTTTCAAAATTTTTTTCAAAATGTTTTTCGAAAATTTTTTTTAAAAATTTTTTTTCAAATTTTTTTTGAAAATTTTTTTGAAAATTTTTTTCGTAAATTTTTTTCAAAATTTTTTTCAAAAAATTTTTTCGAAATTTTTTTCGAAATTTTTTTCGAAAATTTTTTTCAGTTTTTTTCGAAAATTTTTTTTCAAAATTTTTTTCGAGAATTTTTTTCGAAAATTTTTTTCAAAATTTTTTTCTAAAATTTTTTTCGAAAATTTTTTTCAAAATTTTTTTCGAAAATTTTTTTCAAAATTTTTTTCGAAAATTTTTTTCAAAATTTTTTTTGAAAATTTTTTTCGAAATTTTTTTCGAAAATTTTTTTCGAAATTTTTTTTTCAAATTTTTTTCGAAAATTTTTTTTCAAAATTTTTTTCAAAAATTTTTTTCCAAATTTTTTTCAAAATTTTTTTCGAAAATTTTTTTCGAAATTTTTTACAAAATTTTTTCGAAAATTTTTTTCAAACTTTTTTTCGAAAATTTTTTTTAAAAATTTTTTTTCAAATTTTTTTTGAAAATTTTTTTTGAAAATTTTTTTCGTAATTTTTTTTCGAAAATTTTTTTCAAAATTTTTTTCGAAAATTTTTTTCGAAATTTTTTTCGAAATTTTTTTCGAAAATTTTTTTCAAAATTTTTTTCGAAAATTTTTTTCGAGAATTTTTTTCGAAAATTTTTTTTAAAAATTTTTTTCGAAAATTTTTTTTCAAAATTTTTTTTCAAATTTTTTTTCAAAATTTTTTTCGAAAATTTTTTTCAAAATTTTTTTCGAAAATTTTTTTCAAAATCTTTTTCGAAAATTTTTTTCAAAATTTTTTTTGAAAATTTTTTTCGAAAATTTTTTTCGAAATTTTTTTCGAAAATTTTTTTCGAAATTTTTTTCGAAAATTTTTTTCAAAATTTTTTTTTAAATTTTTTTTTCAAATTTTTTTTGAAAATTTTTTTTGAAAATTTTTTTCGTAATTTTTTTTCGAAAATTTTTTTTAAAATTTTTTTCGAAAATTTTTTTCGAAATTTTTTTCGAAATTTTTTTCGAAAATTTTTTTCAAAATTTTTTTCGAAAATTTTTTTCGAGAATTTTTTTCGAAAATTTTTTTTAAAAATTTTTTTCGAAAATTTTTTTTCAAAATTTTTTTTCAAATTTTTTTTCAAAATTTTTTTCGAAAATTTTTTTCAAAATTTTTTTCGAAAATTTTTTTCAAAATCTTTTTCGAAAATTTTTTTCAAAATTTTTTTTGAAAATTTTTTTCGAAAATTTTTTTCGAAATTTTTTTCGAAATTTTTTTCGAAATTTTTTTCGAAAATTTTTTTCGAAATTTTTTTCGAATGTTTTTTTCGAAATTTTTTTCGAAAATTTTTTTCGAAATTTTTTTTTCAAATTTTTTTCGAAAATTTTTTTTCAAAATTTTTTTCAAAATTTTTTTCGAAAATTTTTTTCGAAAATTTTTTTAAAAAATTTTTTTTTTAATTTTTTTTCAAACTTTTTTTCAAAATTTTTTTCGAAAATTTTTTTTCGACAATTTTTTTCAAAAATTTTTTTCAAAATTTTTTTTCGTAAATTTTTTTTCAAAATTTTTTTCGAAATTTTTTTCGAAAATTTTTTTCGAAATTTTTTTTTCAAATTTTTTTCAAAAATTTTTTTTAAAATTTTTTTCGAAATTTTTTTCGAAAATTTTTTTCGAAATTTTTTTTTCAAATTTTTTTCGAAAATTTTTTTTCAAAATTTTTTTCAAAATTTTTTTCGAAAATTTTTTTCAAAATTTTTTTCGAAAATTCTTTTCGGAAAATTTTTTTTAAAAATTTTTTTCGAAAATTTTTTTTCAAAATTTTTTTCGAAAATTTTTTTCAAAATTTTTTTTGAAAATTTTTTTCGAAAATTTTTTTCAAAATTTTTTTCGAAAATTTTTTTCGAAATTTTTTTCGAAAATTTTTTTCGAAATTTTTTTCGAGAATTTTTTTCGAAACTTTTTTTTCAAAATTTTTTTCGAAAATTTTTTTTCGAAAATTTTTCTCAAAAATTTTTTTCAAAATTTTTTTTCAAAATTTTTTTCGAAAATTTTTTTCAAATTTTTTTTCGAAAATTTTTTTTAAAATTTTTTTTCAAAATTTTTTTTCAAATTTTTTTCGAAAATTTTTTCGAAATTTTTTTCGAAAATTTTCGAAAATTTTTTTCGAAATTTTTTTTTCAAATTTTTTTTCAACATTTTTTTTCAAAATTTTTTTCAAAATTTTTTTCAAAATTTTTTTCGAAATTTTTTTTCAAATTTTTTTTCAAAAATTTTTTTCCAAATTTTTTTCGAAATTTTTTTTTCAAAATTTTTTTTCAAATTTTTTTCAAAATTTTTTTCGAAAATTTTTTTCGAAAATTTTTTTCGAAAATTTTTTTCGAAAATTTTTTTCGAAATTTTTTTCAAAATTTTTTTCAAAATTTTTTTCGAAAATTTTTTTTCAAAATTTTTTTCGAAAATTTTTTTTGAAAATTTTTTTTGAAAATTTTTTCGAAAATTTTTTTAAAATTTTTTTTTCAAATTTTTTTTCAAAATTTTTTTTTCAAATTTTTTTCAAAATTTTTTTCGAAATTTTTTTTCAAATTTTTTTCGAAAATTTTTTTTCAAAATGTTTTTCAAAAATTTTTTTCAAAATTTTTTTCGAAATTTTTTTTCAAATTTTTTTTCAAAAATTTTTTTCAAAATTTTTTCGAAAATTTTTTTTCAAAATTTTTTTTCAAAATTTTTTTCGAAAATTTTTTTCAAAATTTTTTTCGAAAATTTTTTTCGAAATTTTTTTCAAAATTTTTCTCGAAAATTTTTTCGAAAATTTTTTTTAAAAATTTTTTCGAAAATTTTTTTCAAAATTTTTTTTGAAAATTTTTTTCAAAATTTTTTTCGAAAATTTTTTTCGAAAATTTTTTTTAAAAATTTTTTTCGAAAATTTTTTTTCAAAATTTTTTTCAAAATTTTTTTCGAAAATTTTTTTCAAAATTTTTTTCGAAAATTTTTTTTAAAAATTTTTTTTCAAATTTTTTTTGAAAATTTTTTTTGAAATTTTTTTTCAAAATTTTTTTTCAAAATTTTTTTCGAAAATTTTTTTCAAAATTTTTTCGAAAATTTTTTTCGAAATTTTATTCAAAATTTTTCTCGAAAATTTTTTTCGAAAATTTTTTTCGAAATTTTTTTCGAAAATTTTTTTTCAAAATTTTTTTCAAAATTTTTTTCGAAAATTTTCGAAAATTTTTTTAAAAAATTTTTTTCCAAAATTTTTTTTAAAAAATTTTTTCGAAAATTTTTTAAAAAAATTTTTTTCGAAAATTTTTTTTCAAAATTTTTTTCGAGAATTTTTTTCGAAAATTTTTTTTCAAAATTTTTTTTCAAAATTTTTTTCGAGAATTTTTTTCGAAAATTTTTTTCGAAAATTTTTTTTCGAAAATTTTTTTCGAAAATTTTTTTCAAAATTTTTTTTCAAAATTTTTTTTCAAAATTTTTTTTAAAATTTTTTTCGAAAATTTTTTTAAAAAATTTTTTTAAAAATTTTTTTTAAAAATTTTTTTCAAAATTTTTTTCGAAAATTTTTTTTCAAAATTTTTTTCGAGAATTTTTTTCGAAAATTTTTTTTCGAAAATTTTTTTTCAAAATTTTTTTGGTAATTTTTTTTCAAATTTTTTTCAAAATTTTTTTCGAAAATTTTTTTCGAAATTTTTTTCGAAAATTTTTTTCGAAATTTTTTTCGAAATTTTTTTCGAAAATTTTTTTCGAAATTTTTTTTTCAAATTTTTTTCAAAAATTTTTTTTAAAAATTTTTTTCGAAATTTTTTTCGAAAATTTTTTTCGAAATTTTTTTTTCAAATTTTTTTCGAAAATTTTTTTCAAAATTTTTTTCGAAAATTCTTTTCGGAAAATTTTTTTTAAAAATTTTTTTCGAAAATTTTTTTTCAAAATTTTTTTCGAAAATTTTTTTCAAAATTTTTTTTGAAATTTTTTTTCGAAAATTTTTTTCAAAATTTTTTTCAAAATTTTTTTCGAAAATTTTTTTCGAAATTTTTTTCGAAAATTTTTTTCGAAATTTTTTTCGAGAATTTTTTTCGAAACTTTTTTTTCAAAATTTTTTTCGAAAATTTTTTTTCGAAAATTTTTCTCAAAAATTTTTTTCAAAATTTTTTTTCAAAATTTTTTTCGAAATTTTTTTTTCAAATTTTTTTCAAAATTTTTTTCGAAATTTTTTTTCAAATTTTTTTCGAAAATTTTTTTTCAAAATGTTTTTCAAAAATTTTTTTCAAAATTTTTTTCGAAATTTTTTTTCAAATTTTTTTTCAAAAATTTTTTTCAAAATTTTTTTCGAAATTTTTTTTTCAAAATTTTTTTTCAAAATTTTTTTCGAAAATTTTTTTCAAAATTTTTTTCGAAAATTTTTTTCGAAATTTTTTTCAAAATTTTTCTCGAAAATTTTTTCGAAAATTTTTTTTAAAAATTTTTTCGAAAATTTTTTTTCAAAATTTTTTTAAAAAATTTTTTTTCAAATTTTTTTTCAAAATTTTTTTCGAAAATTTTTTTCAAAATTTTTTTCGAAAATTTTTTTCAAAATTTTTTTCGAAAATTTTTTTCAAATTTTTTTTTGAAAATTTTTTTCGAAATTTTTTTTCAAATTTTTTTTCAAATTTTTTGTCGAAAATTTTTTTCGAAATTTTTTTCGAAAATTTTTTTCGAAATTTTTTTTTCAAATTTTTTTCGAAAATTTTTTTCAAATTTTTTTCGAAAATTTTTTTTCAAAATTTTTTTTGAAAATTTTTTTCGAAAATTTTTTTCGAAATTTTTTTCGAAAATTTTTTTTTTAAATTTTTTTTCAAAATTTTTTTCAAACTTTTTTCGAAAATTTTTTTTAAAAATTTTTTTTCAAATTTTTTTTCAAAATTTTTTTTGAAAATTTTTTTCGAAAATTTTTTTCAAAATTTTTTTCGAAAATTTTTTTCGAAATTTTTTTCGAAAATTTTTTTCGAAATTTTTTTCGAAAATTTTTTTCGAAATTTTTTTTTCAAATTTTTTTCGAAAATTTTTTTTTCAAATTTTTTTCAAAATTTTTTTCGAAAATTTTTTTCGAAAATTTTTTTCAAAATTGTTTTCGAAAATTTTCTTCGCAACATTTTTTTAAAAAATTTTTTTCGAAAATTTTTTTTCAAAATTTTTTTCGAAAGTTCTTTCGAAAATTTTTTTCAAAATTTTTTTCGGAAAATTTTTTTAAAAAATTTTTTTCGAAAATTTTTTTTCAAAATTTTTTTAAAAAAGTTTTTTTTCAAATTTTTTTTCAAAATTTTTTTCGAAAATTTTTTTCGAAAATTTTTCTCAAAAATTTTTTTCAAAATTTTTTTCGAAAATTTTTTTCAAAATTTTTTTGGAAAATTTTTTTCAAAATTTTTTTCGAAATTTTTTTTTCAAATTTATTTCGAAATTTTTTTTTCAAAATTTTTTTCGAAAATTTTTTTCCAAATTTTTTTCAAAATTTTTTTCGAAAATTTTTTTCGAAATTTTTTACAAAATTTTTCTCGAAAATTTTTTTCAAAATTTTTTTCGAAAATTTTTTTCAAAATTTTTTTTGAAAATTTTTTTCAAAATTTTTTTCGAAAATTTTTTTTAAAAATTTTTTTCGAAAATTTTTTTTCAAAATTTTTTCAAAATTTTTTTCGAAAATTTTTTTCAAAATTTTTTTCGAAAATTTTTTTTAAAAATTTTTCTTCAAATTTTTTTTGAAAATTTTTTTTGAAAATTTTTTTCAGTTTTTTTCGAAAATTTTTTCGAAAATTTTTTTCGAATTTTTTTTTCGAAAATATTTTTCGAAATTTTTTTTGCAAATTTTTTTCGGAAATTTTTTTTTTAATTTTTTTCAAAATTTTTTTCGAAAATTTTTTTAAAAAATTTTTTTTCAAATTTTTTTTCAAAATTTTTTTCAAATTTTTTTCGAAAATTTTTTTTCAAAATTTTTTTCGAAATTTTTTTTCGAAAATTTTTTTCGAAAGTTTTTTCTAAAATTTTTTTCGGAAAATTTTTTTAAAAAATTTTTTTCGAAAATTTTTTTTCAAAATTTTTTTCAAAATTTTTTTCGAAAATTTTTTTAAAAAATTTTTTTTCAAATTTTTTTTTCAAAATTTTTTTTCAAAATTTTTTTTGAAAATTTTTTTCGAAAATTTTTTTCAAAATTTTTTTCGAAAATTTTTTTCGAAAATTTTTTTCAAAATTTTTTTCAAAATTTTTTTCGAAAATTTTTTTCGAAATTTTTTACAAAATTTTTCTCGAAAATTTTTTTCAAAATTTTTTTCGAAAATTTTTTTCAAAATTTTTTTCGAAAATTTTTTTCAAATTTTTTTTCGAAAATTTTTTTCAAAATTTTTTTCGAAAATTTTTTTTCAAAATTTTTTTCGAAAATTTTTTTTCAAATTTTTTTCAAAATTTTTTTCGAAAATTTTTTTCAAAATTTTTTTCGAAAATTTTTTTCGAAAATTTTTTTTAAAAATTTTTTTTAAAAATTTTTTTTCAAAATTTTTTTCAAAATGTTTTTCGAAAATGTTTTTTAAAAATTTTTTTTCAAATTTTTTTTGAAAATTTTTTTGAAAATTTTTTTCGTAAATTTTTTTCAAAATTTTTTTCAAAAAATTTTTTCGAAATTTTTTTCGAAATTTTTTTCGAAAATTTTTTTCAGTTTTTTTGGAAAATTTTTTTTCAAAATTTTTTTCGAGAATTTTTTTCGAAAATTTTTTTCAAAATTTTTATCTAAAATTTTTTTCGAAAATTTTTTTCAAAATTTTTTTCGAAAATTTTTTTCAAAATTTTTTTTGAAAATTTTTTTCGAAATTTTTTTTGAAAATTTTTTTCGAAATTTTTTTTTCAAATTTTTTTCGAAAATTTTTTTTCAAAATTTTTTTCAAAAATTTTTTTCCAAATTTTTTTCAAAATTTTTTTCGAAAATTTTTTTCGAAATTTTTTACAAAATTTTTTCGAAAATTTTATTCAAACTTTTTTTCGAAAATTTTTTTAAAAAATTTTTTTTCAAATTTTTTTTGAAAATTTTTTTTGAAAATTTTTTTCGTAATTTTTTTTCGAAAATTTTTTTCAAAATTTTTTTCGAAAATTTTTTTCGAAATTTTTTTCGAAATTTTTTTCGAAAATTTTTTTCGAAATTTTTTTCGAAATTTTTTTCGAAAATTTTTTTCAAAATTTTTTTTAAAATTTTTTTTTCAAATTTTTTTTGAAAATTTTTTTTTTAAATTTTTTTCGTAATTTTTTTTCGAAAATTTTTTTCAAAATTTTTTTCGAAAATTTTTTTCGAAATTTTTTTCGAAATTTTTTTCGAAAATTTTTTTCAAAATTTTTTTCGAAAATTTTTTTCGAAAATTTTTTTCAAAATTTTTTTCAAAATTTTTTTCGAAATTTTTTACAAAATTTTTCTCGAAAATTTTTTTCAAAATTTTTTTCGAAAATTTTTTTCAAAATTTTTTTTGAAAATTTTTTTCAAATTTTTTTTCGAAAATTTTTTTCAAAATTTTTTTCGAAAATTTTTTTTCAAAATTTTTTTCGAAAATTTTTTTTCAAATTTTTTTCAAAATTTTTTTCGAAAATTTTTTTCAAAATTTTTTTCGAAAATTTTTTTCGAAAATTTTTTTTAAAAATTTTTTTTCAAAATTTTTTTCAAAATTTTTTTCGAAAATTTTTTTTAAAAATTTTTTTTCAAATTTTTTTTGAAAATTTTTTTGAAAATTTTTTTCGTAAATTTTTTTCAAAATTTTTTTCAAAAAATTTTTTCGAAATTTTTTTCGAAATTTTTTTCGAAAATTTTTTTCAGTTTTTTTCGAAAATTTTTTTTCAAAATTTTTTTCGAGAATTTTTTTCGAAAATTTTTTTCAAAATTTTTTTCTAAAATTTTTTTCGAAAATTTTTTTCAAAATTTTTTTCGAAAATTTTTTTCAAAATTTTTTTCGAAAATTTTTTTCAAAATTTTTTTTGAAAATTTTTTTCGAAATTTTTTTCGAAAATTTTTTTCGAAATTTTTTTTTCAAATTTTTTTCGAAAATTTTTTTTCAAAATTTTTTTCAAAAATTTTTTTCCAAATTTTTTTCAAAATTTTTTTCGAAAATTTTTTTCGAAATTTTTTACAAAATTTTTTCGAAAATTTTTTTCAAACTTTTTTTCGAAAATTTTTTTTAAAAATTTTTTTTCAAATTTTTTTTGAAAATTTTTTTTGAAAATTTTTTTCGTAATTTTTTTTCGAAAATTTTTTTCAAAATTTTTTTCGAAAATTTTTTTCGAAATTTTTTTCGAAATTTTTTTCGAAAATTTTTTTCAAAATTTTTTTTTAAATTTTTTTTTCAAATTTTTTTTGAAAATTTTTTTTGAAAATTTTTTTCGTAATTTTTTTTCGAAAATTTTTTTTAAAATTTTTTTCGAAAATTTTTTTCGAAATTTTTTTCGAAATTTTTTTCGAAAATTTTTTTCAAAATTTTTTTCGAAAATTTTTTTCGAGAATTTTTTTCGAAAATTTTTTTTAAAAATTTTTTTCGAAAATTTTTTTTCAAAATTTTTTTTCAAATTTTTTTTCAAAATTTTTTTCGAAAATTTTTTTCAAAATTTTTTTCGAAAATTTTTTTCAAAATCTTTTTCGAAAATTTTTTTCAAAATTTTTTTTGAAAATTTTTTTCGAAAATTTTTTTCGAAATTTTTTTCGAAATTTTTTTCGAAATTTTTTTCGAAAATTTTTTTCGAAATTTTTTTCGAATGTTTTTTTCGAAATTTTTTTCGAAAATTTTTTTCGAAATTTTTTTTTCAAATTTTTTTCGAAAATTTTTTTTCAAAATTTTTTTCAAAATTTTTTTCGAAAATTTTTTTCGAAAATTTTTTTAAAAAATTTTTTTTTTAATTTTTTTTCAAACTTTTTTTCAAAATTTTTTTCGAAAATTTTTTTTCAAAATTTTTTTCGAGAAATTTCTTCGAATCTTTTTTTTCAAAATTTTTTTCGAAAATTTTTTTTCGACAATTTTTTTCAAAAATTTTTTTCAAAATTTTTTTTCAAAATTTTTTTCGAAAATTTTTTAAAAAAATTTTTTTTCAATTTTTTTTTCAAAATTTTTTTCAAAAATTTTTTTCAAAATTTTTTTCGAAAATTTTTTTCAAAATTTTTTTTGAAAATTTTTTTCGAAAATTTTTTTCAAAATTTTTTTCGAAAATTTTTTTTCAAAATTTTTTTCGAAATTTTTTTTTTCGAAAATTTTTTTTCAAAATTTTTTTCGAAAATTTTTTTCAAAATTTTTTTCGAAAATTTTTTTCAAATTTTTTTTCGAAAATTTTTTTCAAAATTTTTTTTGAAAATTTTTTTCGAAAATTTTTTTCGAAAATTTTTTTCAAAATTTTTTTCGAAAATTTTTTTCGAAATTTTTTTCGAAAATTTTTTTCGAAATTTTTTTTGCAAATTGTTTTCAAAAATTTTTTTTTAAATTTTTTTCGAAAATTTTTTTAAAAAATTTTTTTTCAAATTTTTTTTCAAAATTTTTTTCAAATTTTTTTCAAATTTTTTTCGTAAATTTTTTTTCAAAATTTTTTTAGAAATTTATTTTCGAAAATTTTTTTAAAAAATTTTTTTTCAAATTTTTTTTCAAATTTTTTTTCAAAATTTTTTTCAAATTTTTTTTGAAATTTTTTTTTGAAAATTTTTTTCGAAAATTTTTTTCAAAATGTTTTCGAAAATTTTTTTTGAAATTTTTTTCGAAAATTTTTTTCACAATTTTTTTCGAAAATTTTTTTTAAAAATTTTTTTCGAGAATTTTTTTCGAGAATTTTTAAAAATTTTTTTCGAAAATTTTTTTTCAAAATTTTTTTCGAATATTTTTTTAAAAAATTTTTTTTCATAATTTTTTTCAAAAATTTTTTTCAAAATTTTTTTCGAAAATTTTTTTCAAAATTTTTTTTCAAAATTTTTTTCGAAAATTTTTTTCAAATTTTTTTTCGAAAATTTTTTTCAAAATTTTTTTCGAAAATTTTTTTTCAAAATTTTTTTCGAAAATTTTTTTTCAAATTTTTTTCAAAATTTTTTTCGAAAACTTTTTTCGAAAATTTTTTTCAAAATTTTTTTTTTAATTTTTTTAAAAATTATTTTCGAAAATTTTTTTTAAAAATTTTTTTTCAAATTTTTTTTGAAATTTTTTTTTGAAAATTTTTTTTCGAAAATTTTTTTCAAAATTTTTTTCGAAATTTTTTTCGAAAATTTTTTTCAAAATTTTTTTCGAAAATTTTTTTTCAAAATTTTTTTCGAGAATGTTTTTCGAGAATTTTTTTTAAAAATTTTTTTCGAAATTTTTTTTTCAAAATTTTTTTCGAAAATTTTTTTAAAAAATTTTTTTTCAAATTTTTTTTCAAAATTTTTTTCAAAAATGTTTTCAAAATTTTTTTCGAAAATTTTTTTCAAAATTTTTTTGAAAATTTTTTTCGAAAATTTTATTTCAAAATTTTTTTCGAGAATTTTTTTAAAAAATTTTTTTTCAAATTTTTTTTCAAAATTTTTTTCGAAAATTTTTTTCAAAATTTTTTTCGAAAATTTTTTTCAAAATTTTTTTCGAAAATGTTTTTCAAAATTTTTTTTGAAAATTTTTTTCGAAAATTTTTTTCAAAATTTTTTTAAAAAAATTTTTTTTTAATTTTTTTTCAAAATTTTTTTCAAAATTTTTTTCGAAAATTTTTTTTCAAAATTTTTTTCGAGAATTTTCTTCGAAACTTTTTTTTCAAAATTTTTTTCGAAAATTTTTTTTCGAAAATTTTTTTCAAAAATTTTTTTCAAAATTTTTTTTCAAAATTTTTTTCAAATTTTTTTTCGAAAATTTTTTTCAAAATTTTTTTCGAAAATTTTTTTTCAAAATTTTTTTCGAAAATTTTTTTTCAAATTTTTTTCAAAATTTTTTTCGAAAATTTTTTTCAAAACTTTTTTCAAAATTTTTTTCGAAAATTTTTTTTAAAATTTTTTTTTCAAATTTTTTTTGAAAATTTTTTTCGAAAATTTTTTTCGAAAATTTATTTCAAATTTTTTTTTGGAAATTTTTTTCGAAATTTTTTTCGAAATTTTTTCGAAATTTTTTTCGAAAATTTTTTTCAAAATTTTTTTCGGAAAATTTTTTTTAAAATTTTTTTCGAAAATTTTTTTTCAAAATTTTTTTTGAAAATTTTAAAAAAAAATTTTTTTTTAAATTTTTTTTCAAAATTTTTTTTCAAAATTTTTTTTGAAAATTTTTTTCGAAAATTTTTTTCGAAATTTTTTTCGAAAATTTTTTTCAAAAATTTTTTTCGAAATTTTTTTTCAAATTTTTTTCGAAAATTTTTTTCAAAATGTTTTTCGAAAATTGTTTTCAAAATTTTTTTCGAAATTTTTTTCGAAAATTTTTTTCGAATTTTTTTTTTCCAAATTTTTTTCGAAAATTTTTTTTCAAAATTTTTTTCGAAATTTTTTTTCGAAAATTTTTTTTCCAATTTTTTTTCAAAATTTTTTTCAAAATTTTTTTCGAAAATTTTTTTTCAATATTTTTTTCGAGAATTTTTTTCGAAACTTTTTTTTCAAAATTTTTTTCGAAAATTTTTTTTCGAAAATTTTTGTCAAAAATTTTTTTCAAAATTTTTTTTCAAAATATTTTTCGAAAATTTTTTTCAAATTTTTTTTCGAAAGTTTTTTCGAAAATTTTTTTTCAAAATTTTTTTCGAAAATTTTTTTCGAAATTTTTTTCGAAAATTTTTTTCGAAAATTTTTTTCGAAAATTTTTTTTCAAATTTTTTTCGAAAATGTTTCTTTAAATATGTTTTTCAAAATTTTTTTCAAAATTTTTTTCGAAAAGTTTTTTCAAAATTTTTTTCGAAAATTTTTTTCAAAATTTTTTTCGAAAATTTTTTTCAAAATTTTTTTCGAAAATTTTTTTCGGAAAATTTTTTTAAAAAATTTTTTTCGAAAATTTTTTTTCAAAATTTTTTTTGAAAATTTTTTTCGAAAATTTTTTTCGAAAATTTTTTTCGAAAATTTTTTTCGGAAAATTTTTTTCGAAAATTTTTTTTAAAAATTTTTTTCGAAAATTTTTTTTAAAAATTTTTTTCGAAAATTTTTTTTCAAAATTTTTTTCAGAATTTTTTTCGAAAATTTTTTTAAAAAATTTTTTTTCAAATTTTTTTTCAAAATTTTTTTTCAAAATTTTTTTCAAAATTTTTTTTCAAAATTTTTTTCGAAAATTTTTTTCGAAAATTTTTTTCAAAATTTTTTTCGAAAATTTTTTTCAAAATTTTTTTCAAAATTTTTTTTCGAAAATTTTTTTCAAAATTTTTTTCAAAAATTTTTTTCAAAATTTTTTTCGAAATTTTTTTTCAAATTTTTTTTCAAAAATTTTTTTCAAAATTTTTTTCGAAAATTTTTTTTCAAAATTTTTTTCGAAAATTTTTTTCCAAATTTATTTCGAAATTTTTTTTCGAAAATTTTTTTCGAAATTTTTTTCAGTTTTTCTAGAAAATTTTTTTCAAAATTTTTTTCGAAAATTTTTTTTGAAAATTTTTTTTCAAAATTTTTTCGAAAATTTTTTTCGAAAATTTTTTTCAAAATTGTTTTCGAAAATTTTTTTCGAAATTTTTTTCGAAAATTTTTTTTCAAAATTTTTTTCAAAATTTTTTTCGAAAATTTTTTCCGAAAATTTTTTTAAAAAATTTTTTTTCAAAATTTTTTTCAAAATTTTTTTCGAAAATATTTTTTCAAAATTTTATTCGAGAATTTTTTTCGAAAATTTTTTTTAAAAATTTTTTTCGAAAATTTTTTTCAAAATTTTTTTCGAAATTTTTTTCGAAAATTTTTTTCGAAATTTTTTTTTCCAAATTTTTTTCGAAAATTTTTTTTCGAAATTTTTTTTCGAAAATTTTTTTTAAAAATTTTTTTTCAAATTTTTTTTAAAAATTTTTTTCGAAAATTTTTTTTCAAAATTTTTTTCGAGAATTTTTTTCGAAACTTTTTATTCAAAATTTTTTTCGAAAATTTTTTTTCGAAAATTTTTTTCAAAATTTTTTTTCAAAATTTTTTTCGAAATTTTTTTCGAAAATTTTTTTCGAAATTTTTTTCGAAAATTTTTTTCGAAATTTTTTTTTCAAATTTTTTTCGAAAATTTTTTTTTCAAATTTTTTTCAAAATTTTTTTCGAAAATTTTTTTCAAAATTTTTTTCGAAAATTTTCTTCGCAACATTTTTTTAAAAAATTTTTTTCGAAAATTTTTTTTAAAAATTTTTTTCGAAAATTTTTTTCGAAAGTTTTTTCGAAAATTTTTTTCAAAATTTTTTTCGGAAAATTTTTTTAAAAAATTTTTTTCGAAAATTTTTTTTCAAAATTTTTTTAAAAAAGTTTTTTTTCAAATTTTTTTTCAAAATTTTTTTCGAAAATTTTTTTCGAAAATTTTTTTCAAAATTATTTTCGAAAATTTTTTTCAAAATTTTTTTTGAAAATTTTTTTCAAAATTTTTTTCGAAATTTTTTTTTCAAATTTATTTCGAAATTTTTTTTTCAAAATTTTTTTCGAAAATTTTTTTTCAAATTTTTTTCAAAATTTTTTTCGAAAATTTTTTTCGAAATTTTTTACAAAATTTTTCTCGAAAATTTTTTTCAAAATTTTTTTCGAAAATTTTTTTCAAAATTTTTTTTGAAAATTTTTTTCAAAATTTTTTTCGAAAATTTTTTTCGAAAATTTTTTTAAAAAATTTTTTTCGAAAATTTTTTCGAAAATTTTTTTCAAAATTTTTTTCGAAAATTTTTTTCAAAATTTTTTTCGAAAATTTTTTTTAAAAATTTTTTTTCAAATTTTTTTTGAAAATTTTTTTTGAAAATTTTTTTCAAAGTTTTTTTCGAAAATTTTTTCGAAAATTTTTTTCGAATTTTTTTTTCGAAAATATTTTTCGAAATTTTTTTTGCAAATTTTTTTCGGAAATTTTTTTTTTAATTTTTTTCAAACTTTTTTTCGAAAATTTTTTTAAAAAATTTTTTTCAAAATTTTTTTTCAAAATTTTTTTTCAAAATTTTTTTAAAAATTTTTTTCGAAAATTTTTTAAAAAATTTTTTTTCGAAAATTTTTTAAAAAATTTTTTTTAAAAATTTTTTTTCAAAATTTTTTTCAAAATTTTTTTCGAAAATTTTTTTTCAAAATTTTTTTCGAGAATTTTTTTCGAAAATTTTTTTTCAAAATTTTTTTCGAAAATTTTTTTTCGAAAATTTTTTTCAATTTTTTTTTCGAAAATTTTTTTCAAAATTTTTTTCGAAAATTTTTTTTCAAAATTTTTTTGGAAATTTTTTTTCAAATTTTTTTCAAAATTTTTTTCGAAAATTTTTTTCGAAATTTTTTTCGAAAATTTTTTTCGAAATTTTTTTCGAAATTTTTTTCGAAAATTTTTTTCGAAATTTTTTTTTCAAATTTTTTTCAAAAATTTTTTTTTAAAATTTTTTTCGAAATTTTTTTCGAAAATTTTTTTCGAAATTTTTTTTTCAAATTTTTTTCGAAAATTTTTTTTCAAAATTTTTTTCAAAATTTTTTTCGAAAATTTTTTTCAAAATTTTTTTCGAAAATTCTTTTCGGAAAATTTTTTTTAAAAATTTTTTTCGAAAATTTTTTTTCAAAATTTTTTTCGAAAATTTTTTTCAAAATTTTTTTTGAAAATTTTTTTCGAAAATTTTTTTCAAAATTTTTTTCGAAAATTTTTTTCGAAATTTTTTTCGAAAATTTTTTTCGAAATTTTTTTCGAGAATTTTTTTCGAAACTTTTTTTTCAAAATTTTTTTCGAAAATTTTTTTTCGAAAATTTTTCTCAAAAATTTTTTTCAAAATTTTTTTTCAAAATTTTTTTCGAAAATTTTTTTCAAATTTTTTTTCGAAAATTTTTTTTAAAATTTTTTTTCAAAATTTTTTTTCAAATTTTTTTCGAAAATTTTTTTCGAAATTTTTTTCGAAAATTTTCGAAAATTTTTTTCGAAATTATTTTTTCAAATTTTTTTTCAACATTTTTTTTCAAAATTTTTTTCAAAATTTTTTTCAAAATTTTTTTCGAAATTTTTTTTCAAATTTTTTTTCAAAAATTTTTTTCCAAATTTTTTTCGAAATTTTTTTTTCAAAATTTTTTTTCAAATTTTTTTCAAAATTTTTTTCGAAAATTTTTTTCGAAAATTTTTTTCGAAAATTTTTTTCGAAATTTTTTTCAAAATTTTTTTCAAAATTTTTTTCGAAAATTTTTTTTCAAAATTTTTTTCGAAAATTTTTTTTGAAAATTTTTTTTGAAAATTTTTTCGAAAATTTTTTTAAAATTTTTTTTTCAAATTTTTTTTCAAAATTTTTTTTTCAAATTTTTTTCAAAATTTTTTTCGAAATTTTTTTTCAAATTTTTTTCGAAAATTTTTTTTCAAAATGTTTTTCAAAAATTTTTTTCAAAATTTTTTTCGAAATTTTTTTTCAAATTTTTTTTCAAAAATTTTTTTCAAAATTTTTTTCGAAAATTTTTTTTCAAAATTTTTTTTCAAAATTTTTTTCGAAAATTTTTTTCAAAATTTTTTTCGAAAATTTTTTTCGAAATTTTTTTCAAAATTTTTCTCGAAAATTTTTTCGAAAATTTTTTTTAAAAATTTTTTCGAAAATTTTTTTCAAAATTTTTTTTGAAAATTTTTTTCAAAATTTTTTTCGAAAATTTTTTTCGAAAATTTTTTTTAAAAATTTTTTTCGAAAATTTTTTTTCAAAATTTTTTTCAAAATTTTTTTCGAAAATTTTTTTCAAAATTTTTTTCGAAAATTTTTTTTAAAAATTTTTTTTCAAATTTTTTTTGAAAATTTTTTTTGAAATTTTTTTTCAAAATTTTTTTTCAAAATTTTTTTCGAAAATTTTTTCGAAAATTTTTTTCGAAATTTTTTTCGAAATTTTATTCAAAATTTTTCTCGAAAATTGTTTTCGAAAATTTTTTTCGAAATTTTTTTCGAAAATTTTTTTTCAAAATTTTTTTCAAAATTTTTTTCGAAAATTTTCGAAAATTTTTTTAAAAAATTTTTTTCCAAAATTTTTTTTAAAAAATTTTTTCGAAAATTTTTTAAAAAAATTTTTTTCGAAAATTTTTTTTCAAAATTTTTTTCGAGAATTTTTTTCGAAAATTTTTTTTCAAAATTTTTTTTCAAAATTTTTTTCGAGAATTTTTTTCGAAAATTTTTTTTCAAAATTTTTTTCGAAAATTTTTTTTCGAAAATTTTTTTTGAAAATTTTTTTCAAAATTTTTTTTCAAAATTTTTTTTCAAAATTTTTTTAAAAATTTTTTTCGAAAATTTTTTTAAAAAATTTTTTTAAAAATTTTTTTTAAAAATTTTTTTCAAAATTTTTTTCGAAAATTTTTTTTCAAAATTTTTTTTCAAAATTTTTTTCGAGAATTTTTTTCGAAAATTTTTTTTCAAAATTTTTTTCGAAAATTTTTTTTCGAAAATTTTTTTCAATTTTTTTTTCGAAACTTTTTTTCAAAATTTTTTTCGAAAATTTTTTTTCAAAATTTTTTTGGTAATTTTTTTTCAAATTTTTTTCAAAATTTTTTTCGAAAATTTTTTTCGAAATTTTTTTCGAAAATTTTTTTCGAAATTTTTTTCGAAATTTTTTTCGAAAATTTTTTTCGAAATTTTTTTTTCAAATTTTTTTCAAAATTTTTTTTAAAAATTTTTTTCGAAATTTTTTTCGAAAATTTTTTTCGAAATTTTTTTTTCAAATTTTTTTCGAAAATTTTTTTCAAAATTTTTTTCGAAAATTTTTTTCAAAATTTTTTTCGAAAATTCTTTTCGGAAAATTTTTTTTAAAAATTTTTTTCGAAAATTTTTTTTCAAAATTTTTTTCGAAAATTTTTTTCAAAATTTTTTTTGAAAATTTTTTTCGAAAATTTTTTTCAAAATTTTTTTCAAAATTTTTTTCGAAAATTTTTTTCGAAATTTTTTTCGAAAATTTTTTTCGAAATTTTTTTCGAGAATTTTTTTCGAAACTTTTTTTTCAAAATTTTTTTCGAAAATTTTTTTTCGAAAATTTTTCTCAAAAATTTTTTTCAAAATTTTTTTTCAAATTTTTTTCGAAATTTTTTTTTCAAATTTTTTTCAAAATTTTTTTCGAAATTTTTTTTCAAATTTTTTTCGAAAATTTTTTTTCAAAATGTTTTTCAAAAATTTTTTTCAAAATTTTTTTCGAAATTTTTTTTCAAATTTTTTTTCAAAAATTTTTTTCAAAATTTTTTTCGAAATTTTTTTTTCAAAATTTTTTTTCAAAATTTTTTTCGAAAATTTTTTTCAAAATTTTTTTCGAAAATTTTTTTCGAAATTTTTTTCAAAATTTTTCTCGAAAATTTTTTCGAAAATTTTTTTAAAAAATTTTTTCGAAAATTTTTTTTCAAAATTTTTTTAAAAAATTTTTTTTCAAATTTTTTTTCAAAATTTTTTTCGAAAATTTTTTTCAAAATTTTTTTCGAAAATTTTTTTCAAAATTTTTTTCGAAAATTTTTTTCAAATTTTTTTTTGAAAATTTTTTTCGAAATTTTTTTTCAAATTTTTTTTCAAATTTTTTTTCGAAAATTTTTTTCGAAATTTTTTTCGAAAATTTTTTTCGAAATTTTTTTTTCAAATTTTTTTCGAAAATTTTTTTTCAAAATTTTTTTCAAAATTTTTTTCGAAAATTTTTTTCGAAAATTTTTTTAAAATATTTTTTTTAAAATTTTTTTTCAAAATTTTTTTCGAAATTTTTTTTTCAAAATTTTTTTTGAAAATTTTTTTCGAAAATTTTTTTTCAAAATTTTTTTCGAAAATTTTTTTTCGAAAATTTTTTTCGAAAATTTTTTTCAAAATTTTTTTCGAAAATTTTTTTCAAATTTTTTTTCGAAAATTTTTTTCAAAATTTTTTTCGAAAATTTTTTTTCAAAATTTTTTTCGAAAATTTTTTTCAAATTTTTTTTCAAAATTTTTTTCGAAAATTTTTTTTCAAAATTTTTTTTGAAAATTTTTTTCGAAAATTTTTTTCGAAATTTTTTTCGAAAATTTTTTTTTTAAATTTTTTTTCAAAATTTTTTTCAAAATTTTTTTCGAAAATTTTTTTAAAAAATTTTTTTTCAAATTTTTTTTCAAAATTTTTTTTGAAAATTTTTTTCGAAAATTTTTTTCAAAATTTTTTTCGAAAATTTTTTTCAAAATTTTTTTCGAAAATTTTTTTCAAAATTTTTTTCGAAATTTTTTTCGAAAATTTTTTTCGAAATTTTTTTCGAAAATTTTTTTCGAAATTTTTTTCGAAAATTTTTTTCGAAATTTTTTTTTCAAATTTTTTTCGAAAATTTTTTTTTCAAATTTTTTTCAAAATTTTTTTCGAAAATTTTTTTCGAAAATTTTTTTCAAAATTGTTTTCGAAAATTTTCTTCGCAACATTTTTTTAAAAAATTTTTTTCGAAAATTTTTTTCGAAAGTTCTTTCGAAAATTTTTTTCAAAATTTTTTTCGGAAAATTTTTTTAAAAAATTTTTTTCGAAAATTTTTTTTCAAAATTTTTTTAAAAAAGTTTTTTTTCAAATTTTTTTTCAAAATTTTTTTCGAAAATTTTTTTCAAAAATTTTTTTCAAAATTTTTTTCGAAAATTTTTTTCAAAATTTTTTTGGAAAATTTTTTTCAAAATTTTTTTCGAAATTTTTTTTTCAAATTTATTTCGAAATTTTTTTTTCAAAATTTTTTTCGAAAATTTTTTTCCAAATTTTTTTCAAAATTTTTTTCGAAAATTTTTTTCGAAATTTTTTACAAAATTTTTCTCGAAAATTTTTTTCAAAATTTTTTTCGAAAATTTTTTTCAAAATTTTTTTTGAAAATTTTTTTCAAAATTTTTTTCGAAAATTTTTTTTAAAAATTTTTTTCGAAAATTTTTTTTCAAAATTTTTTCAAAATTTTTTTCGAAAATTTTTTTCAAAATTTTTTTCGAAAATTTTTTTTAAAAATTTTTTTTCAAATTTTTTTTGAAAATTTTTTTTGAAAATTTTTTTCAGTTTTTTTCGAAAATTTTTTCGAAAATTTTTTTCGAATTTTTTTTTCGAAAATATTTTTTGAAATTTTTTTTGCAAATTTTTTTCGGAAATTTTTTTTTTAATTTTTTTCAAAATTTTTTTCGAAAATTTTTTTAAAAAATTTTTTTTCAAATTTTTTTTCAAAATTTTTTTCAAATTTTTTTCGAAAATTTTTTTTCAAAATTTTTTTCGAAATTTTTTTTCGAAAATTTTTTTCGAAAGTTTTTTCTAAAATTTTTTTCGGAAAATTTTTTTAAAAAATTTTTTTCGAAAATTTTTTTTCAAAATTTTTTTCAAAATTTTTTTCGAAAATTTTTTTAAAAAATTTTTTTTCAAATTTTTTTTTCAAAATTTTTTTTCAAAATTTTTTTTGAAAATTTTTTTCGAAAATTTTTTTCAAAATTTTTTTCGAAAATTTTTTTCAAAATTTTTTTCGAAAATTTTTTTCAAAATTTTTTTCGAAAATGTTTTTCAAAATTTTTTTTGAAAATTTTTTTCGAAAATTTTTTTCAAAATTTTTTTAAAAAAATTTTTTTTTAATTTTTTTTCAAAACTTTTTTCAAAATTTTTTTCGAAAATTTTTTTTCAAAATTTTTTTCGAGAATTTTCTTCGAAACTTTTTTTTCAAAATTTTTTTCGAAAATTTTTTTTCGAAAATTTTTTTCAAAAATTTTTTTCAAAATTTTTTTTCAAAATTTTTTTCGAAAATTTTTTTCAAATTTTTTTTCGAAAATTTTTTTCAAAATTTTTTTCGAAAATTTTTTTTCAAAATTTTTTTCGAAAATTTTTTTTCAAATTTTTTTCAAAATTTTTTTCGAAAATTTTTTTCAAAACTTTTTTCAAAATTTTTTTCGAAAATTTTTTTTAAAATTTTTTTTTCAAATTTTTTTTGAAAATTTTTTTCGAAAATTTTTTTCGAAAATTTATTTCAAATTTTTTTTTGGAAATTTTTTTCGAAATTTTTTTCGAAATTTTTTCGAAATTTTTTTCGAAAATTTTTTTCAAAATTTTTTTCGGAAAATTTTTTTTAAAAATTTTTTTCGAAAATTTTTTTTCAAAATTTTTTCAAAATTTTTTTTGAAAATTTTTAAAAAAAATTTTTTTTTAAATTTTTTTTCAAAATTTTTTTTCAAAATTTTTTTTGAAAATTTTTTTCGAAAATTTTTTTCGAAATTTTTTTCGAAAATTTTTTTCAAAAATTTTTTTCGAAATTTTTTTTCAAATTTTTTTCGAAAATTTTTTTCAAAATGTTTTTCGAAAATTGTTTTCAAAATTTTTTTCGAAATTTTTTTCGAAAATTTTTTTCGAATTTTTTTTTTCCAAATTTTTTTCGAAAATTTTTTTTCAAAATTTTTTTCGAAATTTTTTTTCGAAAATTTTTTTAAAAAATTTTTTTTCCAATTTTTTTTCAAAATTTTTTTCAAAATTTTTTTCGAAAATTTTTTTTCAATATTTTTTTCGAGAATTTTTTTCGAAACTTTTTTTTCAAAATTTTTTTCGAAAATTTTTTTTCGAAAATTTTTGTCAAAAATTTTTTTCAAAATTTTTTTTCAAAATATTTTTCGAAAATTTTTTTCAAATTTTTTTTCGAAAGTTTTTTCGAAAATTTTTTTTCAAAATTTTTTTCGAAAATTTTTTTCGAAATTTTTTTCGAAAATTTTTTTCGAAAATTTTTTTCGAAAATTTTTTTTCAAATTTTTTTCGAAAATGTTTCTTTAAATATGTTTTTCAAAATTTTTTTCAAAATTTTTTTCGAAAAGTTTTTTCAAAATTTTTTTCGAAAATTTTCTTCAAAATTTTTTTCGAAAATTTTTTTCGGAAAATTTTTTTAAAAAATTTTTTTCGAAAATTTTTTTTCAAAATTTTTTTTGAAAATTTTTTTCGAAAATTTTTTTCGAAAATTTTTTTCGAAAATTTTTTTCGGAAAATTTTTTTCGAAAATTTTTTTTAAAAATTTTTTTCGAAAATTTTTTTTCAAAATTTTTTTCAGAATTTTTTTCGAAAATTTTTTTAAAAAATTTTTTTTCAAATTTTTTTTCAAAATTTTTTTTCAAAATTTTTTTCAAAATTTTTTTTCAAAATTTTTTTCGAAAATTTTTTTCGAAAATTTTTTTCAAAATTTTTTTCGAAAATTTTTTTCAAAATTTTTTTCAAAATTTTTTTTCGAAAATTTTTTTCAAAATTTTTTTCAAAAATTTTTTTCAAAATTTTTTTCGAAATTTTTTTTCAAATTTTTTTTCAAAAATTTTTTTCAAAATTTTTTTCGAAAATTTTTTTTCAAAATTTTTTTCGAAAATTTTTTTCCAAATTTATTTCGAAATTTTTTTTCGAAAATTTTTTTCAAAATTTTTTTCGAAAATTTTTTTCAAAATTTTTTTTGAAAATTTTTTTCAAAATTTTTTTCGAAAATTTTTTTCGAAAATTTTTTTAAAAAATTTTTTTCGAAAATTTTTTCGAAAATTTTTTTCAAAATTTTTTTCGAAAATTTTTTTCAAAATTTTTTTCGAATATTTTTTTTAAAAATTTTTTTTCAAATTTTTTTTGAAAATTTTTTTTGAAAATTTTTTTCAAAATTTTTTTCGAAAATATTTTTTCAAAATTTTATTCGAGAATTTTTTTCGAAAATTTTTTTTAAAAATTTTTTTCAAAAATTTTTTTAAAAATTTTTTTCGAAATTTTTTTTAAAAATTTTTTTCGAAATTTTTTTTTCCAAATTTTTTTCGAAAATTTTTTTTCGAAATTTTTTTTCGAAAATTTTTTTTAAAAATTTTTTTTCAAATTTTTTTTAAAAATTTTTTTCGAAAATTTTTTTTCAAAATTTTTTTCGAGAATTTTTTTCGAAACTTTTTATTCAAAATTTTTTTCGAAAATTTTTTTTCGAAAATTTTTTTCAAAATTTTTTTTCAAAATTTTTTTCAAAATTTTTTTCGAAAATTTTTTTCAAATTTTTTTTCGAAAATTTTTTTCGAAAATTTTTTTCGAAAATTTTTTTTCAAAATTTTTTTCGAAAATTTTTTTCAAAATTTTTTTCGAAAATTTTTTTCGAAAATTTTTTTCAAAATTTTTTTCGAAAATTTTTTTCGAAATTTTTTTCGAAATTTTTTTCAAAAATTTTTTTCGAAAATTTTTTTCGAAATTTTTTTCGAAATTTTTTTCGAAAATTTTTTTCGAAATTTTTTTTTCAAATTTTTTTCGAAATTTTTTTTTCAAAATGTTTTTCAAAATTTTTTTTCAAAATTTTTTTCGAAAATTTTTTTTAAAAATTTTTTTCGATATTTTTTTTCAAAATTTTTTTTGAAAATTTTTTTCAAAAATTTTTTTCGGAAAATTTTTTTCGAAAATTTTTTTCGGAAAATTTTTTTAAAAAATTTTTTTCGAAAATTTTTTTTCAAAATTTTTTTCAAAATTTTTTTCGAAAATTTTTTTAAAAATTTTTTTTTCAAATTTTTTTCAAAATTTTTTTCGAAAATTTTTTTCAAAATTTTTTTTGAAAATGTTTTTCGAAAATTTTTTTCAAAATTTTTTTCAAAAATTTTTTTCAAAATTTTTTTTCAAAATTTTTTTCGAAATTTTTTTTCAAATTTTATTTCAAAAATTTTTTTCAAAATTTTTTTCGAAAATTTTTTTTCAAAATTTTTTTTCAAAATTTTTTTCGAAAATTTTTTTCAAAATTTTTTCGAAAATTTTTTTCGAAATTTTATTCAAAATTTTTCTCGAAAATTTTTTTCGAAAATTTTTTTCGAAATTTTTTTCGAAAATTTTTTTTCAAAATTTTTTTCAAAATTTTTTTCGAAAATTTTCGAAAATTTTTTTAAAAAATTTTTTTCCAAAATTTTTTTTAAAAAATTTTTTCGAAAATTTTTTTAAAAAATTTTTTAAAAAAATTTTTTTAAAAATTTTTTTTCAAAATTTTTTTCAAAATTTTTTTCGAAAATTTTTTTTCAAAATTTTTTTCGAGAATTTTTTTCGAAAATTTTTTTTCAAAATTTTTTTCGAAAATTTTTTTTCGAAAATTTTTTTCGAAAATTTTTTTTCAAAATTTTTTTCGAAATTTTTTTTCGAAAATTTTTTTCGAAAGTTTTTTCTAAAATTTTTTTCGGAAAATTTTTTTAAAAAATTTTTTTCGAAAATTTTTTTTCAAAATTTTTTTCAAAATTTTTTTCGAAAATTTTTTTAAAAAATTTTTTTTCAAATTTTTTTTTCAAAATTTTTTTTCAAAATTTTTTTTGAAAATTTTTTTCGAAAATTTTTTTCAAAATTTTTTTCGAAAATTTTTTTCAAAATTTTTTTCGAAAATTTTTTTCAAAATTTTTTTCGAAAATGTTTTTCAAAATTTTTTTTGAAAATTTTTTTCGAAAATTTTTTTCAAAATTTTTTTAAAAAAATTTTTTTTTAATTTTTTTTCAAAACTTTTTTCAAAATTTTTTTCGAAAATTTTTTTTCAAAATTTTTTTCGAGAATTTTCTTCGAAACTTTTTTTTCAAAATTTTTTTCGAAAATTTTTTTTCGAAAATTTTTTTCAAAAATTTTTTTCAAAATTTTTTTTCAAAATTTTTTTCGAAAATTTTTTTCAAATTTTTTTTCGAAAATTTTTTTCAAAATTTTTTTCGAAAATTTTTTTTCAAAATTTTTTTCGAAAATTTTTTTTCAAATTTTTTTCAAAATTTTTTTCGAAAATTTTTTTCAAAACTTTTTTCAAAATTTTTTTCGAAAATTTTTTTTAAAATTTTTTTTTCAAATTTTTTTTGAAAATTTTTTTCGAAAATTTTTTTCGAAAATTTATTTCAAATTTTTTTTTGGAAATTTTTTTCGAAATTTTTTTCGAAATTTTTTCGAAATTTTTTTCGAAAATTTTTTTCAAAATTTTTTTCGGAAAATTTTTTTTAAAAATTTTTTTCGAAAATTTTTTTTCAAAATTTTTTCAAAATTTTTTTTGAAAATTTTTAAAAAAAATTTTTTTTTAAATTTTTTTTCAAAATTTTTTTTCAAAATTTTTTTTGAAAATTTTTTTCGAAAATTTTTTTCGAAATTTTTTTCGAAAATTTTTTTCAAAAATTTTTTTCGAAATTTTTTTTCAAATTTTTTTCGAAAATTTTTTTCAAAATGTTTTTCGAAAATTGTTTTCAAAATTTTTTTCGAAATTTTTTTCGAAAATTTTTTTCGAATTTTTTTTTTCCAAATTTTTTTCGAAAATTTTTTTTCAAAATTTTTTTCGAAATTTTTTTTCGAAAATTTTTTTAAAAAATTTTTTTTCCAATTTTTTTTCAAAATTTTTTTCAAAATTTTTTTCGAAAATTTTTTTTCAATATTTTTTTCGAGAATTTTTTTCGAAACTTTTTTTTCAAAATTTTTTTCGAAAATTTTTTTTCGAAAATTTTTGTCAAAAATTTTTTTCAAAATTTTTTTTCAAAATATTTTTCGAAAATTTTTTTCAAATTTTTTTTCGAAAGTTTTTTCGAAAATTTTTTTTCAAAATTTTTTTCGAAAATTTTTTTCGAAATTTTTTTCGAAAATTTTTTTCGAAAATTTTTTTCGAAAATTTTTTTTCAAATTTTTTTCGAAAATGTTTCTTTAAATATGTTTTTCAAAATTTTTTTCAAAATTTTTTTCGAAAAGTTTTTTCAAAATTTTTTTCGAAAATTTTTTTCAAAATTTTTTTCGAAAATTTTTTTCGGAAAATTTTTTTAAAAAATTTTTTTCGAAAATTTTTTTTCAAAATTTTTTTTGAAAATTTTTTTCGAAAATTTTTTTCGAAAATTTTTTTCGAAAATTTTTTTCGGAAAATTTTTTTCGAAAATTTTTTTTAAAAATTTTTTTCGAAAATTTTTTTTCAAAATTTTTTTCAGAATTTTTTTCGAAAATTTTTTTAAAAAATTTTTTTTCAAATTTTTTTTCAAAATTTTTTTTCAAAATTTTTTTCAAAATTTTTTTTCAAAATTTTTTTCGAAAATTTTTTTCGAAAATTTTTTTCAAAATTTTTTTCGAAAATTTTTTTCAAAATTTTTTTCAAAATTTTTTTTCGAAAATTTTTTTCAAAAATTTTTTTCAAAATTTTTTTCGAAATTTTTTTTCAAATTTTTTTTCAAAAATTTTTTTCAAAATTTTTTTCGAAAATTTTTTTTCAAAATTTTTTTCGAAAATTTTTTTCCAAATTTATTTCGAAATTTTTTTTCGAAAATTTTTTTCAAAATTTTTTTCGAAAATTTTTTTCAAAATTTTTTTTGAAAATTTTTTTCAAAATTTTTTTCGAAAATTTTTTTCGAAAATTTTTTTAAAAAATTTTTTTCGAAAATTTTTTCGAAAATTTTTTTCAAAATTTTTTTCGAAAATTTTTTTCAAAATTTTTTTCGAATATTTTTTTTAAAAATTTTTTTTCAAATTTTTTTTGAAAATTTTTTTTGAAAATTTTTTTCAAAATTTTTTTCGAAAATATTTTTTCAAAATTTTATTCGAGAATTTTTTTCGAAAATTTTTTTTAAAAATTTTTTTCGAAAATTTTTTTAAAAATTTTTTTCGAAATTTTTTTCGAAAATTTTTTTCGAAATTTTTTTTTCCAAATTTTTTTCGAAAATTTTTTTTCGAAATTTTTTTTCGAAAATTTTTTTTAAAAATTTTTTTTCAAATTTTTTTTAAAAATTTTTTTCGAAAATTTTTTTTCAAAATTTTTTTCGAGAATTTTTTTCGAAACTTTTTATTCAAAATTTTTTTCGAAAATTTTTTTTCGAAAATTTTTTTCAAAATTTTTTTTCAAAATTTTTTTCAAAATTTTTTTCGAAAATTTTTTTCAAATTTTTTTTCGAAAATTTTTTTCGAAAATTTTTTTCGAAAATTTTTTTTCAAAATTTTTTTCGAAAATTTTTTTCAAAATTTTTTTCGAAAATTTTTTTCGAAAATTTTTTTCAAAATTTTTTTCGAAAATTTTTTTCGAAATTTTTTTCGAAATTTTTTTCAAAAATTTTTTTCGAAAATTTTTTTCGAAATTTTTTTCGAAATTTTTTTCGAAAATTTTTTTCGAAATTTTTTTTTCAAATTTTTTTCGAAATTTTTTTTTCAAAATGTTTTTCAAAATTTTTTTTCAAAATTTTTTTCGAAAATTTTTTTTAAAAATTTTTTTCGATATTTTTTTTCAAAATTTTTTTTGAAAATTTTTTTCAAAAATTTTTTTCGGAAAATTTTTTTCGAAAATTTTTTTCGGAAAATTTTTTTAAAAAATTTTTTTCGAAAATTTTTTTTCAAAATTTTTTTCAAAATTTTTTTCGAAAATTTTTTTAAAAATTTTTTTTTCAAATTTTTTTCAAAATTTTTTTCGAAAATTTTTTTCAAAATTTTTTTTGAAAATGTTTTTCGAAAATTTTTTTCAAAATTTTTTTCAAAAATTTTTTTCAAAATTTTTTTTCAAAATTTTTTTCGAAATTTTTTTTCAAATTTTATTTCAAAAATTTTTTTCAAAATTTTTTTCGAAAATTTTTTTTCAAAATTTTTTTTCAAAATTTTTTTCGAAAATTTTTTTCAAAATTTTTTCGAAAATTTTTTTCGAAATTTTATTCAAAATTTTTCTCGAAAATTTTTTTCGAAAATTTTTTTCGAAATTTTTTTCGAAAATTTTTTTTCAAAATTTTTTTCAAAATTTTTTTCGAAAATTTTCGAAAATTTTTTTAAAAAATTTTTTTCCAAAATTTTTTTTAAAAAATTTTTTCGAAAATTTTTTTAAAAAATTTTTTAAAAAAATTTTTTTAAAAATTTTTTTTCAAAATTTTTTTCAAAATTTTTTTCGAAAATTTTTTTTCAAAATTTTTTTCGAGAATTTTTTTCGAAAATTTTTTTTCAAAATTTTTTTCGAAAATTTTTTTTCGAAAATTTTTTTCGAAAATTTTTTTCAAAATTTTTTTTCAAAATTTTTTTTCAAAATTTTTTTCAAAATTATTTTCGAAAATTTTTTTAAAAAATTTTTTTAAAATTTTTTTTCGAAAATTTTTTAAAAAAATTTTTTTAAAAATTTTTTTTCAAAATTTTTTTCAAAATTTTTTTGGAAAATTTTTTTTCAAATTTTTTTCAAAATTTTTTTCGAAAATTTTTTTCGAAAATTTTTTTCGAAATTTTTTTCGAATTTTTTTTCGAAAATTTTTTTCGAAATTTTTTTTTCAAATTTTTTTCAAAAATTTTTTTTTAAAATTTTTTTCGAAATTTTTTTCGAAAATTTTTTTCGAAATTTTTTTTTCAAATTTTTTTCAAAAATTTTTTTTCAAAATTTTTTTCAAAATTTTTTTCAAAATTTTTTTCGAAAATTCTTTTCGGAAAATTTTTTTTAAAAATTTTTTTTCAAATTTTTTTTGAAAATTTTTTTTGAAATTTTTTTTCAAAATTTTTTTTGAAATTTTTTTTCAAAATTTTTTTCGAAAATTTTTTTCAAAATTTTTTCGAAAATTTTTTTCGAAATTTTATTCAAAATTTTTCTCGAAAATTTTTTTCGAAAATTTTTTTCGAAATTTTTTTCGAAAATTTTTTTTCAAAATTTTTTTCAAAATTTTTTTCGAAAATTTTGAAAATTTTTTTAAAAAATTTTTTTCCAAAATTTTTTTTAAAAAATTTTTTCGAAAATTTTTTTAAAAAATTTTTTTAAAAATTTTTTTCGAAATTTTTTTAAAAAATTTTTTTAAAAATTTTTTTTCAAAATTTTTTTCAAAATTTTTTTCGAAAATTTTCGAAAATTTTTTTAAAAAATTTTTTTCCAAAATTTTTTTTAAAAAATTTTCTTTGAAAATTTTTTTCGAAAATTTTTTTCAAAATTTTTTTCGAAAATTTTTTTCGAAATTTTTTTCGAAAATTTTTTTCAAAATTTTTTTTCAAAATTTTTTTTCAAATTTTTTTCGAAAATTTTTTTCGAAATTTTTTTCGAAAATTTTCGAAAATTTTTTTCGAAATTTTTTTTTCAAATTTTTTTTCAACATTTTTTTTCAAAATTTTTTTCAAAATTTTTTTCAAAATTTTTTTCGAAATTTTTTTTCAAATTTTTTTTCAAAATTTTTTTTCCAAATTTTTTTCGAAATTTTTTTTTCAAAATTTTTTTTCAAATTTTTTTCAAAATTTTTTTCGAAAATTTTTTTCGAAAATTTTTTTCGAAAATTTTTTTCGAAATTTTTTTCAAAATTTTTTTCAAAATTTTTTTTTCAAATTTTTTTTCAAAATTTTTTTCGAAAATTTTTTTTGAAAATTTTTTTTGAAAATTTTTTCGAAAATTTTTTTAAAATTTTTTTTTCAAATTTTTTTTCAAAATTTTTTTTTCAAATTTTTTTCAAAATTTTTTTCGAAATTTTTTTTCAAATTTTTTTCGAAAATTTTTTTTCAAAATGTTTTTCAAAAATTTTTTTCAAAATTTTTTTCGAAATTTTTTTTCAAATTTTTTTTCAAAAATTTTTTTCAAAATTTTTTTCGAAATTTTTTTTTCAAAATTTTTTTTCAAAATTTTTTTCGAAAATTTTTTTCAAAATTTTTTTCGAAAATTTTTTTCGAAATTTTTTTCAAAATTTTTCTCGAAAATTTTTTCGAAAATTTTTTTTAAAAATTTTTTCGAAAATTTTTTTCAAAATTTTTTTTGAAAATTTTTTTCAAAATTTTTTTCGAAAATTTTTTTCGAAAATTTTTTTTAAAAATTTTTTTCGAAAATTTTTTTTCAAAATTTTTTTCAAAATTTTTTTCGAAAATTTTTTTCAAAATTTTTTTCGAAAATTTTTTTTAAAAATTTTTTTTCAAATTTTTTTTGAAAATTTTTTTTGAAATTTTTTTTCAAAATTTTTTTTCAAAATTTTTTTCGAAAATTTTTTTCAAAATTTTTTCGAAAATTTTTTTCGAAATTTTATTCAAAATTTTTCTCGAAAATTTTTTTCGAAAATTTTTTTCGAAAATTTTTTTTCAAAATTTTTTTCAAAATTTTTTTCGAAAATTTTCGAAAATTTTTTTAAAAAATTTTTTTCCAAAATTTTTTTTAAAAAATTTTTTCGAAAATTTTTTAAAAAAATTTTTTTCGAAAATTTTTTTCGAAAATTTTTTTTCAAAATTTTTTTCGAGAATTTTTTTCGAAAATTTTTTTTCAAAATTTTTTTCGAAAATTTTTTTTCGAAAATTTTTTTCGAAAATTTTTTTCAAAATTTTTTTTCAAAATTTTTTTTCAAAATTTTTTTTAAAATTTTTTTCGAAAATTTTTTTAAAAAATTTTTTTAAAAATTTTTTTTCAAAATTTTTTTCAAAATTTTTTTCGAAAATTTTTTAAAAAAATTTTTAAAATTTTTTTTCAAAATTTTTTTCAAAATTTTTTTCGAAAATTTTTTTTCAAAATTTTTTTCGAGAATTTTTTTCGAAAATTTTTTTTCAAAATTTTTTTCGAAAATTTTTTTTCGAAAATTTTTTTCAATTTTTTTTTCGAAAATTTTTTTCAAAATTTTTTTCGAAAATTTTTTTTCAAAATTTTTTTGGAAAATTTTTTTTCAAATTTTTTTCAAAATTTTTTTCGAAAATTTTTTTCGAAATTTTTTTCGAAAATTTTTTTCGAAATTTTTTTCGAAATTTTTTTCGAAAATTTTTTTCGAAATTTTTTTTTCAAATTTTTTTCAAAAATTTTTTTTAAAAATTTTTTTCGAAATTTTTTTCGAAAATTTTTTTCGAAATTTTTTTCGAAAATTTTTTTCGAAAATTTTTTTTCAAAATTTTTTTCAAAATTTTTTTCGAAAATTTTTTTCAAAATTTTTTTCGAAAATTCTTTTCGGAAAATTTTTTTTAAAAATTTTTTTCGAAAATTTTTTTTCAAAATTTTTTTCGAAAATTTTTTTCAAAATTTTTTTTGAAAATTTTTTTCGAAAATTTTTTTCGAAATTTTTTTCGAGAATTTTTTTCGAAACTTTTTTTTCAAAATTTTTTTCAAAAATTTTTTTTCGAAAATTTTTCTCAAAAATTTTTTTCAAAATTTTTTTCGAAATTTTTTTTCAAATTTTTTTCGAAAATTTTTTTTCAAAATGTTTTTCAAAAATTTTTTTCAAAATTTTTTTCGAAATTTTTTTTCAAATTTTTTTTCAAAAATTTTTTTCAAAATTTTTTTCGAAAATTTTTTTTCAAAATTTTTTTTTAAATTTTTTTCGAAAATTTTTTTCATAATTTTTTTTGAAAATTTTTTTCGAAATTTTTTTCAAAATTTTTCTCGAAAATTTTTTCGAAAATTTTTTTTAAAAATTTTTTCGAAAATTTTTTTTCAAAATTTTTTTAAAAATTTTTTTTTCAAATTTTTTTTCAAAATTTTTTTCGAAAATTTTTTTCAAAATTTTTTTCGAAAATTTTTTTCAAAATTTTTTTCGAAAATTTTTTTCAAATTTTTTTTTGAAAATTTTTTTCGAAATTTTTTTTCAAATTTTTTTTCAAATTTTTTTTCGAAAATTTTTTTCGAAATTTTTTTCGAAAATTTTTTTCGAAATTTTTTTTTCAAATTTTTTTCGAAAATTTTTTTTCAAAATTTTTTTCAAAATTTTTTTCGAAAATTTTTTTTCAAAATTTTTTTTGAAAATTTTTTTCGAAAATTTTTTTTCAAAATTTTTTTCGAAAATTTTTTTTCGAAAATTTTTTTCGAAAATTTTTTTCAAAATTTTTTTCGAAAATTTTTTTCAAATTTTTTTTCGAAAATTTTTTTCAAAATTTTTTTCGAAAATTTTTTTTCAAAATTTTTTTCGAAAATTTTTTTCAAATTTTTTTTTCAAAATTTTTTTCGAAAATTTTTTTTCAAAATTTTTTTTGAAAATTTTTTTCGAAAATTTTTTTCGAAATTTTTTTCGAAAATTTTTTTTTTAATTTTTTTTTCAAAATTTTTTTCAAAATTTTTTTCGAAAATTTTTTTAAAAAATTTTTTTTCAAATTTTTTTTCAAAATTTTTTTCGAAATTTTTTTCGAAAATTTTTTTCGAAATTTTTTTCGAAAATTTTTTTCGAAATTTTTTTCGAAAATTTTTTTCGAAATTTTTTTTTCAAATTTTTTTCGAAAATTTTTTTTTCAAATTTTTTTCAAAATTTTTTTCGAAAATTTTTTTCAAAATTTTTTTCGAAAATTTTCTTCGCAACATTTTTTTAAAAAATTTTTTTCGAAAATTTTTTTTAAAAATTTTTTTCGAAAATTTTTTTCGAAAGTTTTTTCGAAAATTTTTTTCAAAATTTTTTTCGGAAAATTTTTTTAAAAAATTTTTTTCGAAAATTTTTTTTCAAAATTTTTTTAAAAAAGTTTTTTTTCAAATTTTTTTTCAAAATTTTTTTCGAAAATTTTTTTCGAAAATTTTTTTCAAAATTATTTTCGAAAATTTTTTTCAAAATTTTTTTTGAAAATTTTTTTCAAAATTTTTTTCGAAATTTTTTTTTCAAATTTATTTCGAAATTTTTTTTTCAAAATTTTTTTCGAAAATTTTTTTTCAAATTTTTTTCAAAATTTTTTTCGAAAATTTTTTTCGAAATTTTTTACAAAATTTTTCTCGAAAATTTTTTTCAAAATTTTTTTCGAAAATTTTTTTCAAAATTTTTTTTGAAAATTTTTTTCAAAATTTTTTTCGAAAATTTTTTTCGAAAATTTTTTTCGAAAATTTTTTTAAAAAATTTTTTTCGAAAATTTTTTCGAAAATTTTTTTCAAAATTTTTTTCGAAAATTTTTTTCAAAATTTTTTTCGAAAATTTTTTTTAAAAATTTTTTTTCAAATTTTTTTTGAAAATTTTTTTTGAAAATTTTTTTCAAAGTTTTTTTCGAAAATTTTTTCGAAAATTTTTTTCGAATTTTTTTTTCGAAAATATTTTTCGAAATTTTTTTTGCAAATTTTTTTCGGAAATTTTTTTTTTAATTTTTTTCAAAATTTTTTTCGAAAATTTTTTTAAAAAATTTTTTTCAAAATTTTTTTTCAAAATTTTTTTTCAAAATTTTTTTAAAAATTTTTTTCGAAAATTTTTTAAAAAATTTTTTTTAAAAATTTTTTTTCAAAATTTTTTTCAAAATTTTTTTCGAAAATTTTTTTTCAAAATTTTTTTCGAGAATTTTTTTCGAAAATTTTTTTTCAAAATTTTTTTCGAAAATTTTTTTTCGAAAATTTTTTTCAATTTTTTTTTCGAAAATTTTTTTCAAAATTTTTTTCGAAAATTTTTTTTCAAAATTTTTTTGGAAATTTTTTTTCAAATTTTTTTCAAAATTTTTTTCGAAAATTTTTTTCGAAATTTTTTTCGAAAATTTTTTTCGAAATTTTTTTCGAAATTTTTTTCGAAAATTTTTTTCGAAATTTTTTTTTCAAATTTTTTTCAAAAATTTTTTTTTAAAATTTTTTTCGAAATTTTTTTCGAAAATTTTTTTCGAAATTTTTTTTTCAAATTTTTTTCGAAAATTTTTTTTCAAAATTTTTTTCAAAATTTTTTTCGAAAATTTTTTTCAAAATTTTTTTCGAAAATTCTTTTCGGAAAATTTTTTTTAAAAATTTTTTTCGAAAAATTTTTTTCAAAATTTTTTTCGAAAATTTTTTTCAAAATTTTTTTTGAAAATTTTTTTCGAAAATTTTTTTCAAAATTTTTTTCGAAAATTTTTTTCGAAATTTTTTTCGAAAATTTTTTTCGAAATTTTTTTCGAGAATTTTTTTCGAAACTTTTTTTTCAAAATTTTTTTCGAAAATTTTTTTTCGAAAATTTTTCTCAAAAATTTTTTTCAAAATTTTTTTTCAAAATTTTTTTCGAAAATTTTTTTCAAATTTTTTTTCGAAAATTTTTTTTAAAATTTTTTTTCAAAATTTTTTTTCAAATTTTTTTCGAAAATTTTTTTCGAAATTTTTTTCGAAAATTTTCGAAAATTTTTTTCGAAATTTTTTTTTCAAATTTTTTTTCAACATTTTTTTTCAAAATTTTTTTCAAAATTTTTTTCAAAATTTTTTTCGAAATTTTTTTTCAAATTTTTTTTCAAAAATTTTTTTCCAAATTTTTTTCGAAATTTTTTTTTCAAATTTTTTTTTCAAATTTTTTTCAAAATTTTTTTCGAAAATTTTTTTCGAAAATTTTTTTCGAAAATTTTTTTCGAAAATTTTTTTCGAAATTTTTTTCAAAATTTTTTTCAAAATTTTTTTCGAAAATTTTTTTTCAAAATTTTTTTCGAAAATTTTTTTTGAAAATTTTTTTTGAAAATTTTTTCGAAAATTTTTTTAAAATTTTTTTTTCAAATTTTTTTTCAAAATTTTTTTTTCAAATTTTTTTCAAAATTTTTTTCGAAATTTTTTTTCAAATTTTTTTCGAAAATTTTTTTTCAAAATGTTTTTCAAAAATTTTTTTCAAAATTTTTTTCGAAATTTTTTTTCAAATTTTTTTTCAAAAATTTTTTTCAAAATTTTTTTCGAAAATTTTTTTTCAAAATTTTTTTTCAAAATTTTTTTCGAAAATTTTTTTCAAAATTTTTTTCGAAATTTTTTTCAAAATTTTTCTCGAAAATTTTTTCGAAAATTTTTTTTAAAAATTTTTTCGAAAATTTTTTTCAAAATTTTTTTTGAAAATTTTTTTCAAAATTTTTTTCGAAAATTTTTTTCGAAAATTTTTTTTAAAAATTTTTTTCGAAAATTTTTTTTCAAAATTTTTTTCAAAATTTTTTTCGAAAATTTTTTTCAAAATTTTTTTCGAAAATTTTTTTTAAAAATTTTTTTTCAAATTTTTTTTGAAAATTTTTTTTGAAATTTTTTTTCAAAATTTTTTTTCAAAATTTTTTTCGAAAATTTTTTTCAAAATTTTTTCGAAAATTTTTTTCGAAATTTTATTCAAAATTTTTCTCGAAAATTTTTTTCGAAAATTTTTTTCGAAATTTTTTTCGAAAATTTTTTTTCAAAATTTTTTTCAAAATTTTTTTCGAAAATTTTCGAAAATTTTTTTAAAAAATTTTTTTCCAAAATTTTTTTTAAAAAATTTTTTCGAAAATTTTTTAAAAAAATTTTTTTCGAAAATTTTTTTTCAAAATTTTTTTCGAGAATTTTTTTCGAAAATTTTTTTTCAAAATTTTTTTTCAAAATTTTTTTCGAGAATTTTTTTCGAAAATTTTTTTCGAAAATTTTTTTTCGAAAATTTTTTTCGAAAATTTTTTTCAAAATTTTTTTTCAAAATTTTTTTTCAAAATTTTTTTTAAAATTTTTTTCGAAAATTTTTTTAAAAAATTTTTTTAAAAATTTTTTTTTAAAATTTTTTTCAAAATTTTTTTCGAAAATTTTTTTTCAAAATTTTTTTTCAAAATTTTTTTCGAGAATTTTTTTCGAAAATTTTTTTTCGAAAATTTTTTTTCAAAATTTTTTTGTAATTTTTTTTCAAATTCTTTTCAAAATTTTTTTCGAAAATTTTTTTCGAAATTTTTTTCGAAAATTTTTTTCGAAATTTTTTTCGAAATTTTTTTCGAAAATTTTTTTCGAAATTTTTTTTTCAAATTTTTTTCAAAAATTTTTTTTAAAAATTTTTTTCGAAATTTTTTTCGAAAATTTTTTTCGAAATTTTTTTTTCAAATTTTTTTCGAAAATTTTTTTCAAAATTTTTTTCGAAAATTTTTTTTAAAATTTTTTTCGAAAATTCTTTTCGGAAAATTTTTTTTAAAAATTTTTTTCGAAAATTTTTTTTCAAAATTTTTTTCGAAAATTTTTTTCAAAATTTTTTTTGAAAATTTTTTTCGAAAATTTTTTTCAAAATTTTTTTCAAAATTTTTTTCGAAAATTTTTTTCGAAATTTTTTTCGAAAATTTTTTTCGAAATTTTTTTCGAGAATTTTTTTCGAAACTTTTTTTTCAAAATTTTTTTCGAAAATTTTTTTTCGAAAATTTTTCTCAAAAATTTTTTTCAAAATTTTTTTTCAAAATTTTTTTCGAAATTTTTTTTTCAAATTTTTTTCAAAATTTTTTTCGAAATTTTTTTTCAAATTTTTTTCGAAAATTTTTTTTCAAAATGTTTTTCAAAATTTTTTTTCAAAATTTTTTTCGAAATTTTTTTTCAAATTTTTTTTCAAAAATTTTTTTCAAAATTTTTTTCGAAATTTTTTTTTCAAAATTTTTTTTCAAAATTTTTTTCGAAAATTTTTTTCAAAATTTTTTTCGAAAATTTTTTTCGAAATTTTTTTCAAAATTTTTCTCGAAAATTTTTTCGAAAATTTTTTTTAAAAATTTTTTCGAAAATTTTTTTTCAAAATTTTTTTAAAAAATTTTTTTTCAAATTTTTTTTCAAAATTTTTTTCGAAAATTTTTTTCAAAATTTTTTTCGAAAATTTTTTTCAAAATTTTTTTCGAAAATTTTTTTCAAATTTTTTTTTGAAAATTTTTTTCGAAATTTTTTTTCAAATTTTTTTTCAAATTTTTTGTCGAAAATTTTTTTCGAAATTTTTTTCGAAAATTTTTTTCGAAATTTTTTTTTCAAATTTTTTTCGAAAATTTTTTTTCAAAATTTTTTTCAAAATTTTTTTCGAAAATTTTTTTCGAAAATTTTTTTAAAAAATTTTTTTTAAAATTTTTTTTCAAAATTTTTTTCGAAATTTTTTTTTCAAAATTTTTTTTGAAAATTTTTTTCGAAAATTTTTTTTCAAAATTTTTTTCGAAAATTTTTTTTCGAAAATTTTTTTCGAAAATTTTTTTCGAAAATTTTTTTCAAAATTTTTTTCGAAAATTTTTTTCAAATTTTTTTTCGAAAATTTTTTTCAAAATTTTTTTCGAAAATTTTTTTTCAAAATTTTTTTCGAAAATTTTTTTCAAATTTTTTTTCAAAATTTTTTTCGAAAATTTTTTTTCAAAATTTTTTTTGAAAATTTTTTTCGAAAATTTTTTTCGAAATTTTTTTCGAAAATTTTTTTTTTAAATTTTTTTTCAAAATTTTTTTCAAAATTTTTTTCGAAAATTTTTTTTAAAAATTTTTTTTCAAATTTTTTTTCAAAATTTTTTTTGAAAATTTTTTTCGAAAATTTTTTTCAAAATTTTTTTCGAAAATTTTTTTCAAAATTTTTTTCGAAAATTTTTTTCAAAATTTTTTTCGAAATTTTTTTCGAAAATTTTTTTCGAAATTTTTTTCGAAAATTTTTTTCGAAATTTTTTTCGAAAATTTTTTTCGAAATTTTTTTTTCAAATTTTTTTCGAAAATTTTTTTTTCAAATTTTTTTCAAAATTTTTTTCGAAAATTTTTTTCGAAAATTTTTTTCAAAATTGTTTTCGAAAATTTTCTTCGCAACATTTTTTTAAAAAATTTTTTTCGAAAATTTTTTTTCAAAATTTTTTTCGAAAGTTCTTTCGAAAATTTTTTTCAAAATTTTTTTCGGAAAATTTTTTTAAAAAATTTTTTTCGAAAATTTTTTTTCAAAATTTTTTTAAAAAAGTTTTTTTTCAAATTTTTTTTCAAAATTTTTTTCGAAAATTTTTTTCGAAAATTTTTTTCAAAAATTTTTTTCAAAATTTTTTTCGAAAATTTTTTTCAAAATTTTTTTGGAAAATTTTTTTCAAAATTTTTTTCGAAATTTTTTTTTCAAATTTATTTCGAAATTTTTTTTTCAAAATTTTTTTCGAAAATTTTTTTCCAAATTTTTTTCAAAATTTTTTTCGAAAATTTTTTTCGAAATTTTTTACAAAATTTTTCTCGAAAATTTTTTTCAAAATTTTTTTCGAAAATTTTTTTCAAAATTTTTTTTGAAAATTTTTTTCAAAATTTTTTTCGAAAATTTTTTTTAAAAATTTTTTTCGAAAATTTTTTTTCAAAATTTTTTCAAAATTTTTTTCGAAAATTTTTTTCAAAATTTTTTTCGAAAATTTTTTTTAAAAATTTTTTTTCAAATTTTTTTTGAAAATTTTTTTTGAAAATTTTTTTCAGTTTTTTTCGAAAATTTTTTCGAAAATTTTTTTCGAATTTTTTTTTCGAAAATATTTTTCGAAATTTTTTTTGCAAATTTTTTTCGGAAATTTTTTTTTTAATTTTTTTCAAAATTTTTTTCGAAAATTTTTTTAAAAAATTTTTTTTCAAATTTTTTTTCAAAATTTTTTTCAAATTTTTTTCGAAAATTTTTTTTCAAAATTTTTTTCGAAATTTTTTTTCGAAAATTTTTTTCGAAAGTTTTTTCTAAAATTTTTTTCGGAAAATTTTTTTAAAAAATTTTTTTCGAAAATTTTTTTTCAAAATTTTTTTCAAAATTTTTTTCGAAAATTTTTTTAAAAAATTTTTTTTCAAATTTTTTTTTCAAAATTTTTTTTCAAAATTTTTTTTGAAAATTTTTTTCGAAAATTTTTTTCAAAATTTTTTTCGAAAATTTTTTTCGAAAATTTTTTTCAAAATTTTTTTCAAAATTTTTTTCGAAAATTTTTTTCGAAATTTTTTACAAAATTTTTCTCGAAAATTTTTTTCAAAATTTTTTTCGAAAATTTTTTTCAAAATTTTTTTCGAAAATTTTTTTCAAATTTTTTTTCGAAAATTTTTTTCAAAATTTTTTTCGAAAATTTTTTTTCAAAATTTTTTTCGAAAATTTTTTTTCAAATTTTTTTCAAAATTTTTTTCGAAAATTTTTTTCAAAATTTTTTTCGAAAATTTTTTTCGAAAATTTTTTTTAAAAATTTTTTTTAAAAATTTTTTTTCAAAATTTTTTTCAAAATTTTTTTCGAAAATGTTTTTTAAAAATTTTTTTTCAAATTTTTTTTGAAAATTTTTTTGAAAATTTTTTTCGTAAATTTTTTTCAAAATTTTTTTCAAAAAATTTTTTCGAAATTTTTTTCGAAATTTTTTTCGAAAATTTTTTTCAGTTTTTTTGGAAAATTTTTTTTCAAAATTTTTTTCGAGAATTTTTTTCGAAAATTTTTTTCAAAATTTTTATCTAAAATTTTTTTCGAAAATTTTTTTCAAAATTTTTTTCGAAAATTTTTTTCAAAATTTTTTTTGAAAATTTTTTTCGAAATTTTTTTTGAAAATTTTTTTCGAAATTTTTTTTTCAAATTTTTTTCGAAAATTTTTTTTCAAAATTTTTTTCAAAAATTTTTTTCCAAATTTTTTTCAAAATTTTTTTCGAAAATTTTTTTCGAAATTTTTTACAAAATTTTTTCGAAAATTTTATTCAAACTTTTTTTCGAAAATTTTTTTAAAAAATTTTTTTTCAAATTTTTTTTGAAAATTTTTTTTGAAAATTTTTTTCGTAATTTTTTTTCGAAAATTTTTTTCAAAATTTTTTTCGAAAATTTTTTTCGAAATTTTTTTCGAAAATTTTTTTCGAAATTTTTTTCGAAATTTTTTTCGAAAATTTTTTTCAAAATTTTTTTTAAAATTTTTTTTTCAAATTTTTTTTGAAAATTTTTTTTTAAAATTTTTTTCGTAATTTTTTTTCGAAAATTTTTTTCAAAATTTTTTTCGAAAATTTTTTTCGAAATTTTTTTCGAAATTTTTTTCGAAAATTTTTTTCAAAATTTTTTTCGAAAATTTTTTTCGAAAATTTTTTTCAAAATTTTTTTCAAAATT
Organism: Uropetala carovei; assembly: GCA_036926305.1. Classification (NCBI taxonomy): domain Eukaryota; kingdom Metazoa; phylum Arthropoda; class Insecta; order Odonata; family Petaluridae; genus Uropetala; species Uropetala carovei. The sequence goes on along the minus strand of JAXCHB010000127.1, from coordinate 6,268,049 downwards.
TTTTTCGAAATTTTTTACAAAATTTTTCTCGAAAATTTTTTTCAAAATTTTTTTCGAAAATTTTTTTCAAAATTTTTTTCGAAAATTTTTTTCAAATTTTTTTTCGAAAATTTTTTTCAAAATTTTTTTCGAAAATTTTTTTTCAAAATTTTTTTCGAAAATTTTTTTTCAAATTTTTTTCAAAATTTTTTTCGAAAATTTTTTTCGAAAATTTTTTTTCAAAATTTTTTTCAAAATTTTTTTCGAAAATTTTCGAAAATTTTTTTAAAAAATTTTTTTCCAAAATTTTTTTTAAAAAATTTTTTCGAAAATTTTTTAAAAAAATTTTTTTCGAAAATTTTTTTCGAAAATTTTTTTTCAAAATTTTTTTCGAGAATTTTTTTCGAAAATTTTTTTTCAAAATTTTTTTCGAAAATTTTTTTTCGAAAATTTTTTTCGAAAATTTTTTTCAAAATTTTTTTTCAAAATTTTTTTTCAAAATTTTTTTTAAAATTTTTTTCGAAAATTTTTTTAAAAAATTTTTTTAAAAATTTTTTTTCAAAATTTTTTTCAAAATTTTTTTCGAAAATTTTTTAAAAAAATTTTTGAAATTTTTTTTCAAAATTTTTTTCAAAATTTTTTTCGAAAATTTTTTTTCAAAATTTTTTTCGAGAATTTTTTTCGAAAATTTTTTTTCAAAATTTTTTTCGAAAATTTTTTTTCGAAAATTTTTTTCAATTTTTTTTTCGAAAATTTTTTTCAAAATTTTTTTCGAAAATTTTTTTTCAAAATTTTTTTGGAAAATTTTTTTTCAAATTTTTTTCAAAATTTTTTTCGAAAATTTTTTTCGAAATTTTTTTCGAAAATTTTTTTCGAAATTTTTTTCGAAATTTTTTTCGAAAATTTTTTTCGAAATTTTTTTTTCAAATTTTTTTCAAAAATTTTTTTTAAAAATTTTTTTCGAAATTTTTTTCGAAAATTTTTTTCGAAATTTTTTTCGAAAATTTTTTTCGAAAATTTTTTTTCAAAATTTTTTTCAAAATTTTTTTCGAAAATTTTTTTCAAAATTTTTTTCGAAAATTCTTTTCGGAAAATTTTTTTTAAAAATTTTTTTCGAAAATTTTTTTTCAAAATTTTTTTCGAAAATTTTTTTCAAAATTTTTTTTGAAAATTTTTTTCGAAAATTTTTTTCGAAATTTTTTTCGAGAATTTTTTTCGAAACTTTTTTTTCAAAATTTTTTTCAAAAATTTTTTTTCGAAAATTTTTCTCAAAAATTTTTTTCAAAATTTTTTTCGAAATTTTTTTTCAAATTTTTTTCGAAAATTTTTTTTCAAAATGTTTTTCAAAAATTTTTTTCAAAATTTTTTTCGAAATTTTTTTTCAAATTTTTTTTCAAAAATTTTTTTCAAAATTTTTTTCGAAAATTTTTTTTCAAAATTTTTTTTTAAATTTTTTTCGAAAATTTTTTTCATAATTTTTTTTGAAAATTTTTTTCGAAATTTTTTTCAAAATTTTTCTCGAAAATTTTTTCGAAAATTTTTTTTAAAAATTTTTTCGAAAATTTTTTTTCAAAATTTTTTTAAAAATTTTTTTTTCAAATTTTTTTTCAAAATTTTTTTCGAAAATTTTTTTCAAAATTTTTTTCGAAAATTTTTTTCAAAATTTTTTTCGAAAATTTTTTTCAAATTTTTTTTTGAAAATTTTTTTCGAAATTTTTTTTCAAATTTTTTTTCAAATTTTTTTTCGAAAATTTTTTTCGAAATTTTTTTCGAAAATTTTTTTCGAAATTTTTTTTTCAAATTTTTTTCGAAAATTTTTTTTCAAAATTTTTTTCAAAATTTTTTTCGAAAATTTTTTTTCAAATTTTTTTTTGAAAATTTTTTTCGAAAATTTTTTTTCAAAATTTTTTTCGAAAATTTTTTTTCGAAAATTTTTTTCGAAAATTTTTTTCAAAATTTTTTTCGAAAATTTTTTTCAAATTTTTTTTCGAAAATTTTTTTCAAAATTTTTTTCGAAAATTTTTTTTCAAAATTTTTTTCGAAAATTTTTTTCAAATTTTTTTTTCAAAATTTTTTTCGAAAATTTTTTTTCAAAATTTTTTTTGAAAATTTTTTTCGAAAATTTTTTTCGAAATTTTTTTCGAAAATTTTTTTTTTAATTTTTTTTTCAAAATTTTTTTCAAAATTTTTTTCGAAAATTTTTTTAAAAAATTTTTTTTCAAATTTTTTTTCAAAATTTTTTTCGAAATTTTTTTCGAAAATTTTTTTCGAAATTTTTTTCGAAAATTTTTTTCGAAATTTTTTTCGAAAATTTTTTTCGAAATTTTTTTTTCAAATTTTTTTCGAAAATTTTTTTTTCAAATTTTTTTCAAAATTTTTTTCGAAAATTTTTTTCAAAATTTTTTTCGAAAATTTTCTTCGCAACATTTTTTTAAAAAATTTTTTTCGAAAATTTTTTTTAAAAATTTTTTTCGAAAATTTTTTTCGAAAGTTTTTTCGAAAATTTTTTTCAAAATTTTTTTCGGAAAATTTTTTTAAAAAATTTTTTTCGAAAATTTTTTTTCAAAATTTTTTTAAAAAAGTTTTTTTTCAAATTTTTTTTCAAAATTTTTTTCGAAAATTTTTTTCGAAAATTTTTTTCAAAATTATTTTCGAAAATTTTTTTCAAAATTTTTTTTGAAAATTTTTTTCAAAATTTTTTTCGAAATTTTTTTTTCAAATTTATTTCGAAATTTTTTTTTCAAAATTTTTTTCGAAAATTTTTTTTCAAATTTTTTTCAAAATTTTTTTCGAAAATTTTTTTCGAAATTTTTTACAAAATTTTTCTCGAAAATTTTTTTCAAAATTTTTTTCGAAAATTTTTTTCAAAATTTTTTTTGAAAATTTTTTTCAAAATTTTTTTCGAAAATTTTTTTCGAAAATTTTTTTCGAAAATTTTTTTAAAAAATTTTTTTCGAAAATTTTTTCGAAAATTTTTTTCAAAATTTTTTTCGAAAATTTTTTTCAAAATTTTTTTCGAAAATTTTTTTTAAAAATTTTTTTTCAAATTTTTTTTGAAAATTTTTTTTGAAAATTTTTTTCAAAGTTTTTTTCGAAAATTTTTTCGAAAATTTTTTTCGAATTTTTTTTTCGAAAATATTTTTCGAAATTTTTTTTGCAAATTTTTTTCGGAAATTTTTTTTTTAATTTTTTTCAAAATTTTTTTCGAAAATTTTTTTAAAAAATTTTTTTCAAAATTTTTTTTCAAAATTTTTTTTCAAAATTTTTTTAAAAATTTTTTTCGAAAATTTTTTAAAAAATTTTTTTTAAAAATTTTTTTTCAAAATTTTTTTCAAAATTTTTTTCGAAAATTTTTTTTCAAAATTTTTTTCGAGAATTTTTTTCGAAAATTTTTTTTCAAAATTTTTTTCGAAAATTTTTTTTCGAAAATTTTTTTCAATTTTTTTTTCGAAAATTTTTTTCAAAATTTTTTTCGAAAATTTTTTTTCAAAATTTTTTTGGAAATTTTTTTTCAAATTTTTTTCAAAATTTTTTTCGAAAATTTTTTTCGAAATTTTTTTCGAAAATTTTTTTCGAAATTTTTTTCGAAATTTTTTTCGAAAATTTTTTTCGAAATTTTTTTTTCAAATTTTTTTCAAAAATTTTTTTTTAAAATTTTTTTCGAAATTTTTTTCGAAAATTTTTTTCGAAATTTTTTTTTCAAATTTTTTTCGAAAATTTTTTTTCAAAATTTTTTTCAAAATTTTTTTCGAAAATTTTTTTCAAAATTTTTTTCGAAAATTCTTTTCGGAAAATTTTTTTTAAAAATTTTTTTCGAAAAATTTTTTTCAAAATTTTTTTCGAAAATTTTTTTCAAAATTTTTTTTGAAAATTTTTTTCGAAAATTTTTTTCAAAATTTTTTTCGAAAATTTTTTTCGAAATTTTTTTCGAAAATTTTTTTCGAAATTTTTTTCGAGAATTTTTTTCGAAACTTTTTTTTCAAAATTTTTTTCGAAAATTTTTTTTCGAAAATTTTTCTCAAAAATTTTTTTCAAAATTTTTTTTCAAAATTTTTTTCGAAAATTTTTTTCAAATTTTTTTTCGAAAATTTTTTTTAAAATTTTTTTTCAAAATTTTTTTTCAAATTTTTTTCGAAAATTTTTTTCGAAATTTTTTTCGAAAATTTTCGAAAATTTTTTTCGAAATTTTTTTTTCAAATTTTTTTTCAACATTTTTTTTCAAAATTTTTTTCAAAATTTTTTTCAACATTTTTTTCGAAATTTTTTTTCAAATTTTTTTTCAAAAATTTTTTTCCAAATTTTTTTCGAAATTTTTTTTTCAAATTTTTTTTTCAAATTTTTTTCAAAATTTTTTTCGAAAATTTTTTTCGAAAATTTTTTTCGAAAATTTTTTTCGAAAATTTTTTTCGAAATTTTTTTCAAAATTTTTTTCAAAATTTTTTTCGAAAATTTTTTTTCAAAATTTTTTTCGAAAATTTTTTTTGAAAATTTTTGTTGAAAATTTTTTCGAAAATTTTTTTAAAATTTTTTTTTCAAATTTTTTTTCAAAATTTTTTTTTCAAATTTTTTTCAAAATTTTTTTCGAAATTTTTTTTCAAATTTTTTTCGAAAATTTTTTTTCAAAATGTTTTTCAAAAATTTTTTTCAAAATTTTTTTCGAAATTTTTTTTCAAATTTTTTTTCAAAAATTTTTTTCAAAATTTTTTTCGAAAATTTTTTTTCAAAATTTTTTTTCAAAATTTTTTTCGAAAATTTTTTTCAAAATTTTTTTCGAAATTTTTTTCAAAATTTTTCTCGAAAATTTTTTCGAAAATTTTTTTTAAAAATTTTTTCGAAAATTTTTTTCAAAATTTTTTTTGAAAATTTTTTTCAAAATTTTTTTCGAAAATTTTTTTCGAAAATTTTTTTTAAAAATTTTTTTCGAAAATTTTTTTTCAAAATTTTTTTCAAAATTTTTTTCGAAAATTTTTTTCAAAATTTTTTTCGAAAATTTTTTTTAAAAATTTTTTTTCAAATTTTTTTTGAAAATTTTTTTTGAAATTTTTTTTCAAAATTTTTTTTCAAAATTTTTTTCAAAATTTTTTTCGAAAATTTTCGAAAATTTTTTTAAAAAATTTTTTTCCAAAATTTTTTTTAAAAAATTTTTTCGAAAATTTTTTAAAAAAATTTTTTTCGAAAATTTTTTTTCAAAATTTTTTTCGAGAATTTTTTTCGAAAATTTTTTTTCAAAATTTTTTTTCAAAATTTTTTTCGAGAATTTTTTTCGAAAATTTTTTTCGAAAATTTTTTTTCGAAAATTTTTTTCGAAAATTTTTTTCAAAATTTTTTTTCAAAATTTTTTTTCAAAATTTTTTTTAAAATTTTTTTCGAAAATTTTTTTAAAAAATTTTTTTAAAAATTTTTTTTTAAAATTTTTTTCAAAATTTTTTTCGAAAATTTTTTTTCAAAATTTTTTTTCAAAATTTTTTTCGAGAATTTTTTTCGAAAATTTTTTTTCGAAAATTTTTTTTCAAAATTTTTTTGTAATTTTTTTTCAAATTCTTTTCAAAATTTTTTTCGAAAATTTTTTTCGAAATTTTTTTCGAAAATTTTTTTCGAAATTTTTTTCGAAATTTTTTTCGAAAATTTTTTTCGAAATTTTTTTTTCAAATTTTTTTCAAAAATTTTTTTTAAAAATTTTTTTCGAAATTTTTTTCGAAAATTTTTTTCGAAATTTTTTTTTCAAATTTTTTTCGAAAATTTTTTTCAAAATTTTTTTCGAAAATTTTTTTTAAAATTTTTTTCGAAAATTCTTTTCGGAAAATTTTTTTTAAAAATTTTTTTCGAAAATTTTTTTTCAAAATTTTTTTCGAAAATTTTTTTCAAAATTTTTTTTGAAAATTTTTTTCGAAAATTTTTTTCAAAATTTTTTTCAAAATTTTTTTCGAAAATTTTTTTCGAAATTTTTTTCGAAAATTTTTTTCGAAATTTTTTTCGAGAATTTTTTTCGAAACTTTTTTTTCAAAATTTTTTTCGAAAATTTTTTTTCGAAAATTTTTCTCAAAAATTTTTTTCAAAATTTTTTTTCAAAATTTTTTTCGAAATTTTTTTTTCAAATTTTTTTCAAAATTTTTTTCGAAATTTTTTTTCAAATTTTTTTCGAAAATTTTTTTTCAAAATGTTTTTCAAAATTTTTTTTCAAAATTTTTTTCGAAATTTTTTTTCAAATTTTTTTTCAAAAATTTTTTTCAAAATTTTTTTCGAAATTTTTTTTTCAAAATTTTTTTTCAAAATTTTTTTCGAAAATTTTTTTCAAAATTTTTTTCGAAAATTTTTTTCGAAATTTTTTTCAAAATTTTTCTCGAAAATTTTTTCGAAAATTTTTTTTAAAAATTTTTTCGAAAATTTTTTTTCAAAATTTTTTTAAAAAATTTTTTTTCAAATTTTTTTTCAAAATTTTTTTCGAAAATTTTTTTCAAAATTTTTTTCGAAAATTTTTTTCAAAATTTTTTTCGAAAATTTTTTTCAAATTTTTTTTTGAAAATTTTTTTCGAAATTTTTTTTCAAATTTTTTTTCAAATTTTTTGTCGAAAATTTTTTTCGAAATTTTTTTCGAAAATTTTTTTCGAAATTTTTTTTTCAAATTTTTTTCGAAAATTTTTTTTCAAAATTTTTTTCAAAATTTTTTTCGAAAATTTTTTTCGAAAATTTTTTTAAAAAATTTTTTTTAAAATTTTTTTTCAAAATTTTTTTCGAAATTTTTTTTTCAAAATTTTTTTTGAAAATTTTTTTCGAAAATTTTTTTTCAAAATTTTTTTCGAAAATTTTTTTTCGAAAATTTTTTTCGAAAATTTTTTTCGAAAATTTTTTTCAAAATTTTTTTCGAAAATTTTTTTCAAATTTTTTTTCGAAAATTTTTTTCAAAATTTTTTTCGAAAATTTTTTTTCAAAATTTTTTTCGAAAATTTTTTTCAAATTTTTTTTCAAAATTTTTTTCGAAAATTTTTTTTCAAAATTTTTTTTGAAAATTTTTTTCGAAAATTTTTTTCGAAATTTTTTTCGAAAATTTTTTTTTTAAATTTTTTTTCAAAATTTTTTTCAAAATTTTTTTCGAAAATTTTTTTTAAAAATTTTTTTTCAAATTTTTTTTCAAAATTTTTTTTGAAAATTTTTTTCGAAAATTTTTTTCAAAATTTTTTTCGAAAATTTTTTTCAAAATTTTTTTCGAAAATTTTTTTCAAAATTTTTTTCGAAATTTTTTTCGAAAATTTTTTTCGAAATTTTTTTCGAAAATTTTTTTCGAAATTTTTTTCGAAAATTTTTTTCGAAATTTTTTTTTCAAATTTTTTTCGAAAATTTTTTTTTCAAATTTTTTTCAAAATTTTTTTCGAAAATTTTTTTCGAAAATTTTTTTCAAAATTGTTTTCGAAAATTTTCTTCGCAACATTTTTTTAAAAAATTTTTTTCGAAAATTTTTTTTCAAAATTTTTTTCGAAAGTTCTTTCGAAAATTTTTTTCAAAATTTTTTTCGGAAAATTTTTTTAAAAAATTTTTTTCGAAAATTTTTTTTCAAAATTTTTTTAAAAAAGTTTTTTTTCAAATTTTTTTTCAAAATTTTTTTCGAAAATTTTTTTCGAAAATTTTTTTCAAAAATTTTTTTCAAAATTTTTTTCGAAAATTTTTTTCAAAATTTTTTTGGAAAATTTTTTTCAAAATTTTTTTCGAAATTTTTTTTTCAAATTTATTTCGAAATTTTTTTTTCAAAATTTTTTTCGAAAATTTTTTTCCAAATTTTTTTCAAAATTTTTTTCGAAAATTTTTTTCGAAATTTTTTACAAAATTTTTCTCGAAAATTTTTTTCAAAATTTTTTTCGAAAATTTTTTTCAAAATTTTTTTTGAAAATTTTTTTCAAAATTTTTTTCGAAAATTTTTTTTAAAAATTTTTTTCGAAAATTTTTTTTCAAAATTTTTTCAAAATTTTTTTCGAAAATTTTTTTCAAAATTTTTTTCGAAAATTTTTTTTAAAAATTTTTTTTCAAATTTTTTTTGAAAATTTTTTTTGAAAATTTTTTTCAGTTTTTTTCGAAAATTTTTTCGAAAATTTTTTTCGAATTTTTTTTTCGAAAATATTTTTCGAAATTTTTTTTGCAAATTTTTTTCGGAAATTTTTTTTTTAATTTTTTTCAAAATTTTTTTCGAAAATTTTTTTAAAAAATTTTTTTTCAAATTTTTTTTCAAAATTTTTTTCAAATTTTTTTCGAAAATTTTTTTTCAAAATTTTTTTCGAAATTTTTTTTCGAAAATTTTTTTCGAAAGTTTTTTCTAAAATTTTTTTCGGAAAATTTTTTTAAAAAATTTTTTTCGAAAATTTTTTTTCAAAATTTTTTTCAAAATTTTTTTCGAAAATTTTTTTAAAAAATTTTTTTTCAAATTTTTTTTTCAAAATTTTTTTTCAAAATTTTTTTTGAAAATTTTTTTCGAAAATTTTTTTCAAAATTTTTTTCGAAAATTTTTTTCGAAAATTTTTTTCAAAATTTTTTTCAAAATTTTTTTCGAAAATTTTTTTCGAAATTTTTTACAAAATTTTTCTCGAAAATTTTTTTCAAAATTTTTTTCGAAAATTTTTTTCAAAATTTTTTTCGAAAATTTTTTTCAAATTTTTTTTCGAAAATTTTTTTCAAAATTTTTTTCGAAAATTTTTTTTCAAAATTTTTTTCGAAAATTTTTTTTCAAATTTTTTTCAAAATTTTTTTCGAAAATTTTTTTCAAAATTTTTTTCGAAAATTTTTTTCGAAAATTTTTTTTAAAAATTTTTTTTAAAAATTTTTTTTCAAAATTTTTTTCAAAATTTTTTTCGAAAATGTTTTTTAAAAATTTTTTTTCAAATTTTTTTTGAAAATTTTTTTGAAAATTTTTTTCGTAAATTTTTTTCAAAATTTTTTTCAAAAAATTTTTTCGAAATTTTTTTCGAAATTTTTTTCGAAAATTTTTTTCAGTTTTTTTGGAAAATTTTTTTTCAAAATTTTTTTCGAGAATTTTTTTCGAAAATTTTTTTCAAAATTTTTATCTAAAATTTTTTTCGAAAATTTTTTTCAAAATTTTTTTCGAAAATTTTTTTCAAAATTTTTTTTGAAAATTTTTTTCGAAATTTTTTTTGAAAATTTTTTTCGAAATTTTTTTTTCAAATTTTTTTCGAAAATTTTTTTTCAAAATTTTTTTCAAAAATTTTTTTCCAAATTTTTTTCAAAATTTTTTTCGAAAATTTTTTTCGAAATTTTTTACAAAATTTTTTCGAAAATTTTATTCAAACTTTTTTTCGAAAATTTTTTTAAAAAATTTTTTTTCAAATTTTTTTTGAAAATTTTTTTTGAAAATTTTTTTCGTAATTTTTTTTCGAAAATTTTTTTCAAAATTTTTTTCGAAAATTTTTTTCGAAATTTTTTTCGAAAATTTTTTTCGAAATTTTTTTCGAAATTTTTTTCGAAAATTTTTTTCAAAATTTTTTTTAAAATTTTTTTTTCAAATTTTTTTTGAAAATTTTTTTTTAAAATTTTTTTCGTAATTTTTTTTCGAAAATTTTTTTCAAAATTTTTTTCGAAAATTTTTTTCGAAATTTTTTTCGAAATTTTTTTCGAAAATTTTTTTCAAAATTTTTTTCGAAAATTTTTTTCGAAAATTTTTTTCAAAATTTTTTTCAAAATTTTTTTCGAAATTTTTTACAAAATTTTTCTCGAAAATTTTTTTCAAAATTTTTTTCGAAAATTTTTTTCAAAATTTTTTTCGAAAATTTTTTTCAAATTTTTTTTCGAAAATTTTTTTCAAAATTTTTTTCGAAAATTTTTTTTCAAAATTTTTTTCGAAAATTTTTTTTCAAATTTTTTTCAAAATTTTTTTCGAAAATTTTTTTCGAAAATTTTTTTTAAAAATTTTTTTTCAAAATTTTTTTCAAAATTTTTTTCGAAAATTTTTTTTAAAAATTTTTTTTCAAATTTTTTTTGAAAATTTTTTTGAAAATTTTTTTCGTAAATTTTTTTCAAAATTTTTTTCAAAAAATTTTTTCGAAATTTTTTTCGAAATTTTTTTCGAAAATTTTTTTCAGTTTTTTTCGAAAATTTTTTTTCAAAATTTTTTTCGAGAATTTTTTTCGAAAATTTTTTTCAAAATTTTTTTCTAAAATTTTTTTCGAAAATTTTTTTCAAAATTTTTTTCGAAAATTTTTTTCAAAATTTTTTTCGAAAATTTTTTTCAAAATTTTTTTTGAAAATTTTTTTCGAAATTTTTTTCGAAAATTTTTTTCGAAATTTTTTTTTCAAATTTTTTTCGAAAATTTTTTTTCAAAATTTTTTTCAAAAATTTTTTTCCAAATTTTTTTCAAAATTTTTTTCGAAAATTTTTTTCGAAATTTTTTACAAAATTTTTTCGAAAATTTTTTTCAAACTTTTTTTCGAAAATTTTTTTTAAAAATTTTTTTTCAAATTTTTTTTGAAAATTTTTTTTGAAAATTTTTTTCGTAATTTTTTTTCGAAAATTTTTTTCAAAATTTTTTTCGAAAATTTTTTTCGAAATTTTTTTCGAAATTTTTTTCGAAAATTTTTTTCAAAATTTTTTTCGAAAATTTTTTTCGAGAATTTTTTTCGAAAATTTTTTTTAAAAATTTTTTTCGAAAATTTTTTTTCAAAATTTTTTTTCAATTTTTTTTCAAAATTTTTTTCGAAAATTTTTTTCAAAATTTTTTTCGAAAATTTTTTTCAAAATCTATTTCGAAAATTTTTTTCAAAATTTTTTTTGAAAATTTTTTTCGAAAATTTTTTTCGAAATTTTTTTCGAAAATTTTTTTCGAAATTTTTTTCGAAATTTTTTTCGAAAATTTTTTTCAAAATTTTTTTTTAAATTTTTTTTTCAAATTTTTTTTGAAAATTTTTTTTGAAAATTTTTTTCGTAATTTTTTTTCGAAAATTTTTTTTAAAATTTTTTTCGAAAATTTTTTTCGAAATTTTTTTCGAAATTTTTTTCGAAAATTTTTTTCAAAATTTTTTTCGAAAATTTTTTTCGAGAATTTTTTTCGAAAATTTTTTTTAAAAATTTTTTTCGAAAATTTTTTTTCAAAATTTTTTTTCAAATTTTTTTTCAAAATTTTTTTCGAAAATTTTTTTCAAAATTTTTTTCGAAAATTTTTTTCAAAATCTTTTTCGAAAATTTTTTTCAAAATTTTTTTTGAAAATTTTTTTCGAAAATTTTTTTCGAAATTTTTTTCGAAATTTTTTTCGAAATTTTTTTCGAAAATTTTTTTCGAAATTTTTTTCGAATGTTTTTTTCGAAATTTTTTTCGAAAATTTTTTTCGAAATTTTTTTTTCAAATTTTTTTCGAAAATTTTTTTTCAAAATTTTTTTCAAAATTTTTTTCGAAAATTTTTTTCGAAAATTTTTTTAAAAAATTTTTTTTTTAATTTTTTTTCAAACGTTTTTTCAAAATTTTTTTCGAAAATTTTTTTTCAAAATTTTTTTCGAGAAATTTCTTCGAATCTTTTTTTTCAAAATTTTTTTCGAAAATTTTTTTTCGACAATTTTTTTCAAAAATTTTTTTCAAAATTTTTTTTCAAAATTTTTTTCGAAAATTTTTTAAAAAAATTTTTTTTCAATTTTTTTTTCAAAATTTTTTTCAAAAATTTTTTTCAAAATTTTTTTCGAAAATTTTTTTCAAAATTTTTTTTGAAAATTTTTCTCGAAAATTTTTTTCAAAATTTTTTTCGAAAATTTTTTTTCAAAATTTTTTTCGAAATTTTTTTTTTCGAAAATTTTTTTTCAAAATTTTTTTCGAAAATTTTTTTCAAAATTTTTTTCGAAAATTTTTTTCAAATTTTTTTTCGAAAATTTTTTTCAAAATTTTTTTTGAAAATTTTTTTCGAAAATTTTTTTCGAAAATTTTTTTCAAAATTTTTTTCGAAAATTTTTTTCGAAATTTTTTTCGAAAATTTTTTTCGAAATTTTTTTTGCAAATTGTTTTCAAAAATTTTTTTTTAAATTTTTTTCGAAAATTTTTTTAAAAAATTTTTTTTCAAATTTTTTTTCAAAATTTTTTTCAAATTTTTTTCAAATTTTTTTCGTAAATTTTTTTTCAAAATTTTTTTAGAAATTTATTTTCGAAAATTTTTTTAAAAAATTTTTTTTCAAATTTTTTTTCAAATTTTTTTTCAAAATTTTTTTCAAATTTTTTTTGAAATTTTTTTTTGAAAATTTTTTTCGAAAATTTTTTTCAAAATGTTTTCGAAAATTTTTTTTGAAATTTTTTTCGAAAATTTTTTTCACAATTTTTTTCGAAAATTTTTTTTAAAAATTTTTTTCGAGAATTTTTTTCGATAATTTTTAAAAATTTTTTTCGAAAATTTTTTTTCAAAATTTTTTTCGAATATTTTTTTAAAAAATTTTTTTTCATAATTTTTTTCAAAATTTTTTTCGAAAATTTTTTTCAAAATTTTTTTTCAAAATTTTTTTCGAAAATTTTTTTCAAATTTTTTTTCGAAAATTTTTTTCAAAATTTTTTTCGAAAATTTTTTTTCAAAATTTTTTTCGAAAATTTTTTTTCAAATTTTTTTCAAAATTTTTTTCGAAAACTTTTTTCGAAAATTTTTTTCAAAATTTTTTTTTTAAATTTTTTTAAAAATTATTTTCGAAAATTTTTTTTAAAAATTTTTTTTCAAATTTTTTTTGAAATTTTTTTTTGAAAATTTTTTTTCGAAAATTTTTTTCAAAATTTTTTTCGAAATTTTTTTCGAAAATTTTTTTCAAAATTTTTTTCGAAAATTTTTTTTCAAAATTTTTTTCGAGAATGTTTTTCGAGAATTGTTTTTAAAAATTTTTTTCGAAATTTTTTTTTCAAAATTTTTTTCGAAAATTTTTTTAAAAAATTTTTTTTCAAATTTTTTTTCAAAATTTTTTTCAAAAATGTTTTCAAAATTTTTTTCGAAAATTTTTTTCAAAATTTTTTTGAAGATTTTTTTCGAAAATTTTATTTCAAAATTTTTTTCGAGAATTTTTTTAAAAAATTTTTTTTCAAATTTTTTTTCAAAATTTTTTTCGAAAATTTTTTTCAAAATTTTTTTCGAAAATTTTTTTCAAAATTTTTTTCGAAAATGTTTTTCAAAATTTTTTTTGAAAATTTTTTTCGAAAATTTTTTTCAAAATTTTTTTAAAAAAATTTTTTTTTAATTTTTTTTCAAAATTTTTTTCAAAATTTTTTTCGAAAATTTTTTTTCAAAATTTTTTTCGAGAATTTTCTTCGAAACTTTTTTTTCAAAATTTTTTTCGAAAATTTTTTTTCGAAAATTTTTTTCAAAAATTTTTTTCAAAATTTTTTTTCAAAATTTTTTTCGAAAATTTTTTTCAAATTTTTTTTCGAAAATTTTTTTCAAAATTTTTTTCGAAAATTTTTTTTCAAATTTTTTTCAAAATTTTTTTCGAAAATTTTTTTCAAAACTTTTTTCAAAATTTTTTTCGAAAATTTTTTTTAAAATTTTTTTTTCAAATTTTTTTTGAAAATTTTTTTCGAAAATTTTTTTCAAAAATTTATTTCAAATTTTTTTTTGGAAATTTTTTTCGAAATTTTTTTCGAAATTTTTTCGAAATTTTTTTCGAAAATTTTTTTCAAAATTTTTTTCGGAAAATTTTTTTTAAAAATTATTTTCGAAAATTTTTTTTAAAAATTTTTTTTCAAATTTTTTTTGAAATTTTTTTTTGAAAATTTTTTTTCGAAAATTTTTTTCAAAATTTTTTTCGAAATTTTTTTCGAAAATTTTTTTCAAAATTTTTTTCGAAAATTTTTTTTCAAAATTTTTTTCGAGAATGTTTTTCGAGAATTGTTTTTAAAAATTTTTTTCGAAATTTTTTTTTCAAAATTTTTTTCGAAAATTTTTTTAAAAAATTTTTTTTCAAATTTTTTTTCAAAATTTTTTTCAAAAATGTTTTCAAAATTTTTTTCGAAAATTTTTTTCAAAATTTTTTTGAAGATTTTTTTCGAAAATTTTATTTCAAAATTTTTTTCGAGAATTTTTTTAAAAAATTTTTTTTCAAATTTTTTTTCAAAATTTTTTTCGAAAATTTTTTTCAAAATTTTTTTCGAAAATTTTTTTCAAAATTTTTTTCGAAAATGTTTTTCAAAATTTTTTTTGAAAATTTTTTTCGAAAATTTTTTTCAAAATTTTTTTAAAAAAATTTTTTTTTAATTTTTTTTCAAAATTTTTTTCAAAATTTTTTTCGAAAATTTTTTTTCAAAATTTTTTTCGAGAATTTTCTTCGAAACTTTTTTTTCAAAATTTTTTTCGAAAATTTTTTTTCGAAAATTTTTTTCAAAAATTTTTTTCAAAATTTTTTTTCAAAATTTTTTTCGAAAATTTTTTTCAAATTTTTTTTCGAAAATTTTTTTCAAAATTTTTTTCGAAAATTTTTTTTCAAATTTTTTTCAAAATTTTTTTCGAAAATTTTTTTCAAAACTTTTTTCAAAATTTTTTTCGAAAATTTTTTTTAAAATTTTTTTTTCAAATTTTTTTTGAAAATTTTTTTCGAAAATTTTTTTCAAAAATTTATTTCAAATTTTTTTTTGGAAATTTTTTTCGAAATTTTTTTCGAAATTTTTTCGAAATTTTTTTCGAAAATTTTTTTCAAAATTTTTTTCGGAAAATTTTTTTTAAAAATTTTTTTCGAAAATTTTTTTTCAAAATTTTTTCAAAATTTTTTTTGAAAATTTAAAAAAAAAATTTTTTTTTAAATTTTTTTTCAAAATTTTTTTTCAAAATTTTTTTTGAAAATTTTTTTCGAAAATTTTTTTCGAAATTTTTTTCGAAAATTTTTTTCAAAAATTTTTTTCGAAATTTTTTTTCAAATTTTTTTCGAAAATTTTTTTCAAAATGTTTTTCGAAAATTGTTTTCAAAATTTTTTTCGAAATTTTTTTCGAAAATTTTTTTCGAATTTTTTTTTTCCAAATTTTTTTCGAAAATTTTTTTTCAAAATTTTTTTCGAAATTTTTTTTCGAAAATTTTTTTAAAAAATTTTTTTTCCAATTTTTTTTCAAAATTTTTTTCAAAATTTTTTTCGAAAATTTTTTTTCAATATTTTTTTCGAGAATTTTTTTCGAAACTTTTTTTTCAAAATTTTTTTCGAAAATTTTTTTTCGAAAATTTTTGTCAAAAATTTTTTTCAAAATTTTTTTTCAAAATATTATTCGAAAATTTTTTTCAAATTTTTTTTCGAAAGTTTTTTCGAAAATTTTTTTTCAAAATTTTTTTCGAAAATTTTTTTCGAAATTTTTTTCGAAAATTTTTTTCGAAAATTTTTTTCGAAAATTTTTTTTCAAATTTTTTTCGAAAATGTTTCTTTAAATATGTTTTTCAAAATTTTTTTCAAAATTTTTTTCGAAAAGTTTTTTCAAAATTTTTTTCGAAAATTTTTTTCAAAATTTTTTTCGAAAATTTTTTTCAAAATTTTTTTCGAAAATTTTTTTCGGAAAATTTTTTTAAAAAATTTTTTTCGAAAATTTTTTTTCAAAATTTTTTTTGGAAATTTTTTTCGAAAATTTTTTTCGAAAATTTTTTTCGAAAATTTTTTTCGGAAAATTTTTTTCGAAAATTTTTTTTAAAAATTTTTTTCGAAAATTTTTTTTCAAAATTTTTTTCAGAATTTTTTTCGAAAATTTTTTTAAAAAATTTTTTTTCAAATTTTTTTTCAAAATTTTTTTTCAAAATTTTTTTCAAAATTTTTTTTCAAAATTTTTTTCGAAAATTTTTTTCGAAAATGTTTTTCAAAATTTTTTTCGAAAATTTTTTTCAAAATTTTTTTCAAAATATTTTTTCGAAAATTTTTTTCAAAATTTTTTTCAAAAATTTTTTTAAAAATTTTTTTCGAAATTTTTTTTCAAATTTTTTTTCAAAAATTTTTTTCAAAATTTTTTTCGAAAATTTTTTTTCAAAATTTTTTTCGAAAATTTTTTTCCAAATTTATTTCGAAATTTTTTTTCGAAAATTTTTTTCGAAATTTTTTTCAGTTTTTCTAGAAAATTTTTTTCAAAATTTTTTTCGAAAATTTTTTTTGAAAATTTTTTTTCAAAATTTTTTCGAAAATTTTTTTCGAAAATTTTTTTCAAAATTTTTTTCGAAAATTTTTTTCGAAATTTTTTTCGAAAATTTTTTTTCAAAATTTTTTTCAAAATTTTTTTCGAAAATTTTTTCCGAAAATTTTTTTAAAAAATTTTTTTTCAAAATTTTTTTCAAAATTTTTTTCGAAAATATTTTTTCAAAATTTTATTCGAGAATTTTTTTCGAAAATTTTTTTTAAAAATTTTTTTCGAAAATTTTTTTCAAAATTTTTTTCGAAATTTTTTTCGAAAATTTTTTTCGAAATTTTTTTTTCCAAATTTTTTTCGAAAATTTTTTTTCGAAATTTTTTTTCGAAAATTTTTTTTAAAAATTTTTTTTCAAATTTTTTTTAAAAATTTTTTTCGAAAATTTTTTTTCAAAATTTTTTTCGAGAATTTTTTTCGAAACTTTTTATTCAAAATTTTTTTCGAAAATTTTTTTTCGAAAATTTTTTTCAAAATTTTTTTTCAAAATTTTTTTCAAAATTTTTTTCGAAAATTTTTTTCAAATTTTTTTTCGAAAATTTTTTTCGAAAATTTTTTTTCAAAATTTTTTTCGAAAATTTTTTTTCAAATTTTTTTCAAAATTTTTTTCGAAAATTTTTTTCGAAAATTTTTTTCAAAATTTTTTTCGAAAATTTTTTTCGAAATTTTTTTCGAAATTTTTTTCAAAAATTTTTTTCGAAAATTTTTTTCGAAATTTTTTTCGAAATTTTTTTCGAAAATTTTTTTCGAAATTTTTTTTTCAAATTTTTTTCGAAATTTTTTTTTCAAAATGTTTTTCAAAATTTTTTTTCAAAATTTTTTTCGAAAATTTTTTTTAAAAATTTTTTTCGATATTTTTTTTCAAAATTTTTTTTGAAAATTTTTTTCAAAAATTTTTTTCGGAAAATTTTTTTCGAAAATTTTTTTCGGAAAATTTTTTTAAAAAATTTTTTTCGAAAATTTTTTTTCAAAATTTTTTTCAAAATTTTTTTCGAAAATTTTTTTAAAAATTTTTTTTTCAAATTTTTTTCAAAATTTTTTTCGAAAATTTTTTTCAAAATTTTTTTTGAAAATGTTTTTCGAAAATTTTTTTCAAAATTTTTTTCAAAAATTTTTTTCAAAATTTTTTTTCAAAATTTTTTTCGAAATTTTTTTTCAAATTTTATTTCAAAAATTTTTTTCAAAATTTTTTTCGAAAATTTTTTTTCAAAATTTTTTTTCAAAATTTTTTTCGAAAATTTTTTTCAAAATTTTTTCGAAAATTTTTTTCGAAATTTTATTCAAAATTTTTCTCGAAAATTTTTTTCGAAAATTTTTTTCGAAATTTTTTTCGAAAATTTTTTTTCAAAATTTTTTTCAAAATTTTTTTCGAAAATTTTCGAAAATTTTTTTAAAAAATTTTTTTCCAAAATTTTTTTTAAAAAATTTTTTCGAAAATTTTTTTTCAAAATTTTTTTCAAAATTTTTTTCGAAAATTTTTTTTCAAAATTTTTTTCGAGAATTTTTTTCGAAAATTTTTTTTCAAAATTTTTTTCGAAAATTTTTTTTCGAAAATTTTTTTCGAAAATTTTTTTCAAAATTTTTTTTCAAAATTTTTTTTCAAAATTTTTTTCAAAATTTTTTTCGAAAATTTTTTAAAAAAATTTTTTTAAAATTTTTTTTCGAAAATTTTTTAAAAAAATTTTTTTAAAAATTTTTTTTCAAAATTTTTTTCAAAATTTTTTTGGAAAATTTTTTTTCAAATTTTTTTCAAAATTTTTTTCGAAAATTTTTTTCGAAAATTTTTTTCGAAATTTTTTTCGAATTTTTTTTCGAAAATTTTTTTCGAAATTTTTTTTTCAAATTTTTTTCAAAAATTTTTTTTTAAAAATTTTTTTCGAAATTTTTTTCGAAAATTTTTTTCGAAATTTTTTTTTCAAATTTTTTTCGAAAATTTTTTTTCAAAATTTTTTTCAAAATTTTTTTCAAAATTTTTTTCGAAAATTCTTTTCGGAAAATTTTTTTTAAAAATTTTTTTCGAAAATTTTTTTTCAAAATTTTTTTCGAAAATTTTTTTCAAAATTTTTTTTGAAAATTTTTTTCGAAAATTTTTTTCAAAATTTTTTTCGAAAATTTTTTTCGAAATTTTTTTCGAAAATTTTTTTCGAAATTTTTTTTGAGAATTTTTTTCGAAACTTTTTTTTCAAAATTTTTTTCGAAAATTTTTTTTCGAAAATTTTTCTCAAAAATTTTTTTCAAAATTTTTTTCGAAAATTTTTTTCAAAATTTTTTTCGAAAATTTTTTTCAAAATTTTTTTCGAAATTTTTTTCGAAAATTTTTTTCGAAATTTTTTTCGAAAATTTTTTTCGAAATTTTTTTCGAAAATTTTTTTCGAAATTTTTTTTTCAAATTTTTTTCGAAAATTTTTTTTTCAAATTTTTTTCAAAATTTTTTTCGAAAATTTTTTTCGAAAATTTTTTTCAAAATTTTTTTCGAAAATTTTCTTCGCAACATTTTTTTAAAAAATTTTTTTCGAAAATTTTTTTTCAAAATTTTTTTCGAAAGTTTTTTCGAAAATTTTTTTCAAAATTTTTTTCGGAAAATTTTTTTAAAAAATTTTTTTCGAAAATTTTTTTTCAAAATTTTTTTTAAAAAGTTTTTTTTCAAATTTTTTTTCAAAATTTTTTTCGAAAATTTTTTTCGAAAATTTTTTTCAAAATTTTTTTCGAAATTTTTTTTCAAAATTTTTTTGGAAAATTTTTTTCAAAATTTTTTTCGAAATTTTTTTTTCAAATTTATTTCGAAATTTTTTTTTCAAAATTTTTTTCGAAAATTTTTTTCCAAATTTTTTTCAAAATTTTTTTCGAAAATTTTTTTCGAAATTTTTTACAAAATTTTTCTCGAAAATTTTTTTCAAAATTTTTTTCGAAAATTTTTTTCAAAATTTTTTTTGAAAATTTTTTTCAAAATTTTTTTCGAAAATTTTTTTTAAAAATTTTTTTCGAAAATTTTTTTTCAAAATTTTTTTCAAAATTTTTTTCGAAAATTTTTTTCAAAATTTTTTTCGAAAATTTTTTTTAAAAATTTTTTTTCAAATTTTTTTTGAAAATTTTTTTTGAAAATTTTTTTCAGTTTTTTTCAAAATTTTTTTCGAAAATTTTTTTCAAAATTTTTTTTGAAAATTTTTTTCAAAATTTTTTTCGAAAATTTTTTTTAAAAATTTTTTTCGAAAATTTTTTTCAAAATTTTTTTCGAAAATTTTTTTCAAAATTTTTTTCGAAAATTTTTTTTAAAAATTTTTTTTCAAATTTTTTTTGAAAATTTTTTTTGAAAATTTTTTTCAGTTTTTTTCGAAATTTTTTTCAAAATTTTTTTCGAAAATTTTTTTAAAAAATTTTTTTTCAAATTTTTTTTCAAAATTTTTTTCAAATTTTTTTCGAAAATTTTTTTTCAAAATTTTTTTCGAAATTTTTTTTCGAAAATTTTTTTCGAAAGTTTTTTCTAAAATTTTTTTCGGAAAATTTTTTTAAAAAATTTTTTTCGAAAATTTTTTTTCAAAATTTTTTTCAAAATTTTTTTCGAAAATTTTTTTAAAAAATTTTTTTTCAAATTTTTTTTTCAAAATTTTTTTTCAAAATTTTTTTTGAAAATTTTTTTCGAAAATTTTTTTCAAAATTTTTTTCGAAAATTTTTTTCGAAAATTTTTTTCAAAATTTTTTTCAAAATTTTTTTCGAAAATTTTTTTCGAAATTTTTTACAAAATTTTTCTCGAAAATTTTTTTCAAAATTTTTTTCGAAAATTTTTTTCAAAATTTTTTTCGAAAATTTTTTTCAAATTTTTTTTCGAAATTTTTTTTCAAAATTTTTTTCGAAAATTTTTTTTCAAAATTTTTTTCTAAAATTTTTTTTCAAATTTTTTTCAAAATTTTTTTCGAAAATTTTTTTCGAAATTTTTTTCGAAAATTTTTTTCAGTTTTTTTCGAAAATTTTTTTTCAAAATTTTTTTCGAGAATTTTTTTCGAAAATTTTTTTCAAAATTTTTTTCTAAAATTTTTTTCGAAAATTTTTTTCAAAATTTTTTTCGAAAATTTTTTTCAAAATTTTTTTTGAAAATTTTTTTCGAAATTTTTTTTGAAAATTTTTTTCGAAATTTTTTTTTCAAATTTTTTTCGAAAATTTTTTTTCAAAATTTTTTTCAAAAATTTTTTTCCAAATTTTTTTCAAAATTTTTTTCGAAAATTTTTTTCGAAATTTTTTACAAAATTTTTTCGAAAATTTTATTCAAACTTTTTTTCGAAAATTTTTTTTAAAAATTTTTTTTCAAATTTTTTTTGAAAATTTTTTTTGAAAATTTTTTTCGTAATTTTTTTCGAAAATTTTTTTCAAAATTTTTTTCGAAAATTTTTTTCGAAATTTTTTTCGAAATTTTTTTCGAAAATTTTTTTCGAAATTTTTTTCGAAATTTTTTTCGAAAATTTTTTTCAAAATTTTTTTTAAAATTTTTTTTTCAAATTTTTTTTGAAAATTTTTTTTGAAAATTTTTTTCGTAATTTTTTTTCGAAAATTTTTTTCAAAATTTTTTTCGAAAATTTTTTTCGAAATTTTTTTCGAAATTTTTTTCGAAAATTTTTTTCAAAATTTTTTTCGAAAATTTTTTTCGAAAATTTTTTTCAAAATTTTTTTCAAAATTTTTTTCGAAATTTTTTACAAAATTTTTCTCGAAAATTTTTTTCAAAATTTTTTTCGAAAATTTTTTTCAAAATTTTTTTCGAAAATTTTTTTCAAATTTTTTTTCGAAAATTTTTTTCAAAATTTTTTTCGAAAATTTTTTTTCAAAATTTTTTTCGAAAATTTTTTTTCAAATTTTTTTCAAAATTTTTTTCGAAAATTTTTTTCAAAATTTTTTTCGAAAATTTTTTTCGAAAATTTTTTTTAAAAATTTTTTTTCAAAATTTTTTTCAAAATTTTTTTCGAAAATTTTTTTTAAAAATTTTTTTTCAAATTTTTTTTGAAAATTTTTTTGAAAATTTTTTTCGTAAATTTTTTTCAAAATTTTTTTCAAAAAATTTTTTCGAAATTTTTTTCGAAATTTTTTTCGAAAATTTTTTTCAGTTTTTTTCGAAAATTTTTTTTCAAAATTTTTTTCGAGAATTTTTTTCGAAAATTTTTTTCAAAATTTTTTTCTAAAATTTTTTTCGAAAATTTTTTTCAAAATTTTTTTCGAAAATTTTTTTCAAAATTTTTTTTGAAAATTTTTTTCGAAATTTTTTTCGAAAATTTTTTTCGAAATTTTTTTTTCAAATTTTTTTCGAAAATTTTTTTTCAAAATTTTTTTCAAAAATTTTTTTCCAAATTTTTTTCAAAATTTTTTTCGAAAATTTTTTTCGAAATTTTTTACAAAATTTTTTCGAAAATTTTTTTCAAACTTTTTTTCGAAAATTTTTTTTAAAAATTTTTTTTCAAATTTTTTTTGAAAATTTTTTTTGAAAATTTTTTTCGTAATTTTTTTTCGAAAATTTTTTTCAAAATTTTTTTCGAAAATTTTTTTCGAAATTTTTTTCGAAATTTTTTTCGAAAATTTTTTTCAAAATTTTTTTCGAAAATTTTTTTCAAAATTTTTTTCGAAAATTTTTTTCAAAATTTTTTTCGAAAATTTTTTTCAAAATCTTTTTCGAAAATTTTTTTCAAAATTTTTTTTGAAAATTTTTTTCGAAAATTTTTTGGAAATTTTTTTCGAAAATTTTTTTCGAAATTTTTTTCGAAATTTTTTTCGAAAATTTTTTTCAAAATTTTTTTTTAAATTTTTTTTTAAATTTTTTTTGAAAATTTTTTTTGAAAATTTTTTTCGTAATTTTTTTTCGAAAATTTTTTTCAAAATTTTTTTCGAAAATTTTTTTCGAAATTTTTTTTTCAAATTTATTTCGAAATTTTTTTTTCAAAATTTTTTTCGAAAATTTTTTTCCAAATTTTTTTTCAAAATTTTTTTCGAAAATTTTTTTCGAAATTTTTTACAAAATTTTTTTCGAAAATTTTTTTCAAAATTTTTTTCGAAAATTTTTTTCAAAATTTTTTTTGAAAATTTTTTCAAAATTTTTTTCGAAAATTTTTTTTAAAAATTTTTTTCGAAAATTTTTTTCAAAATTTTTTTCAAAATTTTTTTCGAAAATTTTTTTCAAAATTTTTTTCGAAAATTTTTTTAAAAATTTTTTTTCAAATTTTTTTTGAAAATTTTTTTTGAAAATTTTTTTCAGTTTTTTTCGAAAATTTTTTCGAAAATTTTTTTCGAATTTTTTTTTCGAAAATATTTTTCGAAATTTTTTTTGCAAATTTTTTTCGGAAATTTTTTTTTTAATTTTTTTCAAAATTTTTTTCGAAAATTTTTTTAAAAAATTTTTTTTCAAATTTTTTTTCAAATTTTTTTCAAATTTTTTTCGAAAATTTTTTTTCAAAATTTTTTCGAAATTTTTTTTCGAAAATTTTTTTCGAAAGTTTTTTCTAAAATTTTTTTCGGAAAATTTTTTTAAAAAATTTTTTTCGAAAATTTTTTTTCAAAATTTTTTTCAAAATTTTTTTCGAAAATTTTTTTAAAAAATTTTTTTTCAAATTTTTTTTTCAAAATTTTTTTTCAAAATTTTTTTTGAAAATTTTTTTCGAAAATTTTTTTCAAAATTTTTTTCGAAAATTTTTTTCGAAAATTTTTTTTCAAAATTTTTTTCAAAATTTTTTTCGAAAATTTTTTTCGAAATTTTTTACAAAATTTTTCTCGAAAATTTTTTCAAAATTTTTTTCGAAAATTTTTTTCAAAATTTTTTTCGAAAATTTTTTTCAAATTTTTTTTCGAAATTTTTTTTCAAAATTTTTTCGAAAATTTTTTTTCAAAATTTTTTTCGAAAATTTTTTTTCAAATTTTTTTCAAAATTTTTTTCGAAAATTTTTTTCAAAATTTTTTCGAAAATTTTTTTCGAAAATTTTTTTTAAAAATTTTTTTTAAAAATTTTTTTTCAAAATTTTTTTCAAAATTTTTTTCGAAAATGTTTTTTAAAAATTTTTTTTCAAATTTTTTTTGAAAATTTTTTTCGTAAATTTTTTTCAAAATTTTTTTCAAAAAATTTTTTCGAAATTTTTTTCGAAATTTTTTCGAAAATTTTTTCAGTTTTTTCGAAATTTTTTTTCAAAATTTTTTTCGAGAATTTTTTTCGAAAATTTTTTTCAAAATTTTTTTCTAAAATTTTTTTCGAAAATTTTTTTCAAAATTTTTTTCGAAAATTTTTTTCAAAATTTTTTTTGAAAATTTTTTTCGAAATTTTTTTTGAAAATTTTTTTCGAAATTTTTTTTCCAATTTTTTTCGAAAATTTTTTTTCAAATTTTTTTCAAAAATTTTTTTCCAAATTTTTTTCAAAATTTTTTTCGAAAATTTTTTTCGAAATTTTTTACAAAATTTTTTCGAAAATTTTATTCAAACTTTTTTCGAAAATTTTTTTAAAAATTTTTTTCAAATTTTTTTGAAAATTTTTTTTGAAAATTTTTTTCGTAATTTTTTTTCGAAAATTTTTTTCAAAATTTTTTTCGAAAATTTTTTTCGAAATTTTTTTCGAAATTTTTTTCGAAAATTTTTTTCGAAATTTTTTTCGAAATTTTTTTCGAAAATTTTTTTCAAAATTTTTTTAAAATTTTTTTTTCAAATTTTTTTTGAAAATTTTTTTTGAAAATTTTTTCGTAATTTTTTTTCGAAAATTTTTTTCAAAATTTTTTTCGAAAATTTTTTTCGAAATTTTTTTCGAAATTTTTTTCGAAAATTTTTTCAAAATTTTTTTCGAAAATTTTTTTCGAAAATTTTTTTCAAAATTTTTTTCAAATTTTTTTCGAAATTTTTTACAAAATTTTTCTCGAAAATTTTTTTCAAAATTTTTTTCGAAAATTTTTTTCAAAATTTTTTTCGAAAATTTTTTTCAAATTTTTTTTCGAAAATTTTTTTCAAAATTTTTTTCGAAAATTTTTTTTCAAAATTTTTTTCGAAAATTTTTTTTCAAATTTTTTTCAAAATTTTTTTCGAAAATTTTTTTCAAAATTTTTTTCGAAAATTTTTTTTGAAAATTTTTTTTAAAATTTTTTTTTCAAAATTTTTTTCAAAATTTTTTTCGAAAATTTTTTTTAAAATTTTTTTTCAAATTTTTTTTGAAAATTTTTTTGAAAATTTTTTTCGTAAATTTTTTTCAAAATTTTTTTCAAAAAATTTTTTCGAAATTTTTTTCGAAATTTTTTTCGAAAATTTTTTTTCAGTTTTTTTCGAAAATTTTTTTTCAAAATTTTTTTCGAGAATTTTTTCGAAAATTTTTTTCAAAATTTTTTTCTAAAATTTTTTTCGAAAATTTTTTTCAAAATTTTTTTCGAAAATTTTTTTCAAAATTTTTTTTGAAAATTTTTTTCGAAATTTTTTTCGAAAATTTTTTCGAAATTTTTTTTTCAAATTTTTTTCGAAAATTTTTTTTCAAAATTTTTTTCAAAAATTTTTTTCCAAATTTTTTCAAAATTTTTTTCGAAAATTTTTTTCGAAATTTTTTACAAAATTTTTTCGAAAATTTTTTTCAAACTTTTTTTCGAAAATTTTTTTAAAAATTTTTTTCAAATTTTTTTTGAAAATTTTTTTTGAAAATTTTTTCGTAATTTTTTTCGAAAATTTTTTTCAAAATTTTTTCGAAAATTTTTTTCGAGAATTTTTTTCGAAAATTTTTTTAAAAATTTTTTTCGAAAATTTTTTTTCAAAATTTTTTTTCAAATTTTTTTTCAAAATTTTTTTCGAAAATTTTTTTCAAAATTTTTTTCGAAAATTTTTTTCAAAATCTTTTTCGAAAATTTTTTTCAAAATTTTTTTTGAAAATTTTTTTCGAAAATTTTTTTCGAAATTTTTTTCGAAAATTTTTTTCGAAATTTTTTTCGAAATTTTTTTCGAAAATTTTTTCAAAATTTTTTTTTAAATTTTTTTTCAAATTTTTTTTGAAAATTTTTTTTGAAAATTTTTTTCGTAATTTTTTTTCGAAAATGTTTTTCAAAATTTTTTTCGAAAATTTTTTTCGAAATTTTTTTCGAAATTTTTTTCGAAAATTTTTTTCAAAATTTTTTTCGAAAATTTTTTTCGAGAATTTTTTTCGAAAATTTTTTTTAAAAATTTTTTTCGAAAATTTTTTTCAAAATTTTTTTTCAAATTTTTTTTCAAAATTTTTTTCGAAAATTTTTTTCAAAATTTTTTTTGAAAATTTTTTTCAAAATCTTTTTCGAAAATTTTTTTCAAAATTTTTTTTGAAAATTTTTTTCGAAAATTTTTTTCGAAATTTTTTTCGAAATTTTTTTCGAAATTTTTTTCGAAAATTTTTTCGAAATTTTTTTCGAATGTTTTTTTCGAAATTTTTTTTCGAAAATTTTTTTCGAAATTTTTTTTCAAATTTTTTTCGAAAATTTTTTTTCAAAATTTTTTTCAAAATTTTTTTCGAAAATTTTTTCGAAAATTTTTTAAAAAAATTTTTTTTTAAATTTTTTTTCAAACTTTTTTTCAAAATTTTTTTCGAAAATTTTTTTTCAAAATTTTTTTCGAGAAATTTCTTCGAATCTTTTTTTTCAAAATTTTTTTCGAAAATTTTTTTTCGACAATTTTTTTCAAAATTTTTTTCAAAATTTTTTTTCAAAATTTTTTTCGAAAATTTTTTAAAAAAATTTTTTTTCAATTTTTTTTTCAAAATTTTTTTCAAAAATTTTTTTCAAAATTTTTTTCGAAAATTTTTTTCAAAATTTTTTTTTGAAAATTTTTTTTTTTTTGAAAATTTTTTTCGAAAATTTTTTTCAAAATTTTTTTCGAAAATTTTTTTTCAAAATTTTTTTCGAAATTTTTTTTTTCGAAAATTTTTTTCAAAATTTTTTTCGAAAATTTTTTTCAAATTTTTTTTCGAAAATTTTTTTCAAAATTTTTTTTGAAAATTTTTTTCGAAAATTTTTTTCGAAAATTTTTTTCAAAATTTTTTTCGAAAATTTTTTTCGAAATTTTTTTCGAAAATTTTTTTCGAAATTTTTTTTGCAAATTGTTTTCAAAAATTTTTTTTTAAATTTTTTTAAAAATTTTTTTTCAAATTTTTTTTCAAAATTTTTTTCAAATTTTTTTCAAATTTTTTTCGTAAATTTTTTTTCAAATTTTTTTTAGAAATTTATTTTCGAAAATTTTTTTAAAAAATTTTTTTTCAAATTTTTTTTCAAATTTTTTTTCAAAATTTTTTTCAAATTTTTTTTGAAATTTTTTTTTGAAAATTTTTTTCGAAAATTTTTTTCAAAATGTTTTCGAAAATTTTTTTTGAAATTTTTTTCGAAAATTTTTTTCACAATTTTTTTCGAAAATTTTTTTTAAAAATTTTTTTCGAGAATTTTTTTCGAGAATTTTTAAAAATTTTTTTCGAAAATTTTTTTTCAAAATTTTTTTCGAATATTTTTTTAAAAAATTTTTTTTCAAAATTTTTTTCAAAAATTTTTTTCAAAATTTTTTTCGAAAATTTTTTTCAAAAATTTTTTTCAAAATTTTTTTCGAAAATTTTTTTCAAAATTTTTTTTCAAAATTTTTTTCGAAAATTTTTTTCAAATTTTTTTTCGAAAATTTTTTTCAAAATTTTTTTCGAAAATTTTTTTCAAAATTTTTTTCGAAAACTTTTTTCGAAAATTTTTTTCAAAATTTTTTTCGAAAATTTTTTTCGAAAATTTTTTTTTTAAATTTTTTTAAAAATTATTTTCGAAAATTTTTTTTAAAAATTTTTTTTCAAATTTTTTTTGAAATTTTTTTTGAAAATTTTTTTTCGAAAATTTTTTTCAAAATTTTTTTCGAAATTTTTTTCGAAAATTTTTTTCAAAATTTTTTTCGAAAATTTTTTTTCAAAATTTTTTTCGAGAATGTTTTTCGAGAATTTTTTTTAAAAATTTTTTTCGAAATTTTTTTTTCAAAATTTTTTTCGAAAATTTTTTTAAAAAATTTTTTTTCAAATTTTTTTTCAAAATTTTTTTCAAAAATGTTTTCAAAATTTTTTTCGAAAATTTTTTTCAAAATTTTTTTGAAAATTTTTTTCGAAAATTTTATTTCAAAATTTTTTTCGAGAATTTTTTTAAAAAATTTTTTTTCAAATTTTTTTTCAAAATTTTTTTCGAAAATTTTTTTCAAAATTTTTTTCGAAAATTTTTTTCAAAATTTTTTTCGAAAATGTTTTTCAAAATTTTTTTTGAAAATTTTTTTCGAAAATTTTTTTCAAAATTTTTTTAAAAAAATTTTTTTTTAATTTTTTTTCAAAATTTTTTTCAAAATTTTTTTCGAAAATTTTTTTTCAAAATTTTTTTCGAGAATTTTCTTCGAAACTTTTTTTTCAAAATTTTTTTCGAAAATTTTTTTTCGAAAATTTTTTTCAAATTTTTTTTCGAAAATTTTTTTCAAAATTTTTTTCGAAAATTTTTTTTCAAAATTTTTTTCGAAAATTTTTTTTCAAATTTTTTTCAAAATTTTTTTCGAAAATTTTTTTCAAAACTTTTTTCAAAATTTTTTTCGAAAATTTTTTTTAAAATTTTTTTTTCAAATTTTTTTCGAAAATTTATTTCAAAATTTTTTTTGGAAATTTTTTTCGAAATTTTTTTCGAAATTTTTTTCGAAATTTTTTCGAAATTTTTTTCGAAAATTTTTTTCGAATTTTTTTTTTCCAAATTTTTTTCGAAAATTTTTTTTCAAAATTTTTTTCGAAATTTTTTTTCGAAAATTTTTTTAAAAAATTTTTTTTCCAATTTTTTTTCAAAATTTTTTTTAAAATTTTTTTCGAAAATTTTTTTTCAATATTTTTTTCGAAAATTTTTTTTCAAAATTTTTTTTGAAAATTTTTAAAAAAAATTTTTTTTAAAATTTTTTTTCAAAATTTTTTTTCAAAATTTTTTTTCAAAATTTTTTTTGATAATTTTTAAAAAGAATTTTTTTAAAAATGTTTTTTCAAAATTTTTTTTCAAAATTTTTTTTCAAAATTTTTTTTCAAAATTTTTTTCAAAATTTTTTTTCAAAATTTTTTTCGAAAATTTTTTTCGAAAATTTTTTTCAAAATTTTTTTCGAAAATTTTTTTCAAAATTTTTTTCAAAATTTTTTTTCGAAAATTTTTTTCAAAATTTTTTTCAAAAATTTTTTTCAAAATTTTTTTCGAAATTTTTTTTCAAATTTTTTTTCAAAAATTTTTTTCAAAATTTTTTTCGAAAATTTTTTTTCAAAATTTTTTTCGAAAATTTTTTTCCAAATTTATTTCGAAATTTTTTTTCGAAAATTTTTTTCGAAATTTTTTTGTTTTTCTAGAAAATTTTTTTCAAAATTTTTTTCGAAAATTTTTTTTGAAAATTTTTTTTCAAAATTTTTTCGAAAATTTTTTTCGAAAATTTTTTTCAAAATTTTTTTCGAAAATTTTTTTCGAAATTTTTTTCGAAAATTTTTTTTCAAAATTTTTTTCAAAATTTTTTTCGAAAATTTTTTCCGAAAATTTTTTTAAAAAATTTTTTTTCAAAATTTTTTTCAAAATTTTTTTCGAAAATATTTTTTCAAAATTTTATTCGAGAATTTTTTTCGAAAATTTTTTTTAAAAATTTTTTTCGAAAATTTTTTTCAAAATTTTTTTCGAAATTTTTTTCGAAAATTTTTTTCGAAATTTTTTTTTCCAAATTTTTTTCGAAAATTTTTTTTCGAAATTTTTTTTCGAAAATTATTTTTTAAAAATTTTTTTTCAAAATTTTTTTCGAGAATTTTTTTCGAAACTTTTTATTCAAAATTTTTTTCGAAAATTTTTTTTCGAAAATTTTTTTCAAAATTTTTTTTCAAAATTTTTTTCGAAAATTTTTTTCAAATTTTTTTTCGAAAATTTTTTTCGAAAATTTTTTTAAAAAATTTTTTTTCAAATTTTTTTTTCAAAATTTTTTTTCAAAATTTTTTTTGAAAATTTTTTTCGAAAATTTTTTTCAAAATTTTTTTCGAAAATTTTTTTCGAAAATTTTTTTCAAAATTTTTTTCAAAATTTTTTTCGAAAATTTTTTTCGAAATTTTTTACAAAATTTTTCTCGAAAATTTTTTTCAAAATTTTTTTCGAAAATTTTTTTCAAAATTTTTTTCGAAAATTTTTTTCAAATTTTTTTTCGAAATTTTTTTTCAAAATTTTTTTCGAAAATTTTTTTTCAAAATTTTTTTCGAAAATTTTTTTTCAAATTTTTTTCAAAATTTTTTTCGAAAATTTTTTTCAAAATTTTTTTCGAAAATTTTTTTCGAAAATTTTTTTTAAAAATTTTTTTTAAAAATTTTTTTTCAAAATTTTTTTCAAAATTTTTTTCGAAAATGTTTTTTAAAAATTTTTTTTCAAATTTTTTTTGAAAATTTTTTTCGTAAATTTTTTTCAAAATTTTTTTCAAAAAATTTTTTCGAAATTTTTTTCGAAATTTTTTTCGAAAATTTTTTTCAGTTTTTTTCGAAAATTTTTTTTCAAAATTTTTTTCGAGAATTTTTTTCGAAAATTTTTTTCAAAATTTTTTTCTAAAATTTTTTTCGAAAATTTTTTTCAAAATTTTTTTCGAAAATTTTTTTCAAAATTTTTTTTGAAAATTTTTTTCGAAATTTTTTTGAAAATTTTTTTCGAAATTTTTTTTTCAAATTTTTTTCGAAAATTTTTTTTCAAAATTTTTTTCAAAAATTTTTTTCCAAATTTTTTTCAAAATTTTTTTCGAAAATTTTTTTCGAAATTTTTTACAAAATTTTTTCGAAAATTTTATTCAAACTTTTTTTCGAAAATTTTTTTTAAAAATTTTTTTTCAAATTTTTTTTGAAAATTTTTTTTGAAAATTTTTTTCGTAATTTTTTTTCGAAAATTTTTTTCAAAATTTTTTTCGAAAATTTTTTTCGAAATTTTTTTCGAAATTTTTTTCGAAAATTTTTTTCGAAATTTTTTTCGAAATTTTTTTCGAAAATTTTTTTCAAAATTTTTTTTAAAATTTTTTTTTCAAATTTTTTTTGAAAATTTTTTTTGAAAATTTTTTTCGTAATTTTTTTTCGAAAATTTTTTTCAAAATTTTTTTCGAAAATTTTTTTCGAAATTTTTTTCGAAATTTTTTTCGAAAATTTTTTTCAAAATTTTTTTCGAAAATTTTTTTCGAAAATTTTTTTCAAAATTTTTTTCAAAATTTTTTTCGAAATTTTTTACAAAATTTTTCTCGAAAATTTTTTTCAAAATTTTTTTCGAAAATTTTTTTCAAAATTTTTTTCGAAAATTTTTTTCAAATTTTTTTTCGAAAATTTTTTTCAAAATTTTTTTCGAAAATTTTTTTTCAAAATTTTTTTCGAAAATTTTTTTTCAAATTTTTTTCAAAATTTTTTTCGAAAATTTTTTTCAAAATTTTTTTCGAAAATTTTTTTCGAAAATTTTTTTTAAAAATTTTTTTTCAAAATTTTTTTCAAAATTTTTTTCGAAAATTTTTTTTAAAAATTTTTTTTCAAATTTTTTTTGAAAATTTTTTTGAAAATTTTTTTCGTAAATTTTTTTCAAAATTTTTTTCAAAAAATTTTTTCGAAATTTTTTTCGAAAATTTTTTTCGAAATTTTTTTTTCAAATTTTTTTCGAAAATTTTTTTTCAAAATTTTTTTCAAAAATTTTTTTCCAAATTTTTTTCAAAATTTTTTTCGAAAATTTTTTTCGAAATTTTTTACAAAATTTTTTCGAAAATTTTTTTCAAACTTTTTTTCGAAAATTTTTTTTAAAAATTTTTTTTCAAATTTTTTTTGAAAATTTTTTTTGAAAATTTTTTTCGTAATTTTTTTTCGAAAATTTTTTTCAAAATTTTTTTCGAAAATTTTTTTCGAGAATTTTTTTCGAAAATTTTTTTTAAAAATTTTTTTCGAAAATTTTTTTTCAAAATTTTTTTTCAAATTTTTTTTCAAAATTTTTTTCGAAAATTTTTTTCAAAATTTTTTTCGAAAATTTTTTTCAAAATCTTTTTCGAAAATTTTTTTCAAAATTTATTTTGAAAATTTTTTTCGAAAATTTTTTTCGAAATTTTTTTCGAAAATTTTTTTCGAAATTTTTTTCGAAAATTTTTTTCGAAAATTTTTTTCAAAATTTTTTTCAAAATTTTTTTCGAAAATTTTTTTCGAAATTTTTTACAAAATTTTTCTCGAAAATTTTTTTCAAAATTTTTTTCGAAAATTTTTTTCAAAATTTTTTTCGAAAATTTTTTTCAAATTTTTTTTCGAAATTTTTTTTCAAAATTTTTTTCGAAAATTTTTTTTCAAAATTTTTTTCGAAAATTTTTTTTCAAATTTTTTTCAAAATTTTTTTCGAAAATTTTTTTCAAAATTTTTTTCGAAAATTTTTTTCGAAAATTTTTTTTAAAAATTTTTTTTAAAAATTTTTTTTCAAAATTTTTTTCAAAATTTTTTTCGAAAATGTTTTTTAAAAATTTTTTTTCAAATTTTTTTTGAAAATTTTTTTCGTAAATTTTTTTCAAAATTTTTTTCAAAAAATTTTTTCGAAATTTTTTTCGAAATTTTTTTCGAAAATTTTTTTCAGTTTTTTTCGAAAATTTTTTTTCAAAATTTTTTTCGAGAATTTTTTTCGAAAATTTTTTTCAAAATTTTTTTCTAAAATTTTTTTCGAAAATTTTTTTCAAAATTTTTTTCGAAAATTTTTTTCAAAATTTTTTTTGAAAATTTTTTTCGAAATTTTTTTGAAAATTTTTTTCGAAATTTTTTTTTCAAATTTTTTTCGAAAATTTTTTTTCAAAATTTTTTTCAAAAATTTTTTTCCAAATTTTTTTCAAAATTTTTTTCGAAAATTTTTTTCGAAATTTTTTACAAAATTTTTTCGAAAATTTTATTCAAACTTTTTTTCGAAAATTTTTTTTAAAAATTTTTTTTCAAATTTTTTTTGAAAATTTTTTTTGAAAATTTTTTTCGTAATTTTTTTTCGAAAATTTTTTTCAAAATTTTTTTCGAAAATTTTTTTCGAAATTTTTTTCGAAATTTTTTTCGAAAATTTTTTTCGAAATTTTTTTCGAAATTTTTTTCGAAAATTTTTTTCAAAATTTTTTTTAAAATTTTTTTTTCAAATTTTTTTTGAAAATTTTTTTTGAAAATTTTTTTCGTAATTTTTTTTCGAAAATTTTTTTCAAAATTTTTTTCGAAAATTTTTTTCGAAATTTTTTTCGAAATTTTTTTCGAAA
This sequence comes from Uropetala carovei, assembly GCA_036926305.1. Classification (NCBI taxonomy): domain Eukaryota; kingdom Metazoa; phylum Arthropoda; class Insecta; order Odonata; family Petaluridae; genus Uropetala; species Uropetala carovei. The sequence goes on along the minus strand of JAXCHB010000127.1, from coordinate 6,235,757 downwards.
ATTTTTTTCAAAATTTTTTTCGAAAATTTTTTTCGAAAATTTTTTTCAAAATTTTTTTCAAAATTTTTTTCGAAATTTTTTACAAAATTTTTCTCGAAAATTTTTTTCAAAATTTTTTTCGAAAATTTTTTTCAAAATTTTTTTCGAAAATTTTTTTCAAATTTTTTTTCGAAAATTTTTTTCAAAATTTTTTTCGAAAATTTTTTTTCAAAATTTTTTTCGAAAATTTTTTTTCAAATTTTTTTCAAAATTTTTTTCGAAAATTTTTTTCAAAATTTTTTTCGAAAATTTTTTTCGAAAATTTTTTTTAAAAATTTTTTTTCAAAATTTTTTTCAAAATTTTTTTCGAAAATTTTTTTTAAAAATTTTTTTTCAAATTTTTTTTGAAAATTTTTTTGAAAATTTTTTTCGTAAATTTTTTTCAAAATTTTTTTCAAAAAATTTTTTCGAAATTTTTTTCGAAAATTTTTTTCGAAATTTTTTTTTCAAATTTTTTTCGAAAATTTTTTTTCAAAATTTTTTTCAAAAATTTTTTTCCAAATTTTTTTCAAAATTTTTTTCGAAAATTTTTTTCGAAATTTTTTACAAAATTTTTTCGAAAATTTTTTTCAAACTTTTTTTCGAAAATTTTTTTTAAAAATTTTTTTTCAAATTTTTTTTGAAAATTTTTTTTGAAAATTTTTTTCGTAATTTTTTTTCGAAAATTTTTTTCAAAATTTTTTTCGAAAATTTTTTTCGAGAATTTTTTTCGAAAATTTTTTTTAAAAATTTTTTTCGAAAATTTTTTTTCAAAATTTTTTTTCAAATTTTTTTTCAAAATTTTTTTCGAAAATTTTTTTCAAAATTTTTTTCGAAAATTTTTTTCAAAATCTTTTTCGAAAATTTTTTTCAAAATTTATTTTGAAAATTTTTTTCGAAAATTTTTTTCGAAATTTTTTTCGAAAATTTTTTTCGAAATTTTTTTCGAAATTTTTTTCGAAAATTTTTTTCAAAATTTTTTTTTAAATTTTTTTTTCAAATTTTTTTTGAAAATTTTTTTTGAAAATTTTTTTCGTAATTTTTTTTCGAAAATGTTTTTCAAAATTTTTTTCGAAAATTTTTTTCGAAATTTTTTTCGAAATTTTTTTCGAAAATTTTTTTCAAAATTTTTTTCGAAAATTTTTTTCGAGAATTTTTTTCGAAAATTTTTTTTAAAAATTTTTTTCGAAAATTTTTTTTCAAAATTTTTTTTCAAATTTTTTTTCAAAATTTTTTTCGAAAATTTTTTTCAAAATTTTTTTCGAAAATTTTTTTCAAAATCTTTTTCGAAAATTTTTTTCAAAATTTTTTTTGAAAATTTTTTTCGAAAATTTTTTTCGAAATTTTTTTCGAAATTTTTTTCGAAATTTTTTTCGAAAATTTTTTTCGAAATTTTTTTCGAATGTTTTTTTCGAAATTTTTTTCGAAAATTTTTTTCGAAATTTTTTTTTCAAATTTTTTTCGAAAATTTTTTTTCAAAATTTTTTTCAAAATTTTTTTCGAAAATTTTTTTCGAAAATTTTTTAAAAAAATTTTTTTTTAAATTTTTTTTCAAACTTTTTTTCAAAATTTTTTTCGAAAATTTTTTTTCAAAATTTTTTTCGAGAAATTTCTTCGAATCTTTTTTTTCAAAATTTTTTTCGAAAATTTTTTTTCGACAATTTTTTTCAAAAATTTTTTTCAAAATTTTTTTTCAAAATTTTTTTCGAAAATTTTTTAAAAAAATTTTTTTTCAATTTTTTTTTCAAAATTTTTTTCAAAAATTTTTTTCAAAATTTTTTTCGAAAATTTTTTTCAAAATTTTTTTTGAAAATTTTTTTCGAAAATTTTTTTCAAAATTTTTTTCGAAAATTTTTTTTCAAAATTTTTTTCGAAATTTTTTTTTTCGAAAATTTTTTTCAAAATTTTTTTCGAAAATTTTTTTCAAATTTTTTTTCGAAAATTTTTTTCAAAATTTTTTTTGAAAATTTTTTTCGAAAATTTTTTTCGAAAATTTTTTTCAAAATTTTTTTCGAAAATTTTTTTCGAAATTTTTTTCGAAAATTTTTTTCGAAATTTTTTTTGCAAATTGTTTTCAAAAATTTTTTTTTAAATTTTTTTCGAAAATTTTTTTAAAAAATTTTTTTTCAAATTTTTTTTCAAAATTTTTTTCAAATTTTTTTCAAATTTTTTTCGTAAATTTTTTTTCAAAATTTTTTTAGAAATTTATTTTCGAAAATTTTTTTAAAAAATTTTTTTTCAAATTTTTTTTCAAAATTTTTTTCAAAAATGTTTTCAAAATTTTTTTCGAAAATTTTTTTCAAAATTTTTTTGAAAATTTTTTTCGAAAATTTTATTTCAAAATTTTTTTCGAGAATTTTTTTAAAAAATTTTTTTTCAAATTTTTTTTCAAAATTTTTTTCAAAAATTTTTTTCAAAATTTTTTTCGAAAATTTTTTTCAAAATTTTTTTCGAAAATGTTTTTCAAAATTTTTTTTGAAAATTGTTTTCGAAAATTTTTTTCAAAATTTTTTTAAAAAAATTTTTTTTTAATTTTTTTTCAAAATTTTTTTCAAAATTTTTTTCGAAAATTTTTTTTCAAAATTTTTTTCGAGAATTTTCTTCGAAACTTTTTTTTCAAAATTTTTTTCGAAAATTTTTTTTCGAAAATTTTTTTCAAATTTTTTTTCGAAAATTTTTTTCAAAATTTTTTTCGAAAATTTTTTTCAAAATTTTTTTCGAAAATTTTTTTTCAAAATTTTTTTCGAAAATTTTTTTTCAAATTTTTTTCAAAATTTGTTTCGAAAATTTTTTTCAAAACTTTTTTCAAAATTTTTTTCGAAAATTTTTTTTAAAATTTTTTTTTCAAATTTTTTTTGAAAATTTTTTTCGAAAATTTTTTTCGAAAATTTATTTCAAAATTTTTTTTGGAAATTTTTTTCGAAATTTTTTTCGAAATTTTTTTCGAAATTTTTTCGAAATTTTTTTCGAAAATTTTTTTCGAATTTTTTTTTCCAAATTTTTTTCGAAAATTTTTTTTCAAAATTTTTTTCGAAATTTTTTTTCGAAAATTTTTTTAAAAAATTTTTTTTCCAATTTTTTTTCAAAATTTTTTTCAAAATTTTTTTCGAAAATTTTTTTTCAATATTTTTTTCGAAAATTTTTTTTCAAAATTTTTTTTGAAAATTTTTAAAAAAAATTTTTTTTAAAATTTTTTTTCAAAATTTTTTTTCAAAATTTTTTTTCAAAATTTTTTTTGAAAATTTTTAAAAAGAATTTTTTTAAAAATGTTTTTTCAAAATTTTTTTTGAAAATTTTTTTCGAAAATTTTTTTCGAAATTTTTTTCGAAAATTTTTTTCAAAAATTTTTTTCGAAATTTTTTTTCAAATTTTTTTCGAAAATTTTTTTCAAAATGTTTTTCGAAAATTGTTTTCAAAATTTTTTTCGAAATTTTTTTCGAAAATTTTTTTCGAATTTTTTTTTTCCAAATTTTTTTCGAAAATTTTTTTTCAAAATTTTTTTCGAAATTTTTTTTCGAAAATTTTTTTAAAAAATTTTTTTTCCAATTTTTTTTCAAAATTTTTTTCAAAATTTTTTTCGAAAATTTTTTTTCAATATTTTTTTCGAGAATTTTTTTCGAAACTTTTTTTTCAAAATTTTTTTCGAAAATTTTTTTTCGAAAATTTTTGTCAAAAATTTTTTTCAAAATTTTTTTTCAAAATATTTTTCGAAAATTTTTTTCAAATTTTTTTTCGAAAGTTTTTTCGAAAATTTTTTTTCAAAATTTTTTTCGAAAATTTTTTTCGAAATTTTTTTCGAAAATTTTTTTCGAAAATTTTTTTCGAAAATTTTTTTTCAAATTTTTTTCGAAAATGTTTCTTTAAATATGTTTTTCAAAATTTTTTTCAAAATTTTTTTCGAAAAGTTTTTTCAAAATTTTTTTCGAAAATTTTTTTCAAAATTTTTTTCGAAAATTTTTTTCGGAAAATTTTTTTAAAAAATTTTTTTCAAAAATTTTTTTTCAAAATTTTTTTTGAAAATTTTTTTCGAAAATTTTTTTCGAAAATTTTTTTCGAAAATTTTTTTCGGAAAATTTTTTTCGAAAATTTTTTTTAAAAATTTTTTTCGAAAATTTTTTTTCAAAATTTTTTTCAGAATTTTTTTCGAAAATTTTTTTAAAAAATTTTTTTTCAAATTTTTTTTCAAAATTTTTTTTCAAAATTTTTTTCAAAATTTTTTTTCAAAATTTTTTTCGAAAATTTTTTTCAAAAATTTTTTTCAAAATTTTTTTCGAAAATTTTTTTCAAAATTTTTTTCAAAATTTTTTTTCGAAAATTTTTTTCAAAATTTTTTTCAAAAATTTTTTTCAAAATTTTTTTCGAAATTTTTTTTCAAATTTTTTTTCAAAAATTTTTTTCAAAATTTTTTTCGAAAATTTTTTTTCAAAATTTTTTTCGAAAATTTTTTTCCAAATTTATTTCGAAATTTTTTTTCGAAAATTTTTTTCGAAATTTTTTTGTTTTTCTAGAAAATTTTTTTCAAAATTTTTTTCGAAAATTTTTTTTGAAAATTTTTTTTCAAAATTTTTTCGAAAATTTTTTTCGAAAATTTTTTTCAAAATTTTTTTCGAAAATTTTTTTCGAAATTTTTTTCGAAAATTTTTTTTCAAAATTTTTTTCAAAATTTTTTTCGAAAATTTTTTCCGAAAATTTTTTTAAAAAATTTTTTTTCAAAATTTTTTTCAAAATTTTTTTCGAAAATATTTTTTCAAAATTTTATTCGAGAATTTTTTTCGAAAATTTTTTTTAAAAATTTTTTTCAAAATTTTTTTCAAAATTTTTTTCGAAAATTTTTTTCGAAATTTTTTTCAAAATTTTTTTCGAAAATTTTTTTTAAAATTTTTTTTTCAAATTTTTTTTGAAAATTTTTTTCGAAAATTTTTTTCGAAAATTTATTTCAAAATTTTTTTTGGAAATTTTTTTCGAAATTTTTTTCGAAATTTTTTTCGAAATTTTTTCGAAATTTTTTTCGAAAATTTTTTTCGAATTTTTTTTTTCCAAATTTTTTTCGAAAATTTTTTTCGAAAATTTTTTTTCAAAATTTTTTTCGAAATTTTTTTTCGAAAATTTTTTTAAAAAATTTTTTTTCCAATTTTTTTTCAAAATTTTTTTCAAAATTTTTTTCGAAAATTTTTTTTCAATATTTTTTTCGAAAATTTTTTTTCAAAATTTTTTTTGAAAATTTTTAAAAAAAATTTTTTTTAAAATTTTTTTTCAAAATTTTTTTTCAAAATTTTTTTTCAAAATTTTTTTTGAAAATTTTTAAAAAGAATTTTTTTAAAAATGTTTTTTCAAAATTTTTTTTCAAAATTTTTTTTGAAAATTTTTTTCGAAATTTTTTTCGAAAATTTTTTTCAAAAATTTTTTTCGAAATTTTTTTTCAAATTTTTTTCGAAAATTTTTTTCAAAATGTTTTTCGAAAATTGTTTTCAAAATTTTTTTCGAAATTTTTTTCGAAAATTTTTTTCGAATTTTTTTTTTCCAAATTTTTTTCGAAAATTTTTTTTCAAAATTTTTTTCGAAATTTTTTTTCGAAAATTTTTTTAAAAAATTTTTTTTCCAATTTTTTTTCAAAATTTTTTTCAAAATTTTTTTCGAAAATTTTTTTTCAATATTTTTTTCGAGAATTTTTTTCGAAAATTTTTTTTCGAAAATTTTTGTCAAAAATTTTTTTCAAAATTTTTTTTCAAAATATTTTTCGAAAATTTTTTTCAAATTTTTTTTCGAAAGTTTTTTCGAAAATTTTTTTTCAAAATTTTTTTCGAAAATTTTTTTCGAAATTTTTTTCGAAAATTTTTTTCGAAATTTTTTTCGAAAATTTTTTTCGAAAATTTTTTTCGAAAATTTTTTTTCAAATTTTTTTCGAAAATGTTTCTTTAAATATGTTTTTCAAAATTTTTTTCAAAATTTTTTTCGAAAAGTTTTTTCAAAATTTTTTTCGAAAATTTTTTTCAAAATTTTTTTCGAAAATTTTTTTCGGAAAATTTTTTTAAAAAATTTTTTTCAAAAATTTTTTTTCAAAATTTTTTTTGAAAATTTTTTTCGAAAATTTTTTTCGAAAATTTTTTTCGAAAATTTTTTTCGGAAAATTTTTTTCGAAAATTTTTTTTAAAAATTTTTTTCGAAAATTTTTTTTCAAAATTTTTTTCAGAATTTTTTTCGAAAATTTTTTTAAAAAATTTTTTTTCAAATTTTTTTTCAAAATTTTTTTTCAAAATTTTTTCAAAATTTTTTTTCAAAATTTTTTTCGAAAATTTTTTTCTAAAATTTTTTTCAAAATTTTTTTCGAAAATCTTTTTCAAAATTTTTTTCAAAATTTTTTTTCGAAAATTTTTTTCAAAATTTTTTTCAAAAATTTTTTTCAAAATTTTTTTCGAAATTTTTTTTCAAATTTTTTTTCAAAAATTTTTTTCAAAATTTTTTTCGAAAATTTTTTTTCAAAATTTTTTTCGAAAATTTTTTTCCAAATTTATTTCGAAATTTTTTTTCGAAAATTTTTTTCGAAATTTTTTTGTTTTTCTAGAAAATTTTTTTCAAAATTTTTTTCGAAAATTTTTTTTGAAAATTTTTTTTCAAAATTTTTTCGAAAATTTTTTTCGAAAATTTTTTTCAAAATTTTTTTCGAAAATTTTTTTCGAAATTTTTTTCGAAAATTTTTTTTCAAAATTTTTTTCAAAATTTTTTTCGAAAATTTTTTCCGAAAATTTTTTTAAAAAATTTTTTTTCAAAATTTTTTTCAAAATTTTTTTCGAAAATATTTTTTCAAAATTTTATTCGAGAATTTTTTTCGAAAATTTTTTTTAAAAATTTTTTTCGAAAATTTTTTTCAAAATTTTTTTCGAAATTTTTTTCGAAAATTTTTTTCGAAATTTTTTTTTCCAAATTTTTTTCGAAAATTTTTTTTCGAAATTTTTTTTCGAAAATTTTTTTTTAAAAATTTTTTTTCAAAATTTTTTTCGAGAATTTTTTTCGAAACTTTTTATTCAAAATTTTTTTCGAAAATTTTTTTTCGAAAATTTTTTTCAAAATTTTTTTTCAAAATTTTTTTCAAAATTTTTTTCGAAAATTTTTTTCAAATTTTTTTTCGAAAATTTTTTTCGAAAATTTTTTTTCAAAATTTTTTTCGAAAATTTTTTTCGAAAATTTTTTTCAAAATTTTTTTCGAAAATTTTTTTCGAAATTTTTTTCGAAATTTTTTTCAAAAATTTTTTTCGAAAATTTTTTTCGAAATTTTTTTCGAAATTTTTTTCGAAAATTTTTTTCGAAATTTTTTTTTCAAATTTTTTTCGAAATTTTTTTTTCAAAATGTTTTTCAAAATTTTTTTTCAAAATTTTTTTCGAAAATTTTTTTCAAAATTTTTTTCGAAATTTTTTTCGAAAATTTTTTTCCAAATTTTTTTTTCCAAATTTTTTTCGAAAATTTTTTTTCGAAATTTTTTTTCGAAAATTTTTTTTAAAAATTTTTTTTCAAATTTTTTTTAAAAATTTTTTTCGAAAATTTTTTTTCAAAATTTTTTTCGAGAATTTTTTTCGAAACTTTTTATTCAAAATTTTTTTCGAAAATTTTTTTCGAAAATTTTTTTCAAATTTTTTTTCGAAAATTTTTTTCGAAAATTTTTTTTCAAAATTTTTTTCGAAAATTTTTTTTCAAATTTTTTTCAAAATTTTTTTCGAAAATTTTTTTCGAAAATTTTTTTCAAAATTTTTTTCGAAAATTTTTTTCGAAATTTTTTTCGAAATTTTTTTCAAAAATTTTTTTCGAAAATTTTTTTCGAAATTTTTTTCGAAATTTTTTTCGAAAATTTTTTTCGAAATTTTTTTTTCAAATTTTTTTCGAAATTTTTTTTTCAAAATGTTTTTCAAAATTTTTTTTCAAAATTTTTTTCGAAAATTTTTTTTAAAAATTTTTTTCGATATTTTTTTTCAAAATTTTTTTTGAAAATTTTTTTCAAATATTTTTTTCGGAAAATTTTTTTCGAAAATTTTTTTCGGAAAATTTTTTTAAAAAATTTTTTTCGAAAATTTTTTTTCAAAATTTTTTTCAAAATTTTTTTCGAAAATTTTTTTAAAAATTTTTTTTTCAAATTTTTTTCAAAATTTTTTTCGAAAATTTTTTTCAAAATTTTTTTTGAAAATGTTTTTCGAAAATTTTTTTCAAAATTTTTTTCAAAAATTTTTTTCAAAATTTTTTTTCAAAATTTTTTTCGAAATTTTTTTTCAAATTTTATTTCAAAAATTTTTTTCAAAATTTTTTTCGAAAATTTTTTTTCAAAATTTTTTTTCAAAATTTTTTTCGAAAATTTTTTTCAAAATTTTTTCGAAAATTTTTTTCGAAATTTTATTCAAAATTTTTCTCGAAAATTTTTTTCGAAAATTTTTTTCGAAATTTTTTTCGAAAATTTTTTTTCAAAATTTTTTTCAAAATTTTTTTCGAAAATTTTCGAAAATTTTTTTAAAAAATTTTTTTCCAAAATTTTTTTTAAAAAATTTTTTCGAAAATTTTTTTAAAAAATTTTTTAAAAAAATTTTTTTAAAAATTTTTTTTCAAAATTTTTTTCAAAATTTTTTTCGAAAATTTTTTTTCAAAATTTTTTTCGAGAATTTTTTTCGAAAATTTTTTTTCAAAATTTTTTTCGAAAATTTTTTTTCGAAAATTTTTTTCGAAAATTTTTTTCAAAATTTTTTTTCAAAATTTTTTTTCAAAATTTTTTTCAAAATTTTTTTCGAAAATTTTTTTAAAAAATTTTTTTAAAATTTTTTTTCGAAAATTTTTTAAAAAAATTTTTTTAAAAATTTTTTTTCAAAATTTTTTTCAAAATTTTTTTGGAAAATTTTTTTTCAAATTTTTTTCAAAATTTTTTTCGAAAATTTTTTTCGAAATTTTTTTCGAAAATTTTTTTCGAAATTTTTTTCGAATTTTTTTTCGAAAATTTTTTTCGAAATTTTTTTTTCAAATTTTTTTCAAAAATTTTTTTTTAAAATTTTTTTCGAAATTTTTTTCGAAAATTTTTTTCGAAATTTTTTTTTCAAATTTTTTTCGAAAATTTTTTTTCAAAATTTTTTTCAAAATTTTTTTCGAAAATTTTTTTCAAAATTTTTTTCGAAAATTCTTTTCGGAAAATTTTTTTTAAAAATTTTTTTCGAAAATTTTTTTTCAAAATTTTTTTCGAAAATTTTTTTCAAAATTTTTTTTGAAAATTTTTTTCGAAAATTTTTTTCAAAATTTTTTTCGAAAATTTTTTTCGAAATTTTTTTCGAAAATTTTTTTCGAAATTTTTTTTGAGAATTTTTTTCGAAACTTTTTTTTCAAAATTTTTTTCGAAAATTTTTTTTCGAAAATTTTTCTCAAAAAATTTTTAAAAATTTTTTTCGAAAATTTTTTTCAAAATTGAAAAAAATATTTTTAAAAAAAATTTTCGAAAAAAATTTTGAATAAAAATTTTCGAAAAAAATTAAAAAAAAAATTTTCCGAAAAAAATTTTCGAAAAAAATTTTGAAAAAAATTTTGAAAAAAAATTTTGAAAAAAATTTTGAAAAAAAATTTTCGAAAAAAATTTGAAAAAAAAATTTCGAAAAAAATTTCGAAAAAAATTTTCGAAAAAAATTTCGAAAAAAATTTTCGAAAAAAATTTCGAAAAAAATTTTCGAAAAAAATTTTTTAAAAAATTTTGAAAAAAAATTTTCGAAAAAAATTTGAAAAAAAAATTTCGAAAAAAATTTTCTAAAAAAATTTGGAAAAAAATTTTGAAAAAAATTTTCGAAAAAAATTTTTTAAAAAAATTTTGAAAAAAAATTTTCGAAAAAAATTTTCGAAAAAAAATTTGAAAAAAAATTTTGAAAAAAATTTTGAAAAAAAATTTTGAAAAAAAGTTTTGAAAAAAATTTTCGAAAAAAATTTTGAAAAAAAATTTTCGAAAAAAATTTTGAAAAAAAAATTTCGAAAAAAATTTTGAAAAAAATTTTGAAAAAAAATTTGAAAAAAAATTTTTTAAAAAAATTTTTGAAAAAAAATTTCGAAAAAATTTTGAAAAAAAATTTTCGAAAAAAATTTGAAAAAAAAACTTCGAAAAAAATTTTCAAAAAAAATTTTGAAAAAAATTTTCAAAAAAAAAATTGAAAAAAATTTTCGAAAAAAATTTTGAAAAAAAATTTGAAAAAAAATTTTTTAAAAAAATTTTCGAAAAATTTTTGAAAAAAAATTTTCGAAAAAAATTTTGAAAAAAAATTTTCGAAAAACATTTTTAAAAAACATTTTCCGAAAAAAATTTTCGAAAAAAATTTTGAAAAAAATTTTCGAAAAAAATTTTGAAAAAAATTTTCGAAAAAAATTTTGAAAAAAATTTTGAAAAAGAATTTTCGAAAAAAATTTTGAAAAAAATTTTGAAAAAGAATTTTCGAAAAAAATTTTGAAAAAAATTTTCGAAAAAAATTTTCAAAAAAAATTTTGAAAAAAATTTGAAAAAAAAATTTTGAAAAAAATTTTCGAAAAAAGTTTTCGAAAAAAATTTTGAAAAAAATTTTCGAAAAAAATTTTGAAAAAAATTTTGAAAAAAAATTTGAAAAGAAATTTTTTAAAAAAATTTTCGAAAAAAATTTTGAAAAAAATTTTTAAAAAAATTTTCGAAAAAAATTTGAAAAAAAAATTTCGAAAAAAATTTTCGGAAAAAATTTTGAAAAAAAATTTTCGAAAAAAATTTTAAAAAAAATTTTCGAAAAATAATTTGAAAAAATTTAAAAAAAAAAAAAAAAAAAATTTTGAAAAAAAAATTTCCAAAAAAATTTTGAAAAAAATTTGAAAAAAAATTTGAAAAAAAATTTTTTAAAAAAATTTTCGAAAAAAATTTTTAAAAAAAATTTCGAAAAAAATTTTTTAAAAAATTTTGAAAAAAATTTTGAAAAAAAATTTTCGAAAAAAATTTTCGAAAAAAAAATTGAAATAAATTTTCGAAAAAAATTTTCGAAAAAAATTTCGAAAAAAATTTTCGAAAAAAATTTTAAAAAAAATTTGAAAAAAAATTTTCGAAAAAAATTTTGAAAAAAAATTTTCGAAAAAAATTTTCGAAAGAAATTTTGAAAAAAATTTTCGAAAAAAAAAATTGAAAAAATTTTGAAAAAAATATAGAAAAAAATTTTTGAAAAGAATTTTCGAAAAAAAATTTTCGAAAAAAATTTTGAAAAAAAATTTTCGAAAAAAATTTTGAAAAAAAATTTTCGAAAAAAATTTTGAAAAAAATTTTGAAAAAAAATTTGAAAAGAAATTTTTTTAAAAATTTTCGAAAAAAATTTTGAAAAAAATTTTAAAAAAAATTTTCGAAAAAAATTTGAAAAAAAAATTTCGAAAAAAATTTTGAAAAACATTTTCGAAAAAAATTTTCAAAAAAAATTTGAAAAAAATTTGAAAAAAATTTTTTAAAAAAAATTTTGAAAAAAATTTTTGAAAAAAATTTTGAAAAAAAATTTTCGAAAAAAATTTTGAAAAAGAATTTTCGAAAAAAAAAATTGAAAAAATTTTGAAAAAAATATAGAAAAAAATTTTTGAAAAGAATTTTCGAAAAAAAATTTTCGAAAAAAATTTTGAAAAAAAATTTTCGAAAAAAATTTTGAAAAAGAATTTTCGAAAAAAATTTTGAAAAAAATTTTCGAAAAAAATTTTCAAAAAAAATTTTGAAAAAAATTTGAAAAAAAAATTTTGAAAAAAATTTTCGAAAAAAGTTTTCGAAAAAAATTTTGAAAAAAATTTTCGAAAAAAATTTTGAAAAAAATTTTGAAAAAAAATTTGAAAAGAAATTTTTTAAAAAAATTTTCGAAAAAAATTTTGAAAAAAATTTTTAAAAAAATTTTCGAAAAAAATTTGAAAAAAAAATTTCGAAAAAAATTTTCGGAAAAAATTTTGAAAAAAAATTTTCGAAAAAAATTTTAAAAAAAATTTTCGAAAAATAATTTGAAAAAATTTAAAAAAAAAAAAAAAAAAAATTTTGAAAAAAAAATTTCCAAAAAAATTTTGAAAAAAATTTGAAAAAAAATTTGAAAAAAAATTTTTTAAAAAAATTTTCGAAAAAAATTTTTAAAAAAAATTTCGAAAAAAATTTTTTAAAAAATTTTGAAAAAAATTTTGAAAAAAAATTTTCGAAAAAAATTTTCGAAAAAAAAATTGAAATAAATTTTCGAAAAAAATTTTCGAAAAAAATTTCGAAAAAAATTTTCGAAAAAAATTTTAAAAAAAATTTGAAAAAAAATTTTCGAAAAAAATTTTGAAAAAAAATTTTCGAAAAAAATTTTCGAAAGAAATTTTGAAAAAAATTTTCGAAAAAAAAAATTGAAAAAATTTTGAAAAAAATATAGAAAAAAATTTTTGAAAAGAATTTTCGAAAAAAAATTTTCGAAAAAAATTTTGAAAAAAAATTTTCGAAAAAAATTTTGAAAAAAAATTTTCGAAAAAAATTTTGAAAAAAATTTTGAAAAAAATTTGAAAAGAAATTTTTTTAAAAATTTTCGAAAAAAATTTTGAAAAAAATTTTAAAAAAAATTTTCGAAAAAAATTTGAAAAAAAAATTTCGAAAAAAATTTTGAAAAACATTTTCGAAAAAAATTTTCAAAAAAAATTTGAAAAAAATTTGAAAAAAATTTTTTAAAAAAAATTTTGAAAAAAATTTTTGAAAAAAATTTTCGAAAAAAATTTTGAAAAAAAATTTTCGAAAAAAATTTTTGAAAAAAAATTTTGAAAACAATTTTTAGAAAAATTTTCGAAAAAAAATTTTGAAAAAAAATTTGAAAAGAAATTTTTTTAAAAAATTTTCGAAAAAAATTTTTAGAAAAATTTTCGAAAAAAATTAGAAAAAAAAATTTCGAAAAAAATTTTCGAAAAAAATTTCGAAAAAATTTTCGAAAAAAATTTTGAAAAAAATTTGAAAAAAAATTTTCGAAAAAAATTTTGAAAAAAAATTTTCGAAAAAAATTTCGAAAAAAATTTTCGAAAAAAATTTCGAAAAAAATTTTCGAAAAAAATTTTGAAAAAAATTTTCAAAAAAAATTTTGAAAAAAATTTTCGAAAAAAATTTTGAAAAACATTTTCGAAAAAAAATTAAAAAAAATTTTTCGAAAAAAATTTGAAAAAAAATTTCGAAAAAAATTTTCGAAAAAAATTTTGAAAAAAATTTTCGAAAAAAATTTTCGAAAAATATTTTGAAAAAAATTTTCGAAAAAAAATTTGAAAAAAATTTTCGAAAAAAATTTTGAAAAAAATTTTCGAAAAAAAATTTTAAAAAAAAATTTGAAAAAAAATTTTTTAAAAAAATTTTCGAAAAAAATTTTGAAAAAAATTTTGAAAAAAAATTTTTGAAAAAAATTAAAAAAAAAAATTTCGAAAAAAATTTTCGAAAAAATTTTCGAAAAAAATTCTCGAAAAAAATTTTGAAAAAAAATTTTCGAAAAAAAATTTGAAAAAAATTTTGAATAAAAATTTGAAAAAAAAATTTTGAATAAAAATTTAAAAAAAAAAATTTTTTTAAAAATTGTCGAAAAAAAATTTCGAAAAAAATTTTGAAAAAAATTTTGAAAAAAAATTTTCGAAAAAAATTTGAAAAAAAAATTTCAAAAAAAATTTTCGAAAAAAATTTTGAAAAAAATTTGAAAAAAAATTTTCGAAAAAAATTTTGAAAAAAAATTTTCGAAAAAAATTTTGAAAAAAATTTTCGAAAAAAAATTTGAAAAAAATTTGAAAAAAATTTTAAAAAAAAAATTTTGAAAAAAATTTTTGAAAAAAATTTTCGAAAAAAATTTTGAAAAAAAATTTTCGAAAAAAATTTTGAAAAAAAATTTTCGAAAAAAATTTTGAAAAAAAATTTTCGAAAAAAATTTTGAAAAAAATTTTGAAAAAAAATTTGAAAAGAAATTTTTTTAAAAAATTTTCGAAAAAAATTTGGAAAAAAATTTTTAGAAAAATTTTCGAAAAAAATTAGAAAAAAAAATTTCGAAAAAAATTTTTGAAAAAAAATTTCGAAAAAATTTTCGAAAAAAATTTTGAAAAAAATTTGAAAAAAAATTTTCGAAAAAAATTTTGAAAAAAAATTTTCGAAAAAACTTTCGAAAAAAATTTTCGAAAAAAATTTTGAAAAAAATTTTCGAAAAAAATTTTGAAAAAAAATTTCGAAAAAAATTTTCGAAAAAAATTTTGAAAAAAAATTTTCGAAAAAAATTTTGAAAAAAAAATTTCGAAAAAAATTTTTAAAAAAAATTTTTGAAAAAAATTTTTAAAAAAAATTTTCCGAAAAGAATTTTCGAAAAAAATTTTGAAAAAAATTTTCGAAAAAAATTTTTAAAAAAAATTTTGAAAAAAATTTTCGAAAAAAATTTTGAAAAAAATTTTCGAAAAAAATTTTGAAAAAAATTTTCGAAAAAAATTTAAAAAAAAAATTGAAAAAAATATTTTTTAAAAAAATTTTCGAAAAAAATTTTGAATAAAAATTTTCGAAAAAAATTTAAAAAAAAATTTTCCGAAAAAAATTTTCGAAAAAAATTTTGAAAAAAATTTTCGAAAAAAATTTTGAAAAAAATTTTGAAAAAAAATTTTCGAAAAAAATTTGAAAAAAAAATTTCGAAAAAAATTTCGAAAAAAATTTTCGAAAAAAATTTCGAAAAAAATTTTCGAAAAAAATTTTTTAAAAAATTTTGAAAAAAAATTTTCGAAAAAAATTTTGAAAAAAAATTTTCGAAAAAAAATTTTTAAAAAAATTTTCGAAAAAAATTTTGAAAAAAATTTTGAAAAAAAATTTCGAAAAAAATTTGAAAAAAAAATTTCGAAAAAAATTTTCGAAAAAAATTTCGAAAAAAATTTCGAAAAAAATTTTCGAAAAAAATTTTGAAAAAAATTTTCGAAAAAAATTTTCAAAAAAAATTTAAAAAAAAAATTTTCGAAAAAAATTTTGAAAAAAATTTTCGAAAAAAATTTTCGAAAAACATTTTCGAAAAAAATTTCGAAAAAAATTTTCGAAAAAAATTTTGAAAAAAATTTGAAAAAAAATTTTCGAAAAAAATTTTGAAAAAAAATTTTCGAAAAAAATTTTGAAAAAAAATTTCGAAAAAAAATTTAAAAAAAAATTCTCGAAAAAAATTTTGAAAAAAAAATTTCGAAAAAAATTTTGAAAAAAACTGAAAAAAAATTTGAAAAAAAATTTTTTTAAAAAATTTTCGAAAAAAAATTTCGAAAAAAATTTTGAAAAAAAATTTGGAAAAAAATTTTCAAAAAAATTTTGAAAAAAAATTTCGAAAATAATTTTCGAAAAAAAATTTGGAATAAAATTTTGAAAAAAATTTTGGAAAAAAATTTTCAAAAAAATTTTGAAAAAAAATTTCGAAAATAATTTTCGAAAAAAAATTTGGAAAAAAATTTTCGAAAAAAATTTAGAAAAAAAATTTGAAAAAAAATGTTTTAAAAACATTTTCGAAAAAAATTTTGAAAAAAAATTTTTAAAAAAAATTTTCCGAAAAAAATTTTCGAAAAAAATTTTGAAAAAAATTTTCGAAAAAAATTTTCGAAAAAAATTTTGAAAAAAATTTTCGAAAAAAATTTTGAAAAAAATTTTCGAAAAAAATTTTGAAAAAAATTTTCGAAAAAAATTTTGAAAAAAATTTTGAAAAAAAATTTTCGAAAAGAATTTTCGAAAAAAATTTCGAAAAAAATTTCGAAAAAAATTTTCGAAAAAAATTTCGAAAAAAATTTTCGAAAAAAATTTTCGAAGAAAATTTCGAAAAAAATTTTCGAAAAAAATTTCGAAAAAAATTTTGAAAAAAATTTTGAAAAAAATTTTTTAAAAAAAAATTTTTAAAAAAATTTTGAAAAAAATTTTTGAAAAAAATTTTCGAAAAAAAATTTTCGAAAAAAATTTTGAAAAAAAATTTTCGAAAAAAAATTTTCGAAAAAAATTTTGAAAAAAATTTTGAAAAAAAATTTTGAAAAAAATTTTCGAAAAAAAAATTTCGAAAAAAATTTTGAAAAAAAATTTTCGAAAAAAAATTTTCGAAAAAAAATTTTCGAAAAAAATTTTTTAAAAAATTTTCGAAAAAAATTTTTTAAAAAATTTTCGAAAAAAATTTTGAAAAAAATTTTCGAAAAAAATTTTCGAAAAAAATTTCGAAAAAAATTTCGAAAAAAATTTTCGAAAAAAATTTCGAAAAAAATTTTCGAAAAAAATTTTGAAAAAAATTTGAAAAAAAATTTACGAAAAAAATTTTGAAAAAAAATTTTTGAAAAAAATTTTGAAAAAAATTTTCGAAAAAAAATTTGAAAAAAAATTTTTTAAAAAAATTTTCGTAAAAAAAATTTCGAAAAAAATTTTGAAAAAAAAATTTTGAAAAAAATTTTCGAAAAAAATTTTGAAAAAAATTTTCGAAAAAAATTTTGAAAAAAATTTTCGAAAAAAATTTTGAAAAAAATTTTTGAAAAAAATTTTGAAAAAAATTTTCGAAAAAAATTTTGGAAAAAAATTTTCGAAAAAAATTTTGAAAAAAAAATTTCGAAAAAAATTTTCGAAAAAAATTTTCGAAAAAAATTTCGAAAAAAAATTTCGAAAAAATTTTTAAAAAAATTTTTAAAAAAATTTTGAAAAAAAATGTTTGAAAAAAATTTGAAAAAAAAATTTTCCGAAAAAAAGTTTCGAAAAAATTTTTGAAAAAAATTTTGAAAAAAATTTTCGAAAAAAAATTTGAAAAAAATTTTCGAAAAAAATTTTGAAAAAAAATTTAGAAAAAAATTTTTGAAAAAAATTTTCGAAAAAAAATTTTCGAAAAAAAATTTTCGAAAAAAATTTTAAAAAAAAATTTTCCGAAAAAAATTTTCGAAAAAAATTTTGAAAAAAATTTTCGAAAAAAATTTGATAAAAAAATTTCGAAAAAAACTTCGAAAAAAATTTTCGAAAAAAATTTCGAAAAAAATTTTCGAAAAAAATTTTGAAAAAAATTTTGAAAAAAAATTTTCGAAAAAAATTTGAAAAAAAAATTTCGAAAAAAAATTTTCGAAAAAAATTTCGAAAAAAAATTTCGAAAAAAATTTTGAAAAAAATTTTCGAAAAAAATTTTCAAAAAAAAATTTTAAAAAAAATTTTCGAAAAAAATTTTGAAAAAAAATTTGAAAAAAAATTTTTTAAAAAAATTTTCGAAAAAAAATTTCGAAAAAAATTTTGAAAAAAAATTTTGAAAAAAATTTTCGAAAAAAATTCGAAAAATATTTTCGAAAAAAATTTTGTAAAATATTTTCGAAAAAACTTTCGAAAAAAATTTTGAAAAAAATTTTCAAAAAAATTTTCGAAAGAAATTTTGAAAAAAATTTTCGAAAAAAATTTTGAAAAAAAAATTTCGAAAAAAATTTTCGAAAAAAATTTTCGAAAAAAATTTCGAAAAAAAATTTCGAAAAAAATTTTTAAAAAAATTTTGAAAAAAAATGTTTGAAAAAAATTTGAAAAAAAAATTTTCCGAAAAAAAGTTTCGAAAAAAATTTTGAAAAAAATTTTCGAAAAAAATTTTGAAAAAAATTTTCGAAAAAAATTTTCGAAAAAAAATTTTGAAAAAAATTTTCGAAAAAAATTTTTAAAAAAAAATTTCGAAAAAAATTTCGAAAAAAATTTTCGAAAAAAATTTTCGAAAAAAATTTCGAAAAAAATTTTCAAAAAAAATTTCGAAAAAAATTTTAGAAAAAAATTTTTTAAAAAAAGTTTCGAAAAAAATTTTCGAAAAAAATTTCCAAAAAAATTTTGAAAAAAATTTTTTTAAAAAATTTCGAAAAAAAATTTCGAAAAAAATTTTGAAAAAAATTTTGAAAAAAAATTTTCGGAAAAAATATGAAAAAAATTTTCGAAAAAAAATTTTGAGAAAAAATTTTCAAAAAAAATTTTGAAAGAAAGTTTCGAAAAAAATTTTAAAAAAAAATTTTCGAAAAAAATTTTGAAAAAAATTTTGAAAAAAAATTTTCGGAAAAAATATGAAAAAAATTTTGAGAAAAAATTTTCGAAAAAAATTTTGAAAGAAAGTTTCGAAAAAAATTTTCGAAAAAAATTTAAAAAAAAAATTTTCGAAAAAAATTTTGAAAAAAATTTTCGAAAAAATTTTGAAAAAAGTTTTGAAAAAAAATTTTCGAAAAAAATTTTGAAAAAAAAATTTCGAAAAAAATTTTCGAAAAAAATTTTGAAAAAAAAATTTCGAAAAAAATTTTCGAAAAAAATTTTCGAAAAAAAATTTTGAAAAAAATTTTGAAAAAAAAATTTTCGAAAAAAATTTTTAAAAAAATTTTCGAAAAAAATTTTGAAATAAATTTTCGAAAAAAATTTTGAAAAAAATTTTCGAAAAAAATTTTGAAAAAAATTTTCAAAAAAAAAATTTTCGAAAAGAATTTTCGAAAAAAATTTCGAAAAAAATTTTGAAAAAAAAATTTTCGAAAAAAATTTTTAAAAAAATTTTCGAAAAAAATTTTTGAAAAAAATTTCGAAAAAAAATTTCCAAAAAAAATTTTGAAAAAAAATTTTCGAAAAAAATTTTTAAAAAAAATTTTCGAAAAAAATTTTTAAAAAAATTTTGAAAAAAATTTTCGAAAAAAATTTTGAAAAAAATTTTGAAAAAAAGTTTTCGAAAAAAATTTTTAAAAAAAATTTTCGAAAAAAATTTTGAAAAAAAGTTTTGAAAAATATTTTGAAAAAAATTTTCGAAAAAAAATTTGAAAAAAAATTTTGAAAAAACTTTTAAAAAAATTTTCGAAAAAAAATTTTTAAAAAAAAATTTTCGAAAAAAATATTGAAAAAAAATTTTCGAAAAAAATATTGAAAAAAAATTTTCGAAAAAAATTTGAAAAAAATTTCGGAAAAAATTTTGAAAAAAATTTTCGAAAAAGATTTTTTTTTTAAATTTACGAAAAAAAATTTTCGAAAAAAATTTCCAAAAAAATTTTGAAAAAAAATTTTTAAAAAAATTTTCGAAAAAAAATTTCGAAAAAAATTTTGAAAAAAATTTTGAAAAAAAATTTTCGAAAAAAATATGAAAAAAATTTTGGAAAAAAAATTTTGAAAAAAAATTTACGAAAAAAATTTTGAAAAAAATTTTCGAAAAAAATTTGAAAAAAAAATTTCGAAAAAAATTTTCGAAAAAAATTTCGAAAAAAATTTGAAAAAAAAATTTCGAAAAAAATTTTTAAAAAAATTTTCGAAAAAAAATTTGAAAAAAATTCTCGAAAAAAATTTTGAAAAAAAATTTTCGAAAAAAATTTTGAAAAAAATTTTGAAAATGTTTTTCGAAAATTTTTTTCAAAATTTTTTTCAAAAATTTTTTTCAAAATTTTTTTTCAAAATTTTTTTCGAAATTTTTTTTCAAATTTTATTTCAAAAATTTTTTTCAAAATTTTTTTCGAAATTTTTTTTTCAAAATTTTTTTTCAAAATTTTTTTCGAAAATTTTTTTCAAAATTTTTTCGAAAATTTTTTTCGAAATTTTATTCAAAATTTTTCTCGAAAATTTTTTTCGAAAATTTTTTTCGAAATTTTTTTCGAAAATTTTTTTTCAAAATTTTTTTCAAAATTTTTTTCGAAAATTTTCGAAAATTTTTTTAAAAAATTTTTTTCCAAAATTTTTTTTAAAAAATTTTTTCGAAAATTTTTTTAAAAAATTTTTTAAAAAAATTTTTTTAAAAATTTTTTTTCAAAATTTTTTTCAAAATTTTTTTCGAAAATTTTTTTTCAAAATTTTTTTCGAGAATTTTTTTCGAAAATTTTTTTTCAAAATTTTTTTCGAAAATTTTTTTTCGAAAATTTTTTTCGAAAATTTTTTTCAAAATTTTTTTTCAAAATTTTTTTTCAAAATTTTTTTCAAAATTTTTTTCGAAAATTTTTTAAAAAAATTTTTTTTAAATTTTTTTTCGAAAATTTTTTAAAAAAATTTTTTTAAAAATTTTTTTTCAAAATTTTTTTCAAAATTTTTTTGGAAAATTTTTTTTCAAATTTTTTTCAAAATTTTTTTCGAAAATTTTTTTCGAAATTTTTTTCGAAAATTTTTTTCGAAATTTTTTTCGAATTTTTTTTCGAAAATTTTTTTCGAAATTTTTTTTTCAAATTTTTTTCAAAAATTTTTTTTTAAAATTTTTTTCGAAATTTTTTTCGAAAATTTTTTTCGAAATTTTTTTTTCAAATTTTTTTCGAAAATTTTTTTTCGAAAATTTTTCTCAAAAAATTTTTAAAAATTTTTTTCGAAAATTTTTTTCAAAATTGAAAAAAATATTTTTAAAAAAAATTTTCGAAAAAAATTTTGAATAAAAATTTTCGAAAAAAATTAAAAAAAAAATTTTCCGAAAAAAATTTTCGAAAAAAATTTTGAAAAAAATTTTGAAAAAAAATTTTGAAAAAAATTTTGAAAAAAAATTTTCGAAAAAAATTTGAAAAAAAAATTTCGAAAAAAATTTCGAAAAAAATTTTCGAAAAAAATTTCGAAAAAAATTTTCGAAAAAAATTTCGAAAAAAATTTTCGAAAAAAATTTTTTAAAAAATTTTGAAAAAAAATTTTCGAAAAAAATTTGAAAAAAAAATTTCGAAAAAAATTTTCTAAAAAAATTTGGAAAAAAATTTTGAAAAAAATTTTCGAAAAAAATTTTTTAAAAAAATTTTGAAAAAAAATTTTCGAAAAAAATTTTCGAAAAAAAATTTGAAAAAAAATTTTGAAAAAAATTTTGAAAAAAAATTTTGAAAAAAAGTTTTGAAAAAAATTTTCGAAAAAAATTTTGAAAAAAAATTTTCGAAAAAAATTTTGAAAAAAAAATTTCGAAAAAAATTTTGAAAAAAATTTTGAAAAAAAATTTGAAAAAAAATTTTTTAAAAAAATTTTCGAAAAAAAATTTCGAAAAAATTTTGAAAAAAAATTTTCGAAAAAAATTTGAAAAAAAAACTTCGAAAAAAATTTTCAAAAAAAATTTTGAAAAAAATTTTCAAAAAAAAAATTGAAAAAAATTTTCGAAAAAAATTTTGAAAAAAAATTTGAAAAAAAATTTTTTAAAAAAATTTTCGAAAAATTTTTGAAAAAAAATTTTCGAAAAAAATTTTGAAAAAAAATTTTCGAAAAACATTTTTAAAAAACATTTTCCGAAAAAAAATTTCGAAAAAAATTTTGAAAAAAATTTTCGAAAAAAATTTTGAAAAAAATTTTCGAAAAAAATTTTGAAAAAAATTTTGAAAAAGAATTTTCGAAAAAAATTTTGAAAAAAATTTTCGAAAAAAATTTTCAAAAAAAATTTTGAAAAAAATTTGAAAAAAAAATTTTGAAAAAAATTTTCGAAAAAAATTTTCGAAAAAAATTTTGAAAAAAATTTTCGAAAAAAATTTTGAAAAAAATTTTGAAAAAAAATTTGAAAAGAAATTTTTTAAAAAAATTTTCGAAAAAAATTTTGAAAAAAATTTTTAAAAAAATTTTCGAAAAAAATTTGAAAAAAAAATTTCGAAAAAAATTTTCGGAAAAAATTTTGAAAAAAAAGTTTCGAAAAAAATTTAAAAAAAAATTTTCGAAAAATAATTTGAAAAAATTTAAAAAAAAAAAAAAAAAAATTTTGAAAAAAAAATTTCCAAAAAAATTTTGAAAAAAATTTGAAAAAAAATTTGAAAAAAAATTTTTTAAAAAAATTTTCGAAAAAAATTTTTAAAAAAAATTTCGAAAAAAATTTTTTAAAAAATTTTGAAAAAAATTTTGAAAAAAAATTTTCGAAAAAAATTTTCGAAAAAAAAATTGAAATAAATTTTCGAAAAAAATTTTCGAAAAAAATTTCGAAAAAAATTTTCGAAAAAAATTTTAAAAAAAATTTGAAAAAAAATTTTCGAAAAAAATTTTGAAAAAAAATTTTCGAAAAAAATTTTCGAAAGAAATTTTGAAAAAAATTTTCGAAAAAAAAAATTGAAAAAATTTTGAAAAAAATATAGAAAAAAATTTTTGAAAAGAATTTTCGAAAAAAAATTTTCGAAAAAAATTTTGAAAAAAAATTTTCGAAAAAAATTTTGAAAAAAAATTTTCGAAAAAAATTTTGAAAAAAATTTTGAAAAAAAATTTGAAAAGAAATTTTTTTAAAAATTTTCGAAAAAAATTTTGAAAAAAATTTAAAAAAAAATTTTCGAAAAAAATTTGAAAAAAAAATTTCGAAAAAAATTTTGAAAAAAATTTTCGAAAAAAATTTTCAAAAAAAATTTGAAAAAAATTTGAAAAAAATTTTTAAAAAAAAATTTTGAAAAAAATTTTTGAAAAAAATTTTCGAAAAAAATTTTGAAAAAAAATTTTCGAAAAAAATTTTTGAAAAAAAATTTTGAAAACAATTTTTAGAAAAATTTTCGAAAAAAAATTTTGAAAAAAAATTTGAAAAGAAATTTTTTTAAAAAATTTTCGAAAAAAATTTTTAGAAAAATTTTCGAAAAAAATTAGAAAAAAAAATTTCGAAAAAAATTTTCGAAAAAAATTTCGAAAAAATTTTCGAAAAAAATTTTGAAAAAAATTTGAAAAAAAATTTTCGAAAAAAATTTTGAAAAAAAATTTTCGAAAAAAATTTCGAAAAAAATTTTCGAAAAAAATTTCGAAAAAAATTTTCGAAAAAAATTTTGAAAAAAATTTTCAAAAAAAATTTTGAAAAAAATTTTCGAAAAAAATTTTGAAAAACATTTTCGAAAAAAAATTAAAAAAAATTTTTCGAAAAAAATTTGAAAAAAAATTTCGAAAAAAATTTTCGAAAAAAATTTTGAAAAAAATTTTCGAAAAAAATTTTCGAAAAATATTTTGAAAAAAATTTTCGAAAAAAAATTTGAAAAAAATTTTCGAAAAAAATTTTGAAAAAAATTTTCGAAAAAAAATTTAAAAAAAAAATTTGAAAAAAAATTTTTTAAAAAAATTTTCGAAAAAAATTTTGAAAAAAATTTTGAAAAAAAATTTTCGAAAAAAATTAAAAAAAAAAATTTCGAAAAAAATTTTCGAAAAAATTTTCGAAAAAAATTCTCGAAAAAAATTTTGAAAAAAAATTTTCGAAAAAAAATTTGAAAAAAATTTTGAATAAAAATTTGAAAAAAAAATTTTGAATAAAAATTTAAAAAAAAAAAATTTTTTTAAAAATTGTCGAAAAAAAATTTCGAAAAAAATTTTGAAAAAAATTTTGAAAAAAAATTTTCGAAAAAAATTTGAAAAAAAAATTTCAAAAAAAATTTTCGAAAAAAATTTTGAAAAAAATTTGAAAAAAAATTTTCGAAAAAAATTTTGAAAAAAAATTTTCGAAAAAAATTTTGAAAAAAATTTTCGAAAAAAAATTTGAAAAAAATTTGAAAAAAATTTAAAAAAAAAAATTTTGAAAAAAATTTTTGAAAAAAATTTTCGAAAAAAATTTTGAAAAAAAATTTTCGAAAAAAATTTTGAAAAAAAATTTTCGAAAAAAATTTTGAAAAAAAATTTTCGAAAAAAATTTTGAAAAAAATTTTGAAAAAAAATTTGAAAAGAAATTTTTTTAAAAAATTTTCGAAAAAAATTTGGAAAAAAATTTTTAGAAAAATTTTCGAAAAAAATTAGAAAAAAAAATTTTGAAAAAAATTTTTGAAAAAAATTTCGAAAAAATTTTCGAAAAAAATTTTGAAAAAAATTTTCGAAAAAAATTTTGAAAAAAAATTTCGAAAAAAATTTTCGAAAAAAATTTTGAAAAAAAATTTTCGAAAAAAATTTTGAAAAAAAAATTTCGAAAAAAAATTTTAAAAAAAATTTTTGAAAAAAATTTTTAAAAAAAATTTTCCGAAAAGAATTTTCGAAAAAAATTTTGAAAAAAATTTTCGAAAAAAATTTTTAAAAAAAATTTTGAAAAAAATTTTCGAAAAAAATTTTGAAAAAAATTTTCGAAAAAAATTTTGAAAAAAATTTTCGAAAAAAATTTAAAAAAAAATTGAAAAAAATATTTTTTAAAAAAATTTTCGAAAAAAATTTTGAATAAAAATTTTCGAAAAAAATTTCGAAAAAAATTTTCGAAAAAAATTTTGAAAAAAATTTTGAAAAAAAATTTTCGAAAAAAATTTGAAAAAAAAATTTCGAAAAAAAATTTTCGAAAAAAATTTCGAAAAAAAATTTCGAAAAAAATTTTGAAAAAAATTTTCGAAAAAAATTTTCGAAAAAAATTTTCAAAAAAAAATTTTGAAAAAAATTTTCGAAAAAAATTTTCGAAAAAAATTTTCAAAAAAAAATTTTAAAAAAAATTTTCGAAAAAAATTTTGAAAAAAAATTTGAAAAAAAATTTTTTAAAAAAATTTTCGAAAAAAAATTTCGAAAAAAATTTTGAAAAAAAATTTTGAAAAAAATTTTCGAAAAAAATTCGAAAAATATTTTCGAAAAAAATTTTGTAAAATATTTTCGAAAAAACTTTCGAAAAAAATTTTGAAAAAAATTTTCAAAAAAATTTTCGAAAGAAATTTTGAAAAAAATTTTCGAAAAAAATTTTGAAAAAAAAATTTCGAAAAAAATTTTCGAAAAAAATTTTTAAAAAAATTTTTAAAAAAATTTTGAAAAAAAATGTTTGAAAAAAATTTGAAAAAAAAATTTTCCGAAAAAAAGTTTCGAAAAAAATTTTGAAAAAAATTTTCGAAAAAAATTTTGAAAAAAATTTTCGAAAAAAATTTTCGAAAAAAATTTTGAAAAAAATTTTCGAAAAAAATTTTTAAAAAAAAATTTCGAAAAAAATTTCGAAAAAAATTTTCGAAAAAAATTTTCGAAAAAAATTTCGAAAAAAATTTTCAAAAAAAAATTCGAAAAAAATTTTAGAAAAAAATTTTTTAAAAAAAGTTTCGAAAAAAATTTTCGAAAAAAATTTCCAAAAAAATTTTGAAAAAAATTTTTTTAAAAAATTTCGAAAAAAAATTTCGAAAAAAATTTCGAAAAAAATTTTGAAAAAAATTTTGAAAAAAATTTTCGGAAAAAATATGAAAAAAATTTTCGAAAAAAAATTTTGAGAAAAAATTTTCGAAAAAAATTTTGAAAGAAAGTTTCGAAAAAAATTTTCGAAAAAAATTTAAAAAAAAAATTTTCGAAAAAAATTTTGAAAAAAATTTTGAAAAAAAATTTTCGGAAAAAATATGAAAAAAATTTTGAGAAAAAATTTTCGAAAAAAATTTTGAAAAAAAGTTTCGAAAAAAATTTTCGAAAAAAATTTAAAAAAAAAATTTTCGAAAAAAATTTTGAAAAAAATTTTCGAAAAAATTTTGAAAAAAGTTTTGAAAAAAAATTTTCGAAAAAAATTTTGAAAAAAAAATTTCGAAAAAAATTTTCGAAAAAAATTTTGAAAAAAAAATTTCGAAAAAAATTTTCGAAAAAAATTTTGAAAAAAATTTTGAAAAAAAATTTTCGAAAAAAATTTTTAAAAAAATTTTCGAAAAAAATTTTGAAATAAATTTTCGAAAAAAATTTTGAAAAAAATTTTCGAAAAAAATTTTGAAAAAAATTTTCAAAAAAAAAATTTTCGAAAAGAATTTTCGAAAAAAATTTCGAAAAAAATTTTGAAAAAAAAATTTTCGAAAAAAATTTTTAAAAAAATTTTCGAAAAAAATTTTTGAAAAAAATTTCGAAAAAAAATTTCCAAAAAAAATTTTGAAAAAAAATTTTCGAAAAAAATTTTTTAAAAAAATTTTCGAAAAAAATTTTTAAAAAAATTTTCGAAAAAAATTTTGAAAAAAATTTTGAAAAAAAGTTTTCGAAAAAAATTTTTAAAAAAAATTTTCGAAAAAAATTTTGAAAAAAAGTTTTGAAAAATATTTTGAAAAAAATTTTCGAAAAAAAATTTGAAAAAAAATTTTGAAAAAACTTTTAAAAAAATTTTCGAAAAAAAATTTTAAAAAAAATTTTCGAAAAAAATTCACGACCAAAATTTTGAAAAAAAAATTTCGAAAAAAATTTTTTAAAAAATTTTGAAAAAAAATTTGAAAAAAAAATTTTTTTAAATATTTTTTAAAAAGATTTTCGAAAAAAATTTTCGAAAAAAATTTTGAAAAAAAATTTTCGAAAAAAATATTGAAAAAAAATTTTCGAAAAAAATTTGAAAAAAATTTCGGAAAAAAATTTTGAAAAAAATTTTCGAAAAAGATTTTTTTTTTAAATTTACGAAAAAAAATTTTCGAAAAAAATTTCCAAAAAAATTTTGAAAAAAAATTTTTAAAAAAATTTTCGAAAAAAAATTTCGAAAAAAATTTTGAAAAAAATTTTGAAAAAAAATTTTCGAAAAAAATATTAAAAAAAATTTTGGAAAAAAAATTTTGAAAAAAAATTTACGAAAAAAATTTTGAAAAAAATTTGAAAAAAAATTTTCGAAAAAAAATTTTTAAAAAAATTTTCGAAAAAAATTCTTTAAAAGAATTTTCGAAAAAAATTGTGAAAAAAAATTCTCGAAAAAAATTTTGAAAAAAGATTTTCGAAAAAAATTTTTAAAAAAATTTTCGAAAAAAATTTTGAAAAAAAAATTTTCGAAAAAAATTTCGAAAAAAA
Source organism: Uropetala carovei (assembly GCA_036926305.1). NCBI lineage: Eukaryota > Metazoa > Arthropoda > Insecta > Odonata > Petaluridae > Uropetala > Uropetala carovei. The sequence goes on along the minus strand of JAXCHB010000127.1, from coordinate 6,209,205 downwards.
ATTTCCAAAAAAAATTTTCGAAAAAAAATTTTTAAAAAATTTTGAAATAAATTTTCGAAAAAAATTTTCTAAAAAATTTTCGAAAAAAATTTTGGAAAAAAATTTTCGAAAAAAATTTCGAAAAAAATTTTGAAAAAAATTTTCGAAAAAAATTTTGAAAAAAATTTTCGAAAAAAATTTTGAAAAAAATTTTCGAAAAAAATTTTCGAAAAAAATTTTTAAAAAAAATTTCCGAAAAAAATTTTCGAAAAAAATTTTGAAAAAAATTTTCGAAAAAAATTTTGAAAAAAATTTTCGAAAAAAATTTTGAAAAAAAATTTACGAAAAAAATTTTGAAAAAAAATTTTCGAAAAAAATTTTAAAAAAAATTTTCGAAAAAAATTTTTTTAAAAATTTTCGAAAAAAATTTTTTTAAAAATTTTCGAAAAAAATTTTTGAAAAAAATTTCGAAAAAAAATTTCCAAAAAAAATTTTGAAAAAAATTTTCGAAAAAAATTTTGAAAAAAATTTTCGAAAAAAATTTTGAAAAAAATTTTGAAAAAAAATTTTCGAAAAAAATTTTTAAAAAAAATTTTCGAAAAAAATTTTTAAAAAAAGTTTCGAAAAATATTTTGAAAAAAATTTTCGAAAAAAATTTTGAAAAAAAAATTTGAAAAAAATTTTTAAAAAAAGTTTCGAAAAAAAATTTTAAAAAAAATTTTCAAAAAAAATTCACGAACAAAATTTAAAAAAAAAAAATTTTTCGAAAAAAATTTTGAAAAAAAATTTGAAAAAAATTTTTTAAAAAAAATTTTCGAAAAAAATTTTCGAAAAAAATTAGAAAAAAAATTTTCGAAAAAAATTTTGAAAAAACATTTTCGAAAAAATATGAAAAAAATTTCGGAAAAAAATTTTGAAAAAAATTTCGAAAAAGATTTTTTTTAAAAATTTTCGAAAAAAATTTTCGAAAAAAATTTCCAAAAAAATTTTGAAAAAAATTTTTAAAAAAATTTTCGAAAAAAAATTTCGAAACAATTTTGAAAAAAATTTTGAAAAAAAATTTCGAAAAAATATGAAAAAAATTTTGGAAAAAAAATTTTGAAAAAAAATTTTCGAAAAAAATTTTGAAAAAAATTTTCGAAAAAAATTTTGAAAAAAATTTTCGAAAAAAATTTAGAAAAAAGTTTTGTAATAAAAATTCGAAAAAAATTTTGAAAAAAAAATTTCGAAAAAAAATTTCGAAAAAAATTTTGAAAAAAATTTTCGAAAAGAATTTTGAAAAAAATTTTCGAAAAAAATTTTGAAAAAAATTTTCGAAAAAAATTTTGATAAAAATTTGAAAAAAATTTTCGAAAAAAATTTCGAAAAAAATTTTGAAAAAATTTTATAAAAAAATTTTGAAAAAAGTTTTGAAAAAAAATTTTCGAAAAAAATTTTGAAAAAAAACTTTCGAAAAAAATTTTTTAAAAAAATTTTTGAAAAAAATTTTGATAAAAAATTTTCGAAAAAAATTTTTAAAAAAATTTTCGAAAAAAATTTTGAAAAAAAAATTCCAAAAAAAATTTTGAAAAAAATTTTCGAAAAAAAATTGAAAAAAAATTTTTTTCTTAAATTTTCGAAAAAAATTTTGAAAAAAAATTTTCGAAAAAAATTTGAAAAAAATTTCGGAAAAAAATTTTGAAAAAAATTTTGAAAAAAATTTTCGAAAAATTTTTTGAAAAAAATTTTGAAAAAAAATTTTCAAAAAAATTTTGAAACAAAATTTTCGAAAAAAATTTTCGAAAAAAATTTTCGAAAAAAATTTCGAAAAAAATTTTCGAAAAAAATTTTGAAAAAAATTTTCGAAAAAAATTTTCCAAAAAAAATTTTGAAAAAAGTTTTTAAAAAAAATTTTCGAAAAAAGTTTTGAAAAAAAATTTTTTTTTTAAATTTTCGAAAAAAAATTTTCGAAAAAAAGTTTGAAAAAAAATTTCGAAAAAAATTTCGAAAAAAAATTTCCAAAAAAATTTTGAAAAAAAAATTTTCAAAAAAAATTTTCGAATAAAATCTCAAAAAAAAATTTAGAAAAAAATTTTTAAAAAAAATTAAAAAAAAAATTTTCAAAAAAATTTTCGAAAAAAATTTTCAAAAAAATTTTCGAAAAAAATTTCGAAAAAAAATTTTCGAAAAAATTTTGAAAAAAAATTTCGAAAAAAATTTTCGAAAAAAATTTTTAAAAAAATTTTCGAAAGTTTTGAAAAAAAAATTTCGAAAAAAATTTCGAAAAAAATTTTTGAAAAAAATTTCCAAAAAAAATAAAAAAAAAATTTTCGAAAAAAATTTTGAAAAAAAATTTCGAAAAAAATTTTCGAAAAAAATTTCGAAAAAAAATTTTCGAAAATAATTTTCGAAAAAATTTTGAAAAAAAATTTCGAAAAAAATTTTCGAAAAAAATTTTGAAAAAAATTTTCGAAAGTTTTGAAAAAAAAATTTCGAAAAAAATTTCGAAAAAAAATTTTCTAAAAAAATTTTGAAAAAAATTTTCGAAAAAAAAATTTCGAAAAAAATTTTGAAAAAAAATTTCAAAAATAAAATTTCGAAAAAAAATTTTCGAAAAAAATTTTCCAAAAAATTTTGAAAAAAAAATTTTCAAGAAAATTTTAGAAAAAAATTTCAAAAAAAAATTTTAGAAAATAATTTTTAAAAAAAATTTCAAAAAAAAATTTTCAAAAAAATTTTCGAAAAAAATTTTCAAAAAAAATTTCGAAAAAATTTTCGAAAAAAATTTTCGAAAAAAATTTTGAAAAAAATTTTTTAAAAAAAATTTCCAAAAAAAAATTTTCTAAAAAAATTTTCAAAAAATTTTCGAAAAAAATTTTGAAAAAAAATTTCGAAAAAAAATTTTTGAAAAAATTTTGAAAAAAAAATTTTCAAAAAAAATTTTCGAAAAAAATTTCACAAAAAAATTTAAAAAAAAAATTCAAAAAAAAATTTTAAAAAAATTTTCAAAAAAAATATTCAAAAAAATTTTCGAAAAAAATTTCGAAAAAAAATTTGAAAAAAAATTTTGAAAAAAATTTTCGAAAAAAATTTCGAAATACATATATTCAATACATGTTACACGGTCGAAGTTTTAGATTCACTAAATCTGTTGAAATTCAACGGGCACTCCAGCTAGTAGATATCTATAGATGAGTACGTCGCGAAGTGTTTCGGTAGCTATGGTGAAATTTTCTAATTGTTGAGAGCTATGCGTACGATGCCAAGGGTAATTTTAATTGCGCATCGATATTTTGTTACTCGTGCAACAGCTTACAATTTTGTTTACTTATTGTTTTATTAATGAGAAAAATATTCAGGGTTTAAAAATTATACACAAATGCAAATGCCGCTAATTATTCCCGAGGACGCTGATGACGAGAACAATAATATTCATTACTCTGTATGGAGGAAGTCATGTGCTGGACAGATTAGATTTTTCAAAATTGAAATCTAAAGAAAGCAACTGGCATCAGTGCAGAAATCTACTCTCCAGGTTTCAGCCCCGTCTCTTTTATGGTTCCGTCACAATTTTGATTTAAGTACGGGCACAGATGGACAGACGTCAAAGCGCGTTTAGTTAATAAACGCGTTAACATTACTGACTTCAATCAGAAACTCCGCTATGAAGGAACGAGACGGAGTCCCTCCCACGGACAAATGCGATTCATCAGGCTCTCGTTTATCCGTCCCGCTTTTTCCTCGGTGTGAAACGTCTCAGGTAGGAGCGAGCGGTCGCCGAAGAAACAGGAATTCGGGCGGTCCTTTCCAAGGTCGCAAGGTGGCGTTCCTGTCGCGCGCGCTCCCATGCGCGTCTTTTTTTAAGAGATATCATCATCCTCCGGTGTATCAATAGGGAAGCAGAGCCGACCGGACGCGAGGATTGCTTCCTTAAAGGTTGGTATCCAAATCCATTTAATTCACCAAGAAAGCGACCGTATGAATTTTTAGAGGGTTTGCATTATATCTTAGGATACTGAACTGTTTACTTTGCCGAGCCTTTTTACTTTCCCATACGAAGTATCGAGAAAGTATTGTTTTAATATACTATGCGTATTCATTTCCTTCCCAACAGTGACAAATCTTCTTCAAATGCTACACAATTCGTTATACTACAGGTAAATGGCCACGGCAGTCGAAGCGAAAATGCGATTGTAAGGAAATGCTTTAGTTGTTGTTGTTTAATGTGATCATATTGGATTCTATTACATTTATAGCATTAAGTGACAGATAACAATAAACGGAGGTGATAATAATAAGTAGAATTCACTGTGAAAAGAAATGGAAACCTTAAATTTGTAATATTTAAGATAAAAATATCTCCTAAAAATCTGAAGAAATATTTCAGGTCCGTTCTTGGTGAAAGCATATGGGGAGTGTGAAAGTTTGACATTTACAATTTTTTGGAATTGCAAAGTTCGCAAAAGCTTCGAGTTTTCGAGGGATCGTTTCTTTTGGCTTCTTTTAACAAATCTTTTGGAAACGGTTATATTAATGCCACGCCCTCGTCCCCATTTCTCCCCTCTCCATCACCTCACGCGAGTCGTTTGCTCTTTCGCGTCATCGCTACTTGCGAATTTGGACATGGCAACGTTAATTTTTAACATCTTTATCCGGACCCCCTGCCATCAGCCCACTAGGTGTGTGATAGATTCATCATTTGGTACTCATCCTGATCTCTTCAAGTGAATCTGAGCGGACAGAATAAACAGCCATGTCGCGTCCTTTCCACTTCCCCATAACAGTCCCCTTCCGATTCTATGGCGCGGTAAATCTTTGAAAATATTCTTAAGGTGAAACCTTAGTTTCTTCTGAAAAAACGATTTCGTTGTCTGCATATTGAAAGTCGAATATAAGAAGAAGTGTTTCTACGAATGGACGATCGGTGGCCATCTGCCAGGCTTCTTGAGTGAAATTCACGAATGGACCGCGCTGATACAGCTTTACGTATTGCTTGAATCGATCAGTTCAAGTTTTAGTAACATGTTGTACGATTGTTACGCTTCTAATATAAATAAACACTTCCAACTGTATTATTTTTTACAATAAAGCATATCTTTTGCTCGTTTGTTGCTGCAGTAAACTTGTTATACTTGTGCCGAGAGAAATATTTATGGTACTTTTATGAAGTAAACATATGCACTACCGTAAAGCTTTTGCGGTTTGGAAGCGATTGGATTTAAACTAGAAGTCAACGTCGTACATTTGAATATCATTTTCACATGAAATATTTTGATTGCTCAACCTGTCCTTTAATAAGGCTCTTTATTCGAATGTTTTGTAGTATTTCAGCCTGAAGTATACTGCTGTGCGACATGCTGCTTACGACAGAACAGATTAAAATATCATTATTTTCATTATTTTGCAAGCATCGAACTTTGAGAGAAACGAAAAAGCAATAATTAAACCGAATGAATGAAAATGTTGTCTGTCAAGTTTACGTTACAGCCGACTACTTCCGTGTAGCCTCCAGCCACGAAAGTCGGATCGAAGGATAACCACTTTTAAAAAAGTATTCGTTAAAAAGGTCTCGGTAACGTAAATTCTATATCCGTAATGAAATCTCCTAAATCGAAACGAACTCCCCCATGAGAAAGTATTAAGATGGATGAAGAGATAGGGATAAGGATTTTGGTAACTGGATCGGAAATTTCCTCGAGAGAGACGGAAGAAGGAAAACTCGACAAGAAGGAAAAGCAAAAAAATTCGGTGATTCGATATATGATCCTAAAGGTCAAGGGTTCGAGAAGACTTAAGACAGGAATTCGAGGGCCGACGCCAAGGTCACGATCACGGCTGCTCTCGTCGAAAGCACGCGTCGTATTCGTGAGAAACTTTTGGTGCAATAGAAAAGAGGCGAGGAAGTGTTCGATAGGGAAGAAGAGGTCTTGGACGAAGGAGGAGGTTTTTGGAGGAGGATTTTGGAAATGGTGTCCGTCGACGATAAAGAGGGGAGGGGAGGTGTGGGGAGGGGGGGTGGAGAGAGAGAGGGATAAAGAGGGGAAGCATTTTTAAATCAACCGCGCAAATGCATTGGGTCACGAACACCGAGTAATTATGAGAATTACCTGAATATTCCTCACCAAGGCGTAAAAACAGTCTTGAGGATATTTAGTAGGTACATCGAAGGGTCGTGAGTTATTCGTGTTATGAGATCTGTTCTATAAAAAAGTTGAACGTTCCACGTTCAAAGGCAAGTCGATCGGAAGTCATTTCTCTGAGAGGATTTACGTATACTACTCTACTGTCTAGTGGCAGGGGGGTGCGAAACGTGCACTTGCACAGAGCGGCAGCTTTTGGGGGACGGCAAAAATTAGTGTCAAATGCAATGCATAGAAACATTTTTCGATATTTCTACGGAATTCTAATAAAACCGAACGATCCGTGACTTCGTCGTTTGGATCTTTCTCTGCTCTTTTAAAACTCTCCAAATTAAAATCAGCATCGGCCAGAGTTAAGTATAGGACTTTCTCTTGGCAATATATTGACGCCTCACATGATGCTATGATTTTGGGATTGTTATTGTCTGCTAAGGTACGCGTCCTTCATCAACTACTCCGTGGAACTCACAAGGGGCCTCTGCTCATGAGTGTGTCGTGAATGACTTCCTTCATTAATTTTTAATCAAAAGAAACAGCTTTGGCGATATGACAGACGCATGCGTCCTTCAAGCTTTCTGTAAACGTGCCGAGCATAAGACTATACATATAACTGTATTATATATCAGGGGTCGGCAAACTATGGCACGCGTGCCACTGGGTGGCACGCGAAGATGTTTTAGTTGGCACGCGAAGAGATTCTGAGATGACACCATTATCTAATGACGAAAGTACACAAAATATATTTTTAAAGAAATACATATACAACAAAAAAGAGTACGCCATACACTTCTCAAAAAATTAAAGAAACAGGTATCCCTGTTATATTCCGAAAAATAGCTTAAATTGAAAAATAGCTAATTTTCTGCAAGGAATAACTAAAAGAGAAGGTGTGTATGCAGCCGTAAAGCCACGGCATTAATGACGTTGCCCGTTTGACATTGTTTGCACGATTTTATTCAGAAAAGCTTGGCTGTGATAGAAGAAGAGCGTGGAAGTGGCATAGCAAACTCTTATGGTGCCCCCGTGCAAAATTCGATTTTGGGGCCCCTATCATTAATTTTATCATGAAAGATATAAGATGTCAGGGGCATTTTGGGGCCCCCTTCGGCTGGGGGCCCCGGTACATTGCACCGGTTCGCTACATGTACGCTACGCCTCTGCTGTTTCTCCGATGCTCGGAACTACAAAAGGGGAAGATTTCTAGGTTCATAGATTTTGATTTAAAAAATAAACTGTTTTCTGTGATTATCGATGGTTTGCCTGCAATGATAAGTAAAAATATTGGTTTTGTTCAGCTACTCCAAAAATAGCTAGATAGGCCTATTTTAGCCCTTTCGGTGGCTAAGTAGGGGAAATGTCCTCTCGTTTTGTCAATTGTTTTGATTCAAGTAAAATCTTTCTCCGAGGAATTGAAAAATCAGTTGGAGAATAAAGAATGGTTTGTAAACCTTATCTTTCTATCAGACATAACGGCACATTTGAATACGTTGAATGACAAGCTTCAAGGTAAAAGGCTGACCTGGTTATACATGTATGAAGGATGGAAGTAATGTTGTAAGAAATTGCAGATCTTCGAGGATGATCTTCGACTTGGAATCTGAGTTACTTTCCCAAATTGAAACTATTTATTGATAGTGATGAAAATTTAAAATTTATTATACCAAATTTGCGTAAGTACATAATTATCTTGAGGGAAGAGTTTTCGCGGCGATTCCAAGGCCTCCAAACTCACGGTCCAATGTTTACATATACATATATTGTATCCTGAGAAAACAACAGAAATTGATCTCGAGCTGCAGTATTTCGAGTTTCTTGGGATTGAGATGGAGTTAATTGATTTCCTGAGTTCAGACGTGTCGGTCGATAAGTTTTCATCTATGAAGGACGAGGTTTAAAAAAAAAACGAAAACCGTTGCTTATTGTTAGACATTTGCTCATGTACTCGGTCTCAGCTTCCAACAAAATTATCGGCAATGAATAAAGTTACATTCTCTCTTTTGTCTGCATTTGGAACTAGCTACTTTTGCGAGTAAGTGTTTTCTTTAATGAAAAAATACACTTAATCCTGTTCGCAATCGGTTGACAGTAGAACATTCTGGAAGCTTGTCTTTGTCTTCAGACTACCAATTATCAACCAAAATTGACAAAATTGGCGTAAAAAATGGAAGGATAAAGAAGTCATTAATGATATTATATTAGTTTTCTTCACTTCAAAACAGAAAAAACTATTAATTTAAAAAAATCATTCTTGTAATTCACACTGAAATGTCTTATTAAAAGGTTTTATGTTGGACGAATTTTTAGATGGCTCTGTTAATTATGAAGAAAATGTTTTTAAACTCGTTTCAATGAGACGTTTTTAAATAGATTCATTAGTAATTATTGTAGCTTTATTATAAATAAACCCTGCTTATCGAAAAATTAATGTTTTAACCTGTTTTTCATAAAGTGGCACGCGAAGAAGGGCGCAAAGAGGAATATTAATAAAAGTGGCACGCGACAGAAAAACGTTGCCGACCCCTGCTATATATAATAGGGATCTAGGAAAATTCACCGATTCACAATTCACCGATTCACAATTCACGGAAACCACAATTCACCGAAAGGTAAATTCACCGAACCACAATTCATCGAATGTATTATTCATCGAAATTTCCAATTCACTTTATGAAGATGGGGGAGAGCGGAAGTAATATAAACGGAATGTTGCCAACAATAATAAGTAACAATAAACCATCAACGTTTAAGGAGGAGTGGGTATGGGGAGAAAAAAAGGAAGATGAAATGGTACAACAAAATGAAATACTAGCATCACGAATGTCATTCGATTGCAAATAACTGGTACATGAATAAAAAATAAACAAATTAGGCTCACGGGAGTAGGGGGAGGAGAGGGGGAAGGTTAAACATTACAAACGGAATACTGGCACCATTGGTGTCATTCGATTTCAAATAACTCGTAGATGAATAATAAACAATAAAAAAACAAATGACGCACTCAAGGCTTATGGTAGGGGGAGGAAAGGAGGAAGGTTAAACATTAAAAAACGGAATACTGGCACCATTGCTGTCATTCGATTGCAAATAACTCTTAGATGAATAAACAATAAATAAACAAATCACGCACTCAAGGCTTATGGTAGGGGGAGGAAAGGAGGAAGGTTAAACATTTAAATAAGTAATACTGGCACCATGGGTGTCATTCGATTGCAAATAACTCGTAGATGAATAAATAATAAAGAAACAAATCACACACTCAAGACTTAATGTAGGGGGAGGAAAGGGGGAGGTGAAACATTTAAAAACAGAATACTGGCACCATTGGTGTCATTCGATTGCAAATAACCCGTAGATGAATAATAAATAATAAATAAACAAATCACGCTTTAAAGGTTTATGGTAGGAGAAGGAAGGTGGGAGGTTAAACATTAAGAAACGTAATTCTGGCAACATGGGTGTCACTCGATTGCAAATAACTAGTAGATGAATAATAAACAATAAATTATTTCCTTCGGTTGTGATCAAAAACCTATAATCGTGCCAAATATCAAGTTTCTAGCACATGGGGAAGTGCCTCATAATTTGTATTCTCCTCCTATATCTTATGTAAGAAGCTTTGATATATAATAGATATCAACAATTATTTGGTTGCCATGTAAAGAAAGCAAAAACGCACACAGAAATTGAAGATGATATTACTAACGGTAAATGTTTTCTCATTTAAATGCATTGGATTCAACTTCGGCTGCAGTGGGAGTTGTCATGTTAATTTATATTTGGTGTTGTAATAAAACTGATAAAATCACATCTTTTTCTGATTCTAAACCAGAGATCTCTAATGCAAATCGTTCGCGGGCCAAAAATGAGAAACTTACACTTCAAAAGGACTAAAAATATTTCCAAATTGGAAAAACTGTTCGACAATGAGCCGGGCCGAATAATAAAATTAGAAGAAGACCAGTGAGAAGGCCGCATAAAATGAACAAGCGGGCCGCGAATTTGAGACCTTGTTCTAAACGCATTTTTCCGCTAATTCGGTCAAGATTCGGTTTCTGTCTTCAATAAAAATTAGTGTTACCCGTGAGGAGGCTATTTTAAATCTTTTCCTTTCCGTTGAGGTTTCTGTTTCAGCGGGAAGGAATATTTTCGATTCTGCCCATATGTCATTGGAAGCTCCACTTTCTACCCTTTCAACCTCGAAGTGTATCCCCCCCCCGCGTGGTTAGGGTGTAGAGGAAGGCCATCTAGAAGGTCATTAACCGTTCCTTTTGCCTTCTGACGTGGGACGCGCTCCTTCATGTACTTATGTACTTATCCCTGGAAGAATCTTTCGACGCTTTCTACGACATAGGTCTTCAAACTGTGTTCCGAGGAAACCAAAGAGTTCCGCAGAAGATAAATGGGGTTCTGCGATAGACTTAGGAAGAGACCCGACACGTTCTGCATTCTCTTATTTACAGCAGGAAACTTGAACTTCACTTGTAAACTGTATACTGCAAGATACATATATTATGTAAATAACAATTATAGTGATTATAAAATAAATTTTATTGCGATATATTTATTAGTGAATGGTAAAGGTTTGGTCATTCGGGATTAGTCAGTGCTACCATTATAGAGTATTGACATTTTTCCATATAACAAGTAAAAATCGATTGCTTGACTCGCAAAATTTTATTCTTTTGAAAATATTTCTTAAAATGAATATACGGACTCGGGATAAAAACATATTAATCTGAAAGAATCAACTTTATATTTCCAGTAAAATGTAGTATTTAATCATGAAAAAATGTATTTATTTTAGGTTTTTAACATTGGAAAGTGCCAAATATCATATCAACCCGAGCAACGCCGGCAATTTTGCTAGTGGTTAAATAGTAATCTGCATCTATCTACCTATCTCTAGTCTATCTATAGGCTATAGATATCTATAAAGAAAAGTGTTTGTATGTGTTTTTCTATAAATCAGCAATTACAGCACTTAGAAGCAAGAAAAATTTATCATTTTAACCGGAATAAAGAGTTAAGTGGTGTAGTAGGGTTTTAAACCGATTTCATTGATCATTCTAATTTTAGAAATATATTTTCTTTTTTCATTTTCCCCATTTGAATAACATCGGGATGACTGCAGCTTATTTTTCATTTGAATTTTAATATTACTTAGAAACATAGTTCGAACTTGAGACTTAAATAGTTCAGAATCCGAATCCTGATCGAATTATCGTAAAAATACATTTAGAATCAGAAAAATACGCGATGTTATTAGTTTTATGACAATACCAACTAAAAGCAGCCATGACAACTCCCATTGCCGCCGGATATGAATCCAATGCATTAAAAATGGGAAAACATTTAACGTAGGTAATATCGTTTTTACTTTCTCATACGAAGTATCGAGAAAGTATTGTTATCGCAAAAAAATACGACCGAGATTTTTACGGAAATACACGTTTTAGGTGTCGCTGAATCCGAAAAAGTGGTTTTCGCAATGCCGTCTGTCTGTCTGTTACTGGCTCTGGAGCCTAAACGGTAGAACGAAAAGGAATGAAATCTCGTACTCAGGCATTTTATCATACTGAGCAGAGTATACATAGAAATGGTTGACATTGCTCAATAATTAAGAGTAGTTTATTCTAAGCGTTTTAACAACATTTATGACGGCTAATTGTAAGATGAGAAATACCAGTATTAACAGCATTGTAGCTAAAACTAAAGCTAAAGCTACACACATGATTTGCACTGAACAGAACCGACTTCATTCGACATCACAGAATCACAAACTAACACAAATTTACGCCAAACTTCACTTGACCCTCCAGTTTTCTCCTTTGTCACGTAATTGTCCCTTTTTAGCTTTGATTTAACGTCGTTAAATACTCATTTTAAAACAAAATATTAATGGGATCTTCAAAAACTGTCCAAAGTATAAAATATATACCATCCAAGAAAGAAAATGCTTAAAAGATTACTCAGGAACAGATTCGTTGGAACTATCGGTCTAGAAGCGCAAAGACTAACAGAACGGCTACGCTTTGCTTACAAGAACAAAACATGACAGGGAATTCCCAAAGACACAAGCGGGGAGGGCCAACTTATAAGAGAAAGAGAATTTATTGGTTTGCATAAATATGTATAGTTATTACGAAATTATATATTTTTAATGAATAAATCGTAAGTTATTGTTAATTAACAAACATTATACTGTTATATAATAAAAGAGTTAAATTATTTTTTAAAGTGGCAAATCGGTCCGAAAAAAGCCCGAATGTTATCATTGATCACAAATGATTTTTCACAATCTCGAGCCCTAGCCCGAGACAGCCTCGCATTACCCGACCCGGCCCTTGCAGGCCCCTAGGTCCCCTGAGTACGTTTTCGCTATTTCCTTCATTATGTCTGTGTGTGTGTGTGTGTGCGTGCGTGCGTGCGTGCGTGTGTGTGTGTGACAGGAATTGTGTGAGCGCACTGGTACACTTTCGCGGACAGTCGATGATTGCCGTATTATTCTAGAAACGCAAATGTACGTTTATATTCTCCAATAGATTTTGAAACTCGTATAAAGACAGACATATATGTTAACGCTTTAAGAGAAATTATCAGTAATTATAAGGCATGACTGCTATCACAGTCTTGCCCCTAAACAGTATTACATGACGACTATAGCCGTGTTGTCCGCGAACGTGTTAAAAAACGTTAATTTAAATTTAAAATATCTCGGCACAGAACTATTTTCACGGGTAAATAACATAGCAGTTGAGAGGTTGAGGGAATTGAAAAGTCATAATAATTTAGGGACTACGTAAAGGTGTTCAGGGACAATCATTATGTGGTTTAGGGAAAGGGCAAAAGGCATAGCCTAAACTCGCTAGACGCGCAGCAGATACTATCGTGCAGCGATCGTGTTCAAGAGACAACACTCGCAAAATCGCGGATATTTTTTAAAATCTATGACATCGGTCTCTTTATTCCATTAGCAAATTATTCGCCCTTTTTCGCTTACAGCAACAACACCAAATAAATTGAGTAAGTGATAAAATGGATGACTCAAGTATGCGCACCATCGGTTGTATAATCGAAAGGCGGTCATCAAAACTACGGCCCTCCAGAAGCCAGCGCTGTAACTTGTGCCAATCCTACTATTTCAATTCCGATAAGTATCTTAATTTTCTAAATTTCGCAGGAATATCCGTGGATCAGCGGACGAGGGATAGGCCGCAGATGCACGCCCAGGAATGGAGGAGTGCGGTCAACAAAGTCGTTTGACACCCTACTCATCCTTAAACTCGAACGACTGTGGCGCCGAGAGGAGATACTCGCGAATAGCGCTCTCCGTGTGGAATATATGGACGCCGCAGGATGTGGCGAGCGCCCTCAGGTCCCTTCCGGGGGGAGAGGTGCTGTGGTCTGCACTGGAGGCGGATAAGGAACTGGGGCCGCGCGGGGGTGGAGAGGAAGGACGGCGTGAAGCGGGGGGTGGGAGGGAGAGTGCCGCTTCGACCGTGGAGGAAGAGGTGGCCAAAGGACACGGCGAGACCGCTTTGCTGATATGCGCGTGGTGCGCCCTTCCAGAACTAATGGGGAAGCTTCTGCAAGAACATGGAGTAAACGCTTGCACGATGGACGCAGCCGGCAGGTAAATGCTCAAAGGCACGGCCGATAAAAATGCGCGTTCCTTCTAATTAGCACGCATGATAATTGGATACCAAACAGTCGCGTATTGAGTGAATCGTCATTGCGTCCCGGATTGAAGGACAACTCCAAGAGCGTTTAAAAACTTTCACTCCTATAAATATGTTACCTCTTAAATCTTCTAAGTTTTGAGGGCACGGAGCACGATATATAGAAATTATGTAAACGAAAATTGAAATGCAACATCTAAGTGCACGGTGTTTTTATAACACGTATCCATAAAATTCCTTTCGACCGCCCTTATGAATTCAATCGTCCTCAGTTTCCGATAAAGGTTTCTTTTGCAATGACTGTTAATAAGGGCCAAGGTCAATCGGTAAATATTGTCGAGGTCCACTTAAGTGCACTTTGCTTATCTCATGATAATTTTTACATAGCACATTCAAAAGTAAATAACCGAAATAATTTATATATTTTTTCACCTAACAAGACCGTCAGCATAGTCTATGAGAAGGTGTCGTAAAGGGGTTTTCTATACGTTTAGAAAAATACGGAGTGTGACGGCTTCGGAATCATGAAAGATCATTAATACCTACCGACGGAAGCTTTTTGAGTAATTAATCATAAATAGCCGGGCAAATAACGGGATGTTATGCAAGTTTTTGTATAACTTCTAAGTGGAATCAAACCAAGTTACTTAGTCAACATTCTGCTGTCATTACTTTATAATGGAATTTCACAAAGTCAGTGCTATCTTAGTGGGTGTTTTTAGTGACAATCGCTACGCCAAGAGAAATCGCAAGGTGGGCAACTTGAGCAGGCCTACCTCTAACCGGGAAAAAAAATTTATAAGGTTGGCTAGTTCGACAGAATTCCCCTCTGAGAATGAAAGTGTGAAAATACATGTATCGATAGTAGCCAGCTTCTGGTTTGCGTTTGACTTTTACAGAACACGCGCAGCACGCGTGATTTCGAACCTAAAAGAAAGCTGTTTCAACATCCAAGTATAAGAAGATAATGAAAAAGCAAGGCACGGTTATCTTCTGCTTCAAGGAAATCATGCTTCCCTGGTTAAGTAGCTAGCAACTCACAATATCGTAAATTGGAAACGATTTACTGATACAAAAACTAATGGGAGAATACATTCCAATAACAAACCTTCAGTGTCACAGATTCATGGAATTTTTTGAAAATTTCAACAACTTTTGGAATAAAAGGTTGTAACACCATCTGCCAACGTAGAAGTGGTTGGTGGCCTTATTGAAAGCAGCAACGTCTGGCATAGCCTGACTGATGATGAAAAGGATGAGGCTGTATTAATTTTTAAATTGGTCTTTTCACTATCAGCCATTTCATTTTCAAAATGTGGCTTTATTCGAGATACTCGTAGTATATAATATACTCGTAGTATACTATGCTTTAAACGAAGACAGTTTCATTAGAATATATACTATATGTTAAAAAGTAGCCTCTTATAAGCATCCACTTCTTACGCTTCCTCCACTCTCTGCAGGACTCCACTGCACCTCGCCAGCTGCGCTGGAGACGAGAAGAGCGTAGAGCTGTTGCTGAAGCACGGCGCCCAGGTCGAAGCTTGGGATCACGCACGGAATGCCGTTCCCTTGCATTGCGCAGCCTGCGCCGGCAGCGTTCCCTGCATCGAGCTTCTCCTGGCGGCCGAGTCGGATGTCAACGCCGGCTTACTCCACGGCCCCACGGCCCTCTTCTACGCCGTGCAGATGAACTCCGTAGATTGCGCCAAGGTGCTACTCGAAGCAGGCGCCAATCCCAACACCCCTCAGGTATTCACGGAGACGCCGCTTCATCGGGCGGCGGCGTACGGATTAACGGAATGCTTGGTCTTGCTGCTCGCTAAAGGAGCGGACGTGCGCGCACGCTGCGGTATCACCAAGGCGACTGCGCTCCACCTGGCGGCGCAGGACGGCAACGCGGATTGCGCCCGTCTGCTCCTCCGAGCCAATGCCGAGCCGAGCGCCCCGAACTACAAGCACCAGACGCCGTTGCACCTGGCGGCGCTGGCACAATCGACGGACACCTTGGAACTGCTGATGCAGAAAGGAGCTAACGTGAACGCGAGGGACGATCAACTGCACACGCCGCTCCACTGCGCCATCGTAAAGGATTCACGTTCCACGGACTGCGTCAGACTGTTGCTGGCCAATGGTGCCAACGTCAACAACGCCGACGCTTTCGGATACACGCCCCTGCACCTCGCCGCCCTCAACGAGTTCCCCGCCTGCGTGGGGCTGCTGATAAACGCGGGAGCTGACGTGATGGCGCGCACCAACGGCGGGGTGTCCGCGCTGACCTTCGTCGTGCGGCGGACTCCAGAGACCCTGCCTTGCTTCTTCGAGAGGCTCGACTCGTCCGTGACTCTGCACGACCACGACCTCGGCGACGCGGACTGCGAGCTGCGCCTCGATTTCCGCACGCTTCTCCCTCCGTTGTCGACGGGACGCGAAGACTTGGATCACTTGTGCGGAAGGAGAGTGGAGAGCGCCCTGCTCCTGGGTTTCATCGAGGTGGGCATGAGGCAGCTGCTCAAGCATCCTCTCTGTGAGACTTTCCTCTTCCTCAAGTGGCGCCGCATACGAAAGTACTTTCTCGTCAGTCTGGCGTTCCACATGTTGTTTGTGGCGTTTAACACCGCTTACACGATCGGTGTGTTTTATGATATGCCCGATGGTAACAATTCCACCGAGACTTCGAAAAATATCACGACCAAAGAGGAGGGTGAGAAAGAAGTACCCGAGGGGTTAGTGGTGATCGGCTACATTTTATTAGTGTTGAACATAATTTTCTTGGCGAAGGAAATCTTCGGAATATTCCACGGCTGGCTGAAGTATATCAGGAACTGGGAGAATTGGCTCAAGTTGCTCATAATCCTGAGCGTATTCGTATGTAACGGATGGGGCAATTACTACCAGCACGATATCAAGGTGGCTAGTTTCAAGCACCACGTGGCTGCGCTCGGCATCGTCCTCACTTGGTCGCTCCTCATGCTACTGATCGGTCGGTTTCCAACTTTCGGCGTTTACGTGCAGATGTTCACCACCGTGGCCGTCAACTTCTCAAAGTTCCTCTTCGCGTATTGCTGTCTCCTTGTGGGCTTCGCCCTCGGTCTCGGATTGCTCCTTAGTAAATTTCAGTCCTTCGAATACCCATACTTCTCGCTGCTGAAGGCTTTCATTATGATGTCGGGAGAACTCGAGTACGAGAGCATCTTCTTCAATGATAAGATAAGTATATTGTATGCCGGGACGACGCACATCCTCTTCCTCGCTTTCGTACTCCTCGTGACGGTAATTCTGACCAACCTCTTGGTCGGGCTGGCGGTCAGCGACATCCAGGGACTGCAGAAGAGGGCGAGACTCAATCGATTGGTGCGCCAAGCAGAGCTCGTCGCACACATCGAAAGCATCTTGTTTTCTCGTATCCTCCATAAAATCATCCCCTCGGCCGTCCTTAAGCCTTACTTAAGTAGCGCTCTTATGGTGTCGTCGGCTCCCTACAACAGGTTCATACACATCAGGCCGAACGATCCGCGGGAGAGTCGAGTTCCGCGCCAACTGATCGACGGGGCTTACAACCTGGTGGCCTCCCGATCGGGTCGCAAGACCAAGATGGGAGAGACGGGACCCGGGTCGCGAAGAAACGCGTACAAGACGTGGGCGATGCAGTGGAGCTTGAGGAGCCGCGCAATATCGATAGAGGACGACATTGACGATGCAGGTGACATGTCTCCGCAGAGCCCAGCGATGAAGTTCCTGTCCTCTCAGCTATCGGTGCTGGCGGCGGAGTCGGAAGCCCGCGACTCGTTCACCGAGAATCTTCGCGCACAAATGGCTGAAGTGAAGAAATCGATGGAGCGCTTGACGGCAATCATGGGTGCGCAACATTTGCACATCATCGGCGAAAACAGCGCAGAAAAGAAAGTGATTCGAATGAGATCCGCGCCCGTGTTTTTCGAGAAAAAGCAAGAGTAGTCGTTTTGCAATGACATAACGAACTCGCTTAATGGATCGATTAGTCCGACTGAAGCTCCGATCGTTGATTCCAGTGCAGTAGATCCCAAAATTGTTCACGTCGCAAACATCTTGCTGAACATTTTTTCTGTCATCAACTTCCTTCCACAAACGTGGTGAGAACACTTACCCTACGGTTTTAGGTATTTTTATTTGTTTAAACTTATAAATATTATTATTTATTCGTTAAACCGACTAATCTTGGACAAAATATCATTTCTTAACCCTCGATACACGAATTAATTAAAGCTTTTTTAAGCATCCTTTGCGCCATTAAACAGTAAACATTCAATTTGAAAGGAATAAAAAATGTAGCATTTAAAATTATAAGTTAAATTTAAGCGATTTTTATCTCGCTATTTTCAATCTTTGGGTTTCTTTAAGAATATATTGTTTTTCAAATACCATTGTCGATTTTTGTCCAATACGAATAAAGTACGAAGTCCAAAATCCGAACAATTTGCAAAATTTTCCATTAAAAAATTTTGTGCAAGTTGCGACAAACAAATTTTTCTTTAATTCGGCACCAGACTCTGCACATGGCCCAAGCACAAATTTTCCACAACGGCACAAATATTACTCCACCATGTTATTGAGAAATTCCGGGCCCCGATGCTTTTTCCGCTCCCGGGCCCCCTTAACTACAATCGAGTACAATTTTCCAGTATATATGTTCGTATATTTAGTGTACTTTTTAAATCAGCAAATGAACAAGTAAATATGTAAATTTTATGTAATTATTTATTTTTATGAAAAATTCAAAGAATGTAAATAAGCATGAAATTGAGGAAATGACATTAACCACAATACAAGTATTAAACGATAATATAGTTTAACAAAGACGTTGTATGTATAAACGCTGATAACAAAGTTAATGGATTGCAGGTATTGTGATTCATCTTCACAAGAAACTTTTTCCTGAGAGAAGCGGGCCCCCTTAAGCCCGGGCCATGGCAAGCTCACGAAATACAAGGGGCCAAATAGGATTCAGCGGCTAAAAGTATGTGGTGATCATGAAGCTGCCGAGAACTATATTCATGAATTTTATAAATTACTAGCTGGGGTACCCGTCGTTGCCCGGGATAGGCAACAATAAAAAACTGATTTTATTAACAGCCTTTATTGTAGCGCATTTTGGTGTACAATATTTTTAGTCTTTCCTTCTGGTGCATAGAAGAAAAGATTTTTTGGAATTCCGACCCTGGAGCAGGCAACATAGAACACGAAAACAACTTGTAAAATATACTTATCAATGTAAACATATTTAAACTACTTAAATGAAACCAAACGCATCTTTTCAATCGACAGCACACGTTAACGTGCACACACGTTAAAGGTATTCTTTTACGATACGAAATAATAATTTAGCCTCATAATGCTATTCATAATAATTTAAATCTATACCACAAATATGGAGAAAGTCGTGTTGGCCACATCAGATTTTTTTATCATTTTAAGACAGCCTATTCTGTAAAACAAGAAGATTTTACTTTTGAATTTTGTTAAATTCTTACTTGTTTTCATCTTTTAAGAGCTAATATGAGTAACGTTCAATGAAAAATAACGAAGGTAAATAATTTATCTTAATCGCTTTCTTACAGTGATTGACGTCAAAGTTGGTGATTTGTGGGACTTTTTGAATTCAAACGACTCTAACGCTAATAGGCTTCTCAGTCTAAATCATAAATCAAGGAAGGAGAGACACTCGGTACCGATATTAGCCTACTCTTATCGATAAGCACCAAGGGGACGAACGGCTTTACGTCTGTTCTAAATGAGACCTGTTTTACGTGATCTCCACGCAAACATGGGGACGCTAAATCTCTGAAAAAGTCCAACTTTCGCAGGATTACACCGGGTATGATCAGCGAAGCAGGCAAACGCCCTTGTCACTACGCTACGACTCACCCTTGTGCTTAAAGGGGGCCCGCAAGAGATTGAATGTTGAGACCAAATTGTTAAAAATTTATACTTGATATTTTTAACCTTACCGGGACAATTCTGAATCGTATTTCTAATGAAAAGAAAAATTCAGTAGACCCAAAGAAAGCAGTATGGGCATATGAAGTCTACGGCCTAATCCTCACTTACGGGATAAATACGAAACGATGAAGAAATACAATAGGCCTAGATAAGAGACGTCCTCTCTGTGCAACCTTAATTGAGCCACCTAGGATGAACAGACTGTTTACAAAGAGTAAAAACAGATTCCTTACAAACAAGAGTCTCATAACTCTTGAATACGATACTGTTTCAGTTATGAGATAACGGACGGTTTCGGACGCAAAGGACCGAAGGAAAGAAACACTTGCAGGGGTTTGATGGCGGTGCCGTGCCCCGCGCTCTCTATAAAA
This sequence comes from Uropetala carovei, assembly GCA_036926305.1. Classification (NCBI taxonomy): domain Eukaryota; kingdom Metazoa; phylum Arthropoda; class Insecta; order Odonata; family Petaluridae; genus Uropetala; species Uropetala carovei. Next base: position 6,189,078 of record JAXCHB010000127.1, on the reverse strand, counting down.
AAAAATCAAGTACACGCATATAAATAAAATCTGAAAAATATAGAAGTGTCATATTGAGAGAGATTGCCTTAGTTATTAAAATTTACTATTAAAAATTTTTGGCGCGTAAGAGGCCCCGCACACACTTTGCACCGGGCCCCGCGATTTTCCTCGCTGGTTCTGAACACATGATTTGCTTCTGATTGGTTCACTTCCCATAGCACGATACTGCTTTGTCATAGCTAGCTTAGTTTAAGATTTTCTCTTCGTGGTAATAGAAGTCGGTTCTCTCGTTAGCGATCAACGATATTCATTATTTCATCTACATAATATTTTCATTATTGTGAGGATCAATCAGGTCGACTCACAAACATTTGAGCGGGTCCATAAAACGAAAAAAGAAAAACGAAGAACGCAAGAACGCATTTTAAATCTGGGCGAATTTTCCTCCTTAAACTACGGAATATGTTTACTTATAGTGGGGCCCGGAAGAAATGTACCCCGGGGGCCCGCGCATGTCTAGCTACGCCACTGCTTGTAATGTTTAAAAATTTCGCAAATGCCTTTCTACCCGGAAGCCATCTACCGCAGCGTGAGGAATAAAACTATATCCCCAAAGGAACTGGTTACGAGTTATCAATGATTTCATGAAAGTTTCAAATTTTTTAACTAATAGTGAACATTGTAGAGGTATAAAATGACATAAGGAAAATTTTTGTATGGATAAGCGTTTATCACTGCGCTCGCTAACTATTGGTGAAAATGACAACTCAGGTGGAATCTGTATTTCCGTCTATCATTTGTACCGTCAGAGCATAAAATCAGCGTTATAACTATGAAACAGTTAAATTTCTTGCTGCTAGAGGCAGGGCTGTCCGATTCTGGACAACCAATCAAAACGCTCCCAGAGCCACTGACACCTAATAGATTTTTGGAACATTTGCACATTAATAGGTTAACTTCTAAATGAGATACTAAATTGATTATTGTCTAAAAGCCATCTACGAACCATAAGCTTTCAATCAATGCAACACTCATTTCGATCCGATAATTCGTTCAAGAGATATGAGGGAACAAAAAATGGTCTACCCCAAAATATATAAATAAATGAATCAATATCGGACGAAAGCACATAAAAGATTTTATAAAAAATTAGTTAAATCTATTACGACAAATACCAAAATAGAAAATATGCTGTAATAATTAATGTCTAGCAAGACTGTAATTTTTCAAGTTCAATAAGAAAGGATGAGGGAGGAAGAAAAACTCACATTATATGAGAATCCACTGCATGAATGACGGCATAATGACCGTTGATTTCTCTAAACGCAACATTATTTATAAAATCATATCTACAATACGGTAAAGTAAAAGTTTAAAACGTTCACTTTCGCTCTTTATTTTAAAAAAATATTTTCGTTTCCTATCACGTTCTTGTCAATCAATAAAGGAATAAAAATGAGTTCCAGACAGTGCTGTAGTGGAGGGTATACGGTGGTATACGCCGTATACCCTCTGCTTTTTTCGAATGAATAGGGCAGTGTTTCCCAACCTTTTTAGAGTCACAGCACCCTTAAGTGACTTTTCAGAATTTGGCGGCACCCCTCCTTATCCACCATCAGTAATAATCGTGGTGAAGTTGAACCCCTAACTTCAATCTCCATATCTTCTTTCACTTCGAAGTGCCTTTGCGACGAAATGAAGGTCGACTTAACTCCGGTTTGCATTTTTGAAAGCCGACGATGCAAAATGAGGCTAAAAATGTGAAAACAGTATATTTTCTGCGGCACCCTTCAGAACACTTCACGGCACCCAGGTTGGGAAACACTGGAATAGTGTATACCCTCTACTTTTTCGAAGAAATAGCGTATACTCACGCCTTATGGAAAAATTATACAGGTCGATTGAAAAAAACAGCTCATAAGTTTTCTCTTGGCATCGTAACATTACAGTTGCGTAATTTACTCAAAAATAACTGGGTAAGAACTCTCCCTCAAAGCTTTATTTTAGTATACAGTATACCCTCTGCTTTTTTACGACTACAGCACTGGTTCCAGATAGTTCACGTTCCTTAAGAACTGAACTTAACTTTCTCCAGCTATATAATCCATTTGTTTGTTTTACTATGTAGTAATCAGCAAAAACCATAAAAAGATTCTTGCTTAATGGAATAAAGCAACCAACTACGGTGTCTCCTCCCGCCATTCAGCATTATTTTAAAATAGTTGCCTTAGGATGAAGATTTCCTCTCTTCGTTAATTTGAAAATTATGTTGTTCTTTTCGCTTGGACACGTTTTATTCTAAAATCTATATCTCCAAAATTCAAGCGTTCAATGGACTTCATAATCGCTGCTCACCCACATCCACACACCCACCCACACCCTCACTCACGCATCCTCTTTTCTATTAGTAAATTAAAATAAGTAGCAACATAAAACACAACTTATATTTCCGTAAGTAGCAAATGTTACGGAGGAAATATTATCGTCGCGATGTATTTTTCGTTGATAGAACTTTTTCATCAAAACTGCTCATTTTCTTCGCTAGTTTCACAATAGTTTCGATTTCACCAACCCAACCTAACATGATTCAGGAAATAAAAACTGGTAGCCAGCGTAAATAAATATCAATTGAATAGTGCACTGCCTGATTAATCATGCCATGACGCACGCATTTTATTCACTCTCGACGAGATATAACTAATAATATCAAAAGTGTTTCCAACAACTAGAGAGCTCAAGTATAGAATCTTTTGAAAATATTAAATGAATTTAATTCAAATTCACTGATTACACGTAAAAATTTTCATAGAATATCTGTCGTTTCTGAGGATAAAAATTAGGAATTTCGGCATTTAGTAAGTGTGTCCTGGTTGAAACGCAAATAAAACTGCTCGTAGTGTTGATATTCTTCGCCGAAGAAACAAAAACCAGAAATATCAAATGCTATCATTTGAAATTAAATCTCTTATATTATAAGGGTTTCAGCCGAGAACTTTCCCTCCTCAAAGAAAGGGATTGCGAAAATATGGGGCGTGGCGCTTACATAAATGATTTTAGCTTCGCTATTTTTATGCAACAGCAGGTCCTCCTGTTTTGCCTCTGCTAACCTTCCTTCAGCAAGGAGGCTGTTTACGACTCGCGAGGTAAGGCTAAAGGTATGCAATACCCAGAGCACATATTATAAGCAGTTCAAGAAGAAAGCGTAAATTATCAATTTGATAGTTAAGTATTATATAGTCCTTATTTTCCCATAAACACATATACGAACTTTTTTATTTTTTCGTTGTAGCGGTCCTAACTCAATATATATATATATATGAGTTAGGACCGCTACAACGAAAAAATAAAATATATATATACATATATACACACACACATATATGATGACTACACCGTGTCACATCATTCCCTCGTCATTTCCACGCCCTACCCCCTCTTCCCGCTGCACGGATGAGCCTGTGACGCTGATCAGACGTTCAGTTTTCTTTCTAAACATTACTCTGTTAGCAGACCAACTCGGAGAAAACAAATCTGTTCGAGGGGTCGCCGAAGGTGCTTTTCAAAAAACAAAAATAACGTAAAGGGCTTCATTCTTTGGTATCCACACAGCTCTAGAAATGCGATATCGAATTGTTAATTTTTAATATTTTGATAGTGAAGTTAAATTCAGACGATTACACGCGTCTGCAATATTTTGCATTTTCGGAGCAATTTATTTGTCGATAGGCATTAGAAACGATCTTCAGCCTCTGCATTCCATTAAACCGTAATAATATCTCGAAAAAAAGATTAAAAAGATTTCTTTAGAGATTTATTCGTTTTCTGAAATTTCAGCTCGTTATATGCTTGATAATCCATTATATAGATGAATCTATTTTCTGTCAGTCACAATCTGACCTTGCCAATTCAGTTTTGAACTCTTATAATTTAAAAATTCCTACAACCGTGACAATAAAAAATGACCATAACATGCAAGCTCAACTATACAGAAAGGAATTTTGTATCTCTAACGAGAGAAGAGACTTTTCGATAAAAAAAATTGTAAAAGTAAAATTTTAATCTCCAGTTTACAAACCGCAAAGGGTTTTAATTGCTTAATGAGTTAATCGAACTCAGCTTGCAAATTCATTTGTACATGCCATTATGGAATCAACACGTAGAGATACATTATCATTGCAGTATTACATACGAAACTCGTTCAATCACTAGAGCACAAAATCGGACATTTATTGCAAACGGCAACAAGCGAATTTAAATGAGTACAGTTTCCCCATTCTCCTCGTCCGGCCCTCCCATACCGCACCCACCATAGAGGCTGACCGGAAGGCCCGGAGAGCGGGGGCGGACACGAGAATAGCCCCTTTTTGGAGAGCGGACGGTGTACAGTAGGCAAGAAGCGAGCATGGCGATCGGTGGTGACGACGCAGCTGAGGCAGGTCACCGGAGAGGCGGCGGCCCTCGCAAGGGACGGAAAACGTCGGTGGATGGCTCCCATTCTGAGGTTGGTCGACATATGCTTGGCAGAATTTTAAAGATGGTTTACTGTGTCTTCGACAAGGCAAACTAATTCTTAAACGAAATCAGCTAGAGACTTAGTTTCGATTCAGTATTTTATCTCGTTATGCATGTTTTCTCGGTTTGTCCGCCTGTATAATTTGCTTTTTTTAAAAGCGCCATTTAATGCCTGATTCAGCAGCTCTTTCCTGATTTGTTTTTTTATCCGTTAATACAGAATATTCAAATTTATGTATACTGCTTTGTATGAGTAGTCTGAAATATTATAATAATTAGGATCACCAAAAGAAAACCTGTAAAACTAGACAGAATGCTGAGTCGATTGGCGGAAAACGAAATCTGTATCTGCTTTCGTTTAGGGGGAGTTAGCGCATCCGACAGACAAGAAGATATTTTTTAAATCGCTAATATAGGGTCAGATTTGGGAAGGATGGGAATCCTAATTGGGCGCGGAAGAGTTTGCATGTAATGGGCTCCGCTCTCTCTCTCACCTCCACTATGCATTCAAGCGCCGCAGACTCTTCTGGAAGCAGGAGGCCCTCTTCAGCATCTCCGGCGAGAGCGAGACCGAGGAGCGTCTCGACAGCACCATCTCCTCCGACGGAAGGCCTCCGCGTTCCGACAGAAGGCCCTCTTCATTCGAGGAGTCATTTCGGAGCGTGTGGGCTCCCTTAGAGATCGACGCCTCCTTACGCGCCATGCCGGGCGGCGAGGCCCTTTGGTCCCTCCTGGACGCCGAGACGGAATGGGCCGCCTTCGCCGAGGCCCTATCCAAAGGGCAAGGCGACGCGGCGCTGCTGATCTGCGCGTGGCGGGGCCGCGGGGACCTGTTAGAGAGGCTGCTAGAAGAGGAAGGGAAGATCAATGTGGCGGATGCCGAGGGCAGGCGAGTATGAGCGAAAGTCTTGTTTCGAATGTCGCCAAGGGAACGAAGAGCACTTTCTTTTTTGGGAGTTTCAAATTACTTTCGGGCGATCCACTTTTCTCATGCGACATGTTATATTTTTCTTCTTCCAACTAGTGCAAGGCTTCCCAACCTCTTTTAACGCGCGACCCAGAAAATAAATCTGACACACTTCGCGACCCCAAAAAAGAGAATACCAAATTCCGAAAATGTCGCCCATCGATGACAGGAACAACTTTATATTTAGAATGTAAAAGCAGATACTTACTTTGATTAATGTGAGACCTGTGTCTGTCCCTCGTTGCACAGTCGTTCAAAGTTTGGCAGTGTGGTGGAAAGCACGCAACGAATTTCTGAGAACAGGTCCAAGGAAGATCGGTATCGGGACTTAGTGGCCACTAATGCACTGAATCCCGCTTCACATAAATGTGCTGTAGCAAAAGGTACAAGCCACTTAATGGCTTGACAGGAAAGTTCTCATGCGACATGTTATATTTTTCTTCTTCCAACTAGTGCAAGGCTTCCCATATTCCGATCTGACACTGAACCACAATCTATCGATTAACAGCTGAGGAAAGGTAGCCACATGACTTCTGTCTGTGGAGAGTTCTATAAGCTATTCAATTTCTCCTCCTGGCAAATCTCTCTTCAGGACGACATTAAAATGGATTTCGAATCCAGTCAAGCTTGGACGAATGGAAGTATGAGAAGAACGAACCAAAGCCTTCCTTCAGACGATAGAGATGTGCAACCATGACTTCCGTCACAGGCATGAAGTCGCTGTCCTCTGTAATTATACATGAAAGGTTTGGAAAAACTTCTTTGCAGAGCTGCAAACCACTTCAAAATTTGGAAGTGGTTCGGTTCTAAATTTTTGGAAGTGGTTTGGTTCATGGTTCGGTTCAGACGGGAATTTTGACAAGTGGTTCGGTTTGCGGTTCGGTTCAACTAAATTAATCATTTGAAATACTATCCAGAAATAATTTATCCAATATAAACATTACACATTAAGTATCAATCTGTAAGTAAATCAATCAGCAGTCATTATTATTTTAAATGAAAGAATTTATTTAAAGAAAGGAAAATTTTATATTTTAAATATATTACAATCCCATCATCATCTTCAATTATTTATATTTAAAAAGTGGTATTTTTGATCCTAACATGATTTTTATGTGGATAACAATAGTATAAGAGAGGAAAGAGTTAGGCACTCTTTCCTTTGAAGCAAACCCGTTGGTTTTTCCTATGGAAATTCCCGGTCTTTTCGTTGGTCCGTACTTTGTGGATTGAGATCGAACCGTAACCGAACCACTTCTGCAAAAAATTATGGTTCGGTTTTCGGTTCATTGAAAAATTAATCAGTGGTTTCGGTTCGGTTTGCGGTTCAGCAAAATGACTGCGGTTCGGTTCGGCGGTTTGCAGCTCTGCTTCTTTGTGTTGAGGCTCGTCTTCCAAAAGACTATTTTTATAAAACCATTTACGCAGTCATTTAGCAAAAACAAAAGTTTGCATTCCAGGCTTGCAAATTAGCATTTAGCTCATTCAGCTTCAGAAATATATCACAGGCGTAGGCAAGAAGACACATCTGGCAATCGTCACTCAGAAAATTCACAAATTCTTTAGTTTTATATTCTGCGAAATAGATAAGTGCCGCTTCACGGAGTTTGAAGAAGCGCCCTAGTGCGTTACCCCTGGATAGCCATCGTGCCTCTGTGTGGTACAGCAAAACATCGTACTCTGACCCTTCTTCTTGACAAAGCTGAGTGAATAGGCGAGAGCGCAGAGGCTGCTTCTTGATGAAGTTCACTGCTTAGACAACGGTTTGTAACTCTTCATTTAACTGGGGGCCAAATAATTTGGCTGCCAGCTGCTCTCGGTGGATCAAGCAGTTTGTCCACACTGCGGACGGAACCACATTCTTCACTAAGGTTTGCAAACCACATTTATGCCCTGCCATAGACGGAGTGCAAAATCCAGCTAAGTTCCCCCAAGGACGATCTTCGCGACCCCGTGGTTGAGAAGCTCTGATTTATAATCGACTGCTTAGAGCAGGGATAGCAAACAAGTGGAACGCGTGCCAGAAGTGGCACGTTTACGATTTTACTTGGCACGCCTAACCTTGTATTTTCTAAATAAAATATGAAGTTTCTTATAGGAGTGGCACGCGAAAAAAAACTCGGTTGATTCACATTGCTTTCTTGGCACGCGATAAAAAATCATTTGCCATCCCTGGCTTACAGTAACACCATCTCCTTTCATAATAACAAAAATAATAATTCCAATTGTGTACCAAATAATGAACGCATTATATTCCTAAACATAGTACATGATGCGACGTTTTTCTAAATGTTTATAATGAAACGCATACTCGACATTTCCCTTTCGGTAATAATCTCATCGCATGATCTAAAAGTCTTAATTTCCTCTCCTCTTGCACCTGTTTCACTAACCCTGCCGATTAAGACTGCTTTTTTCTCCTATATCATTTTAACCATTTGGGTCTCCCTTTTGAAGAATGGGTAAATTAATGTAATCATATGAGCTCTTATAAAATAACCCAAACTTAACGGTACGCTTACAGGTTTCGCTTTTAAGTGAATCCGAGAGTGGAAACCCAACAGTCGCTTCCTATCCCCAGGACCCCTCTGCACCTCGCCAGTTTTGCCGGCGAAGCGACATGCGTGTCCGCCCTGCTGGCCCACGGCTTCGCGACGGACGCCTGGGACGCCTACGGGAAGGCCACCCCCATGCATTGCGCAGCGTGTTCGGGGTCTGCCGCGAGCCTCGGGTTGCTCGCCGACTCGGGAGCAGACGTGGATGCCGGCATTGCAGAGGGTCGGGCACCGATCTACTACGCCGTACAAGTCGATTCCGCCGAATGCGTTGGCGAGCTGCTTCGCCACGGTGCCACCGTCGACCCTCCTAGGGCCCTGGCGGAGACCCCGCTCCACGTGGCTGCCGCACTCGGCTTCTCCTCCTGCCTGCGCGTGCTCCTCGAGGGAGGAGCGGACGTAAGCGCTAAGTCCGGCCGTTCCGAAGCGACGCCTCTGCACCTCGCCGCACAAGTGGAGAACGCGGATTGCGCCAGGCTGCTGCTGGACGCGGGAGCGGACGCGAGAGCCGCCAATCGAAGGCGCCAGACGCCTCTCCACATGGCGGCGCTCGCACAGTCCACGGAGACGCTGGAATTGCTGTTGGGTCGGGGAGTCGACCCCAACGCGGTCGACGCTGACCTCCGCACTCCGCTCCACTGTGCCATCGTCAAGGAGTCTCGCTCGAGCGAGTGCGTGCGGCTGCTGCTAGAGGGCGGGGCTGACGTCGACCGCGCCGATGCTTTCGGATACACTCCCCTGCACCTCGCCGCCATCAACGAGTTCTCCAACTGCGTCGGGCTGCTGATAAACGCGGGAGCTGACGTGATGGCGTGCACCAACGGCGGCGTGTCCGCGCTGAACTTCGTGATGCGGCGTACCCCGGACGCACTGCCTTGCTTCTACGAGAGGCTCGACTCGTCCGTGACACTGAACGACCGCGACCTCGGCGACGCGGACTGCGAGTTGCGCCTCGATTTCCGGACTCTTCTGCCTCCGGCGTCCCCTGCCGGACCCCGGATCTTCGGCAGCGGGAGATTTTACGAACGCAGGGTGGAAAGCGCCATGCTGCTCGGTTTCGTCGAGGTTGGCATGAGGCACATGCTGAAGCACCCTCTGTGCGAAACGTTTCTCTTCCTAAAATGGCGCCGCATCCGGAAGTTCTTCCTCTTCGGCCTCGGCTATCACTCCATCTTCGTGACCTTTTACACGGCGTACGTGACCGCAGCCTTCTCCGCTCGCGGCGCCGAAACAAAGAACAATGGCACTCGCTGCACCGGTGACTTTGACAGAGAGGATCCACCCGACGCGCGGGTGCTCGCTGCCGGCTACGCGTTGATGGTCATTAACGTGGCATCCGTGGCTAAGGAAATCTTTCAGATCGCTCATGGATGGGTGCAGTACGCAAAAAATTGGGAAAACTGGTTGCAGTGGGTAATAATCCTGAGCGCGTTCGTCATCTACGGATACGGTGGCGACGAAGGATGCGGGGCCGTCTTCCGGCACCACGTGGCCGCCGTAGGAGTGGTCTTGGTGTGGACGGATCTCATGGTGCAGATCGGTAGATTCCCTTTTTTCGGCATATACATACAGATGTTCACCACTGTGTCCATAAACTTTTCCAAATTCCTCTTAGCCTACTGCTGTGTGCTGATTGGGTTCGGCCTGGGTCTCGGAGTCCTCCTCCCAAACTTCCCTGCCTTTAAGCAGCCGCACCTATCTCTCCTCACAACTGTCGTCATGATGGCTGGAGAACTCGAATATGAGAACATCTTCTTTAACGAGGACAAACAGATACTTTACAACGGCACATCCCATTTTGTTTTCCTGGCATTCCTGATACTCGTGACTGTCATCCTCGCCAATCTCTTGGTGGGACTCGCAGTCAATGACATCCAAGGCCTCCAGAAGACGGCCCGGCTAAACCGACTTGTGCATGAGGTGGAGCTGATTGCACGCCTCGAGAGCATCCTGTTCTCACACTCCCTCTACAGAATGCTACCTGAGGCATTGCTGAGGCCTTGCCTCGAGGGGGCACTCCTCGTCTCCTCTGCCCCCTACAACAGGTCCATCCGCTTGCGTCCCAATGACCCCCGTGAAAACAGAGTGCCTCGACATCTCTTGGAAGCTGCTTATAACCTTGTAGCCATGCGCTCAGGAAGACAGAAGCAGAATCATGCAGAAGGAAGCAGCATACATAAAAACAGAGGGATTCACAGCAGTTTTAGGTGCTATGGGAGGACCACATCCTTGCCAGAATGCGAAGTTATGGAGGAAATTGATATGACAGCCCAACAGGACCAATTTCTAAAATTCATATCATCTCAAATATCACTATTGGTGGAGGAAGCTGAATTTCGAGAATCAACTATTGTTGAGATACAAAAGCGTCTTCAAGCCATGGAAAAGTTGGTTAAGAAATTGAAATCTTTAAAAGAAAACAAATCATGAAAGGTAAACATAAATGAAAATGTAATTGGTGACTGAATTATGATTAACAATGCTACATGAGTGTCAAAAATTGTGAATGTTTGTCAAGGACTCTATAAATTAATTTGATACATAGGGTTACAAGAAATATATTGATAGAAGCAAACATGTTAGTAAATGACAGCAACTAATTATAAAATATCAAATTATTGGCCCAATTATGATTCCTGCTCATACATTTACACAATATACTAGAGGCCTTAATAATTTAGCTAACAGGTTTATTTCTAGCAGTTACATTTTTTGTAAACCTAAATTTTTTATAAGCTCTTGATTATCTTTTAGAAACTCTGGCATTTATCGGTGAGGTTCAATATAAAATGTTTCATATGGTTTATCAATCAGCAGCGATAAATATTCTTAATCTAATGCTTTAAAGTTTAATTCAGTGTTTACACCAAAACAATAAAGAAAACGTCAGAGCCTTAAGTGCACAGAATAGGATAAATTAATGTAGCATGGTTGCACTATCCTAGTAGAGTTTAGAAATTATTAATGAAAAAAATTTTTATGACAAATAACATCACATCTAACTTGATGCTAATCATTAACTGAATATATTAACATTAAAAATGCAAGATATTCCATTCTGATGCAAATACATACATTTTTATCTGATTTTAGTTTTTTTATAATAAAAATTTAATAAATCAAACTTGATGCCACATATATTGCTTGGATAAAAATATTAATAAATGCAAACTATAACTAATTCAAATGAATGATGACAGTGCACCATGCTGTCATGGCAACAATAATTTCACATCGATAGTGGCATGATGGTATACCAAAATGTTTTTTCAGATTCTAAACATATTTCTTGCACTAGTCTAACAAAGATGTTCTTGCAGGTAGACGAGTATCACTGTTATGAGTTGTTAACATGATGGTAAATTAATGGTTTAAAATGTCATATGCAACTATCCATGTATTTTTTATAAATGATAGCAATTCCTGTTTTTAAATATATATTTCAATGTGCCTTGCAGGTAATTAACCACATCTCTCTGTCCGTTGGTCTGTCACACGTCTAGTGGCGAATTATGATTTTATGCAAATAACTCAAGTTTCTTAATCTGTTATCTATTTCAGCCTACAGTTCGAAATTGCTCATGTTAAATGTTTAATTGACATATTTTGGGAAAATCTTGCCTTTTTAACGGGATGTTGCCTTGCCTACCAATTACATTGTTAGACCTCAAAATGCTATTGTGATTACAATCCTTATGGGTGTAAACGTGATTTGAATGCTTTTAATACGAGAGGGGAGAGGAAGAGAGGGAGGAAGGAGAGAGGGAAGAGGAGAGAGGGAAAGAGAGAGGCAACTATTTTAAGTTTAACTAAAGATAGCCCATCATATTGACAGGATTTTATACTAGTGTAATAATAAAAGGCCATAAGAATGATAAAGTGAATTTTAACAACATGGCCTTAGTAGAGGGTTTATTGGCTTGTACCACTCTTAATGTGTATGTCACAGATCTGAAACCTGTTGTATGGTCATACAAGTTTTTGTTTGTTATCATAGATATGGCTACTGTAAAAGGTCATTTTGTGATATGTATAATCTTCTAAAAATTTAATTAATAAATACTTCATACATGAGATCATGTTTCCCTAAATATTTTCCTTAGTAACCTATCCAATAGATCTTTCCAAGTTGGGTTACCCTTCTACCAGTGTATTTAGTTTGCCACTGATTGATATCTTATTTCCTTTAGCAGTTCCATTATGCTATCCTATCTTCCAAAATACCCTACCATCAGGGTTACCACCTCTCCAGGTTTGAACCCGAAGTCTCCGGGCGAGAGAAAAAATCTCCGGGTCAACATGAATATTTTCGAAATTGGCATTTAAGATTACAATTTATTTTTAACTTCTCTAAGAGAATAAGGATTTCACTCTAGAATGGCTATGCCATGCAATTAACCTGGTAGAAGGTACAAAGGGCCGGTCAAAGGGTGGGGGGGATGCGTGTGCAGAGGATGCGAAGTTTCTGGGCCCTCGAGTAAACATTCGTTTATTGTCCCCAAAATTTAGAGATATCAGTTATTTATTAAAGAATCTGCCATAAATTTTGTGCAAACTTTTATTAAAAAATTACGATTTCTCCAAGTTCATAGAGAAAACAGCATTAAATAAATCAACAAGCATTGATCCAAATAATTATAGTTAGTATACCTCGTTTTTGTGTTTACTATACTGTTGTTTTAACATAATGATTATTTTAAATTTTAGGAATTAATAAATTTATATTAAAAATTATATTTTTCATCAGTTTTGTATCTTTTTCATGCATAGGAGGTGGATTAGGGCCCCCAAAATTATTTGTATCCGGGCCCCCTTTAATACTTGGCCAGTCCCGAATATACATGAAAATATTTTTTTGAACGGTAATGTAGTACGGTGTATGAAGCAACACGGATGAGAATAAATAATTTATCCTATTCGACATTTCCTATAGAATTTATGTGAAAGTTGTAATTTATGTGGAATGTATTCATATATTTTCTGTGGCTGTTTATTTTAATGTTAAAATTATACCATTTATTGTAAAACTGACCATTAAGCATTAAAGAGAGTATGTATATTCAATATATTAAATTTGTTCTTCCCTAAGTATTGTTCAATCCTGCATTATTATTGTAATTTTTGGAATTAAATACATTTTCTCCTAACATTTTTATAAAATTACATAGCTTCTGGGTATTAAACTGTTAACAAGATGAACAAACAGAACTTAAGATACCTGCTTCCTAAGGTGGACATCGAATTAATTACTTATATTGTCATTAAATTGTTAATTAACTGGATGGCATGGCCATTGGTTATATTGGCTTTTACAACTTTAAATTCACAGCCGATGAGCTGCTCTTTGATTTCCCACATTACACACTTTATGTAACATCATCAGGTATTATACTTACATTTGCATAAAAAATTCAGTTGATTATGCGATTTCAGAAGAAAAAATGATGCAATTGTATATTAGATTATACCCCAGGACAGTTGAGAAATAATCGTCTCCATGATAATAATCTCGTTATGAGGGAATAAAAATTGCAAAATTGCAATTATTAACGCAAAATTCAAAGAAATACGATCGATAAGAAAATTCTACGACAAAAATTAGAATTTACATTCCATTCCGCAGAGAATAGTGAAAATCCTGCGTGGATATTATTTTTCTTATGTATTTTAGTGTGGGTAGGGAAATAACCCTGCACGATGGGTTTCCGATTTCCTGTTTAAATCAAAAGGAAAGGATAATTCATGGAATCGATCCCCATGATCTTGGCCTCTGAAGAAAGAGTTTCTAACCAGTTGTCATGAAAGTTGGTGCATTGGTTCTGTTTAAAATTCAAAGATGTTTTTTGTGCTATTACTTTGTATTACTTTGTATTATGTGTCATGTCTTTCGGTCACGTGATGGTTGGCTGCATTACCTCAGGCGCTGCCATCGTGATGAACAGTTCCCAGTTCGAAAAGACTCTTCCCCGGGACGGACACGTTTTACGGAGCTCCTATCCTGTGAATCCTATCTTGTAAAAACCGTTATGTGTTAAAACCGTCATAAGTTTGTTCATAAATAAGTGCAAAATCATGAGTTCTTTAATTGTGTTGAACAACTTCTTGTTCCTCGAGTGATTTGAAACCAACACGTACTCATCTTTATAGTGAGCATCATTAATGTGAATTGTGCATTTCTTTGTTACTGTGCTCTCAGTGTTAATTGTATTTCTTGTGCTATTATGTTCTCAATGCTATTCGTGTATTTCATATAAGTGCCTCATGTTGTGTTATCAGTTGCATATTTCGGTTGAACGATCCTGTGATTGTGAATACAGCGCCACTATTTCAATTTATACAGTCCACTAATTTCATAAAAACAAACATTTTTGGTCCTTCTGTCGCCGGATCATTCAACTTGAGGCCGAAGCTAAAGCGACTACACGTGAATAGCCATCGACAGTGCTAAATCGTTCCCCCAGGTGAGGCTAACTGTGTTCCTGGAAGGCGAAAACCCACTTACGCAACACGCCACCTACGAAGAGAATGGAGGAGAGACATTGTAGCAGTATGCAGTTTCGGCGGACAATGTAGCACTTTGCAGTCTCGGCGCACATCGTAACAACTGAGATCTTATGTCACAAGGACAGATCTTTTTATCCCTTTCACATTCACTTTATCAATATTAACCTGAGATGGATTTTAACGTAAAAAGGGAACTTATAAAAAAGAGGGCATTAATTAAGTCCAAATTAACACGGACTCAAACATATGTAGATTCATCGCAGGCAGGCGATAATCTCGCGAGTTTACAATTAAGATACGAGAAATTTCGCGAAATTTGGGACGCCTACGACGAGGTGCAATTAAGATTAGAAATGGAGGATGATGAAGATCATTCATCCGACAGGTTGGAATTTGAGGATCGTTATTTTTTACTAGGAGGCAAAATTGCATGTCTTTTAAATGTCACGACGGAAATAAAACAAGAAACATCTGTCTTATCTAGTAAGTCAAGCACTTCAAAGACGTCTAGGCAAAGCACGTCACCCGACATCACTGAGATTAAACTTCCGCATATATCCCTTCCTAATTTTAATGGTGAATTGTCCACATGGGGTCAATTCAAGGACACTTTTGATAGTTTAGTAGTGAACAATCAATCGCTATCAGAAATCCAAAGATTCTATTACTTGCTATCCGTATTGAAAGGTCAACCAAAAGAGCTAATTCAAAACCTACCGGTGACCGCAGCGAATTTCACTGTTGCATACAACATAATATGTGAACGCTATGATAACAAGAGGTTAATCGCTATGCAGCATGTAAAGTCTCTGCTCATGCTACCTGATGTGCAGAGGAATTCAGAAACCGACTTCAGGCATTTAATTAATCAAGTTATAAGTAACAAGGATGCTTTGAAGGCATTAGATATACAAATTTCTCTTGACGAAATGTTGATATCGCAATTAGTTTTGGATTACGTAGACAAGAAAACAAGAACGGAGTTTGAATCCCGTTTCGATAGAAACGCTTTCCCCACGTTAGAGGAATTACTACAATTCCTGGAGGTGAAATGTCAGACACTGCAGTTGGTGCAACCTGACAAGCCACAAGTTATTCATGAGCCTGCAAACAAACAAAAACGTGATCATAAGGGTCAAAGCCAGACCAGACGCAGTTACTTAAATACCGTTAATTCATGTGTAATCTGCAGTGAACCTCATGCCTTATTTAAATGCTCAAAGTTCATTTCATTACCCATTAAAGAACGTAATGAAAAAATCAAGCGTCATAACTTGTGCAACAATTGTTTAAGGGGAAATCATCGCGCATCTGCCTGTAAATCACACTATCAATGTTTTAAATGTCAACAACGACATCACACCCTGTTACATTATGATAGGGACAACAATTCAATTTCATCCCCTGCCAAGAGGAACGATGGAGTCAGTGGCCCGGCAAATAGTCACCAAGACTCAACCCAACCCACTTTGTCTTATCACACATTAAGGAGACAGTCAGGATTTCATGTTTTGTTAAGCACTGCAGTAATCCAAGTAAGGAATAAACAAGGGCAGTGGCAGAACGTTCGAGCTTTACTCAATAGCGGATCCCAGGTACATTTCATAACAGAAAATTGTGCACAATTACTAGGAGTTAGGCGGAAGAAAATGTTCACCCCACTCCAAGGTTTCAACGAGATATCCTCAGAAACTACTCATAGCGTGGACTTGGAAATAAAGTCACGCACGAGCGAGTACAAGGCCCACGTAACCTGCACCATACTCCCGAAAATTACAGGCAATGTACCAGCAACTCACATCGATAGTCGAGATTGGGAACTACCGACAGACTTGCCACTTGCGGATCCAGGTTATCACACCCCACAGAGGATAGATGTTTTGATAGGAGCACAGCTGTTCTGGCAGATCTTATTACCAGGCCAGAGATTAAGACGGGGCCCGTATCCAGTGTTACAAAACACGAAATTAGGCTGGGTTTTAAGCGGTGAGTGTAATTCAGCATGAGATGACAAGAAACAGAGTCGTCAAAGGAGCCTGATTCTCACTAATAACGTCACCTTAGAACAGCAACTGATTGTGAATACAGCGCCACTATTTCAATTTATACAGTCCACTAATTTCATAAAAACAAACAAGTTCAAAATTTGATAGTGGGGACCGGTAAAAAAAGACAGAATCATAGACAGTTAAAACAAAGAAACCATAATCCTATTTTCATTCTGGAAGGGCAAAAACAGTAAAAAAATTGGCCTTTAAAAATCTCCGGGTCAAATTAGGAAATCTCCGGGTCACGCCAGAGAAATCTCCGGGTCAGAATTGAAGATGTCCGGGTTGGTGAGGACTTTGAGGTGGCACCTCTGCCTACCATGCCCTAGCTGCCTTCAGCTGATTCTTTTCAGATTCACTGTGCGTTCCTTATGGTTTGCAGACCTGACCACTTAACCATACACTAATGTTAGCCTCAGTATATGCATTACTATTAAGCACCACACTATGGCTATATAAGTGATAAAATTGCTAAATTATTAGAAATATGATTTTCCCAAAGGTAGCAAAAATTAAATAATATAGGCCAGGATTTCCCAACCTGTGTTCTGCGCAAGGGTGGTCGTCCATGTAAGCAATGCAAGCACTGCTTGCCTAGTGAAACAATAATGCAACCAACATTTTTTTAATGAATTAAAATAACTTTAGTTACTATAATAAAACTGAGAGAAATATATTTAGTATTTTTATCATTTGAACGAATTTCTACTAACTTGATTGTGCTTCATATTACTCAATTGTTACTGAGTGGACTGCGAGAAGCAGTTTCAGATCTGCTTCTCTGGTGGTTATACGTGTGGAAATGAGAGAGTGGGGAAAAGAGGGGATGTGTACCCAATGGAGGGAAAGTAAGCGGAATTTGAACTGAAAAGTTTCGACCGCTGGTGACATGATAATACTGCGCTGTCCATCCATCAAGGAAATTTGGTTTTACATATTTTTAGAGATATCGCACACCGGCGACAATACTGGCATAACATAAAATTAATGTTTTCAGAAAATAAAGAAATAAACTGCACCTAGCAACATCAGGTTATTTTCCTATTGAAAAGCATAATTAACAGCCTTGAAATTTGGTGATCCCACATGATAACCACAATTCTGCCAACATTACGGGACGAAAGAGAGCCTTACAACAAATCACTCAGTTGTATTAACTCAAAAATCACATTTGTGATATATTTGTTTAGCTGTTTTGTGGCCTCCACGTGGTTTATAAAGTGTTTATTTTTGGTGCGCTACATCGGTACTTCCTTTTATTAAACATTATTTACTTTTTACCCTAAAAATGTGGGGGATAATGAACATTGTGTAATAAAAAATTATTGGTTGTTCAATTAGTTGAAGCTATAGAAGTAACTGCATGATTATGATATTTTGGAAATGCAATTTAATATATTTCTGTTATTTAAAATTATTGGAAAGAGAAAGTGAGAAATAAATTTGGCTTCAAACAAGGTTTACAGTTATTTGTTATACCCGTAGCACATTTCCAAATGAGATACATGAATGATGAGGCGAGCCTCGCAGAATGACTGATTTGTAATGCTTAACTACATCAAGTAAAACTGTGCCACTGCTTGCCTTACTTAATGAGTCACCAACCACCCCTAGTTCCGTGGAACTCAAGGGTTCTATAGCAGCTAAATGGGGCTCCATGATAGACAGGAAGAGAACCGGTACATTCTTTTATCTTTCATTTACAACAGGAAACATGAGCTTCACTTTTAAACTACAGTAGGACCTCGATACCATAGTTAATTGGTTCCTGGAAACCCCTACAATTAGCAAAATGACGATTGTCAAAATCCATTTTCCCATAGGAACAATGTCATAGGTCAATAATTCGTTCAAAAAGACTTTACACACATCATATAAAAATGAATTTTTAGGCCTCAGTTTGCTTGAAATTTTATACTCTGCATCATTTTCATTCATTCACTTCTAGTTTTATTTGAAAGGATGTCACATTTCTGGACCTTTTAACAGCATTGTCACTAACACTGCATTTTGGGACCATTTTTACACTTTAGGTTTAATAAGCAATAAAATATTTATGAAATGTGTTAACTGTTGACAAATGAGTTGTCAGTTGTATTGCAGCAATCCGTGGAGGAATGTTTTGCTGTTTGATTCTTATATTTGAAGGCAAAATTCGAAATACTATCAGTTTCAGTGTTTCGAAACATTTTCCATTTCGAGCACTGATTTTAAGTATGCGTGGCATCTGTCATAGTTGCAAAATGTTTATGCTTTCTAAGTTTAAACAATAAATTGGCAATGATAAATAATATGAAACATGAGTTTTGCTTATGAAAGCTTTGGTTCATATCTATGACTAGCTGGGGTACCTGGCGTTGCCCGGGGAAATTTATCATTTGACTTTACTCCTTTCACTTGCAGCTTTGGCTTGTGATTGGCTCACTTCACTCACAGCTGTTATAACACCTGTGGTGCAATGAATTCAACAAATTAAGCAAAAACATGGAGTAGCAAATTTAGCTTTATTTACAACATAAAGAATCAATCATCAATCATTTTCATCTCTTCTGCAATCCTACCAATCTTAATGGGAGATAATTCCTGCCTATCCAGCCTGCCAATCATATCATTCCTATCTATCATACTGAAGAGCTTTTGGATAGAAAACATTGAGGGTTTTGCCAGTTGGTGCTCAGATAAATAGGTTTTTGGCTGTTCCAACTCGGGAGCATGCAACATAGAGCTGGCCATGTGAGAAACAAGGGGTCTCCAGATTGATGCCTGCCAGTTGCAGTGACTGTCCCTGAGCTTTGTTAATCGACATCGCAAAGCAAAGCTTCACAGGAAACTGGATCCACTTGAATTGGATGGGATTATCTGTCTGGATGAGGGGGATCCATGGGATGAGGACATCTTCCCCTTTGCCACAGCCAGTCATGATAGTTACCTGGATAACGTTTCTCATCACTTGTTTCACGCAGAGTCTGGTGCCATTACAAAGCCTGGGTGGGTCTAGGTTGCGCATCAACATAATGGGAAGCCAACTTTCAATATCAAGTTGTGAGCAGGCAACACGAAAAATATGCCGTGCTTTCTCGTTATCCAAATATAAATTCGCATATCTCGAGAACGAAGTAAGATATTGGAATGAATCCTTCATGTGCTGTCAATTTAATCCTTCATCTACATTTCATAGGAGGCACTTTGAGTGTATCTCTAATAGATTTCTAATAGATCTCTGATAGAACGTAAATTCGATAGACTCATTTTTCCATTACACCGAGGTAAATTTTTTCGTCGGGTAAGGATACATAATTTTTTATTTCACTAATGGCTGAAGTTATTTACATTCTGTTAAGTTCTTCAGCTAGTGGAGATATGTAGCAATATACTGTAATTTTATCAACAATGTGAGTACAGCCATGTGCTCGTTATCATCGTTGACATTTTAAGAAAAAATCGTAAACATGCTTGGCGAATTTTCAGAAATTTAGGAATTTTTCTAGTCGAACCCGGGACACCGAGGTGAAAAGTCTCGGTGTTTTTACAGTGTACTCTATACTTTACACTATTCCAAAAAATTTCAGCTCTCTATTCCATATAGTGTACACGGTATGGTGGTTTAAATTTTTTTGGGTGTAATTAAATGGGGAATATTCCAGACAGAACCTACAAACCCACAAACACGCACACAAACACACAGACTTTGAGCTTTACTTAGAAAGATATACAAACTCGAACTTCAGTTTCACCATAACTGCATGCAACCTGCTGCGATTGCAAGGCATTGCAGAAGTCATAAGGCAAAGTAACGATCAAATTAGTGATATAGGAATGACACCAGGCAGTTATATAAATACTAGGGGCTCCGCCCCTGCTTGCTGCGCTCGCCAACCCCTATGGGGACTTCACCCTCAGACCCCCCGGCACGCCGCAGCGACTTGCTTTGCGCGCTCCCTTTGTCCATTATGAGCGGATTGCACAATATATTACTATTACTCCACCAATCAGTGTTAGTGAACGTAATGTTAGATCAGAGTGCAGGAGAAAATATGTCGAAACAATCGCTAGAACAGAGAAATACTACCGATCCTTTTTCCCAGACGTGATAAGCCAGTCCAACAGAGGAATTAGTTAGACTTCACTTAGTGTTATGACACCCCCTGCCAAACGCTTCTGTCAGCTTGCAGGGTATTGATGTAAATGTTATCTACACCAACGCACTAAAGTCACCATTATTTAAGTTATAAAATTATTACAGTTTTTCATCGTACTTGTATATATTGGCCAATCCCTCGGGACCTCGCTGCCCATCCTCCTCCTTCACTGAGGTGAAAATATAACTCTCTATTAGGGATGCACCGAATATGAAAATTGCCGAATAACGAATAAGTAACCGAATTCTGTTACAGCCTAATAAAAAATACCGAATAAATAACCAAATACGGGTATTGCTGAATACCGAATATTCAACCACCGAATACTCACATCAAAGAAACCTACTTGTAAAATTGATTCCAGTAAAATCATTAGTATTGGAAGTTTATAAAATACCTATTAAATCAATACCACAAAGAACCTTCGGTGTTTGGTAATTAGAAACTTTACTGTGCCTTATTGTCCTAATTATAGAAAAAACATTTAATTTTTGAGATATCATTATTATGTGTGGTTACTATGTGATGGAAAATATTTCACTTCAGTAATAAATACTCTTGTTTGAGTGTTGGTTCTTGGAATTTTATTTCACTTTCAAGCTTTGGCTCGTTATCAAATTTACCTGCCTTTCCCATAGTTTTGAGAATCAGTTTTATAGTTTTTTTTATTCTCTCATTTTTAATATTTTGTGTTTTTCAGTCTGTATCGTAATTAAAGTTGAATATTTTTAGAAGTTTACTAATTTTATGATTTCATTTTAAATTTTTGCTGCTCATCATTCGATTTGATATTTGGTAAATTTTAACCTAATTCGAATACCAAACCGAATATCCATTTTGTCAAATTCCGAATACTACCGAATTCCGAATAGTGGAAAAATGGCCAAATACCGAATAGTTTTCGAATATTCGGTACATCCCTACTATCTAATGATTTCTTCATCGTACACAATATTTTGAATCGTGTGATTTTCCCTGTCGTTTTTAGCTCCTGTAATTTTGATTTTGAGACTGGCCATGGATCGACACCGAGAGAGGGCAATGTATAGCTGACCGTGACCAAATATTGGCCTACTCTGATCAATGTGAATGCCCACTCGGTTAAATGTTTGGCCTTGAGATTTATTAATTGTCATAGCAAAGGCTAGCCGTACGGGGAATTGTTTTCTGTTAAGAATAAAAGGTAACTCATGATTATCTCGAGTATTTAAAGAGATTATCTACTACAACCACATCATAGTGACCGTTATCAGCTGCCCCTCGCCTGGCAGAGCTGGGATAACTGCACATGCACACAATGGTCATTTTCCAATCACTCGTAAGGCCAGGGGTCTCAAACTCCGCGGGCCGCATTCATTACTTTCCCAGTCTTCACACCTTTTCATATTCTTTGTATTGTATTCACTCTCCCTTTCTACAAAAGAGGAATCGCTCCATTACGCGTCTTACAGAAATGCTAGATTTGGCGTCGAGGGTAATCCCTCTGATACGCAAGAAACTCGCTGGCAGTGGGATAAACATTCTTCAGTAACTCAACCGTGCAGGCTGATATAAATTGGAATGATTTAATACACTTCTTAGATTATTTAAAAATATTAGCGCAAAATATTTGAATAAGAAATAGATTTGAGTTCGGGTCGCGTAGTATAAAGTAAATTGCTTCACGGGCAGCACAAATGCATCGCGTGGGCCTCATGCGACCCGCGAGTTTGAGACACCTGTGTTAGGCCATGGCAGCCAGTGGTGGAGGAGGGAATGGGGAAGAGAGTCCTGAAACTATGCGCCTGCGCACAACGGTCATTTTCCGATCACTTGCTAGGCCGCGGTAACCAGTGAGGGAGGGGGGGAGAGTCCTGAAACTATGTGCCTGCGCACACCAGTCATTTTCTGATCACGCGTCAGTTAGTTATGACTTTAGAAGATTATAATATAGAGAGATTTTTATATACTTAAAAATGTTTCAAGCGGCCATATATGATGCCTTCACCCTAATGTATGTTTAAAATTTGTAATAAATTGATACACAGAAAATTATATAGAGGAATTACACTGTAATAAATGGAACAGTTACTTAATTTAATATGTAGTATGTACATTTTGAGGCATTGCTAAATACAATAGTGTTTATATTATTAAGCTCTACAACCAGATGAATTTTATAATCAAAATACTTTTGTTATTTTTAGTGGATCAACATTTGGTCAAAAATTATAAAAATGAACTTCCTTCCATTGTTGCACAATATGGTTCATCTGAACAATTTTCTGCTCAGAATGATACCAAATATAAATACAAGATTTCTTCCGATTTTGCATCTACAATTTCAGAGTAGGCCAAGCACTGAAGGAGGCTCGGATGCAAATATCAATGGGAGCCCTACGATATTAATATTTATAGTAGTAACAAATATTTATGGAGCTCCAGTTTATTGTTATAACTTTTACCGAGTGTTTCTTTATTGAAAATCAGTTTGCAAGTGATTTTTAGTAAAAGTTTGGCAAAATTTACATTCGATATTTGAATACCGTATTTAATTGATTGTAAGCCAACATTGATTGTAAGCTGACCCTCACTTTTCACAAGGGCACGCATGTTGGGTTTTCTGAGATTTGTGGCGAAAAAATACCAAAAAGTATGAATGCCTCAGTTTTTTCAATTTGTTATTAAATAAAAACGTCTCAAATAAAATTACAACAATACAAATTATGTTATATTCAGGCATTCAATACAATTTCTACTAAAATGTCATTTGTCCTGGTTATGTCCCAGATTTTTAATCTCGCAACAAAAATATCCCAATATCTCTTTTTATCTTCTCCAAAGTCCCACATTCGACTCATCAATCCCGTAGTGCCATTGTTTAGCAAGATTTGATGTTTCTTCCTAATATGCTATCACTTTTCTCTTCAAGTCCACAGAATAATGCATTCCTCCCATTATGGGAATATTTAAAAAAAAACTGAAAAAATCGCCAAAGTAAATGACAAAAATTTACGCTTGCAAAGGTACGAGGAAATGACGGATGGCTCGGGGAATCCTAGGATTACGTGCACGTGCATATTAGAGATGGCTTGGGGAATCCAAAAAATACGTGCATACTAGAGATGGCTCAGGAGTGAATTTATCAAAACATTTATTTCTTCCTATTCAATTATTGTGATTCTTTTTACATTTAAAGTAGATTCTTTACTTATATATTAATACACTTACATGTAGAGTTATAATGTAACTACAGGCACTAATGCATTGATTACTTTACTTTTTCTTTCACTGATTTTTAAGACCAGATTCTAAGCAGAGTGGAAATTTTTAAGGAGGTAAAAAAGTAGAAAAAGGTTGGCTTACAATCGATTAAATACGGTAATTGAGAACTTCTGGTGCCCACATTATTCAGGGGCCCAGATGCCTCTCATCCCCCTTTTGGCCGGCCCTGATAATGTGCACTTCTATGTAAATCTTGAAATCAAATTTTTCATGATCACAACACTTTATATGTCATTCACGGGAAAGTAAAAATAATATACAGAAGAATTATCAATTATAACAGAGATGAGAAATTTAAATATAGCATGATACTACTACCAATACAGAAATTTTTACATTTCATATGGAAGACAAGTGGTTTGTAACGACTAAGTATGAAAATGTTATACATACCACAGACATTTTTTAAATACATGACAAATATTATTTTAAGATTTAAACATAACAATTTATGAAAATGCTAATATACTAAATATCCACTAAAGTAATAAATGTGTATGAAGATTAAATATTAAATTTTCGATTTGAAAATACCATTTAAAAATCCATAGGATTTATTTTACAATTGGCTAAAAGTTTATCATACATATAAAAGTTTCTGCTTACCTTCAAATAATAATAATTTCACTTAGTCCAAAAAATTTTCCCTGGCAAATACAATTACTATTTCTTCTATACAACTATCTTTCACGTAACAGTATTTATACGTTCCATGACAATGGACTCATATGCAAAACAACGTACAGGCATCCCTCACTATAGTATGCTTCACTTAGTGCGGTTTCATTATAGTGCTCTTTTTATCCGTTGTACAACTGCCACATTTTTTTGTTATACAAAAGAAGTGCATAACATTTTCTACATTTAGCATGTCTAATTAGCACTCGCAGGTAAATTGCAATTAAATTAAATAATCCAATTTGCAAAAAAATGTTCTCTCTCCTATTCTTTTTTGGATGTTATTTCAATTGCAGCTAATCTGAAAAAAATGGGATGTCAATGATATTAGGTCTAACTTATCAGATGTCGCTGCAGTATGTACCCTTCATTTGTTTTCTTTATTATATACACAACTTGTAGTACTTGAACTAATTTAGTTAGTTACAACTTCTCTGACAAAGATGTAATGCGTATTTTAGCTTGCCAATGTGATTTTCGTTTAGGGTCATTGTAAGGTGAGTTGACTTTGGAGAATGTATTACATAGACGTACACATAAGCGCATTGGGTGGCAATGCTGAATACACAGCTTTTTGAGTAGGGAGGCTGGCCACGTTTTGGTAGAAAGCGAGGAAAAAATTCCCCTTCACCCTCGTTTAGTTTTCTGTCTCCTGTGGTCTAAGTTGCAAGCTAAATGCATCAGCGGAATTATTTTGTGTTTTTTTGACTCATATTATTTGTAATGAGTCAAAAGCATGAAAATACATGTGCTAAGGATGTTTCTGAAAAGAAAAAATTTCTCATTCAGTGAAACTTGATGTGATAAGACGAACTGAAGCTGGAGAATGGCAAGTTTAAATTTTCAAAGACTTGGACTTAGCAGGATCGACATTAAAAATGATTTTGAAAAATAAAGTCAAAATTAAAGGGTGTAGAAAGATAGCAACTCCGTTGAACACTACAAAATTGAATAGAGCCTTTCATTATGATTGAGATGGAACAGCCCCTTATGCTTTTTATTGAACATAATAGTCAACACTGGGTCATGAATTAAACCTATTAATATTGATCCTTATGGAAACAATTCCCTCGGTGCAGTTTCAGTTACTGCTCTGTTTTCCAGGAATCAATTACAAGCACTACGTGAGGGATGCCTGTAATGCAAATGTTAAAATCTGATTGAACAAATTTTACAGTGGGCTAACCAGTTCATGGCCAAAGACCATCAGACTAAAAATTCAAATATTGAAGTAAAAAGCAATTGTATAGTCACTGGATATTTTCTGAGACATCATTAATTTATAATAAAATCAAAATATTACAATTTGGAATATACATATGGCAGAAAGTGAGGAACCAAAAGCTGACATCCTATGGAATGCAAATCAACTACCAAGTATACACATGCCATGTGTCAGTGTTATTAAACAGTAAACGCTTTTCCAATGATAGTTTCCCCAATGGAGATTTGGTTATATACAGTTAAACATAAGCAACACTTATTTATCCAGGACATATAAAATTTAATTAATTAGACATGCACCTCATTTACAAATACACCACTCCATGGTATCCCCGAGTTATGTATCCACAGATTCACATATACGCGACTTATACTGTATATACTATTACCTAGTATCTGCAAGCAAAGGTCTCGCATATCTGCAAAGCTACCACAAAAATACACAGAAATGCGAGGTTATATGACATTTAAAAATTTTTCCTCCCTAGTCAAATGTGATGCTTATAGTAATTTGTGCAGTACATAGTGATTTGTCTTCTAGGAAAAATTAACTAAAATCAACGCTGATTATGATATGATGTCAAACCTAAGCATTTTTTCCCAGACCTGCTTATGCATAAGTAAATTGCTTTTTAAATCTTTTTTGTTTGTAATTTCCAAGAAGTTTATGTTACACCTTATGTTGTCATAAAAATTGTACTGGACTATAATTATTCTTGTTTATTTTCTGCGTGAGAATCGCCCACTTCCACTGAGTCAAGCTGGAACAACTGCATGCAATGAAATACTCTTCAATCTCTCCTATTTGATATAATCCGTTATTACAAACGAACTTAAATATAGCATTAAATTTTACAAACATTATTTTGTATGGTCCATAGAGGTCTGAAAACAAACCCTATAATATGATGTAATCATATTATCACGAATTTGGTATCTGTGAGTTTTTTGCAGAATGCATCCCTTGTTGATACCAGGGGAGTAGTGTATAAATAACTTGAGAAAGCTTATAGCCTTTATGGACACTTCATTTCTTCCATAAGGTATTAAATTTGTACAACGCAGTTCTGCCAAACAGCCTTTTCCAAGATTAATACCATGACATTTCCCAAAGGACTACAGTAATTTCGTTATGATCCAACAAAAGATGGGAAGATTATCATCAATATGAGTACCATGACTGACAGTCATATCATTATAACCAAGAGCCAGCCATGCCATAAGTCCAAGGTCATAATGTTGTGGAACCATAACCCAAAGGGTTTCTGGATCTTGTTTAAAATATGAGTGTCCTCCCAATGAATATTCTTAATAATCCACAGAATCTATGTAGAATAAATTAACCACTGTCTTCAAGCATTTCCCAGCCATGCATAACTTGAAATGAACAGTAGAGAAAATGATAATGGAACAGAGTATGCTATACTTGTATGACTTAGAAACTAGAAAGTCATCAGTTGGGAAAATGGAATCTCTCATCATTTGCAAGGAAAAATGGGAAATTCTCTATTTTTCTATCAAAAATCTGAGTAAACATGGCATAATATACAATCTGCCTTAACTCCAGAGCATTGACATACATTAAAGTGCCGAATAAAACAAATACAACAATTTTAAACTTGAGAAATGCTTCCAGAATCAGTATACCTTTCTTGAGAAATTAAATATGGAAGCTACAAATATTTTCCATTCCCATTCCTTTGACTTGAAATTCCTTGCAACAAGACTGAAAAAGATCTTACATGAACAGACTGTCCTCATATGCTTGAGAGTGATTACCATCCTCGCTGTCCGAATGTCAGGACATCAACAGGTCTCTAAGCGTGGCACCTGGAGAGTTACTGGTCAACATTAACTTTTGCCTGTGCAATCCAGTCAATCCTGAGGATATGATGCTATCGTCTCCCATTTCTCCATTGTATTCTCCGTCCTCCTCCACATCTTCCTCTTCCATTTCAGGCTCCTCATCTTTGATTGTCACTGAATGGCTGCTGCTAGCATTTTCCTTAGCAAATGACTGACTTGAAAGGAGATGTTGTGATCGAGCAAATGCTATACTACGTTGAAGGGCTTCAAAGCTTAATGACGCTTCATTCTCTGCATTGCTCTGAGGAGTTTCTCCAGTCCTGCTAACCTGTGGTATTTATTGGCAAACTTAATTGACTTGATAATTATGGAGCTCATCTTATGGCTAAAAAAAAACTAAAAATAAGTAAAAAATAAGTACTATAAGTCAAAACTGAAAAAATAAACAATTCACTTGGGTTTCTTCAATAGCCATAAGAAGGTAATGAAAAAAAATAATGTTTTTGCTACATTAGGTTTTTTCATCTTTAGATGGTTTTTGGAGATACCAAAGTTAAGCATTTATTTTTTCAATTTTGATTTTTAAGAGGTATTTTTTTAATAATTAGACTGGATTTAAATATTAACAGAAGGAAGAAAATGCTGAATGTTCAAGTTAATTACATTTTTGAGATATTTGATCACAAAAGAATAGCACTCTAATAGAATTCAACCAACTATGGCCAATACATAAACTGAATTTCAAACAACACACTTTAGTCAATTTTATCAATCATAAATTCCAGCATTATCCTCAGTAATAGTCACAAGAAATCACAGAAAATTGTTCTCAATCTTAAAAATTGGCATCAGTAAGATATGATTCTGGCAAATCTTCCATTAAAAGACATATTTATATTGAATTTGACATTAGTTCATCATAAAATTTTCATGTTCCAAAATAACTCCATAATGACACAAACATTTAGACACCTCACATCATGGGCACCTTATGTAGTTGTTGGATTACATTAAATGAACCAACTTCAACATAATGTGAGGATTCACAAGATGATTGTTATAAAAAATTTCAACTGGTCCTCATGGAAAAATGCTTTGCTTTTCAAAATAATTTAATAGCATAGAGCTTTACTGCATTTGCAAAGAGGGTTGTTGCCAAGAAAATTCGCCTCAATACTTAACAATATATCTAAATCATCATAAACAGTGAAACATCCCTGTGCCTTGTGCAATGCATCCACTGTCCAACTGTATATATAAAAAGGAAGATTTTGCATTTTTATTTTCTCCTGCAACTATTTTCTTTAATAAACAATATTCTATAACACACCAATCAATATTCACTGGAAGAAAAATTATAAAATTGCCACTTTCTTCTGGTTTAGACAAGGAGGCTGGAAGGAAGGTTGTTATTAGCATGTTTTCTTAAAAGAAAAAATCTGATGTGGCCAACACATGACTTTCTCCATATTTGGGGTATAGATATTTAAATTATTATGAATAGCATTATAAGGCAAAATTATTATTTCGTATCATAAAAGAATACAGTCGTCCTTATTGCCGTAAATTACGTATATTTAGAATATGTTTACAGAATTCACCGCTACATGATGTTGGCGCTGTATACTGAAAATTACGAATAAGTTAAATATCTTCGAAATGGATGGTTCTACGAAAATTTATTTCAAACAAAACTTGGAAGAAATATTACCCTCTACAACTTTGGTCCTCACGAAGATGACCAATTACGACGTTTTTAAGGAGATATTTGACGGAAACCGAAGAAATCGATTATTTATAAATAATTCCTAAATAATAACCGCTATGGAAAATTGTTTCAAATGAAAGTTGTAGGAAATTACATTCTTTATAACATTTGTATAGAACTGTATATACAATAATGATGTTTTAACGGAGAAATATCACAAAAACCGAATGGGGTTTTGAATAACCCTCGACTTCTGGTTAACCGGTATTGTCCAAAAACTAATCAGTTCTTTGTGCTCATGCTAAAGTGTTATATATGAAATTTGGTATTAATATGACAAGTACTTTTTGAGTTAGAGCACCCACAATCACATATATACATCCATCCATCCACACACACACACCCACACCAACCCAACCCACACCCATACACCCACACATCATTCTGAAAATAGTCTAAATGTGTTCTAGGGACCTCAAAATCTCAAAGTCGATTTTTTTCGTGATCACAATACTTTCCCTATACTATGTATGGAGAAAGTAAAAACATGCTTATGTGATCACTCAGCCTCTGTCAACCACCTCTCTTATTATTCTTGGTAAATAGGAACCCTTGGCAATGACCGACCATGGGCGCCCACAGTAAGGGGCAAGGGGGGGGGGGGGCACTTGCCCCCCCCTTAGGTTTCCCAAAAATTTTACATATGGCATTTTAAAGTTTACGCTGCCTCAAGCAGAGCTGACAGATCGCGGTGCAAACAGTGTCACTGCACCGGGCCCTGTGCTAGCTTAAAATATTTGTTTTATTTGCAGGCGAAAATCTGCTGAAGTGTGGCTGCAAGTCAATGTTTTGAGTGCAGTAACACTCCCATACTCCTGTCGAAACTGTATCTCTGAATGTTGATTGTAAGAAACATAAGGAATGCAAATGACTGGATGTAATTTTCCAGACATTTTTGTTGCCATTTGGATTCTGTATAATCAATAGTAAAGGAACACGTAATCCAAGCACTTGCTGAGAAGCTTCCCGGAAACCCATTCGCAAAACAGAAGAAAAGGCGGAACATGTTAAAGTAATTATTGCTCTCCGGCATTATTCCAAGTGCCCTATCCTGGAATATAAAGTAGCAGAGATATCAATCTTTGAAACTTTAGCAGGGCAGGTGCACAGCCAGGGGGGGGGGTTTACTTCTACTGTGCGACTGCGTATAACAAATAAACGAATATTACGAACAGGGCAGGCACCGAGGGTGAGGCGACCACCTCAGGTGGCACATAGCTTGGGGAGGCATTTTCAGTCGCATATTCAGACAAAAATCAACCTCCATTGCGAATTTGCGAAAAAGAAAAGGGTATCCATTGACAAAGGCAACTGCGGACAGATTAAGGTACATTCCTATGTAGCTATTCTTTTCTTTTCTCACACACCAGTGTGTGCAGCAGCTTTCCTTTGCAATATTTTCTTATTGGCGCACATACGAAGATTCTGCTACGTTTGTAATATGCCGCTAAGCGAGTTGTTTATTCCATTACAGTACTAGCGCCAGCAATGCCTGTATTCAGCCAATCTCAGCTCCGATTACAGCAGTTGGGCTTAACCTGGCTGAATGTCACCCCTTGCGACAAGCTCACCATTCGCAGGCATTGATGCAGACTGGATAATTTAGGTCTATTAGATCAAATGCCTTGCGTTAATATTTTGTGGAAGTCCTAGTACTCACTGTTGCTATAATAATAAATAATTGACCCATGTAACTAGTGTAAATTTCGTACAAAAAAGTAAGTTTCTATTCCATTTCATTTATTTCATTTTCTTCATTATATCATTTATTATTAACATCAATATAACTTCAAAATATTAAACAAGTTAGGAAAGTGTACAACGTACCACAAATGGGCGCGTTTTGTGCAATGGAGTATTAGAAAGCAATTATATACCTGTACGTAAGGGAAATACCGTTTTCAAGTCCTTTTCTTCATCATAAATAATCCATTTTCTTCCTATTTAATAGTATTACATGCACACGTAAGGAAATTAAACGTTTGTTTTGGAGATTGTTTATGTTAGCAACAATGAAGTAACCATGCAAGAAATTTTCTAAGTTCAACTCAATATAAGACTTTCTTGTTTGATTTTCTCGATAACGGCTACTCCTACTATAAAAATGTATAGGAAAGGAAATACTCTACTTTATCAGTTCTACAACTTTTATTTGAAAAATATTTTGATATGAGCAATACTTTACGAGATATGATGTAAATTTAATTTTTTGTCACCAGTAAAGTGGTACCCCTGATTGGCGTACGTGATTCATTTTTGCGATTTTCTTATTATATTTGATTGAAAGTCCTTAATATCAAATTTCATAAAAATCCGTTTGGTAGAAGCCGAGAACGAACATATGGGTGGGCGGGCGGACAGATGGACGGACGGACAGACAGACAGACCAACCGACGATAATAGGCACTCACGCTGTAAGCGAAACGCGCCTGAAAATGGATAGAGTTAGATACCAGGTTAGAGATTGGCAAGACTATTGATAGAGAACATCAACAAATCTCGCAAATTGAACGAAAACATTGGTGAGATACCTTAAAGAGAATTATAGCTGTTATTCAATTATGTGCCTCGCAACTGTTGGCATTTTGGGGAAATTCAGATAAATTGTTTGACCATAAAAACAGTAATTTTTTAAAAATCATGGAGTTATTAGCAAAGTTTGATCCTGTTACAAGTGAGCATTTAAGAAGAGCCTCAAAAAATCCTGTGTCCATTATATGAACAAAGACATTCAAAATAATATTATTTATTTGCTAGGAAAAAAGTGTGTAATACTACTGTTGCTAGAATTAAGGAAGCAAAATATTACAGCATAATATAAGATTGCACTTCGGACATTAGCAGGAATGAGCAAATACCGTTTGTAGTTCGCATTGTGACAAAAGAACAGCAGTCAGAATATTCTCCTAAAGAATATTTTATTAAATTTCTGCCTGTTGAATTAACCACTGGAGCTGGATTGACCGAACTGATAATGCAAGAGCTGGATACATTGGGCATCAAATATGAACACATGCGTGGACAGGGTTACGAAAACGGGGCAAATATGAAAGGTACCCATTCCGGTGTCCAAAGATGGATTTTAAATCAAAATCCTAAAGCCTTTTTTGTACCTTGCTCGTGTCATTCGCTTAACCTTGTGGTTAATTATGCAGCAGCAAAATCTGGAGAAATTGTTAAATTTTTTTAGTTCAAGAGATATTTGTATTTTTCTCAAGTTCAACAAAAAGATGCACTGTACTAAAAAAGTATATAACATCCTTGACTTTAAAAAGTGTTAGTACTACGCGGTGGGAAAGTCGTGTGGATGCTGTTAAGCCATTAAGGTGCCAATTGGGAGAAATATATGATGCACTGGTGGAAATTTCTTTGGATAAGCAGAGAGACAGCAATACCAAAAACAAAAGTAAATTGTTGGCGGATAAAATTTCTAGCTTTAAATTTGTTTGCAGTGTTGTTGTTTGGTACGACATTTTATCAAAAGTTAATGTTGCATCAAAATTATTACAAAGACCAAACATGGTAATATCAGAAAGCATTAAAATTTTTAAAAGCATAAGTTCATTTTTGGAAGAATACCATACTAATGGTTTTTAACAAATGCTCTACTCTGGCAAAGAAATTGCTCTGACAATGGAAATAACAGCAGAATGTGAACTTGCACCTCCAATTAGAATTCGACGTAAGAATAGACAATTTGAGTACGAGGGAAGAGATACACCAATCGTAGATCGTAGAAAATGGAATCGAGTTTTTTAATTATTTGGTAGATGTTTGCATCAATTATATCAAGAAAAGATTTTCCCAACTAGAAACACATAACCAATTATTTGAATTTTTGTACGACATTACATTGTTTATCCATATAGATTCAGATGTTATTTTTTTTTAATGTCAAGATTTGCATATAGCATTGACAGATGATATAGAACCTTTAAATTTGTACAATGAACTTTTAATTATTAGAAGTGTTTTAAATAGTGAGATGACACCATTAAATGTTTTAAATTAGATAAAAATAATTTAGTAGAAAATTTTCCAAATATCTTTATATCACTCAGAATTCTGCTTACTCTTCCTGTGATCGTTGCCAGCAGAGAACGATCTTTTTCGAAATTGAAATTAATTGAAAACTATTTACCTTCGAAAATGGCACAGGAAAGGCTGACAGAAATAGCAATATTGTCCATCAAACATGACATTTCAACCAATTTAAATTTCGAATATGTTATAGATGATTTTGCTAAAGAAAAAGCATGCAAAGTACAGTTAAGTTAATTTTTATTGTTTTTAATTATATTGTTATTTAAAGAAATGTTTAACTTAATTTTGTTTGTATAATAAAACTGAAATCTAACATTTTAATTTATGTCATTTCATTGTTGTATATCCACAGTGTTTTCTTGCTCCGCCCGTACCCCCTGTTACTGTACCAAAGGGTGGCATAAAATATGCTCGCCTCAGGCAGCAATTTCTTACACGCCGGCCCTGATTACGAATATAAACGAACACAAATAGTTCTGATCCAATGTACGCAATCTACTTTTATCTATAACGAAAAAGAGCACATCGCTGAGTAATTTGGAATCTTTCGATATCTATCTCAGCAACTAACTCGCGTTGCTAATAACATTAGATGTAATACTTTATGGAGAATTTTAGAAACCAACATTTTATCTGCGGTGTGCAATACTACTCCCCTAAAACGAAAAGCAGGCCCTGCTTAAAAAAATCAATTTAAAAATGTTTTTTTGCTATATTTGTGTAAGTAGCCCCTGTGAGGTGAGCAACCAATGCTAATGAGTGAGCAATTTGCCTCTCCCTGAAAAAATATCTGCGGATGCCTCTGACCCTGACGTCGTCCCTGGAGAGGTTAGCCTTGATAGGGCATGTTCTGTGAGAAGAGTGGAGTCTTTGTTCCTGACTGTCCATGAATACAGGATTTCCTGTAAGCGCATGGCATCTCATATATACTTATGAAAAGGCTGAAAGGTAGGCAAACCTTTATGCTCATTAGGCGTTCCTGCATCTTGCTCGCTCTACCACAACATGAAACAATATTTGAGCACTCTCATGATTCTTTCTATGAAGCTGACAGCAGGGCTGTTTTTCTCTTTTTTTGTTTTTCTCCTGCCCTTTGCTGCTTGCTCAATGGCCTCCTTGTGGTAGCCATTTACACCAAACTTTAGAATAATCCTTTCATCTAGAGTAGAATTGGAGCTATTACAAAAGGAATGATGTGCCAATTTTTACCTGTTAAAATCACTGGCACAAAATTTAAGGAAAATGTTGAGAAATACCTGTAAGTCACTAAAAATGGACCTATAGAGCGTTCCACCTTAAAGTGTCAGTACGGTTTCAAACAGCATCGTTTCTCCCCTCTCCTGCAGACTTAAAAATCCAATCGCCCCCTCCTTCTCTACGACACCGGGATTGCTACGATTTTGTTAAACACCAATTTACATCGTTTGGGTGCTTTTTCCGCGAATTAGCTTAGAACATAAAATGATTATCTATTTTAAAATGCCCTACAACTTTTATTCCATAAATTTTTCTCTAAACAAAATATTTATCGAGCTATTCATAAGAATGCAAATGGCAACTACAACACTAATTTATTATTTACAAAGTAAACTATGCATTTTTAAAAAATATGAACTATTTAAACTTTTATTTTTGATTTCAATAGCCTTTCAAATGAAATAATTTTTGGTTGGGAAAATATATTTTTAATTTTTAGGCAGTTTTCGGCATAATATATCTTGCTGTTGTTAAGGAAACATTATTTAACATAATAAACTCCTCAATCATGTAACACATTTAAATCAAACTAATCTCACAGGTCGAAGGACATTTAACCCCTTAACTGGAGAATTAATTTTTCTTATCTTTCAGCTGGTGGGGAATTATTCCTTTCTTTCAAATAATTTGAATTCGACTTTTTCTTGATCTATTTGTTATGATATGATGTGCTGTGGATATTTTACAATATTAATTTGTAAATTTGTAAAATTTCAATTTTTTTCTTTAATTATTTGTTCAGAAATTATCACATTTTTATCATGAGTAATTTTTCCAATTATAAAACATTAAAAATTTTTTTAATTTTTCTACCATTTTGACATTTTCGCAAGAGTAAGTAACTTTACATCACAAGATAAAGGACTACATAAGACTGGTTTAGACAATTGAACGCTAGCACAGAAAAAAAAATCTGAGCGCATAGGGAAAACAAGGGCACTTCAAAGGGATTCTATTCTTTTAAGCTCCTTTTTTCACTTTTATGAGGGTTTTGGGGCCACCAGTGTGTTTGGGGCACTATAGCAGCCACGTGTGCAACACGCTTGCAGTATGTAGCGAGAGAGAAATTTTACTATGCAGTATTTTTGTTTTGGTTTAGAAAATCATGTATTATGGCAAAAATTGTAACAATAGCATTTACTTAATAAGTTACATAAAGGAAATTTTAAATTACCAGACTTTTGCTGGCGTTAGGGTAGTGAGACGTGGCAACACTGCGCACCATTTATCCAATACTGAAACTTAAAGATGGAACGCTCTACAGATAGTTCTGTGGTAGAGTAAATGCCTGGCAAGTGGCAGACTTTGGTTCAATTAATGGTTAAGGGGGTACCCCACTGTGACGGGTCGAAAAAATCAATTTTTTTTGCATTTTCTTAAAATTTGAGGTTTCAAGAATACGCTCCTAAAATTTTACGTCAAAATTTGAAGTATTTACAGAGTTATAGCACTTTCTGTCGAGCGCGTCAGAGCCTTTCGGAACTCTTGCACGTGCCACGCGGCAGATGAACGTCTCTGGATTGTTTGCGTAGGATATTTGAAGTGTGTGATCCTTTCGGCCTTGAATTCCTTGTATTCTCTTTCATATACAAGTGGAAATGTGATTTGTGTGTGTTAGTAGGAGAGAAAAGACTGCAATATTTTGCGTAGAAGGCCGTGAAGAACTCTACAGCCAGTCTCTTGTCGCTCATGCTAGAGTTCACTTCGTAGTCATGAAATAATATTGTTGAGTGTAAATAAAATACAAAAATGCCACGAAGTATGGATAGGAAAGCTACAAAAAGAACCTGGAGTCAGAAGGATGCAGATGGCAAGAAAAAAAACCGACCTCCAAAGCGATTTGAAATAGAGCAGGACGATGAACAAGTCAGTACATCGGCTAAAAAGCTGAAAGAAAGTGAAAATATGGATGTTACTGCGAATCCACTTATCAGGTACAGAATTTTAAATTTCTGTACGGTTTTTGCTGCTATCAGTGACTATGTGAAATGTAAAAACTGTAATAGTGACATCTAATTTGAAGAAACAAGTAAATGCGGTCTTGGTTTCAAATTAGTTTTGAAATGTAAATCATGTGCACCTAAATTTATTGATTCGTGCCCATTAATAAATAACGCCTATGAAATAAACAGAAGGTTTATTTTTTCAATGCGGGTGCTGGGAGTCGGCCTATATTCAGCTGAAAAGTTCTGTGCCTTCATGGATTTTCCACGTCCGATTTTTCGTTCTTTCTACGACAAAATCGTCCGAATGATTCATACTGCTTCAAAAGCTGTGTGTGACATGTCTTTAAAAAGAAGTGCCGAGGAAGAAAAAAAATGACTGTGGAAGCTACAAAGAATGAAACAACGGACGAATTAACAGTTTCGGGAGACGGAACTTGGAAAAAAAGAGGATTTAGCTCTTCATATGGTGTTTCGTCTATAATCGGGTATTACACGAACAAAGTACTTGATATCACGATAAAATCCTCATTTTGTAAAGGCTGCAGTCAGATGGAGGGCAAAAAAGGAATAGTCGAGTATGAAGAGCGGAAAGAAAGTCACAATGATAATTGTTTGATTAATCATGAAGGCACAACGGGGAAGATGAAAGTCGACGGTATGTGCGAGATGTTTCATAGATCGCAAGAATTACATGGTGTAAAATACATGCAGTACATAGGCGATGGGGATAGCAAAACGTACAAAGCCATCGTCAATTCAAAACCATATGACAAAAACAATAAAAAAAAGAATGCGTAAATCACGTTTCAAAACAAATGGGGGCAAGGCTACATGATTGCAAAAAAAATAAAGGCCTCGGTGGTAAAGGCAAGCTGACCACGAAACTCACTGAAGATTTGAGTACTTATTATGGCCTTGCCATTCGCCACAATCCTGATTCTGTAGAACCAATGACAAAGGCGATTTGGGCCACTCTGCTCCATAAAGCTTCTTCAGATAAGAAACCACAGCACCACTGGTGCCCACAGGGCCCTGAATCCTGGTGCTCTTGGCAGAGAGCCAACGCTGCTGGAAAACTACATGAATATCAACATAAAAACCCACTTCCAGATGAAGTAGTAAAAGCAATTACTCCAACATAGAAAGATTTGAGCAATCCAGAATTAATTCAGCGCTGCATAGGCGCTTTTACTCAAAATAATAATGAGAGCCTGAACTCTGTCATATGGAAATTTGCTCCGAAAGCATTACACAGTGGTGCTGTGGTTGTAGAAACAGCAGCTTATATGGCCGCATGTGTTTTTAATGAAGGAATGACAGGCTTCCTGAAAATTATGGAAGCAATGGACATAAGTATTGGACCCATAGCAGCAGAATATCGTGAGAAAGAAGACGAGCGCCTCATCAGTGCAGCCGAGCACCGAGCGGCACAATCGACGTGCGAAACAGGGCTTCGACATAAACAGCAAAGAACTGCTGCAGAAGAAGCTGCATTGACTGAGGAAGGTTCACTATATGGTCCTGGAGTGGATTCACTTGGATAAGTAAAAAACTTCTCTTGTTTTCTAGGAAATAACTTGTTGTCAAACTTTTAACGCATTTTTCTCAAAATCACTTTTTTCCAACTGGCCCGGTAAATATCTCAGTAACTATTAACTCAATCCGTTTGAAATTTTGACAGCATATTTCTAACAATATTGTCTATCGTCAAGCGTATGGATTTTTTTTTGAGCAAAAAGTTTCCAAGATACAGCAACAAAAGAAAAATTACGCACAATTTGAACTTGCTGTTTTAGAAGCGTGCCATTTTGCAATGAATTAATATTTTTTTAAATCCGTAAGCTTGACTGAAGCTATACTCATATAGTTTCTAAAAATTCAAACCTTTTTGATTTCAGATAATTTGTTGCTGAGAAAATCGCCGGGCCACCTACCTCCGTCCAGCGCACAGAGCCTGACAAAAACCGCCATATCTTTGTTATATATAACTATACTGACATGATTTTTTTTGAAGAATCTTTAAACCATGTACTATTAAGCCACCAATAAAAATTTTCAATCAGATAAATACACTCGTCAAAAAAAATCGCAGAAAAACCATTTTTTTAAGGCCGTCACAGTGGGGTACCCCCTTAAGGCAGAATTATTCTCTTTCCCTGAAAACCTCTGTGTCCTCTATATGCCAGCCTGAATTGATATCAACACTTTCATTTGTGTTTATCCAAT
Organism: Uropetala carovei; assembly: GCA_036926305.1. NCBI lineage: Eukaryota > Metazoa > Arthropoda > Insecta > Odonata > Petaluridae > Uropetala > Uropetala carovei. Next base: position 6,150,158 of record JAXCHB010000127.1, on the reverse strand, counting down.
CTGTTGTCTTTCAACATTCACTCAACCTCTAATATTAATTTTAACTCTAATTAATCATCATAAGTTGAAAAGAAAGAATCGAGTTAAAAAATACTTGTTATTCTGCCTCCTCCTTTGACAGTTATTTAATTTAATCATATGGTCCCTGAAATATCTTTATCCTCTCAGTATTTAGTCCTTGAAATAAAATTGGTTCTACATACACAACTATAGAAACTTTTTCATATACAGGCACTCCCAGAGTTATGTAAGGAATGCGTTCCAACACTCATTCTTCAACTCCAAATTTGCATGAGTAGAAAGTTACTACAGATAGTATACAGCAGAGCTGCCACAAGTATTTTTTCTAAATCCTCTTACTGGCATCAAAATATTCTGTAAAATCCTGTAATATGTAATATCTTGGTTTTTTTATGCAAAATGTATAAATTTATGCTTTCAATATTTTCAGCATCGCATATTTTAAGTAAAATTATTTACAACTTAAATTTAATCATGCTGTTTTATGAATTTTAAATTTATCCTGCATTACGAATCAACTGTATTAGCATAGAAAGTTTTTAAAAAATGTATTCAAGTTTTAAATATACAGTAAATAGCACAAATTGTCAGGAATAACTATCAGCAATTACACTTGTGAATAATATTTTTTAAATTTCAATTCTGTATTACAAAAAACAATAAGTAAAGACAATTGTAAGCTGTTTCCATAGATATCAAAATGTCAACGTGCAATTAAAATTACCCTTGGCAATGTACGCAACGCTACCAACAACTAGAAAATGTTATCATAGCAACGGAAACAATGGTATAACTTAGCGACGTATTTAACATAAAGTTAGACGAAAAATCAAAATATCTCTATCAGTTTTATGAAAAAATGTTTTGAACAAAATTTGTAGAAAATTACATTGTCTAAAAACATTACAATAACAAATATTAAATAAATTGAGTTTTAAAAGAGGTTTGGAAAAAAGAGAAACCAAAAGAATAAACCTTCACTTCCGGTTGTTTCAACTGAAACCTTTTCAGATCTTCATCTGCTAATAAAAATCTTAAGTATAATGATTTGCGCTGATCTGATTGTTAGTTTTTGAGTTAGAGTGCCCAAAAAATTTTGTCACAAATCATCATCACGAAAATAATCAAAACGTACTCAGGGGGACCTCAAACTGTGTATTTCCATTGAAATCTCGAATTTGTTTTTTTTTACAAGTACAATACTTTCTCTTAAACTACGTATGAAGAAAGTAAAAACATAAATATGCCATAGGTTGCCGATCCAGTTCAGTCTCACAAGAAGTAGTGAGTTTTCGCACTTCACCCAAAGTATATTAAGATACCTTGTATGTAGTACTTACGGAAGAATTTCTTCAAATGTATTTTATTTACAGGATTCGTATTATTTGTATAGAAATATTAATAATCTCTGAATTTCTTAGTTGTCTACGTATTTTTTACCCGAACATCTCAGATAACTACTGAATTTTTCCTTATAAATATCCATGAATCACGGAAATGTCTGTTTTTTGTTAAAAAATCACTGAAAATGGATAAAATCCATGAAAATGGCAGCCCTGGTATACAGTACAGTATAAGAGCTTATCAGCCATGATTGCAAGAGCAACACTTAGGTTAATTTGGGCAAAAGCAAAACACATTATGAGATCAAGCAAACATGGTAGAACACACTGAGAACAACGCATTACAACCCACACCTTGCATTCTTCCTCCACATACATAAGTAGTTCCAGCTCGCTTACGCAAACCGCTAATGTAAACTTTCCACAGAACGAAAAAAATTTTTTTGTGATTTATGGGGCCGCTTTTGTAAGTGCAGGTTTATGCAAGTCAGGCTTACGTAACTCGGGGAGTGCCTGTATAAATATATCAGGGGCGGTCAGTCTATGTTGAGAATGCAAGCACTGTTTGCCTAGTGAAACAACAATGTAACAAACTTTTTTAACTACTTGGAATAACTTCAGTTACTATTATAAAACTGATAGAAATACATTTGGTATTTTCGTTATTTGAATGAATTGAATGAAAGGGAGACATCATGTCAAAAAGTTTGGGAACCACTGCTTTAGGCAACCTGCTTTGCAGCATTCCAAGTTAGTCTAAAAGTTATGTACCGTTATTTTTTCGATGAACCGTTGCTTGTAAAGGATTTTTCCAAATCATAACACAAGTTTTTCAAGTCAATGTATGTGTATTTTTATATCTTATAAAAAATTCCACAGCTTATTCTGTCCATTTAGATGCTCAAACTGAACTGTAACAAGTGATATTACAGTATCCAGCATACAATCTGAAGAAAAAAGGTTCAAAATATATCCTCTGGTTTATCAGATACTTCATTCATAGAAATAATGAACTTAAGAAATATTGATTTTGCTGCACCTATGAAGTGGCGCCTGTAAGTGATTGCTTATGTCACTTACGCCTTAAACCAGCCCTGTGTGTGAGTCAATACTTTTAAAAGCCATGTTTATATCGTTAACTATCTAGCACATATCTCGCTTGTTGTCTCAATACCAATAATAACCAAGTGAAAAATTACAGTGATCTTTTTACAAAAACTCTATTTAAGTATTATATATGGTGATAAGACAATTTTCGTATTTCACTCATGAAAACACGGGTGCATATTAAAATCGGAAAATTACGGTATTTCTTTAAAGCAGGTGATATAAAGGTCACATCTGTTTCCACAGCAAGTGAAAATGCGTTCATGCCTAACTCCCTTATAATTTGGTGTAGTGCCAGGAATGATTGCATGTGCCTGGACCCATCACTGCCACTATTGTAGAGAAGCTCTTAACGAACTGTTTGAATTTAAACAACAAAAATGAAAAATTGTCATATTTCCTGCATGGAAAATCTGCAACCAGTTGATTGTGTATATACTGTATTTTAAATTAACTACAATGACAATGAAAATTAGACAAGATCAAACAATTTTCTAATTTGATTTTTTTGAATTTTCAAGTCAGTATATGGCATGATAACACGACACTTAAATGAAAGCAATAACAAAGTTTCATACTATGAACATCATCTATGGCAAAATGGCAAAACATAGTTAGTAGGCAATGCAAATCCATTAATAGGTAAGGCTTTACTTATGAAAAAAACTGAAAAAATGAAATTCCAGTAAAAATTAACAATTTCATTTCCTTTATTTAGGAACAATACCTTCATATAAATAAATTATTTTTCTTAACCATAGTATACCTCAAACTTGATCCACTTGTAACTGCTACACTTCCGTGTCCCAGGAGAACTCTGGATGAGGTTTTGAATTGTGGGGTGAGAAAACCCAAAGAATTCAGGACCTCTTCCTTTTATATTGACCACCTCGACGCCCAAGGCTCGATTGATATGTCGCAACAGCAAGGAATGACATTGACTTGCAGAATGTCCGACTAAAGGAGCATCCAAATCACTGTCTGCAACAATTTCAAACCTAGTACAAATCAAAACAACTGATTAACAAAAAATATATGAAAAACTATATGTACATATAAATGCATATGTAGAAGAATGATGACCTATAGCAGAGGTTCTGAACCTTAGGATAGGAAGACCACTTGTGATATGTTTTAGGGATTTAAAAATAAAGTTCAAAGCTGGAAGCAATTTTGAGAATTGTGGGACCATAAAAATGGATTAGTTAAAAATGATTGATGGAGTTTTGTAGTCATACCCTGTTCTAGTGTGTAGCCCATGAATGCCAAAAGGTTGAGAACTAGAGGTAATGATCCATAATATAAAATGACATAGCCAATTTTCTTTGATAATTTAATTCATGCAGTATAATTTCATAATAGCATTCTTTCAATATCTGAAATACTTTCAATGTATTTTTACTATGAAATTTTAATGATAAAATATATGACGATATAAACCTAACTTATACCAAAGAATTGCCTCATTTAATTCCATGCTTCACAGGCTGTTACACATTCCTTTGCCCGATTTCAATATCAAGAAAGAACTTCTGATAATTAAACAGATGGCAGTTAACAATGGTTACCCAAGTAGATTAACTGACAGATTATATGAGAGGAAACGATCCCAATTAGCCATAAGTTGATGATTTGAAACCACAATGGCGAAGACTGTTATTTCTTGGAAATGTATCAATCAAAATTAATAGAGTGTGGGACCATGTATCCTGCATGCCTGGGACCTGAGAGTTGCCGGATAGGGGGTTTTTCCGGAATTCGGGTAGTCAGGCCTAAAATGTACAAACAAACGCACAACCAAGCACTGTTATCCTTTCTTTTGAGTCTTTAAACCCACTGGGTGCTGATTCCTCTGGTGCGACAACAGTTTTCTAGGAATATACCTCCAATATAAAGAAGTCTCGTCAGCATTATACACCTGCTCTGCAGTAAAAATGTGAGCAAAAATCACGAGAATGCAAGCCTTCACCATCAGCTGGTTATAAAACACATCAGTGGTGCCACCAACAAACACAAATTACTTGGCGTGCATTTTAAATATTACACTTTGTCGGTTTCCGGTTTTCAGAACGTTCCGAATACTGGGTAGCCGGATACAGGATCCCACACTGTAGTTAGATTCCTAAAAATAAATTTAGAAGAGCTTTTTACAATAAATCAAATTTAAATAACCTTCCATGCCATACTAAAGACAGGATTGGGAGTTTAGAAAAAAGTGGAATTTATAATTTACATTGTGGAGATTGTACAGTGGTTTATTTAGGTCGGACAGGATGGAAATTCAAACAAAGAATTAAAGAACATCGTCCTTGCTTCATAAATAATAACGCAACCTCTCTTTTCGCCAAACATCTAATTGAACATGGACACAACAGCGACTTAATTCCTGAAATCCTACACAGTGAATGAAAGTGACTCAGGCTTGATATTCTGGAACGAGTAGAAATTATGCAGTCTAGCATAAAAAAACTGTAGTTGTAAAATATATTTTGTATTCTTTTCATTCCCCACTTCTCAACCTTCTGTTAATCTAATTATTCTGCCCAATTATCCCCATTGTTTTTCCATATCTCCTTACTGGACTTCACTTAGCTCAATGGTTTTCTTCCTCCCATGTACATACATTTCCTCCAATGATCGCTCGCTCCACCATCCCTTTAAACTACCCTCCCCTAAATCACCTACACATGGTACTTAAAACTATAAATTGCTACTGGCTATGTGTTTACTTCACCTCATGATGTTTCACAGCAATGAAATCTAGGCCATATAAAAATAAATGTTTATGTGGAATTACCAAGTAAGTCTTTTTTACTTCGACAATATGAAGAAATCCCATCAAGCTTTGCCTGAAACAGTTAAGTATACCAAAGAATGCAGAGACAAACTGAGTTTGAATGGTCACTTTGATCATTCTAATCACCACAACGCAACATGAAAAGTTTTTGTAACTTTTATTTTCATCAGATAATGGACATTGGACACTGGCCATGCAAGGTGTATTGCCTAATGCAGAATCTTTGAAGCTGACTATCAAGTACAGTATTTCAAAACTTATAAATGAGAACAGGTAAACTATGCTAATGAATCTGCTTCCTCAACTCTGACTCAAGAAAGACTCTGCCCGTCCGACACAGAAGAATGACTCACCCTCATGGGTTATCAATGCCGCTCAACAGAGGGAACCAAGAGTGATAACAGAGCATTCAAGCAGTGACTAAATAGATACCGAACTTATGAGAATGCTTACTCAATGAAAAAATCACTTTTTTTTAAGTCCCATAACCGCATCCTCATGGCTTTGAAAGAGTGCTATGTTTGTAACAGAATTTTACTTATCAATAGATATAATTGCTTCATCTATCAGTGTTTTTTCATAAAATGCTTTTTGTTTCAATAGTTTATCACTATTAGTTCCAGAGATACATGAATTTATAAAGTCACGTGTAAATTTCTTCATTAAAATCCAGACCGCAGAAATTCCAAGGAACATTTAAATCGATGTTTATGTTCAATATATCGCAATAACATCATACTTAGCAGAAAAACGTAGTTTGAACTTCATACAAACCAATAATAATACAACAAAATCCATAAATGTTGTTTATATTAAATTTTGCGCTAAAAAACTAGGAGTCGCTGTGAGCGATGCTGGCATCTTCAGCAGATTTTCTGCATGTCGCTCAGAGCAACTTTTGCACTCTAAGGGTTAAATGAGGATGTTAACAATTACAAAATTCCAAATCACTGCAAATTTACGGTTTTTCCAGAAGTAATAAATTTTTTGACCATTAATGAAATTAAGATGAAATTGGAGAATTAAGAAGCTACTTACGATAATCCTCAAATCATCCACACCATATGCTCATTGAATCCTCAGCCCCTTAATTCGTGTAAGCTAGCTCCTTTCTTTCACAGCACTTAGAAGATTACATACCAGAATCAACAGTCAGTAAGTTACCACTGAGGGAGGCTGGAATTAACTTATTCAACCATTTTATTGCTAACAGAGCTTTTCTATATCATCTAGCACAGTGATTCCCAACTGTTGTGTCGCAGCACATTAATGTGTCGCAAACGTCCTTGGTGTGTTGCCAACATTTCTAGCAAATTTTGTAATATAATACTAATATGTCACTACACGTCGCTCGAGGAAAAGTTTTTCGCCAACATTTCTAGAAATTTTTAAAACAATGTTATATTAGATTTGATATCTTTGTAAACATTTCTTTTTGGTAATAAATATGTTTTTTACATTTACTGCTCTAAATGTGAAAGGTTATGTGTCGGCCATGTTTGATTTAAATTACCTCATTTGTGTCGCCAAAATCCTGCTCATTAAAAAGTGTGCCGCGACGTCATAAAGTTTGGGAAAGACTGTTCTAGCATATCTATAAAATTCACGAGTATGTTGGATAAGACGTCTTTGAGTGTATTTTCATTAACCCATTCCATGCGGCATGACTGGAAGTCCAGTCATGGTGGTTCAATCGAATGGCGGCATGACTGGGATTCCAGTCATAGCGCTACATCTGGTTCTAGCGGTCTGGGTAAGGGACCGCCAGCAGAATGAGTTTCCTATGCATCTCCAGCCATCAGTTTGACTCTAACGTACGTATATTTGTATGTGTGTATGTATGTATGTATGTATGTATGTATATATATATCCCTTCCAACTGCCTCAGTTCACTGCTTCAAAGTCGGTGGAAGGGTGTAAATGGAGGCTAAAGGGCGAAGAACAGTGGTGCCCTCGGACACCGGTAGGTTCAACCATGCTGTGAAGTCTTTCTGCAATATCTCCGGCCAAAGTGAAATAGGTACTCACCAACCCACTCTGGGCCAGCGTGGTGTTTTAAGGCCCACAATCCCCCCATGACATGTACACGCATAAAAAACGGCCCTCATTCTCCGGAGGCTGGATTGCCTCTGACCATGGCAGTGGTCAGGAACAAGGCATGAAGGCAGAGGGTGCTAAGAATCCCCGGAGGTCAAACGCCCAATGCCACTCTTTCTCATCCTTACCCAATTTCTTTAACCTCAACCTAACTACCTTTAACTGCCGGATTTTGTCCAGTGAAGATAAACTTCAAGAGCTCCTAGAACAAATGGAGAAGATCAAGTGAGACATTTTAGGGCTTAGTGAGGTGAGAAGAAAAGGTGAAGGCCTATTGGAGTTGAAGAGTGGACATATTTTTTATTACAGGGGAACTGACACAGGAAGAACAGGAGTTGGATTCATCATCAACAAAAAATTGAAGAATAACATCGTGGAAATGGAAAGTTCATCCGAGCGGGCAGCTAGACTAGTGCTTCAAATAAATAGAAGATATCAACTTCAAATAGTCCAAGTTTATGCGCCAACGTCATCATACTCGGATGAGGAAGTGGAAGATTTCTACCAAGAAGTTGGAGAACTGCACGACAAAGGAAGCTGCCTTCTAAAAGTGGTCATGGGTGATTTCAATGCTAAGGTAGGAGAACAAAAGGAAGACGACAGCGCAGTTGGAAAATGGGGCTATGGAGACAGAAATGAACGAGGGGACCGACTTGTAGACTTTGCTGAATATACTAGTCTATATATAATGAACACTTTCTTCAAAAAGAGTCTCAATAGAAAATGGACCTGGAAAGGACCCAATGGTACCAAAAACGAAATTGACTACATACTAGTCAATAAGAAGCAATTGGCTGAAGACTGTTCCGTCCTCAACCAGTTTAAAACTGGAAGCGACCATCGCTTGGTAAGATGCAGAATAAAATTCAACTCAAAGTTAGAAAGACAGAAGCTTTTAAAGAAGCCTAAGTCTATTATCAACACGCAGGTGCTAAAAGAACGAAAAGAAGAATTTCAGCTCCAACTGAAAAATCGATTCAGTGCACTGGAAGACCAAGAAGTTGAATCCCAATTTATAGAGATACTCAAGGAAACGGCTGAAGAAATAGGCGGAACGGTTAAAACAAAGTCAGAGAAAAAGTTGACTGAAAAAACAAGACTGCTGATGGAAAAAAGAAGGAAAGTGATAATTACTAATGATCCTAAAGAAATGATCCATTTTGCAGAACTAAACAAAACTATAAGGAAGTGCATCAAGGAAGATGTGAAAAAATATAATTATCAGCTAATCGAGAAAGCCATAGAAAACAATAGAAGTTACAAGAAAATGAAGCAACATCTCTCGATCGGAAAGAGACAGGTGGTGGCCTTGATGCTAGAAGACGGCTCCATAACCCATAGTAGGAAACTAATCCTGAAATGGGTACAAGAATTTTACACCAAGCTGTATGAAGATCCTCTAGGAAATGACGAAGTAAATGATGATGGAAACATGCCCACCGAAGAGGTCCCAGATATCCTTCCGGAAGAGATGAGACACGCAATCAAAGTATGAAGAATGGAAAAGCATCTGGAATGGATGGTATCACAGTGGAAGTATTCAAAGCAATGGGTAATCATATGGAAACAATTCTCGCTAAGATTTTTAATTCCTGTCTGAGGAAGAAAAAGGTACCAGAAACATGGAACCACGCATGTATTATCCTTCTGCACAAGAAAGGTTCCAAAGAAGACTTGAATAACTACAGACCGATCAGCCTACTCCCAACAGTCTACAAAATATTCACCAAAATACTTACTATGCGCCTTCAAAACCATCTTGATTCTGCCCAACCCAGAGAGCAAGCTGGATTTCGCAGTGGGTATAACATGATGGACCACATCCAAGTCGTGAGAGAGGTAATCAGTCGGACTAACGAGTATGAATTACCTCTATGTATGTGCTTTATCGACTACGAGAAAGCATTCGACTCTGTCCGAATTTCGTCAGTGTTACGTGCACTAAAGAAACAAGGAGTGGAAGAAACGTACATAACCTTGATCAAGAATATCTACAAAAATGCAACAACATCTGTCCAGCTGCATGAAGAGACGAGTGCCTTTAAGGCCGAAAAGGGAGTGAGACAAGGAGATACTATGTCCCCTAAGTTATTTACAGCAGCTCTAGAGGAAGTATTCAAAACGCTAGACTGGGAGGAAAAAGGCATAAAGGTAAATGGAGAATATTTGAGTCACCTACGCTTTGCAGATGATATCATACTGTTCGCAGGAAGCGCAGAAGAGCTCCTTAGAAGAACTGAAGAGCTTGAGCAAGCAAGCCGAGAAGCTGGACTTAAGATGAATCTTAATAAAACAAAGGTTATGTACAACTCCTTCACAAATTCTCAGAAGATACATATCAACGGAGCAGAACTCGGAGAAGTAACCAGCTATGTTTACTTAGGTCAACTCATCACTACTGACGGTTCACTTCTTGGAGAAATCAACCGGAGAGTGAAGATGGCATGGAGTGCTTTTGGCAAGAATGCGAACATCTTTAAATCAAATATTCCAGTCTTCCTAAAAAGGAGACTGTATGACCAATGTGTTCTGCCTGTTCTGACATATGGTTGTGAAACATGGACCATGAATGCCAGAATGATACAGCGCCTGCAAAAAACACAGAGGGGCATGGAGAGATGCATGTTAGGGATCACCTGAAGAGACCGCAAGAGGAACGACTGGGTAAGAAAGAAGACGGGAGTCTGTGATGTGATTAGAAGAGTGAAGGTGCTAAAATGGCAGTGGGCGGGCCACATTGCTAGAAGAAATGACCAGCGTTGGACGTCCAGTGTCATCAAATGGATCCAAAGAAACATCAAGAGACCAAAAAGAAGACCGAAAGACAGGTGGGACAGAGAGCTTGTTAAGTTCTTGGGGCAAACTTGGAGGAGGGAGGCAGTTGACAGGGAAAACTGGAAGAGTCTGGGAGAGGCCTTCATCCGTCAGTGGACTGAAAAAGGCTGATGATGATATATATATATATATAAATTTATAAATGTTTGTGTACACCTACGTGTTTATTTGTGTTTATTTCTTCTGTAAAATTTTTGTAGATATGTATATATTTAACATGTAAATGTACATACGTAAAAATTTTAATGTATCTCCATTATGCGAGTAAATTTTAATGTATCCAATAACTTGAGTTTTAATGCAGAATGAAGCGCATGAATGACTGATTCAAATCTTTCATTCCCATATGATTACTCGAGGGTGAGATATTCACCGGAAAAATAAGAAACTTTCTTTTAGTCTTTTTCCTAGTAAATCAAATTTTATACAATGCAATGAAAATAGAAAGACTGAGGAGGCCATAATTTTATAAGAAATTTTTTAAAATTTAAACTTCTGTGGTTCATTGACACGAGTTTTTCGAGTACGACATTTTTGCCTTTGTGTGACCATTACCCTTCAAAAAGGTTTCGGACAAAGAGTAATAGCAGGTACTTGGGAGAGGGGAAGGAAGGAATTCCTGCGGTGAATGCAAGGGTCGAAGCCCAGAGGCGTCGCTGAAAGTTCGGGGATGGGGAGCGGGGAACACTTCAGGGTCTCCCGCTGAATATAAACATCTGTTGTGAATGACATGGTCGGGCACTGTCCGACCAGATGGGAAACGGGCTATAAGGAAGGAAAATTATCGAGTATATTCTTAGGAATCAGTTCTTCAACGAGGAAAAAATGGTGCAGAAAAAATATATATAAAAGATTGCAACTAGTATTTGAGAGGGATAGGAGGGAGCCAGTGGACACTTACTTGGTGTTGTGGACGTCCACGGCGATAGAGGAAGGCTTTTTCTTGGAGCTTTCGGGCATCCGCCCTTCTTCGGCACAAGAGTATAACTAAAACTAAGTGTCTCACTGGGGGTAGAGGGGATGGGAAGAGGATGGGGTTCGTGGAAAGAAGGGTAGGGTATTTGAGGTAGGGGTGTCAGCGAAGGTTTAGACTGGGAAAGGAAAGAGAGCGAAGGATTTCTATATGAGCCAGCTCCCATCAGCGGAGTTGTGGTGCGGGAGAGTCTTTTGGGAGAGCCCGAATTGTTTTGACTGTAAAACATCTATTGAAGTGTAGCGGGGTCTGGTGGTAAGGCCCACGTAAAACGCCAGGCATATATACACACACACACACACACACACAATAAAGCATAAGTTAGTACTAACTAGTATACGCTGGCGTCAGATGTATATGCTCTTTCTGCCAGAAAATAATAGGTGATTGTATCTAAATTCAGATAATTAGATAAAAAAGTAAAAATCTAGCAGTCAGAAGAATATCCTTATAGATAGGTAAACCTGCATTACAGATATGTCCTATTGGGTGACTGATGACTGGAATTCACGTCATTTCTTTAAAAAATCGTTAAAAATCTATTTCTGCATTTTTTCATTAAATTTTTTCATATCTACGTTTCTTGCACCAAATTCTACTGGAAATGTAAGAAAACTGGATTCAGACACCGGCAAAGAACTCGGATTTTCGGTGCCGTGTTGAATGGGTAAAAAGGTAAAAATAGGACGAATTGATTAGCACATAAACGTAGCTAAGAAATACTCTATACCTTGGAGAGGAACCACCATCCAGAATTTTACATGTGTACACACACTTCCTTTCAGGGTCTTTGAGGCTGCCATAGACTCTTGTGGAGCAAAATCCAACAGGATAGATTAATTCTTCTGTATGATATCCACTACGATCAGACACAACCTGAGGCAAAATGCAATTTTACAAATATATTCCACAAAAATGACATATCGGAGAGTAAGGCTTAAGTTAAAAATTTTCCAGTTATTTTGTAAACCGTACCTCTCCAAGGCTATGCACAGTCAACCCTCCAAGGACAATGGGAAACACAGGTCGCCCAGTTATATCAAGAGGTATAGGTTGAACAATTTTCTTCATTTTAGTAGTTACGCTCTTTTTCGCTTTAGTGTTTACCTTCATATTATCTAAAAGAGATTTTGGGAATTAATTCTTACACTAGCATAATTGCCCATCAAATATGACAGGTACACATGGATTAAGTACTAAGATGAAATGAAATTTAAATAAAAATTCGATGAAAGCGTCTTTTATGTGCTCTAAAAGGTAAACAATAAATATAAACTTCATATATTTAAATGCTTCAGAAAATAAAAATAATTTTGGGCAAATAGAAGTTGTGGCAAAGAAATATTATTTAAGATTTATTTGTTAAACATTACACTACTCATCTTTTATATGTCCAAAACTATTTTTACTTTACGGAATATTCAAATATGTGATGTCAATAAAATAAATTTTTTAACTTTAATTTTTGTTTTAGTCAAAGATTAAAAACTTACTTAGCTTTTGCAGAAAATGTCCTCAAAGACCTTCAAAAGTTCTATATCTGACTGGATTAACAACATATCAATGAATAATTGAATATTTGACTGTTTACGGTAACTAGCATTGAAATTTCTTGAATATGGGGACAGATGTGACGTGAATTTATAATCCCAGTCAGTCATGTGCAATTACACAAAGCTGACAAGAATGCAAATCACCTTGCCAGTAAAAGAGTTTCACATAAAAATACGTCAAATTTTACATTAAAAACTAATTATGTAGACTAACACAAAGCATATTCAAAAGTAAACAGAAGGAATATAATTGAAATAACATAAGAAATAATGAATCATCAGAAAATAAGGATGAAAATCAATGCAGATTTAACCATAAGTCCTTATATAGAAACGGTATAATTCAAATATGATATCCATACTAGGAAATACCATATTTGTCTGAATATAAGCCAACATTTTTCAAAAGATTATTCCTCTGATTAAAAACTCAACCAATAATTGCAGTAACTAAAAAACAGTACAAGATTATGTTCATAAATAAGAAATAAGGGACAATGGCGCACACATGGGGGGTCCACCAGGTCCAGACCTCCCCCTTGGAAAATTATGATTCTTCTAAACTGTGGAAACATACATCGTTATTTTAAATTTGTGTTCATGAGTGCCGTCAGAGAGGAATAAGAGACAGTTTGCCCCCTTTGTTTTTAACATAAATATAATTAATAATGCAATATGCTACATTTATATAACTTGTGTACAACTTTTGTGCTAGTCAAATATTTCAGACCTCCCCTCTTGAGAGAATCCTGTGTGTGCTACTGATAAGAGAGACAAAAATGAGATACATGAAAAACAGATACAGGCGGTCCTCGACTTTCGTACATAATGCGTTCCTGAAAATGTGTCCAAAAGTCGAACATAGATTTACATGTTACAGGGGGGTTCCATTCCCAGAGAGCCAAAAAATATTATAAAATCTCTAATTATGGTATAAATGTTTAGCTTTTTTGTGCAGGGGCATTTTAGACACAATCGTCGATTTTATAATATAGAGAGATAGGGCAAAATGCAATAAAATATTTAAATAATTGCACAAATAAACACTGCTGTACGGTCAAAGATGGTGACGCGATGGAAACTGGTGGCTGGCAACCAGCACCACTCAAAATACTCGTTCGTCATTTAGCTGACGCGCGAAAGTCAGATCGGCACACAAAAGGCGATTCAGGGGTGTCAATCTATGCTATCTTGGGTTCTTGTTCCCTTGTATTATCCTAAGGTTATCCACACACAGTGTAATTGATTATTATCTTTTTATAATTTATCGTTATTTGTTTTTCATTCTTTTTCCTCAAGAAATTTTTATTACTGTCAGAGTTATATTTATTTGTACTGTTTCTAACACAGTGCTTCCATCCTTACCATAATCTAGTCATTGACTATAGTTATTATATCTTGGTAGTAAGTTCCCTTTTTCTTATTTGTCTATTTAGTTTTTTGTATTTTTGGTTTGGTTTTATCTTTGTTTATAGTCTTTTCTGGAAGAGGTGGAAGACCAGCTGTTGCTGAACCCCAATACCGTTTTACAAGCTATGAGTTGGATAATAAATTACTTTGTGATTAATGAAACTTATTCTGTGATTTGTGACTACAATGTGATTACCGGCTGTAAATAAATATTATTATTGTGCGAGTTGTATGAATATCGAATGCAAGAAAGATGAGGACTGCCTGAAGTGCACATACGAAATCCCTCTTTTTTCATTAAGTCATTTGCTATTTTCATAGTTTTTTTGTAATATTGCCTAAACTTGGCCTCAATGAGAGTGATGATTGAAACGAAAGAAAAGTTGGTAAAAAGGGCAAAAAAGTGACGAGTTTGGAGAAGAAAATTGAAGTTTTAGATAGGCTTGCGCATAATGAATTTGCTTCATCAGTTGCTAAATTACTTGGTGTGAACGAGTCCACAATAAGATCGATTAAGAAAAGTGAAGAAGCGATCAAGAAAGTCTCGCCGAGTTCAATTATTCACGAGAAAGCCAAGCTACTGCACAATCATTATGTCTCAAATTGTTTTGCGGTCTGCTAACGGGATATTGCCAACGTCATCGAAGCGTGTAGATCGGTTCCTTGCTCTTTAATAAAATGTGGTGTATATTCAGAATGCCATAGTATGTATTCTATTATTATATTTTGAAGGGCAAAAATGCAAGTTACTTGCTGGAATAGGGACTCTTAAGATAGGGTGACCAGATGCTTATGGTAACAACCAGGACGAAACAAGTTTTGAAAGGGAAAAACCGGGACATTTTCTAAAAAAAACCAGGACAATGGGTATTTTGATTTTATTTCTTGAATATTCTAAAAATCAAATAAATATGTTTACAAAAGAATATATAAACTATAATTTATTGAAATAACAATTAAATTACATATTTCATGATTAATTAAGCAGCATTACAATAAAACATATTAGGTGAAAATTGTTTTTTCAATCATATTTTAAAGTACTTCTGCCTGCCTTGATCAAATTTTCATCATTTTTAATCATGTCATAAAAACTTTTACAGGTCATATTAAAGTTGAATTTACACATCATTATGGAATTGATGGTTTTTATATCCAAGCGGTTTCGTTCATCAGACCATTGAATGTCTATTTGTAAAAATATTCTTTCCACATTTCCATTGTGTGCCGGAATGGCAAACAGAAAGTTACATAGTTTCTCCATTTCTGAGGTCTGTTCTAGAAATTCAAATTTTGAAGAAAAAAAATATGACCACCGGCCATAGCAAGATCTATTAAGCCACTCATCATTCCTTTCTTCCATCTCTTTAGAAATCAAATTTTTAAGCAATGAAAATTGATTAAATAATAAACTTTTGTCAACTTGAAAGCCCATGTCAATAACATTTTTACACATACTTTGCACTTCTTCCCAAACTGGGAAACTTTTTAATAGCATCCATTCCATATACAGGCGACTCCCGAGTCTCGATTGTTCGAGTCTCGATTAATTCGAGATTTCGATCCCGCCGATCGATAATATACGCGAAATAAATTTCGCGTAGTTATTGGTTCCGACCAAACGTGAGGTTTAGTTTTGGTGTAGACGTAGTTATATCTGCTCTAATTGTTTGAATTTGTGCTGATTTCACTCTTTTTTCTGTTAATCTTTTATTTAAATTTATTTATTTTATTGATTTATTTATAAATTTATCACTTGACATGGCATCTAAAAGGAAATGTAATAGTGATAATGTAAGGGAATCAAATAAAAGAGGGCATAAGATTCATAGTTATGAATTGAAATTAGAAATTTTAAGGCATGTTGAGAAAGGTGAAAGCCAAGCTGAAATTGCATGATCGTTGGGAATGTGTCCTTCAACTATTAGCACTTACGTGAAACAGAAGGAGAAAATAAACGTATATTATTACGTAACATATTTTAATTTATTAAAAGTGTTGGCTTGCCTGACAGACAGCGCCATTATGCGATAGCTCGAAATGTCTGATTGTCAGCTGACGAACGAAAGTCTGAATTCGGCGGACAAAAGGCAGTTTAGGGGAGAGAATTTACAATGTACGAAAGAGCAAATTGTACGAAAGTCAAGGACTGCCTGTATGCTACACACAAATCAGTAAATATTAACATGACCTACATGAAATATATTAAAAAGACATACAAAGTTATGCTGTGACAAAGCAGAATAAAACTTCAAGCTGGCTCAGTATCATACAATTAAATACATAGAAAGGATAATTACTTCAAGAGATAGAACTCATAAAATAACTTTTACTAAGTACTGTAATTATTTTGATGTTGATATAGATTAACGTATCGTTATTACAATGTCCTAGAAATATTTTGTTTGTTTTTAATTTAAAGTGAGTGCTAGAACCACAAAATATATTGAAACACTGAATTGGGAGTAAGAAAATTTTCTATTTCTAATGTTGCAACACTCATAACAGCTTTTGTCATCGGCAAGGTAATAAGGTGAAGGTGAACAGCTCAATTTAACTGATGCAAGAGGGCTTATGGAAGTACTAACAAGACCTTAATTAGATAATGACTTAAAAGAAATTCATTCTGAGTTTTAATATTATAATTACTACTCCACATTTATTATTATTAACATGTTAAATTTTAAGCACAAATTCTCACCAAGTACTTCCGAGGTTGACTTTCTCTTGGTAGCAGATTTTTTTGGGATAGCAGTTGAATCTTGACTTGAAGAGGGCCCATGACCGCTGCCAATTGAAGCTGGTCTAGAATGCTGCTGAGATTGGAGCTGATTCTCCATATCTAAATAATCCAAAACGCCCAGATGAAAAAACTAGTTCATAGTATCAGAAAATATGGTATTATCGCACCGTTTCGAAACATAGTGATGATACATGATATGACAGTACATATTGGGTAAAAAAAGATTGATTTACGCAACGCTCGCTTTTAATTTTACATTACATGGAAATACTACGCTAGTTTACTGCGAGAGGTGGGGGGATCCACTATGATATTTAATCCGAAGTCAAGAAATGGAAATGAGTGTTACAGCTCTCCAAACTAACAATTATAAATATATCTTTTCATTACATTACACAAGTAAACACGTTAAATTTGACTGAATTTTACGATTAAGAGAGTTGCAATATATTTTAACCTACAAATTGTTTAAATATTTCAACCTTTTAAAATCGGTTCGTAAACTTTACTTTTCCTAAATTGTTACGATAAATACAATAGAAAAATAATGCTCTTTAAGATGATTTACACTGTTACACACAAGTATACTAAAGCGGTAAATCACAGCAAAAATTGTAAGAATACCTGCAACAGCCTGAAGGTGATAAATTTTCTTCAAAAGAAATCGCCTTTCTTCATGCACGATTAAAAGTTTTTCTTGGAGCTGTGCAACTTGATCACAAATTGCAGAATTTTCCTGAGAAATAGAGTAATGATTGTAATTTAATAAATGAAGTACCTCCAAGTTGCGTAAGTGAAGTACACTAAAACAACAATAACGTACAAAGACCATGTTCTTCACATATCGCTTCAATTTCTTGTATTTCTTTCCATACTTTGCATTAGATACCTTGTTACTTTCTTCTATATTAACATCGTGATAATCATCGGTGGAAACATACACATACGACATTTTCAGATAAATTTTAAACACATTCGAAAAATACAATACTAGCCATCAACATGAAACACTCATACGCACTCCTACGTTTATAACGTGCGTGAAGCTTATACGATATACCGTTTACGAGATATCGATAGTCAGCGATACCAACAACGAAGTTATAAAAGTCAAAACACTATTATTAAAAAAATATTGGAAATATATTAGAGATATATATCCGTAAAAGTGTTTAATAACTTGTATAGAAATTGTAAGATCGCGTCGAGAACGGTTACAAAGTTCCGTTCTATTCCTTTCTCCTTTTATCTTTTACTCGACATCAGCGTCTACTAGCGTGAGGCCCCCGCAAAACTTCGTCACGATTTCTGAGCAAAGTTGCATGGGGGTGCTCCCACTGCGATACGGGGAGTCAGGATCCGCAGGAGCGGACCTGTAATCAGGCTGCCAGCCGCGCTATAAGCCTGTCAGGTTTGGCATTAATTTCAGGGTAGATGGCTCAGGTACTATAGGAGGCTCCCATTATGGTTACCTCCGTAGCCGTTTAGTGATGCAATGGGCCGTTTATGGCGGTCCCACGGCGTCACCTGGATTTCGGACAGGCGGCTAATTAGGCCGTGCCGAGAGGTAGAGCACTTCCGGAAGAAGGCACTGGCTCTAGATTCGAGGACTTCTGGGAGAGGGACCACCCCAGAAGCCAAGTGGAGTTCCGTCGTGCGCACGAAGTGGAACTTCGTCACTCTGAGGAGGAATCTCAACGCAGAGTTCTGGACTACTGAAATCTGGCTAATGTGGTTGGGTGCTGCTTCTGACCACACCGGCGAGGCATATAATGGGATAGGCAGTACGCAGGACTTGTAGATCCTCGCCCTGGTTTCCAGAGTGACTTCTCTGGAGCGCAGGATGGGAGCCGGCCTGCGTACTGCAAGGGACCCGCGAGATTTTAGGGCCTTAAGGTGAGGTGACCAGGTGAGACCCGTATCTAGGATCACCCCAAGGTACACCGCCTGAGGAGACCAGGGGATGGTGTGGCCTCCTATTGTAATGTCCGCCGGTGGTGGACGGTGATGGCCCTTGCGGAACAGCACCGTTACCGTCTTGGTGGCATTGACGGCAATTCTCCATTTGCAGTATCACTCGAAAATAGTATCGAGGGCTCGCTGCAGGTACTTGATGGACAGCAGCATCATCAGCATAAAGGCCAATGGCGATGTTTGGGTCCGGGCTCCGAGGGAAGTCATGCGTGAATAGGTTGAACAGGGTCGGTCCGAGAACCGAACCCTGTGGGACCCCGGCACGGATGGAGCGGGTTGCCGAGCGTTCACCGCCCAGCAGACCCAGAATCGCCTGCCCTCCAAGTAGGAGCGGATCAGGGCTACTATGGGTCTCGGAACCTGGACCCAAAGAGTTTGACCAATAGGGCTTGATGCCAGACCCTATCGAACGCTTTGCTGATATCCAGAAATGCTGCTGCCGTCTTGCGTTGAGAATTGAACCCGTCAGTGAGGAAGCTCGTCATCCGCACGAGCTGCTGAGTGGTGGAATGGTGGCGGCGGAAGCCGAACTGTTCCCCAGGGAGGACGTTATCGGCTGTCAGGTGTTTCTGGAGCACCGGTAGCAGGAGACGCTCGAAGACTTTCCCGAAGATGTTGAGGAGTGAAATCGGACGAAAATTCTCAACAGCATCCGTCGGCTTGTTAGCCTTCGGAATGCCTACTATCCTCGCCCTCTTCCACTCCTCAGGAAAGTACCCTAGCTTCTGACAGCCGCTATAGAGGGCAGTCAGGTAGTCAACTGCCGCAACCGGTAGTTACCGGACTACAAAGTTTTTAATACCGTAGTCCCCTGGGGATCGCCGGGTGGGAAGCCACCGCATAACTTCCACCACGTCCCTCGCTCGTATAGCCGGAAGAGCCTGCAGGGCAGCGGCGATGTCTAGGCGAAGGTTCCCCCAGCGTGCCTTGGCAAAATCCCTGCGGGGCAGGGGAGGAAGACGAACGGGAAGATTCCCATAGTGGAGTAGGAGAGGAAGATGGTCGGAGGACAGCTCGTTCATCACCGTCACGTTAAGCGACGCCCGGACAGCCTTGGCTAAGACGATGTCCAGGACGTCGTTGGATGGAAGAAAGGTCGGAGAGGTGGGGGCCAGGACCGTGAGGTCCTCCGCGAGCACAAAGTCCCGCAGAAGATGTCCCCTCCTGTTGCAGACGGTGGAATTCCAGTCGGTGTGTTTGGCGTTGAAGTCGCCAAGCACAACGGTAGGGACATCGTCAGTAGGGAAAAGGGCCCGGATATCCCCATCCTCAAACCTGCGCCCAGGTGGATAGTAGGCGGCAATGACACGTAATCTGCCTCCGACCATAGTGATGTCAATCGCGACCGCCTCCAAGACAGTCTGGGTAGGGGGTAGAGATGGTGTTTCACAGAGGAGTAGACGAGCAGTGCGAACCCCCTCCAGAGCGCAACTCCCTGTCCACCCGATGCACCACGCAGTTGGGAACGCGGAAGGTAGCGTTCGGCGAGAGTTTGGTCTCGCAGACGGTCGCGATGGAGTGGAACTAGCTCATCGACCCGATTACGCAGGCCGTTCGCATTCCACCCTACAATGGTTAGGCATCCTCTCCTACGACGGGGCTCCATTGGGAATCTTCGCCGTGGCAGGTTCTTCCAGCAGGGAAAGAAGCAGTAACCCCTGCTGACTGGTGACGTAGCGCCGGAGGACAGTTCACGATCCTCGGCAGAAGCGCCAGAGGAAGAAGTAGACGAGGCTACGGACGTAGAAGGAGGGGGAAGGGCAACGGGTAGCCCACCCGGAAGGGAAGAGGGGCCGGCAGAGGCAGGGATTTTAGGTTTCCCCTTTCGACGGACTAAGAGGACAAAGCTGCGGGTGCCGGAATAGCGGGCTCCGCCCTTTGCAGGAGCACCGGATCGGCAGGGGGGACAGAAGAAGAAGAAGGCTTGCCTTGCACGGCGCCCGAGAAGGACAAGGTTTCCCGGACGGCTGTCGAAGGGCGGAAAGAAGAGGCAGTAGGGACAACGTCCCGCGCCCGCTGCGAGGAGCGTTGTGCTGCCTCGTTTTGCCAACTGGCGGCAAGTGACCTCTCCATTGCCTTGAGGTAGGCAGGGCACTGACGAAAGGTGTCTGGATGACCCCCATTGCAGTTACAGCATTTCCTGGGGGCCGATGCAGGTGTCGTGCAGAAGCGGGAGCGGTGGGCCCCGGCACATTTGTAGCACCGGGGCTGCATTTTGCAGCCGGTGGCAGTGTGCCCGAACCTCTGGCAGTTATAACACACCAGGGGCGCCACCGCTCTCTTGAAGTAGCTCATCTCAACCCGGCAGTGTGAGAGATGGGTGACCTTATGAAGAGGGGGGAGGCCCGACGTCTTATCGACATTGGCGATAAAACGCCGAGTAGGGGTCATCCTCTGCCCTGCCTCCTCAGAGTGGACGAACTGTCTGACTGAGAGAACAGTAAAACCAAGAACAGCCAAACCAGAAGCAACCCTGTCCGTGGACATGTTGGCTGACAACCCCTTAATTAGGATGCTGGCAGTGCGGGAATGGTCCAGAGGGCGAGAAAAGAATTGGAGATCCATCTTCTCCAAGAGCTCAACAAGCTTTCGTAGAGCCTCAGGAGTCCCAACAAAGATTTGAGTGGAGATGTCCCGGATGTTAAGTTCAAAATCTGGACCCAGTGACTCCTCAAGGAGATCAATGAGCCCAGAGTGGTCAGAGATACCGTAGACCGTGACCGGCTTAGGTTTGGGCCCTGTAGCAGCAGATGGCGCAGAATCGCCACCGGGACGGGGATCCGCTGTTTTGGCTTTGGAGCCCCTCTTACGCTTCCCCTCCTGGAAGGGTTCCTCAGAAGCAACCGAAGCCGCCTGGGTATCAGGCACCAGGGGCGGAGAGGAGCTGCAGAATCCTCCTCAGAAGCGGGGAGTTTCCACTTGAGGGAGGAACAGGAACTTTCCGACTCCATCTCCTCAACAGCAGAGGAGAATGGAGAAGAAGAAGCAGAAGTACCAGTCTGAGGAGGCAGAGGGGCGGAGACAACGACTGGAGCAGTCGCAGGCGTTGCGGGAATCACCCCCTGCTTGGAAGCAGGGGAAGAGGGACGAGACTTCTTCCCTTTCTTCTTTTTGTCCGAGGCTGGGCCAGAAGGAGCCGGGGTCCTGGAGGAAGAGGGGACAAGTGGTTCCCCCTGAGTGGCCCCTGCGGTGGAAACACCCGGGGCAGAAGTAGGCGCTGAGGCCGTAGCTGTGGCGGCTTCGGACGGACCGACTTAGAAGCTGATGCGGGCGTCTCTGACACAGACTCAATGGCGAGCGGAGCAAGTGGCGCAGGGGAGAGAGGAAGAGGAGACCCTGCCGGAACGGCGGCTTTTTGGGCCGGCGAGCCAAGCACGACCCGAAGCTGCTCCTTTGTCACCCTGACAACCTGCCCTTCAGGGTTTTTGAAGGCGATGAGCCCGTCGCAAGACGAGCTCCTACGCCGCTGGTCCTCTCCAAGAAGAAGCCTTGGAGAGATGAAGCCTCATTCCCCAGACATGACGAGGTCGGTCAAGCAGGGAGGAGGCAAGGAAGGCGGAAAGTCTTTCCTTACAAGGGGGGGGGGAGTGGAGGGGCCCTTGGTGGGCAGTGGCAAGACCCGGGATCCCAGGGCGAACCCAAAGGGGGAGGGGCCAGTGGCACCTGAAAGAAAAAGAAAGACAGGGGAGTGGCCCTAGGAAGAAAAAGGTCAGCAAGGACTGAGAGCAGTAGGGGTGAGAAGAAGGGACTCAGTTAGCCTTCCCCCGCTACGCAGAACCGGTTTAATGGATTGACAAGAATCGTCAAATGGAGTAAGAGATCTGGTGACTGGTATAGAACACACCAAGGCACCATAGGTCTCAGGCTCTCAGCGAGCATGGTGCTCCCAATACCGCATGTTTTTATATAAGACACCTAAAGATGGCACCAGAGGTCTGAAAATTGCGAATTTAGATGTCAAAATTTTTGACTGGCACTACGGCGAGACGCATACCGTGTAATTTATCGATGGTTGGAACTAATAAGGTTAATAATTAATTCCAGTAATTATAGGTAATTAAACTTTATAATATTAAAAATTTATTTAAAAATGAAAATTTTGTTTTGCGTTATACGGTCGTCATTTTTTGGTCATGCGACTTTCCGTGAGTCTTCTATTTTGGACAATTTTTGACTAATTTGTAGGATTCGACTTATACGCCAATATATACGGTAATTGTTTTCCTAATGGATGTCTTCCAAAACAAGTTGAGGATGCCAATGGTGAACAGAAAAATGTTAACACATCCTAAATATTTTGTTCAAGGAATTTTCTTTGATCATAGCTTTTGCAATTCCCTTTTTATACAATTGAATATGAGACTTTAAGAAGAGAAGTTTCACAAATTTTTAAAATTCATATAGAAAATGTAGGTAAGTAACTTTCTAAATGGCCATGATGGGAGCATACTAGTCATGGATTGATTAATTTCCATTTTGCAACGTACCAAAATCCCGTGAAATATTGGTTTCACACTGTGTGTATACAAAAATGACCTAGGATTTGCCAGTGAAAACTGAAGAAAAGGATCATCAAAAGATTGCCTGATGGAATCTTAAAGGAAGTATTAATGCTTTGAAAATTTATGAATAACAGAAGTCTTGAGATTAAGGGTTTTATAGGTCACCTTGTACGTTATAATTATCAGTTAATGAATGGAACACAAAAGAGAGAAATACAAAAATTATAAATAGTTTCAACCTGCATAAATGAATTCCTGATTAGAATTTTCAGAAAACAGAAAAATGGTGAAATTTCAAAATTAATTAATTAAGATGATGTAAATAATTTAATGAACTATTCATAAGAAGATAAATGTAAAATTCAACTAAATAAAACATATACGCAATAACTATTTTACTTTCTCCAATCGTAGTATGTACAGGATAAAGCATTGTGCTCGCAAAAAAAATCAAATTTGGAATTTCAACAGAAATACAGGTTTTGAGGTCCCCTGAGTACGTTTTCACTAGTTTCTCTATGTCTGTGTGTGATGGAATTTTGTGGAAACTCTAACTCAAAAACTAAGATTCCAATTAGCATAAAACTTTATATTTAACATTTTTATTAATAAATGCAGATCTGAGAAGACTTTGGCTGTAACTGGTCAGCCGGAAGTGAAGGTTTATTCTTGTCGTTTTTCCGTTTTACTTTCTCCATACGTAGTAATGGGAAAGTATTGTATTCATGAAAAAAATCGACTTCAAGATTTCAACGGAAATACATGTTTTGAGGTCCCTAGAACACGTTTAGACTATTTTCGGAATGATGTCTTTGTGTGTGTGTATGTTAGTGTGGGCGCTATAACTCAAAAAGTACGTGCCATATCGTTACCAAACTTCATATATAACACTTTAACTTGAGCATAAAGAACTGATTAGTTTTTCGACAATAAAGGGTAACCAGAAGTCGAGGTTTATTCGAAACCCGATTCGGTTTTTGCGATATTTCTTCGTTAAAATATCATTATTGTATTTACAATTCTATACAAAAGTTATAGAGAATGTAATTTCCTACAACTTTTATTTGAAATAATTTTCTACTGTAGTTATTGTTTAGGAGTTATTTATAAATAATCGGTTTTTCGGTTTCCGTCAAATATCTCCTTAAAAACGTCGTTATTGGTAATCTTCGTGAGGACCAAAGTTGTAGAGAATAATATTTCTTCCAAGTTTTGTTTGAAACAAATTTTCGTAGAACCATCCATTTCGGAGATATTTTGCTTTTTCTTAATTTGCAGTGTACAGCGCCATAACCATGTAGCGGTGGATTATGTAAACATTCAAAATTTACGTAATTTACGGCAATAAGGACGACTGTATACTTTTACGATACGAAATAATAATTTTGCCTTATAATGCTATTCATAAAAAGAATTTAAATATCTATACCCCAAATATGAAGAAAGTCATGTGTTGGCCACATGAGATTTTTTCCAAATATCTCCTTTAGAACTCAATTTCCAATAATATTTGTAATGAAGTTTGTAGAAAATTACATTTTCTACAAGTTTTGTTTGAAACATTTTTTCATGAAACCAATTGTTTAAAAGGTATTTTGCTTTTTCGTCTGAATTTATGTTAACCCGGCAGAGCACGCACCGGGTCTGTGAGACCCACTTGATTTAGTAATCATGTTTACTGCAAGATGGTAGAAGCTGTAGAACTGTCGTTCCCTATACCTTTCCATTACTCCCTGCACTACATACATCTTACCTTAATATCAGTAGTGTGTCTGTCGTTGTAGTGTACAGAACGCCATTTCATCATTCTGGGTCTCTCAGACCCGCTGCGAGCATTCAAGACACTATTTCGCACTTTGAGGTAAGAAAGCATTTTTAACGATTTCATCCATATTAGTTAGTGTATGAACTATCCTTCAAGTAAAATTAAGTGCAATAAAAAATACAATCATTGTAAAAATTTACAGCCATTATTTTTTTTTTGGCTTATTTTATTTATTTTAGGAATGGATCCAAACTCAGAGTAATCTTATAAAGGTCATGAAATTGACATGTTATGCATTGAAACATATGTATTACACAGCCACACGTTTGTTTGTGCCAGTATTATTTTAGTGTTTTTTCTTGTTTGACGGTATTTGTGTTTGGTACAGTGCTTTGCAGTGTTTTTACATCACATTGTCACTAATAATGATATTTAAAAAATGTAATTTGATATTGAAAACTGAAAACAATATACTTTTTGTGTACATTTTTAACTCTTATTTATTCTATTTAACCTGCAAGGTCCGTTTTTGATTTCGGACGGTGCAAAATGACCATAGCTGTCGAAGCACCTTATAAACAAATACTACTAACAATATACTGAAAACATTAGAAAGGATGAATAAAGAATATCTGATTCCAAATAGATTTGATTTTATTTATTGGAGATATAATTTTTCATCTTTTGAGAGTTCCTGAAAATGATCAAGGAATAATTATAACTCAATAGGTTCTGCGCAGTGATGTTATGTATACCTTGTATTTATTTGATATGTATCTTTATAAGCAGTGAATCTTTCTATGACTTTTATATAACCGTTTTTCAATAACCCTACATCGAGGAAAGTATTTTTGCCATATTGCAATTAGAAAATGAAATGAAACGTTGTTCATGCATCAGTATTGTGTGTGACACATAAAATGCATTCGACAGCAGTGCTATAGTGTCATATTATCATTAAAATTATGAAATATACTGTATAGATTAAGTTATCATAACTATTTTGCAAGGGTCTCTCAGACCCAGAGCGAGCATTAACATTCAAAATTCGGGTGCGAGCCCTGCTGGGTTAAGTATTTTGCTGAAACTATTGTTTCCATTGCAATGATAACATTTTCTAATTGTTGATAGCGATGCCTAAGCTGCCAAGGGTATTCTGAATTCCAAATATTTTGTTATTCGTAGCAACAGCTAACAATCTTATTTACCTACTTATTGTTTTTTCAATTGAAAATATTTTTCAATGTGAAAATTGAGTGTTTTAAAAAATTATTCATGAGTGTAATTATTCTTGACTGAAATGGTCAGGACCTGACCCATTTCAGATAAACGATTTTCCGGATGTTGGATTTTGACCCTTAGGACCGTTTCAGACGTGCACCAAGTTTAGCTTGCAGTTATTGAAAATACATTGCTTTAAATGGGTCGTTTCACAAGGAGACTGCATGGTGAAAATGCCGCCCAAGCCAGACAGTTTCTGGGCTGTCAACAGTGGCGCAAACACTATTTCAAAGAAGGAGAGGGGGGTCATTCACACGAGCGGATATTTACTTTGCGGATAATATATAGTTGAGCCTTGCTAATCCTAACTAATTGGGACTCGGATATGTTCGGATTACCAAATTTTCGGATTACCAAATTTTCGGATTACCAAATTTTCGGATTAACCGGGTTTTACAAAACACACGACGGGGGGTAGGGGGGAAATGCTTACGTAGACTCATTGCCCGGTAATGTCTTGGACCAATGGGAAGTGTTCACATAATGCTCTAATAAGGCGGAGGAAGGGTTGGAGGGGTAATGTGACGTCATGTTTACTCGTGCCTCGTTTTCTAACGTTGAGTGTCATGACTGTGCTACCGGCTTAGCATATAGTTGTGTAATATGGTGCAGGGCTTTTCCCAGTGTTTTTAATTACTGTCGCCGTTTTGCCCATCTTGTAGAAATGTCCAAAAGCTTAAGCACAGTTCGTGTTCATTAAAAATAAGTTGGAATTGCTCAAACACATTGACCTCCAAAAGCATTATTGCTCATTGATAATGCTCCATCCCATTCACGGGAATCAGAACTTATTTGTGGTGATATAAAGGCTATTTTCTTGCCTCCAAATGTGACCACGTTGGTGCAACCAATGAACCACAGAGTGTTGCAAAATCTGAAATGTCTGTATAGAAAAAGCTTTTTGCAATCTCTTATTGAGGGTGAAGAAGAAAATTTCACGATAATGGAGAAACTGTAAAAGATCACAATAAGGGACGTGATTTATTGGGTGGCTTAATCTTGGGACAATGTGAAATATGATATTACCAAAAAGTCATGGAAAAAACTCTTGCCAAGATGTGTTCAAGATGAGCAAGCACTCGATGATTTTTTTACATCCTGTTCGGATTAACCGAAATTTCGAATTACCGAGGTTTGGATTAGCGAAGCTCTACTGTATTGGATATGGTGGGATGATTCACCAAATCCGCTGGAAAACCGCATGGTAGAAAGTCGTTTGTGTGAAAGAACACCAAAATCAGACAGCACATCAAAATCAAATATTCCTAGAAAACACTAATTTATGCAGAAATCAAATTAAACATCTTGCAATGTAAATATGTATCATGAATCTTTGTTTTGCTTTGCATTAGAGGGGTTGATGAATGGAATCGATAAAATAAATGACAACCACTTTGATAATTAACACTTTGATTAGAGATGCTAGCTTTTGAATGTTTCGTATGTCGGGGGTGCCCTGACGTAATTTTCCCATTCCACTCGTTATCTCAGGACAACCCCGACATTGTAGTTTTTTCGTTATTCATTGTTTTCTGTGTTACCCGGTAATATAGGTAATTTGTATCCTATATTTCTGCAATACATTGTACATCTCTGCAACTATTCGAGGGGTAAAGGTTAAAAAAAAAACGGTGTCGTGAAATATTTCATTGTTTGGAATTTTGGATAAATAATCTTCTACTGCATATGCATTCAAAGTATATTTAATTTTCACAAATCTTCTCATTACATACTTATAACATTCAGAATTAAACTCTAAATATTTTTACAACCATTTTCATAGGAAAAACTCTCATAAAAAACAATGACCGAAAACTCATCCTAATATATTTGAGACAAGGCTTCATTTTTATTTACATTAAAAAATTATTTTTATAATACCAAGGAAAGCTACTTAAAATTCCAAAAGGCTGCACACACTCCAGGAGCTCAAATGTGAATGCATTCTTCCACATTATCATTATGTTTAAATTAGAAGCATAGCTATACACTGATCTTAAATTAAATCAGATCGCATAATACTGATCATTTACATTGTCATAGATTTTTTAAGTCATTCAAATTCTATATCGTTTAGCAAGTGAATGGTCAGTAATAACAATAAAGTTGTGCAGTATCAAGGCCTGAGATAAATATACCAACTTATTATTAAAATTTTAGAATGAATCTCTGTAAGATAATCCAAAAAGATAATTTCTTTTAAGCATTGGAGATTAATAGAGACAAATTTTCAAGACCCACATTTCACAGCACTGAATTCTTAATTGGTAGAATCCACAAGTGGGTCATCTAATCTCTACATTTATATTGTTTGCTTACTTGCAATATATCTTGAAATGATAACATTTGCAGATGTCAGGTTTGATTTTCCACAGGTTAGTTGATTTTTAAGATAACTGGAATATATTTTGTCAAAATTGCTTCAACTTTGAATGTACATCATCTGTTGCCAAAGCATTAATTTAAAAACAAATCACACTGCCATCTTGAAATGTTTTTGCATAATATTTCCTTGAAAACACCTAACAAGGATTTATTAAAATGAGCATCCCTTGAACAAGAGATTCTCTTTCAGAATTTCATAAAATTCCTTTAGCTCAACTGTGTTTTGAATTGCAGTACAATTATCCAGCTCCTGGAGAATTTTTAAGTCATTCAAAGAACCTTGCATAGGTATCAATCAGTAATTGCACAACCTGTAAAGTAATAGAAGATTTTCTAAAACGCAATATCATCACTGATGTAAAACAAGATTAAAACCTTGAAATGGAGTACTCAATTGTCCTATGAGCCTTAAATTCTCAGCACTGAATCCCTACACAGTAAGATTCAGAAAATGGCAACATAAAGTCCAGGACTAATAAAAATCTTTACTCGCTGTAGCTACCAATTACAGTAAACATTCACACATCAAAACACACCTTTGTAAAGACAATAAAAACCTTGCTTTGGGATTGGAAACAATTAAGGAACAGAAGTAAAATTTCATACATTACAGTCCCAATAATTATGTACACTACAATTTCCAAGCTCCTGCGACAGATTTAAGAATCTATAATGTAACAATTCCCACATGGGAAGCTGTTATATGCTCATGTATGGCTGACAAATTGAAGCCTTTGGTTTTCAGTTTAAAGTTTTTCATTTCAAAGGCACCTTTACAAAGTCTGCACTCCATTAAGTTCCACTGTCAGTCCAAAATAAAGTCATCGGCAACAAAACATATTTGGATGATTCATTGTAAATAAACACACATAAACATAGAGCAACATCCCAGGGGGAGCCTAACTGCTCCTAAAACAAAATATACAAATGTTTGTCATCATCATTACAATATTTATGGAAAATATTATGGCCATATGTTAAGCCAATCCATTAACACAGACCACCAGTGCATCTTTGTAGAAGCAGCTGAAAAGCAGGCACCGTGGTTGGAGCAATTAAACACAAATATAATTTGCACAAGAATATCTTTCATACTTCAGACTCTGAGGGCATAAGTTCTAGGTCTTCAGACCAACTGAGATCCATAGCTGAAGAGTCTGTCTGGGCAAAGTGGCTGGAATCAGGGGTGGAGGAAGACAGGACCTGCTGTTGGAGCTTCAGAGAATTGCTAGCGGATGGATCCCCTCGAGAGACATTGCATTTTGCGACCTCACCATTTACTGCACACTCTGCAATCACATTAAGTTCAGATGATGCTGCAGCTCCATCTGGTGGCTCTCGATGGCACGATATGCCACCATCCTCGTCTTCAATAATGTCGTCATTTTCGCTGTCCAGCAGCTTCTCTGCTCTCCGGTCTTCATCCTCTGACTCTCCCTGGGTGTCATCCGATATCTCTTCCGAGATCATAGCTTCCCCGGCCGACTCCTTGATGGAGAGGTGTGGATGCGCACACAATGAAGAGAGTACGTGCTGCTGCTGCTGGTAATGGTGGTGGTGATGGTGGTGATGGTGCAAATGGTGCGGGATAACCATCGAATCTGTTGTTGCAATTACTTGGTTCAATGGAGGGATGAAGGCGGGTTGGGAGATGGGGGTAACAGGGGGTGGTAACGCCTTCTTGGACACTCCGATCGCCAGTTCCATGCTAGAACTGTTGTCATCGGTGAGCATGTAGCCATCGTTCGACCCTTCCTTGCTGTGGTATGGGGATTGGTCTGAGAAGTCCTCGCCTTGATCATAATATGAGGAGTCACGATTCAAAGGCATTTTCTCTACAGCTGGAAGGTTGGAGTTCTTTCTTGGAGAGGAAGCAATCCTTCTCCGTTCGTCGTCTGACAATGCCTGGTTTTCTATGTCCCTCTCACACCCCCTTTCCGTGCTCACATCGTCTTTCCCGTCACCCTCTTCTCCACGACCTTCATCAGTCTCTAGTTTTTCACTAGCCTCGTCTCTCTCCTCTTCCTTTGAATCCACCAAGGACATCACATTCAGCACTGGGACCCTTTCCACCCATGTGTTGCATGACTTCCCACCTCTCCATGTCTTTCGTTCACCCTTAGGAGATGAGGACCCATCTCTTTCGAGGCTCTCCGAGTCAGTGGATGCAGAACGGGAGCGGATGGAACCGCCAAGGGGAGAGGATGCAGAAGGGGGTGGTAAGCGGCTCGTGGCACGTGACTGGTGATGGTAGCGGCCGTGGTGTGAGTGGCGGTGGTGACCGTGAGTTGCTGGAGGAGCAGGAATGGGTGTGGATGAGAAGGGGCCCCTCTCCAGTCGGGTCTTCTTGGAAGGCGGGACCGCACCCTTGCGGCCTCCCACGTGCAACAGACCCCTGCCGCCACAGAACATGCTGCTGCTAGGGTCAGAAGAGGTGGGCGAAGTGGATGGTGAGTTGGTGGCAGGTGCTGTGGCAGGTGGCTCCCTAGATAAGCGAGGAAGGAGGTTGAGGGGTGGCGGGGAGTCACGGTGCATGCGTCGCAGGGCAGAAGTATGGATGTGTGCCGTCAGCCCTGCTGGAATCTGCTCTTCCATCTCCACCAACCATGATATGGACTCGTTCTTCTCCACCAGCGTCCTCACTTTCGGAGTAATCTGGTTCGATTCCATACTGAGCTTGCTCTCAATCTCCTCTTCCTCCTCCTCCTCCTCATCCTCTTCCTCCTCGTCATCTTCCTCCTCCAGCTCTAAGGTTCCACTCACGTCAGAAAATGGGGATTTTGGTGATAGCCGAGGTGAAAACCTGTTGGAAAACTTCCATGCCTTCAGTATGATGCACTTAAGTCCAACACAGAACTCGACAATGTAACAAAATTCTCTGTATCAGCATCAAAATTATTCAAACCTTAAATTTTTATTTTATTCAAAGTTTTTTGACTTTGTATTAGGAATACCAAGCTCTGAATTTAGGGCAGTTCAGTTAGCTAGCTAAACTGTAAAGTGATCAAGGCATTTGTTTTCAGCACAGATTTCCAAATTGAAGTTTATTTTTTATCAACAAACAATAAATATTTAGAGCAGGAATACAACATTACATTGAATAGAAGAGAATGAAATAAATGAGTAATTATAAGTTATTGTTACTGTTTAATCAGTTGTAATTGTGCAGTATTTACATATTACAAAGGACTCGTGGGCTATGAATTAACTATAACTATACTTGACATTTTTCAAGTTAGGAATTTTCTTAATCTTTCATATCTTTTCATGTATAGTATTGAAAATAAAATGTGTGTATTAAATTATGAAAGTAATCCTTGAACTTCTTTAATTAAAGCAGGATTGGTAAGGAAAACCATATTTACAAAAATAAAAACTACATTTTCAGTATTCATACTATAAATACCAAACTCAATTTTTCATACTGAACTTCTTCCAGCTAAGAAGGAATTCTTCAAAATTTCATTCCACATTATTAGCAATAACAGTTAGAATTGATGAAGAAGATCAAATTATACTTGGTAAAAATTTACCAAATAAAAATTTTAATAATAATTCAGCAATATAATATATACTAGTGTCATTGCACATCAAAAGTTACAGATATTAATTAATTAAGTAACACATTAATAGGAATGCACTTCCTATTTTTCTTCTCACCCTCCCTCCAATTCCCTCTATTCCTCCCTTCCCCTCCTTCCCTCCCTTTTTTGTAGGTCATTTATTGAATTAGGCAATAATGAATTCGGTTGTCCTTGGCTACGAAAGATTTCTTTCTCAAAAATCTTAAAATTTTCATGTTCAAAACAATTTTATGGACCAATTTGATTCGTATTTGAAAATCAACGCTAGAAAACCAAATTTTCATTCTTCTAGGCATTCTTTGTTTTAAGTCCTGAGCTTGTACATACAATGACAACAATGAATAATTTTAAAATGCAAATCCAAAATATGGTGCACTAAAGTCAATGCTATTGAAATGAGGGAATGAAATGCCTCTGGGATTGAACTGCATCCATTATTGTATCCTGTATTCATCATCATAAGGCCAGTCATGTGCTGATAGAATTGCCAACATTGATTGGGCCATCCTGGAGGTACTGATATTTAAAAGCAATTGCAAAAGACAAAACCTGCTCGTTACAATATAATAAGAAGATATTTCTTAAGAGAGCATTTTTATCCTTAAATACTTCTAAAGCATACGATATGAATCATATATTGGATGAAAAATAAGATTGGGATTCAACTGCAATGAGAGGAGAAAAAAGATTTTTTAAATTCCAATTATGTTAGGCTTTATGAAATCAAAACAACCTTGAAAGTATTTAAGATTGACAGATTATAAATTAAAAAATAGTGTTATACATGAATAGAGATAAAACTAAAGTTTTCAAATTAAGATTCTGAGCATAAGGTAATTGAGAGAAAGTTGAAATTTCTTAAATAATCTATATTATAGATAAGGTGTGGGATTCTTTCTTGTTTGTTTGTTTTCTTGTCTACACGCTTTTGCAGCCACTCTCTAGATCATGATTTAAGACAATTTCCGAGTAGATACAAGTTTGAATTTGGCAGGAATGCACAAATCATACATTAAAAGCAATGACAAAAATATGCCGAAAAAAGACCTGGGTTCGACTCCAGGAGAACATTTCCGTTTCCCTTAAGAAAACACTTAAAATACGACATTTCAACATGCAGGTTTTTGTTCTTCTGCAAATTAAAATTAGAAAAATTGACCTAAAATCACTGCATGTAGACTGTTTTAAAGAAGAATGTACAAGGTTTCTTATTTTTATCGTTGATTTATGCCTTCCGTTCGAAATCACTCACATTTAACGAATATGTGACAGATTTTGACCAAATATTGCACTTTTATCAATAAGTTTCCTGGACAATGAATGTCATTGTTGAGACTCAAGATTCCTATTATTGCCTCAATATTCTTACGTCATACGATAGAAATACGAAGCAATTATGCAGATGTATTGAGCGAGAGGGAGGGAGAGGCAGTGAGAGGGAGTGGAGGGGGAAGGAAGGAGGGGGAAGGAAGGAGGGGGGAGGGGAGGGGGGGAGGGAGGGAGGGAGGGAGGGAGGAAGGGAGCGAGAGAGGGGTATACGGCAATATAATTTTCTTTCCCGTCATATTAACGGGCATTTACGCTAAGTATGGAAGTATTGTAGATATGAAATTTAAAAAATAATATTCACTAAGCTTTCAAGCTTCTCTGTGGTTATTATTAAAAATGCTGGCAACATTTCAAATTTGAAATGCTGGTTTTTTTATTTATTGAATAAAATACTTTTTTTATTTTACATGTGTTTATACCTAAAAAATTTGGTCAGTAGAGTTTTATTTGTTTTATAATGATAGGTATCATGTGAAGGTGAGGTTAATGTTTAAATGAAAAAGGTTTAATAGCTACGTTAGTGTTGTATTGTGCATTATCATTCTACATAAACATATATTTTATATAAAAACATACTTTTTGAATAACTGATATTTCCAAAAGGACATTTAAGTTTAGAATGCAACCTATTTTGTGTTAAAATTTTGGAAGTTTCCCTATACATCTTCGTAAAGTTATCAAAACTCAAACTATTCAAGAATAAGTGGCATCGATGTGGAAATACACCCTCAAACATGTACCTTCAGAGATAAGAAAAATAGAAAATTATTTAAAACACTCCTCATCTGAGTAAAAGTAATATAATCTTTACATTCCTTCATTGTAAATTATACTTTTTCACTTACAAAACGCTTTGTATGCACAAAAAGAAAATTTATTTAATTTAAGTTAATTTCTTCATTGTAGATAAATCATTTACTTTCATTTACTATGTTCTGTGTGCACACAAAAGGAAAGTAAATGTATTTAAATATTTGAAGTAGAACTTGTTTACATCAGTTGCTATGAAGAGTGTTTTCATGGACAAGAATTGATAAAGCCATATAAGAAATTTTAAATTCAAAATAAATTACAACTTCCTTGTTATATTTCCTCAAACTTTTACAGAATAAGTGGTATTAACATGGAAATGTACACTCAATTTGTCAGATTTCCATCTTCTACATTTTCAAAGATATTTAATAAAAGATTAAAAATGTGTCTCAATCTGAACTTTTATATTTTTTTAAGCTCAAATCTAAAGAAAAACAAATGGCAGCAGTACAGAAATCTACCCTCCAAGTTTCAGTTCTATTGTCTTTTACGGTTTTGTCACAATTTCAATTTAAGTAAGTGCAGAGAATCAGTGCCATAATTGGTGAAGGTGGTATTTGCCATAGGCACCGCTTGCAAAAGGCGCCAAACGTTCCCACAGAAAGTTCGAAAAGTTAATTTTCCCATAAATGAGCATTATTTTATTGATGAAACGGTGATTTGTTTGTAATAAAAATGCTATTTTTCTTTATTAAAACTCAGAAAAAATTATATCCTACATAACCAAGGTGTTTCCTAAAATGTTACCACAGGCACCATATCGCCTAGGTATGCCTATGCAGAGAATATCAGACACCAAAGCATTATTTTAAAAATATGCACTAAAAATTAGCATATCTATAAATAACGGAGGTGAGAAAAAGATGCAATATTATCAATATATTAAAGTCAATGTTGGTTGCCTAACCAAGTATATCTACCTATAAGTAGAAAAAAATCTTTTGTCACTTGCAGGGATCGAAACTCAGAAAAAATTATATCCTACATAACCAAGGTGTTTCCTAAAATGTTACCACAGGCACCATATCGCCTAGGTATGCCTATGCAGAGAATATCAGACACCAAAGCATTATTTTAAAAATATGCACTAAAAATTAGCATATCTATAAATAACGGAGGTGAGAAAAAGATGCAATATTATCAATATATTAAAGTCAATGTTGGTTGCCTAACCAAGTATATCTACCTATAAGTAGAAAAAAATCTTTTGTCACTTGCAGGGATCGAACCACAAATCTTTAAAAGCTTGGGAGCCACTTATCATTTCCCACTTAATCAACCATCCATCTTCACTGTAAAAATTATTTCAAGAAGGTAGAGGGGAAGGGGAGGTTTTGAAATTCATCTCAGGAAGCTAGAGCTGGTAGTTGTTTTAATTTGATATACTAATCAATCCGAGTGAATCTAATTAGACCTCACAGGTGGTATTTACTAATTAAATGTCATTTGGGCTCAGGTGCGCACCCAGTATTTTCTCTTGGGAGAGGTGCTCAATTCCACCAAAAAATATTCCACCAAAAACATTTGGACAACTTGGGGTCCCCTCAACTACAAGCAGAAGCAGTGGCTGTTCTAATAAATGGAACAGTGGGTCATTTTGACGATATAT
The DNA here is from genome assembly GCA_036926305.1 of Uropetala carovei. Taxonomy (NCBI): domain Eukaryota; kingdom Metazoa; phylum Arthropoda; class Insecta; order Odonata; family Petaluridae; genus Uropetala; species Uropetala carovei. The sequence goes on along the minus strand of JAXCHB010000127.1, from coordinate 6,114,037 downwards.
TAGAGAATCCATTTATTTCAAGATGCAAAATGAAGTAAAAACTCTTACAGTTTAAGGTTTTAAGTCAGAAAATTTAGCATTTTGAGGAGGCCTAAGCCCATCGGCCCCCCCTCCTGGTTGCGTGCCTCTTTGGGTTTGAGGAGTTAAACCTTGGAGCTACTTATCAATATCAATTTGCACTCCTAAAAATTCTTTTGAGTGGGGTAAAAAAGTATCAGAGATCTACCTAAAAGCAAGTTGGTGATCGACCAGTTGATTGCGATCAACGTCTTGTGTACCCCTACCATACAACAATGGCCACCAGCCAACTTGCAAAGAGTGGTGAACTCTTAGGTACCAAAACAAAAATTTGTAAGACCTGAGTGCATTCTTATGGGCTGTTTTAATGAAATTTATTAAATGATAACACCATTTTAATTATTGCTAAAATAATAATTGTTATGATGAATCGAATATATTGTAATTTATTTTCCATTAATGCTTCACTTATTTTCCATTAGCGATTCAGTTTTGTTGGATTGTAGTATTTTGCTATCATTCTTGGCATATCATCTCTCAAAGGTTGTCTTATGTTCGTTCTTAGTTTGCAATTCTTTGTACTGTTGTTTATTGTACTTTGTGGTTCTTTCTTCATTCATAACTGTTTGTTCTTTATTTTTGGTTTGTGGTTTTGGTTCTTTTGTAGGTTTTTGATTATTCTTCCTGTTTTATCTCTTGACATTTTACTCTTCTTTTATCGTTTATAATTGTTTATACTGTTCTTTGTGGTTCTTAATTTATTCATAGCTGTTTATTCTTAATTTTTTATTATTAGTTGTAGGTGTTTCTTTGCTCTTGGCTTATTGTTTTTTTTGTCATCCATGTATACAGGGCAAGTCGTGGCAAAATGTCATAACTTCGGGAGCTTGTAGATGAGGTAATTCCCAGTCAAAAACTTCATATGAACATAGGTCCAATTCTTAACGGTTACAGAGCTATGGATGGTTGAAATTCAAGCATGTGCATGCGTACCTTGAACCAAACTGACAATGACTAACTGAACCTAATGAAATATGCAGAGCATGGTGCAGGGTTGAGCACCAAAGGCGCCAGGGGAGAAGCCCCTATTCAGGATTAAAAGCAAATGTGCAAATTTTTTCTGATTATGCAAAAGTTAAAACAATTGGTGATGATAGTCAAACAATGTGGAACCCAAGTGATTTTAAAAATAAAACTAGTGGCATGCAAGGTCACCTTGGAAAAATGAAGGCAGGTGGAGATTCAGGACTTCCAAGCGAGTGTGCCATGGCAGAAATGCAATGCCGATCGCTGCTTGGACTGGATGATGCCATCATAGATCCAGTCATAGATGCTGAATTGCATGTGAAAGAACCACCACCATACATGGCTGTGCTTAAAAGAGTTTAATTTTCCCAACCTGGATTGCAATACTTTCTAATGTGCAGTGATTGTGATTTCAAAACAGCATTTATATTCCATAAAATTGATTACCTAAATGAAATATAATCAATATATGCTAACAGCACATTTTACAAAAAAATTTAATATTTTTCCTTTTTTATTATTAAGAATAAAAATTGAAACAAATTTTCAATCAAATTTAAATTGCCTGTTTTGATGAGCTATTTTAAAAGTTTATTAGGTACTTTGGTAGTATCCGGCTCACACTACCTAGTTCAACGTTTCCCCCACTAGAAGGCACTACTTCTGCACATCGCTCTGTCCCCCAAGAGCTTCCTATTTTCACCATGTCACACTGTGTTCATTAGTCTTTCAGAAAGGTGGAATACCTGATGTTCTTGATGCTGGTGACATGCACAGTTGCCACATTTCTCATGACGAAGAAAAATATCGAACACGTAAAAACTGACTTTTTGACGTGCAAACTTTCTTCTTTTTTAGATTAAAATTAGAAAGAATTGACATTAGATATTTGTATCTGAACCATTTTGAAGAGAAAATTATAAAGTTTCTTGTTCATCTTGTTCCACCTACAGTTGTATGCATTACTCGTTCTGTCTGCAATGTTTCTACGTTCTCATCACCGGCAGAATGGGATTTCCCCGAGTCCAGAGATCGCCACAACCCAACCATTATTTTGAAACCCTTACGTGCGACAATAGCACCGCCACAATAATGTTTTGTGAAAAAGTTATAACGGATGCCTAAAATGAAACCTATCCCTCAGTCTCGGATTGCAAGCTAAATAAGCTCCATTTGCAGTGCAGCAGTCAGGGAATATATATTGCACTTAAGTCACCAATTTTCCATCTCAAATAACAAAAGAGTAGCGAAAAGTCCAGTGTCGTGTGTCATTGGGGAAATCCCATTCCGCCAGGATTGAGAATGTAGAAACATCACAGACAGAACGAGTAATGCACACAGTGCCACGTAATGGCCACAATAGGAAGTTCTTAGGAGGCAGACTGGTGCACATATGTAGTGCCATCTAGTGAGGAAACGTTGAACCAGGTAGTGTGAGCTGGATATTACCAAAGTAACTACAGTTTATTATGTTCCCATTATATTAAATCTATTAGAAAACAACATACATGATACATCTGATTGTCCAGATAATGATGCCATTAGCTTAGTGCTTTCATTCACTTTCCACTCCAAGACCTCGTTCTCCAGTGAAAGCTGCTCAATTTGACGGCCATCCCTTTCCATCGTCTCTGACAGCTGCCGAACTTTTTCTTGTAATTTTCTAAAACAGGATGTAAATAATAAAAATAAATTACAAGATAACATAGTTTGAAAACTGCGATTCTTTAAATATGTTTCCACACTAATGTGCATTAACCATATCAGGAGTCATGGCACTGTTTTAGAATCAGGGTTCCATTTTGGCCATAATTCTTTAGTATTTAAAGAAAATTCCATGCTCTTAAGTGTTTGTTAAGTATGACATATTCAAGAAGAGTTTTGCTAAGTATAATTATATTTTCTCTCCAGCTCATTAAAAAATTCACTACAGCTACGAGGAATTTTACATCACTAAACATCCCTTCCTGGTTGCAAGGCTCTGGCATAACTACACCAGCAATTTGCAAACATTATAAAGCAATGCCTCTCCTCACCTAAGAAAAATGTCTTTGCACTCTAACTTTACATAACGCTCAATCAATATTTACTGGACCTACCAATGCCACTTTAAGAAAAGCATGGATGCAAACGATACATCCTAGTCACTCGAGGGCTAGAATTTGATTGGCTTTATATTGTAGGTCACACAATTAAGACAGTTAAGCAGATAACAAATGTAAGGAAGGCATGCTCCACAGTTTAGAAGCCATTGAAGTATGCCATTGTATCAGGGATAATGCTACCCCTTTTGCAAATAATTTAAGTAATTTTTAATTAAAGACAAAATTGACATTTGTTTTCTCAGTATTCAAAGCATTTCTATGGTAAAGTACAATTATAACAAATATAAATAAAATATATCTTAGAGTAAGATATAATGATATTACCTTTCCCCTGCTACCTTCCTTTGGAGCTGGGCTTCTAGATCTTCAACTCTTGCTTGCAAGGCAGCAGCACGAGCAACTGCACTATTCAAAGCTTCTGATTTGTGCCACCATTCTTCTGCTTTCTTCCTGTATTCGTGCAGTTCCTTAGTTCGCAGATCTAATACTGCTTGTAATGATCCTATCTCATCCTGAAATAATTATTTTATAATAATAATAATAATTATTATTATCATTATTATTTATTTAACACACTATGCATGCTAACCACCAAAATATGTTCTGTTATTGTGACGGTCCAATGTAAATGCACAGCTACCTTTTTAAGCCATTCAACAGATACTGAAACAATAATCATAAGAAGAATTTTAAAATTCACGACAATTCTGTCTGATTAGATGGAAGGGAATCTAAGGAGTGGGAGGGGAAGAGATTGTGACATAATTACGCTGAAACTTCATTATGAGGCTTAATTATCATTTAAGTCATTATTACTCAGACCTACAACAGTGGCAATACGTTTTTAATGCATCTTTAACTATCCTTATAATAAAATTGTGATAGCTAATAAAACATCACATATGAAATACCCTTGCATTCTTCAAGTGGTGTAATTTTCATTTTGATTTTCTCGAGTTGAACCCTAAAAGATATCTCCAATAACATGCATATGATCACTTGGTTGCAAAATCCTATCCATGCAACAGAAGAGCAATCTAATGCTGAAAAGGATTTACCCTCTTTAAACATGGTAGATTTAGGGGAGACGACTCTTTGACATATATGAGGTGAGAGTGAAAGGGTTAATGTAAGTCCAAGTTAAACAACGTCCTTAAGCAACTTCAACATTGACGGTTTAACAACCAGGTTGTAATATGAACATCAAGAGGAGCCCCTTCGTGGTTGAAATATTGGAAATTAGAGAGGATCTGGCTCGAATCAAGTGCCAAAAGACAATGTAAGATTTCATTTATGGTATTTTATCAACATATGCAGCAACAAAATTTGCCTAAAATCAATTCCTACATAGCTCATATGAAATGCAACCAGAAGTTGAGATTACATTACTTATGTTGTCGTCCGATTCAATCATGTAGTGAATATCATGTAAAGTGAAAAGTTTCTATATTGACAAATTGTGTTATAGTGAAATCATGTCAAGTGAAAGCATGTTAAATGGGGACTTACTGCATACTGAATCTAGAAAAAAAGTTGAACTAACGTAAGTGTTCTTAAGTGAATCTATGTTACAGAAGGCTAACACTTAAAAAATTTTACTTTCAGCTGTGAATTCCAAAATATTTTTGGTAAACTAACATATTTATCAGTTTGCCCCAAATATCATTGGAATGAGATCAAAATTCCTGAAACATACTTGGAACAGAAGAAGAAACGATTTAAATAGAAAGTTAAGAAGTCAAGATAAAGGAAGCATCTCATACCCTTCAGTTATTCTTCTTTAAACAATATTTAAAAAAAACAAATTTATTTTTATGTAAGGAATACTTACTCTAAGTTTTCCATTCTCTCCCGCCCGGGAGACCTCTGTCAATTCTTGCCGGAATTTCTCCTGCATTTCAGTAATTTCCTTTTCAAGTTGACCATTGAGCCTCTTGAGGTCTTCTTCCCTAGCCATCAGTTCCTCTTTCTCCTTCTCTGCTTGCTCAGCCCTCTCGGCATACAGCTTCACATCTTCAAGAAGGGCTTCTGTGTCGCGAGCTGAGAGACGATCTCGCCTCTTCAATTCCTCTTCATACCGGCATTGTGTTTCCTCAACCTATTACAACAATTTGAGAAAAAATTAACAAATCTCCATTCTAAACAATGTTTAAACCAGTGGTCTTCAACCTTTTTTGAGTCACTGCCCACTTTTACCATATGTTGTCCTTTGAAATAAGTTCACCGCCCACCCAGTGGCGTAGTTAGGGTTTCTGGTGCCCGGGGCAAAGAAGAATTTTGCGCCCCCAGTAGCAAAGCGATTTACAGAGGTATGTTAACCCTAATACTAGTGGGATTGACGTTAGATGAGATTACCGAATACGGAGTCAGTGGTAATAACAGGTGTTTAAAATTTTATGATTTTATATATTTGATAAAATTAAACTTAAACGCTTCGCTGCTTCTGCGAGAGACTCCGACCACCCTCATGGGCCTTTTGATTTTACCGCAGCATGGATACATTGTTGCTACTATAGTATGATATGATACTATAGTTAACGACAAATGAACTGTAATAGTTGTACATAAAATAGTTGTGCAGAATATGTGTACGTATTATTAAGCTTTTTTATAGAATTTTATTTTACAGTGTAAAAATTAGAATAGCATTTGGTGAGTCCTTTAACGCCCACCAAAAATCCAAAAACGCCCACTGGTGGGCGCTATCGCCCACCTTGAAGACCACTGGTTTAAACTGTTAACCATTTCAAAGTTTTTTTTTCAGAAAAAAATACATTTTATGCAGTGTCATGATACATATGATTCATTTGCTGGTGGATTTTCAGACCTAATTTTTATTCAAATGTGGCAGGTTCTCTCAATGAAAATTTATTACATTATTTAAATTAATTTAGATAGAGACAACTATGCAGGCATGTGTGGAATGAGGCACTGACAAGACTGGAGGTCAATATAATCTACAGGAGACTTCTCTGAAAAATTATCTATGAATTGTTTGCAAGTAAATAAATATATCACTGAAAATGCATCACATCTACTGTGTTCCTTATCATTTCCTTTGTATTCAGTGTTTTACTTTTTAACACTCCATTACTCGCATGGATTACAATTCTATAGTTAAGTATTGCATCATCAGTGGAATTCTGTTATCAGTTTGCATTGAGCATTCCAGTATTTTTCCTTAGCATTTTAATACAAGCACATACATTAAATGAAGCATTATTTGGAGAGAAAATTACAATAATGCTTCATTTAATGCATGTTTTTAGTGCAATTCTGATATACCCCAATTGGGATCTCATTACATAAATTTTTACTTTTTGAAATTCAAAAGAATAAATAAATAAATAAAAATATGCACAGTATGTGATATTCTGATTTACAAACATCATGTGTTCATGAAAAGTAATTTGTAAATCTAAATTTCATAATTCAGGAACAATTTTTCCATACATATACAGTTCAAATAAATGTCTGCATGCCAAGAACAAATTTTCAATCCAAAATGCATGAAAATTAGGCCCATGTGGTAAATGCCATGAATGCATACATGATTTATTTCCGATGACTGATTGACAGATGCTACGAAAATAATATAAAAGATTTAAAAATTTCACTTAACTGGTTATAATTGGAAACTGAAGTATATTTTTATTATTTATAATTGAATGAAGTTTTATATACTTTGGCCCATGCTAATATTTCCTTAAAAGAAAATTGAAATTCATTACGATATTCAAGTTGTTAAATATTGCTAATAGATGATACTGAGTGTTTGTCAACATTTTTTCTTAAGTTAAAAACACCTGTGAATCAGTTCAAACCATGACCAAATCTAAATATTTTCGAAAACTATTGAACTGGAATGATGTCAGAACATCAAAATATTCACCAACCCTAATCAATGTTTCAATAAGATCAAGTTCTGGCTATATCTGCCATCATTAAGTTCATATCCCTTTCAAACAATAACATCTTTGTCTACCACCTTTGTAACTGACAACCTCTTACTAAAAAAAACAAGTAATTTTACATGTTTTCAAGTATAAACATGAAAAATGTATAGTTCAGTATTTGTAACACATGGAAATTTATATCTGAGATTGGATTTGCCTTATGAGAATACTGTGTTTCATTTGAGGAATATTTGAAAAAAATTGTTTCTGTCATACATGAACCATTACAGTTCTGTATGTCTTTTTAATATATAGACATGAAATTTATGAACATTTGTATGTATCCTATGAGAGAAGTTTTAAATTTTAAAAATTCCAATTTTCATGTATAAGAACATTCCCTTATGTAAATAAAATAAATCACTTACTTGGGAATTTAACCTGATTTCAAGCTCTGACATGGCTTCCTCATGTTTCTTTATTACTGTAAGGAAAGAATTCTGAGATAAAAAAGGTATACCAGGAGGTAATCCATAAAATTAAATTATTTGCAGTTTTTGGATGAAAAATAAATTTTCGGCAGATTGCATTTCTATTCAATTAACAAATTACAGATGGAACTTCAAAGAACTTTCTTCAAAAATTACCAAAATAGTTCAAACAATTATATAAATAACTTTAATTTGCAAATTTTTCCTATTTTATATTTGTGTATTTTTTTTCCTTTTGACAATAGGTCAGGTTGAAAACTATCAATGTGCAAACTTGTACCTTTATACTGTTAAATTTATATCCAATAAATCCACATTATTATTATTAACTTATCAATAAATAAATCTGTGCTATGCCTGAAACCATATCTTGGAAATTTTACATTTTTTGACAAATCAGTTAAAACCCATTTGCCATTCCTGCACTAGATATTCCAATTTTGGGTGTCCAACTGTAAGAAATTACTTTTTATGAATGAAAAACAAAACTATTCAAATGTTAGAACCATATAATTGAATTGGACGATTTATATTCCATGTTTTGCTCAGAAATTGTTAAGATGATTCTTAATGGCTTGGTGGACAGTCATCACACAACATTTATATATTGCTTTCTACTTTAAGCAATCAATATCAATAATAAAGTGTTAACTTGCATTCTGAAATATCTTCCTTGTGACTGACTTCAGAAACTTCTGCAGCCTCGGCCAGACGACGACAGCTTGCTACTGCTTCATCTAAAAGGTTAGAAATGAAAGAAAAGTTTTTGAAATTAATAAATATATTTCAGTGATTTTCTACGGTCACAATGCAAATATTTTTCAGTTGAGTTACAAAAAGTTCTCTCTTCCCTTCTATTGAACTGATCAGAGTTAAATAAACACAAGTGGTTGCCTAAATCCATCATTTACATACAGAGATGTACCTAGTAATTACATGCATAGATACTGCTTAAGAATGCTGAAAATGCAACAAATTCACAAAATTATGCCTGCTTTATAAAGTTGGATATATACTAAATACACTCAGATTATTTACATTAATTATTAATTATTTACATATAATTGTGGATCTGGAATAAGATGAAATTTATGAGTGACACACAATCATGTAATATAGTTTGTCTTTTGAAAAACTTCTATATAACAAGGATCCTGGGATAACATGGTTTAAGACAGTAAATTCAAGCATATCAATAATCATTTTCAATGAATACATGCACAAAAATTCCCTAATTCACACAAAGATATTTGATATTACATTTAAGATTCATGTTGCAGAAATCTGCATTGGAAGACCTATGTATGGGGAAAATGGGGGAGAGAAAACAATCAGTGCTTTTTTTTTAGATATCACAATAATTATACCTGTACCAGACCAGTTATGGGTTTCAATGAAATATAACGAAGAAAACTGCTAAAATGAACTTGAAATCTGCAACTGTGGTAATTTTTTCAATGTCATACCACAACATTTAGATAATGTTGAAATGAAATTATGTGTAAAATTGGATCCACATTGGAGGACATTTCACAGTATTATTTTCACAAAGAAACACAAAAACCAGGCATTAAAGGGTTAATGGCACAAAGGATCATTTGATGATGGAGGATGATTCAATGGATGCAAGAAATAAAAAATGCTATAATGTGATACCCTCACTATGAATAAATTGCACAAAAAGTAATATAATAATTATACTAGAATATGTGCCATAATATTATGTCCGAATATCAGAATCTAGCGATTCTCTGAAAAATCAAAATTTTATTGTCCAGTATAAAGACAGTTATCACATTTTCAAAGAGAAAATTTGAAAGAGGATCTGCATTCATCAACAACATACCCAAGTTCAGCTTGGTGTTTATTGTTTCAGCCTTGAAATTCTCCACCATTTTCTTGAGATGTGGTGTGGAGAATGCCTCGAGCTAAAAGTAAAAAGAAATGTTTTTAGCAACTCGAAAGTTTTAATAAATATAATAACAATTTGAAATATAAGTTTCAAAGAGAAAACTATAGGTATATCCCGTGACTTCACGAATAAAGAACAAGGCAAAAAATAATTCGTGAATGAATTTCGAAAAATTGATTTATCATAAGGTGAACAATCAGACGTAGGAATAAAAATGATGTGATCAAATTTGTACTATGCACATCGCATTTTTACCTCAAAAGGATTCATAGTGAAACATCAATTTATCGAGCGTGTTTCCGTAATTGTCCGGATAAAGGAAAAACAACTCGGTTATTTATTTTCTACACCATCCACTTACATCGAACACCAAGTACTGAACGAGGACCCCAAGCGCTTCTACGCCGGCGGCGGAATGCTTTAGATCTCGCAGGAGCTTAGGAGGAAGAGGTCCATCGCCGCGGGCCTTCGGGATCGCCTCCACCGCGCTCTCCGGGGCGGCGATGGGCTCCGCGGGAGGGGGCGGAGGCAGGTGATGTTGCTGTCTCTGAACCACCACCACCGTGTTCCCTCTAGTTCCGCCTCCATTCTTAGCCACCAGCCCTGAGCCTATCCGGTTGTTCTCTGCGATGGAGCAATAAAAGGAGGTTGAGTGGATGCGAAATGGAGGCTACGAGACGAGATGGAGGATCACCCTCTTATAACTAAAGTGCATATTTAAAAAAAAATCTTGACATTTAATTGATTGGTCTGGTTGTCGTGTGCCATTTGCTTTGAAACGGTCATTCTCGTGCAATAAATGTTTTTAACATGTATAAATAAGAAGAGAGGGAAACAGCGATTTAAAAATATTGTGTTGTCCAACACAAAATGAGTCAGACGAAAAAGATGCGATACTTTTTAACTATTAAATAATATCCGAAAAATAATAAGTTACACGAGTTGGCCAAGTAGATGAAAATCCATCAAGTCACATGAGTATTTATGTATCAATATCCCCGCTATACTATCCAGAAATGGAAATCGAACAAAACACCGTCCCGTGTGCTTTCGCTCGGCGTCGATCGATCGCAAAAACGACGTTACCGCGAAACTAACCTCATTAGGCGCATAACCTCCGACGGGATTCGAAACCTTGGACGTTTAGAACAGGAAGGCCACCCCTCTGCCGAATCATACGAGATCCACGATTTATATTTTAGGGGTTACATAATATACACACATTCAATTATTTCCAAAATAAAATAAAAAAGCCCAAGAGAAAAAAATACGTGGGCCACTTTAATCCAACATCAGATATTGAAATTTCTCCGTAAGGCACATTTTTGACGATATCTCACAAAATAGAAATATTAAAAAACACTCTTTAATTAATAAATCTTCACTCAATGTCATTACAAACGCCAAACCATGTCATCCGCACAACAGTATCAAAAACGTGATTCTAAGAATAAAAAAATGAAATCAAGTTCAAAGCACACGTCATAGTTTAAAGCGCAGCAGAATCAAAAACTGAACATTTCGCAATCACTTTCAAGAAGCAGTCTATTCAAAGAATAAACGACGGGTGAGGCCTCTTTAGTGTCTACATTTTCATCTGGTTTTCCAAACATTTTAATGATTATCAGGTGTTAATTTGAGTTTCAATTTACATACGCAGAATTTCATTTACGGAAAGTACCCATTCTTATTTTTTATGAGACAATGGCGTAAACATAAATTAAACTGCGACAGAAAAAGCACCGTACCGAAAAGAAAGTTCATGTTACGCATCCAAAAGATAAACTCAGGGGTCGAAGTCAACTGTCTTAAAAGTTCCGATCGTGGCGTTCCATAGAACGCACGAGAGAACCTAATTCGGCGGCACCACGCCAGCACCACCCGTTGGCAGAGCAGAAGAGGGCACCTATCGAAACCGGATGGATTTCGGAGACCTGAATTCTGGATGATGAATCCTTGATCAAGGGCAACGAAATGACGGAGGCGCTCTCTACATATCCAAGAGCGTCATTCACAACGCGAATGGGGAATGGAAATTCTTAGCGAGGGAGCTATATCCTGTTCTGGGACACGACACAGGTGAGAGAACATGTTCGAGAAGAATGTCGTAAAAATATGTTATATGACTGAAGAATAACGACAGTTGCTTCAGTTAAATATCGTACCTAATATAATTAATTGCACACTTGCTGCGCCGAAAAAATTTGATCCAAGAGCAGCGGAAATCACTTGCAGTTAAGTTATTCCAGACCATCTACAGCGTTATTAAAATATCGATCAAGTTCAGCGCAAATTGATCGCCGCACCGCGAAGAGACTCTAGTAGAGGGAAATTTCAGCAGGAATCGGATATCCTAGTTTTATTAGAATATTTACATTTTTGCGAAATTTCAATCATACTTATACGAAATAGGTTCGAAACTTCATTTAGGCGAATATGTACAGAAGGCGTTCTAATTGACCAATATGGAACGAAATTAAAATCGCTCGGTAACAGCCGGGACGGAAATGTACACTTTGTAACAATTTCACTTAATAAATAATAATAATTAGAGTAAAGTGAGAATGGCGCAGTGTATATTTACATTCTTTTCTGGAATGAATCAATTTCACATAGTCGAACCCTTAACTCATTAACTTATAAAACAGAAAATCTCTTAAATATTCGATTAATTGAGGAGACGAGAGAGAGAAAGAGCCACTTGGTTACGTCCTTCACCTCGTATACTCCAGGCGCTAAGCACCGATAATATTCCCACATTTTAAAATAATCCACTTCATTTGACGAAGAAACGATATAAAATGAGAAATGGGTGATCAGATGCGACCGTGAGACGGATGTCCTTCTTGGCGGCCATGGAAACGGTCGCGCCGAAACCATCTTCACTTTTTCTGATATCCTCCCCTTTGTTATTGCCTTCCAAAAGATTGCTAATATAGAAAATGTTTCCCAAAACTGTTTAAACATCAAAATCAGCATACAACACCGACATTTTACTCTGTGAGCAGTCGAAAGAAGTGCAACTATCTGTTTTGGCTACAGATATAATAAAATCAAAGACACCGAGGTTTTTGAACCAGGCGAAATTTCACGAACGTAGTATGTACATGGTCGAAAGCGGATAACTCCGTCTACAGCACTGCATATATGTAGTCGCTTATTTTGACAGCCACCATCACAGACCTCTTTCTTAGGAACTCCTCCCCGAAGGACGAAGAGAAAATTAATCCCCTGCCCGGAGCCGAGTTCGCCAACTACGGACTCCCGTCATCTTTCCGGATCTTTCAAAACCTCGTCTCGGCCGCCACTTCCTCGCCCTACTTATCGCCCCGACACGCCCCCTTCGCCACTCCGTAATCCGTCGCTTAGGACAGAAGTCATCTTAAACAGCCTAACTAGATGAGGATCACCCGACGGACGCCGTCCTCGCTTCCCTGAAATGGCCCTTCAACTTTCCTCCTCTTCCCGCAGTTGCCGTTCGCTGCGAAGCGACCATTTAAGATCGCGAACGTATTAATTTTCCTCGTTACTATTTGGATCTAGGTCCCGCTCCCAAGGTAGCACTCCCAATCGCATAGAGCAGTGGTGCACAACCTACGGCTCGCGGGCCGCAACCGGTTCGCGAAGGGTTTTTATGCGGCCCGCGAAGACGTGATGAAAAAACAATCCGAAAAATTTAACACACTAATTAACATATTTTTATGAAAATTTTGTTAATAAAGCTTTAAATAATGGAATTTTTACCATTTAGACTGGATTTTCACATGAATGGTACCTAAGGATATATAGATAACTGATTTATACTCTTATATCCGTCCGAAGAACAATTGGTAACATCCAATGCGGCCCGTCGAAAGATTCGCAACCAGCGATGCGGCTCTCCACGTAGAAAAGGTTGGGCACCACTGGCATAGAGAGATCGAATCGCCTCTGCCCTTTGGCGTTCCGAATCCGCGAGTCGCTTCCGAGAGATTTCAACGCGCGAATTGAGGTATCGATGCCTTTCGGAGTTAGACGTCCTCGAAGTTACACATGTATATACAAGCGAAAGAGGGAATGCGCATGCGCTGCCATAGAGGCCGTATCGCGTGCGTTCATATCGCACATTATTCGCACGATCGATATATTTACGACGATTTTAGGCGAAGGAACGGTTCGCTTTTGCCTGGGAAAGTATTAAGTGGCACCTAATCGGCCGATGATGCGAGGGTCACCCCAAAAAGAACGATTTTTCTCTCAAAAAATGTTTAATTACGTTCTAAAAAACAAAAATAACAGAAAACAAGAAAATGTGTGAAAATGCATGTGCGCTTACAAGTCGCCATAAATCGTAATCTAGGGCCTTGTCCTACGTATGCCTCCCTCCGACTTTTTCTTTATTCTCGAGAATGCACCGCTAGGGCCAATTTTTCTATCTGAACGGCGGTCGGTCGCACCGGAAACAGCATTCGCCATTGCATCGCTTCCCCGTCGCCGGAAATATTTGGGACTACTAGACGGAGGCTACCTGCTGACATTATCACACGTGCTGTTACTTTGTTGTTCCTTTCGAAAGTAAATAGGTTATTATTGTACCGCCAGCATGGAGAACGAGCGGGGGATGAGAGTTCTTTCTTTCCGCCATTTATAGGTTCTAAAGACACTACATCATGCCAAATATCCAAAAAAATATATCAGTCTGCGTCTCAAAGTTTTCGCCATTCCGAGAGACATCCATTTACAGAAAATGGCATGAGGAGAATGAATTGCTATACAAAATTCCAGATTTGACAGGTTTCCATCTAATACAGGTTCCGCCTTTTGCAGGTTTTAATGCTTTATTAGTAAACTAGTGTAATTTCCGTTGAAATACCAGCGGAAGAATTATAGATAGATTGATTATTAATATTTGCATTTAAATTAATTATTAGCACACTATTACATATGAAATATTTCGTCATATATTACATTTCTAGTGAATATTCTGTTGTCGTTTAGTAAATGCCTTTGGTTTTTATTTTCTGCTATAAAATTCTGATATTCTTCTCCCACCTTGTTCTCGTCAATGCTACTATATATAATTGTCGGTGTGCAAAGACAGGGAAATAATTATATGTATACATATATAACGTAGGGAAAATAATAAAATTTCGTGCACCTTATGATTGTTTTAAAATTGTGCTCTGCACTTAATAAGAAAGAAAGCTTACTCGAATCCCCAATAATGTTCTCCGTCGTTATGTAAATAAAATTCTGTAAAAGATTTAAATTAAAACTAACTAATTAATTAATCAGCAGAATAATTTCTTTGAATCCAGGTAGTCAAAAAACCTACGAGAGCGAACAATATATTAGATTTACTAGCAGTTAAAATCCCCGAGCGTGTTTCCGAAGTAACTGTTGAAGAAGGAATCAGTGATCACCAATCAGTTCGAGTACTTTTGGATATAACTGTCGCAAAATATCGCAAGCCTAAGCGAAAAGTGAACATGTAGAAAAATGCTAACTTTGAGGATTTCAAAGAGAAACTCATCAAGGATTTCAGCAAATCGACAAGCACAAAAAACGTTGAGGAAACTTGGAAAGCATTTCTATCAGATATTAGAATGGGTATTAATACGTATATACCAAGTAAATTTATTAGCGATAATGGGGAACCAAGGTGGTATAATCGGCAGGTTAGACGTGCCCTCAGACACCAAAGAAAGCTTCACTCCAAATTTAAACGCATCAATAACTGTAAGTCACAGGAGGAAGTAATTTCAATTTCACTTAAGTACAGAGATTGTCGGACTAAGACCAAAAAGGTTATGCGCAAAGCACTAACAGACTTCAAGAAAAAGACTCTCAGTGAACATCTAAGTGAAAATCCCAAATGCTTTTGGTCATATGTTAGAGAAGTTCAAGGTCGACGCCCAACCGTAGCCCCGTTAATAAACGACCAAGGAGAGGTAGTTAGCGATAGCACAGACAAAGGAAATTTGTTAAACTTATTATTTCAGAGCGTATTTACTACTGAAGACGTGAGAGCGAAGGTCGTGGCGCCCGAACCAGGCAAGGAAAAAATGAACGATATAGTCATATTAGCGAAAGGGATAGCTCAACAGCTTAAAAATATCAAGTCAAACAAATCTCCGGGTCCAGAAGAGATACCAGCTAGAGTATTCAAAGAGTTAGCACTGGAAATAGCACCTTATCTCGAAATAGTTTTCAATAAGTCACTTAGTGATGCCGTTGTACCTAAGGAATGGAAATTAGCCTTTATAACGCCGTTACACAAGGGTGGGGAAAAAAGACGACAGAGAAAATTACAGGCCAATTTCGCTTACCTCCCTATCTTGCAAGGTTCTCGAGCACATTATCGTTAGCTCCGTGATGGACTCCTTAGATAGTCAGAACTTGCTAAGTAAATATCAGCATGGCTTCAGGAAGACGAGATCTTGTGAAACACAGCTCGCTCTGTTCGTTCACGATATACTAAGATCAGGAGACCGTAAGACTCAGTTAGATGCGGTTTTCCTCGACTTCAAGAAGGCTTTCGATAAAGTCCCGCACAGTAAGTTAGTGAAGAAATTAAATGACTGTGGAATAAATCGAGAGATAATCGAGTGGATCAGGGACTTTCTTAATGAGCGTGAACAAATAGTAGTTATAGATGCATTTAAATCAGATTCAGTCAGCGTAGCCTCAGGCGTTCCACAGGGAAGTGTAATCGGCCCCCTACTATTCCATTTATATATAAACGACTTAGATAAGGTTATTAAAAGTAAAATCAAGTTATTCGCGGATGATACAGTAGTTTACAGAGAGATTAACAGTCCTAATGATCAATTATTACTTTCTGACGATTTAAATGCAATTCTCGAGTGGTGTAAAGAGTGGCAGTTAGAATTGAACTTAGGAAAGTGTTCCTTTATGAGAAGGCGTCCAGCTAAAACTAGCCGATTCCGTCAAATACTTAGGCGTTACTTTAACAAGCAACCTCTCGTGGGATATGCACATACGAAATATATGCGGGAAGGCTAAACAGAAACTAGGATTCATCAAACGCATAGTAGGTAAAAGTGAGGAAAAAGTCAAAGAGACATGTTACTTCTCGTTAGTAAGACCGCTATTAGAGTACGCGTCGAGCATATGGGATCCGTACGTGAAAGGATCAATCTCAGAGTTAGAAAGAGTGCAGCGAAAAGCCGCTAGATTCGTCAAAAATTGTTACGATAGAAACAAAAGTGTTACAGCCTTGATACAGGACTTAGGATGGGAATCACTAACTGAGCGCCGATCACGCTCTAGGTTAAAACTTCTTGAAAGATTTATAACGCATATATTCTCCAGCGATGTCGAAGAAATAATAAGAGCGCCAACTTATATTGGTAGAATGGACCATCCTCGTAAAATAATAGAGATAGCCTGTAGGACTGAGAGGTATAAAGGCTCGTTTTTCCCTAGAACGATAGCTGAGCAGAACAGAAGTTACGAAAAGAAATCAGCCGACGTAGAGTGATAATATACATTATTATGCGCTTTACCTTGGTGCTATTGCACCCCCTGCCACACACCATTGCGGTGGCTTGCAGGGTGAACTATAGATATAGATAGATATAGATATATCTGAACAAAAACAAATCACTAATTTATTTCAACATTGTAAACTGTTCTCTTGACAATTGAATAGATCATTGTATTGGAGATCCTTATTGACAAAAAAATAAACTAACTGTTTATCGTAGAAACCGTCACATAAACAGACATAAGTATTTATTATATATTCCCGTCGTTTTCGCCGAAAGAAAGGTAAGTTGTTGACGTACATGTGGCGCCGACCTATCGGGCAGAATGAGAACTACATTTCGCTGTCGGCCATCTTGCGTTCCTTACAGAACAACGTTTTTATTGTAGAGAAATATGGGTACATAAAACAGTAAAAGGGATGGTCACATGCGTGTTTGTGGGTGTGGCTGTAACTTTTCTATTTACTCTCGGCCGATCGCATTTTCTGCATCGTCAGTTTCAACATTTCATCCAAAATCAACTCGCTACTGAAAGCGGCTTCGTTTTCCAACAAAGTCAAAATCGTCTTCAAACGCGACAAAAGCTTCCTTTTTATTTTATTAAAAATATATTTGGCCATCTTTGTTTTGAAAACACAAAAATAGAACTCTTCAGAACATTTCATCTCTTAACGTATACAATTATGATGCAATCCGTCTCTTTCTAAAACACTTTATATCGCTTTCTAGAGGGAACTTAGCACGATATATAGTTCTGAAAAGTCGTGAAAGATGGCGATACGTATAATGATTACAGAGCAAAACTCGAAAAATCATAAAGTACATTGGAAATGATAATGAAACCTTCATAAATAAATTATTATTTTTTTGAAAAAGAAAACATTAAACCAAGCGAACTTTTACGGACAGAATATTTAGGAGTTCGATATACAAGGTAAGCCAGACGAAATATCCAAATTAAGTCGACGTCACCGCTTTCAATAGAATTATTCTGAAAGCGATCAGGCAAAGGTCCAGGCAACGGTTCTCCGTTCGCCTCTCACTCACACCTCGACTCACCACCTAATGCATCCTTTTTCCCAAATCGCCGCGTCGAGAACCGCGCAGAAGCCCAGAGAAAAGAATTCGAACGTTTCAGCCTGCTTCCCCCGCCGGCCTCCTCCCCGCCTCCACCCCATTCTCCGCCTCTAGCCCCCTCCAGCGAACCTCTTCTGGACGACCTCTTCGACCCTTCCTTGTGGCCGAAGAACACGGCCAGCTTCTCCAGAGGCCCCATGACGAAGGCGTCCGCAAATCCACGCGTCGAGGAAATTAAAACGCGTGCGTCTCTATCACTCGTCTCGTTGGGCCGAATTCGGAAGCAAGCGCTGCGCGTCACTCTTTGGATTACTCAAACGACACGCAAAAGTCGCCTTCACCGGAAGTCCGCGCGAGCAACGTCGGCACACGCTCCAGTAACCTCGCGTGGTGATCTTCGAATGCACGCTTCGCACCGAGCGCATCCTCGGAAAAGCCCCTCTCTTTCCACGCAGAAACAACTCCCCACCCTCCGTGGCGACGACGCGACGGTGGTGCGAGGCTCAAAGAGGAGAGCGAGGCGCACGGAAGGCATCGCCGTGGTGGACTGACGGCTTGCGCATCGAGCATCGCCGAGATAAAACGGAAGAGGCGCGTGTCTGTGTGCGCGCGAGAGGGAAGTGGGTCGCCGAAGCGGAGGTCGACGGCTCGCAGAGCCAGTTTTCCGCACCCTTTGCGAGAACCTGTCGGTTCTTCCGGAGACCCAAAGAGTTTCCCGTCGAAATTACCTCCCTCGGGTGGGCGCTTGCCTTTCCCCGGCTAAGAGAGGGCTTTCTCTTCGCCTGTGAGCCACTTTCCTCCCCCTCGCACCTACCCCGCCATTGCCCCGGAGTCGTCTCCTCTGCCGCACTCTGGGGGCTCTCGCGACGAATCCAGCACGTTCGCTCTCCGCCCTTTCTCCCCGAACTCTTGCTGCTAATTCACCGGGCGCATGAATTTAAGACGTTAAATTCGAGACGGTCACGGTGTTAGTGAACGGAAGAACGAGGGAATAGATGCGCGCGTATTGATCTCGCCTCTCTGCGTGCGATCGAGAGAGAAAGTTGGAGCGAAGCAAAAGAAAAGTCGATACGCATCGTTTGCCTTTCGATTTATACGTCAAAAAGCCGGTGTCTTTTAATCATCTATTTGCTGATCGTATTTCTAATTACCCTACAGAATATCTAACTGTTCGCTCAGGTGAATATGGTATCGTTGACAACAAACACATTCCTAAACAAAAGGTTCCACGCAATTGGTTGAATGTACAATATTCGATTTAAATTGATTTGCAAGACTTTTAGATGACACAAAATTTTTACGATATGCAAAGTTTAAAAACGACAAGGAATGCTACGGCACGAGTTAGTATTCCGAAGCATGACATTTATAGAGGATGAAGAGCGGCCAATGGGAACGATGCAAACAATCACACGACTAATGAAATAACAATCCAAGTTTCGTAAGAAATAAAAATACGGCTTTGGAAACATGCTTACGTAATATTTTTTTTTAGAATAAGCGTTGAAATCGACGAAGGAATTCAGGTCAGTCTGCAAATCCCCAAAGAAGGCCTACAGCATAGTGTAACAAAATAAACGAACGGATACTAGTTCATTTCGCGTTTCAATTGCAAATACGCCATATGTCATTTACGAAGTAAACTTTAACTCTAACAGTCCATCGTGAGAAATAACCGCGACTGAAATTTGTTTCCTCATTTCATATCTCAAGATATTTTAATCTTCTCCCCTCGAAGCGGCGGCTGCCATGATAGCCATTGTTGGAATCGCATGGCAAATACGCAACCAAGAGAATTTTTACGCAAACAATAAATAATTAAAGCCATTATTAATATTCAAACTTTGGGATCATAGATTTGACAGACTTATTTTAAACCCGTTTTTTGATAAAATAAGTTCGAAAACTTCGTTGGAAAATTACACATATTGTGAATTCATTAAATAATATTTTAGACAAGCATGCATAGAACTTGACCGACGTCCATATATACCTCTTATTTTCTGTTTTACCCTTCGGATTTACGTAATTTATTTCTGGAGAATATCAGTCCAGTGAATAAGAGGTTTTTACGGGGATAATGATGACAGTAGCGAGTGCATGATACCCTTCTCACCCCTCCAACGATCATTCGCTCTAACAAATCAACAACGAATCGTGACTTCGTCCAAAGCAGTGGTCGTCAACCTTTCAAAGTAAAAGACTCATTCTTTTGTTTTTGTTTTCATTCCAAAATACATGGGAGCCGCACGACATTATATTTTAGAGATTCCAGCGATTGCAATAAGCATGTTTCACGAGTACTAAAGGTTAGGGAGATCAGCTAAATTCCAAAGGGCCACAAGTTTATAGTCAAGGAGCCATATACGGCTATGGGAGCCGCAGGTTGCCGACCCCTCGTCCAAATAAAACTTTCTCGCGGGTCCAAAACACGTCTCCTCTTACGACGCTTCCGTAGCTATCGTGAGAGAATTATTCGCAGGAACACTTTTGACATTTCGAGGGATAATGTTTGGCCGCTCATCTGACGACCGATTCATGGGAAAAAAGCGGAAGAACCAGTTTCGATTAAGCGCTTATAACTGGGCAAAGCAGTGAGCGCTGCTTCCGAATGGCCCTCGAGGGCGGTCAAAAGGGATTCCTGCGACGTCTGGAGGCACGCAACGGAAGTAGAGGAATAAGTAAGAAAGAAAGGAACTCCAATGTTCTCTCTCTCTCTGATTGCAAAAGGATTTCCATCTGCTATCCCGATCCAAGAGGAGGAGAAAAGAGAGATAATGCGACGACATTTGCAACTGAGAGAGTCCCTTCTCTTCCTTTCTCTCGCTTCGCGAATCTCACTTTCGAATGGAGAGCGAAGAGGTGTATAGGGAGGGAGGAGGGGGAGGAGAGGGAGGGAAGAGGGGAAGGGGGAGGAGGGGGAGGGAGAAGAGAGAGGAGAGAAAGAATAGTAAGAGGTAGATTAGAATTTTTTATTTCAATTATGAGTAAATTCGGGAATTTTGTTCAAAACGCCTTTAACGTTCACATGGATCCGTATTATCCTTATGTACGAGCTAAGATCGATGGCACTTGTTATGCTACGCTTTTGAACGTCCACAGCAATGTAAACATTGAATTACACTCACAAAAAGAAAATAGTGAAATGCGTCAAATAGCAGACGTATGTACATTCGACATCACTCCAACTACATAGTAATATTGAAATGACGAGCACGATAACTGGCCGTGATAATTCTATAATATGAAAAGAAAATTTTCTTTGGAGGAGATAAATAATTTACGTGCGCTGTTCCATTTTGAGAACCTCAACATTTAGAGGGGGCAAAATAATTTGGCAAGATTCAAAATTAGATGCCAGCAATGATTTTTACACGCGTTTCTTAGAGGCCTATTTATATATACGCAAGGTTCATCGTTTTTACGTGCACTTTCGCGAGGACGACCACCCAAATGTCTACACAAAAAAAAGAGGGCCGAGGAATTCAGAGCGGTTAGAGTTTGCTTTTTGTGCTCACTATCACGGAGTCGATAAAATTATAGGTAAGTAGATATTACAAGCGATATACTACTAACATTGCACTTCTACCTTCTAATGTTAACTGAAACCAGGCGAGCAAATGGAACGCGGCTCGATGTCAGAATGCCATCGACGGAATAGCCACCTCTCATATCCGCACAACGGAAGACCGTTTGCGTCGCTTTCCTCATCTCTAGCGTCGAAGCAATTTACGTTATTTGGGAGTGTGTCATGAATGGCCAACGGAGAGTTACTTTCGATGACGCAGGTCGACTATCGACTGACTTGGTTTCAGCCTGCTAGGATTTACCTGTCGAAAGCATGAAAACGCTGTCAAGGAATGATTTCTTCATTAAAAACATGGATCGAAAACAGTAGTCGATACGATTCCTAATCCGGTAGAAAATGCTTTTTTATCGATGCATTTATGACAAATCAGTTAGCCAATTCTGGTACCGGATCTCTGGGGAACACTCACCTGGGAGAGAGACAGACAAACAACTTTACTAAGAGCGAAATTGAGACTATCTAACATAGAAAGAGAGAGAGAGAGAGAGAGTACCCAAAGCTAGATTCCGAATTCCGAACAAAATATTTCGGAACACAGATAAGACAAAATAATACTAAAATTGACTGATTTTAAAAAATCTAAAAAATCGGTGATTTTTCGGGAAGGTCGATAATTAAGATTGCCGAGGCAAGAGCATTCTGAAAACGCATTGAAAATGCCACGCAACACAAAACTCGTAGAAGATACGTATACCTATTTGTAGAGTATACGTACACCTATTTGTGGAGTATTAGAAAGAAATGATATAACTGTACGTAAGACCTGAAATGAAAGGGAGATACGGAGGATTTTATTCCTTAGATGAGAGGTACGAACTTTCCTACCTTTGCTGCGGTGTATACGTTCCAGCGGTGGAAGAAGAAATAAATCCCTTTCCTCCGGCGATGAGAAAAATTCCTCACACTCAAATATACACGGCACTTCCTCACAGAATGACCATTACACTACACAGGGACGTTCAAAAGAGGGTAAATGAAAAGCACTTTGGGGTTGACGAATGAAATAAAGGGTAAAGGTTTGATAGAAAATTTCCCGCCAATATCTGGGAGGTGGGGAATTTTGCCTTTCCTTTGGTTCTTTACTTTTACACCGTCAAATGTAGGCAGATAGATTTTTTTGAAAGGCATTTCTTGTGAGTAGGACAGTGCGTGCCCCTGTTGCACTTTGGCGGTTTCGTGGAGAGCATTCCAAGTTCCTCGTCTAATCTGGTACCTTTTATGGTCATGGGAAAGGCATTTTTCCCATTTCCCCCAACTCCCAGCACTTCAGTATTGATTATTTAACAGTCCAAAGTGACGTCGTCGTGACGTCTTCTGATATTGGCGGGAAATTTTCTAGCGATTAAGTCAGTCTACTTTGAGATGTTAAAGTGTTCGGATGTGACTAAAGAAGTTCACGTGGTCTCCTTTCGAAGAGAAGGCAATGCAGTCTCTAAATATATGTAAGTATTTTATGAACGTTTGGCAGATTTATTCGCCGAATTAAGGCAATATATAATCTTAAATAAATGTTCTTTTGGTAAAATTATAATATAATTTTTAAATTGTCGCGAGAATCAAAGCAGTTTCATGGTGTCTACGGAGAATTATTGCAATATAAGCTGCATGAATGGTTTTCCTAGCCTTAAGTCTACTTAAGACGCATCTTCTATCGAGTTTAGGTAGTACCAGTGAATTTTTTCTCTTGCCATTACAGGTGATACGGAATTGTGACTCCCACCAATTTCTTCAATTTCCAATATCAAACCTTTACCCTTTATTTCATTCGTCAACCCCAAAGTGCTTTTCATTTACCCCCTTTTGAACGTCCCTGTGTAGTGTAATGGTCATTCTGTGAGGAAGTGCCGTGTATATTTGAGTGTGAGGAATTTTTCTCATCGCCGGAGGAAAGGGATTTATTTCTTCTTCCACCGCTGGAACGTTTACACCACAGCAAAGGTAGGAAAGTTCGTACCTCTCATCTAAGGAATAAAATCCTCCGTAACACCCTTTCATTTCAAGTGTGGTTGACCGGCGTTAAGGTCGTTGCAGGCAAAGGTATCCGATTGATAGGGAAATTAGTGTGCTCAGAATTTTCAATTTGGATATGACGTAATTATAATGGGTTGAGTGAGTGTAAACCTTTCGTTAAATATGGACGAATGGGTTTTATTATAGCAAGTAAAAGACGATTCGCCCACTATATCCCCGCACCGAATTAAATAAATTCAACCCACAATCAGTTTCGTGCGGCGATATTTTATTTGGGGTAAGCTGGTTTACAGACACTTTACCTCTTAACTGCATCGACCGCTTATACTCGTCAACCTGTGTTTTCAATGGATGCTTTAGAACTGATTTTAAACTTCGTAATGTATTTCTTTTGCTCTCAGCTGGTTACTCTAACCGGTTACACAGATTAAACTTACCTTTTACATATTAACACCTATTAGTGTACGAGTTGTATTATCTGATGTATGCTTGAACCTTTTCCTACAAAAATATTAGGTATTCTCAGTGATCATGTTGATTTTGCACAGTGATATCGCTTTTACGAGTATTAGGCTTTCTTCTAAAAAGCGGAAATCTTTGGTTAATATTGACATTGTTGACATTTTAGCTGGCAAAAAATTAAACCTCTAATGAGTGTTGACTGCAGGAAAGGGATGGGACGAGTCAAATTTGCAGACCAGTGCATCGTCACCTACTCTACTGCCAGGAAGACACTAAAAATATTACGTGAAAATGTTTCACCATTTATTGAATATAACAGTTTTATTGCAAATGTAATATATAAAAAAACGTGAGTAATTGAGTCACCTAAATTTTAAGCTAGTTCCATTAGAGAAAAATACAGTGAAAGTAAACCAAAAGCAAAGAGGGCAAGACAACCATCTATAGAAACACCATTACTACCTACTGTACGTCTAATCAGTCGCATTCAGAAAAAAGGTGTGGTTTGCATCTCAAAAAAAAAAGAAATAAATAAAGAGAAAAGAAGCAAGTTATTGGTGCAAACAATGTGAGGTACCTTTATGTGTTGTACCATATTTCGAAAACTATAATACAAAATATTTTTTTTTAATTTGAACTTATACTGGCTTAAATTAGCGTATAATAATCATCGTCTCGCGTTCCCCTTCTGCTATTCTTAAATACTTCCCCCCCTCTTATCCAAATATTTCTTTCGTGTTTTGAGTTATTCAAAAAAGAACAAGTTAGGAAAGTGTACAGCGTATGGAGTATGAGAGAGAAATGATATAACTGTACGTAAGGGAAATAGCGTTTTAAAGTTCTTTTCTTCATCATGAATATTCCATTTTCTTCCTATTTAATAATAATGCATGCAAACGTAAGGAAACCAAAGGTATTTTTGTGAGATTGTTTATTTTAGCAACAATGATGAAATAACCATGCAAGAAATTTTCAAAGTTCAACTCGAATTAAGACTTTCTTGTATGGTTTTCTTAATAACGGCTACTCCTACGATAATAACGTATAGGAAAAGAAATACTTTTCTTTACTAGTTCTGCAAGTTTTATTCGAAAAATATTTTGATATGAGCAATACTTTACGAGATATGACAGAAAGTTCATTTTTGTCACCAGTAAAGTGGTACCCCTGATTGTCTTACGCCATTAATTTTTGCGATTTTCTTATCATCTTTGATTTTAAGCCCTTAATATCAAATTTCATGAAAATCCGTTGGGTAGAAGCCGAGAACGAACATGCGGACGGACGGACAGACCGACGACTATAGGCGCTCACGCTGGAGGCGAAACGAGTCTAAAAATTAAAATATCATAATTAGTCATCGAAATTCTTACACGTTGTTTACTGTCAAACGGCTGCAGAAAAGAAGTAAATATATTATGGGCACATTCTAGCTAACTGAATACTTACGCTCTTGTCCCCTTCTACGCCTCTGCTCTTTCCAACTAGTTTCCTTCCCCCCAACCGAGAAACAGGACAAGAAAGAACACATGGGCCGCACGCATTCCGTCTGCTTCATCCTCGAAACCTTGAGAAGCGTACCGTATGGACGCATATAGTGACTATATTTCGCCAGCTTGTTTATCCTCTCTTCTTGCAGTTTACCCCGCTAATCTCTCCAGCGCATGCGGGCAATGAATGCGTTCAGGTAAAAAGCTTGCCTCCTCTCTTGTCGTCTTCCTATTCTCTCTTCTTCTCGCACTTCACCAATGGCGATGAAGCACTCCCAATTTCTACTTTCTCATACGAAATATCGAGAAAGTATTGTTATCGCGAAAAAGTTCGACCTCGAGATTTTTGCGGAAATTTTACGTTTTAGGTGTCGCTGAATCCGAAAAAGTGGTTTTCGGAATGCCGTCTGTCTGTCTGTCTGTCTGTTACTGGCTCTGGAGCGAAAATGAATGAAATCTCGTACTTAGGCATTTTATCATACTAAGCAGTGTATACATAGAAATGGTTGACATTGCTCAATAATTAAGGGTAGTTTATTCTACGCATTTTTAACAACAATCCGATTTTCTCAAAAACTGTTCTAACGATTTTGGTCAAATATAGTACAGTTACTTGAGTTTACGTCTGCAATAATAATGTATAGTTCATATTTCTCAACAAGTTAGGAAAGTGTACAATGTATCACAAATGGGTGCAATGGAATGTTAGAGAAATCGGTACAACATACATTGTACAAACTTTCTCATATATGCGTCGTTTAGTTATCTTTAGAAAATCCAATTTTTGCTAAAGTTGCCCAAGAATAAACTAGCCTTATATTCATTCATTGAGAAAAATGAAATACGCAGGATTATTGTAGATGTATACTCAAGCAGCTGTACGAAATTTGACCAAAATCGTTAGAGCTGTTTTTGAGAAAATGGAATTGTTGTTAAAGTTGCCCAGAATATAATAGCCTTATATCCATTTTTACTTTCTCCATAGATAGTAATGGGAAAGTATGGTATTCATGAAAAAAATCGACTTCGAGATTTCAACGGAAATACATGTTTTGAGGTTCCTAGAACACGTTTAGACTATTTTCGGAATGATGTCTGTGTGTATGTTATTGTGGGCGCTCTAACTAAAAAAGTACATGCCATATCGTTACCAAACTTCATATATAACACTTTAACATGAGCACAAAGAACTGATTAGTTTTTGGACAATAACGGTTAACCGGAAGTCGAGGTTTATTCGAAACCCGATTCGGTTTTTGCAATATTTCTTCGTTAAAACATCATTATTATATATACAATTCTATACAAAGGTTATAGAGAATGTAATTTCGTACAGTTTTCATTTGAAACAATTTTCTATAGGAGTTATTGTTTAGGAGTTATTTATAAATAACCGGGTTTTCGGTTTCCGTTAAATATCTCCTTAAAAACATCGTTATTAGTAATCTTCGTAAGGACCAAAGTTGTAGAGAATAATATTTCTTAGAAGTTTTGTTTGAAACTAATTTTCGTAGAACCATCCATTTCGGATATATTTCGCTTTATCTTCATACCAGTATACAGCGCCAACATCATGTAGCGGTGAATTCTGTAAACATTCACAATATACGTAATTTACGGCAAGGACGTGACTTCTTTTACGATACGAAATAATAATTTTGCCTCATAATAGTATTAATAATAATTTAAATATCTATACCCCAAATATGGAGAATGTCATGTGTTGGCCACATCAGATTTTTTGAGAAATATTAACTATACAGTATTATTGAAGACGTAAACTCAAGTAACTGTACGAAATTTGATCAAAATCGTTATAGCCGTTTTTGAAAAAATCAAATTGTTTTGAAAATGCGTGGAACAAACTACTCTTAATTATTGATCAATGACAACCATTACTAAATATACTCTGCTCAGTATGATAAAATGCCTAAGTACGAGATTTCATTCATTTTAGCTCTACCGTCTAGGCTCCAGCGCCAGTAAAAGACAGACAGACAGATGGCATTGCGAAAACCACTTTTTCGGATTCAGCGTGGGAAATAGCGTTTTAAAGTTCTTTTCTTCATCATAAATAATCCCTTTTCTTCCTATTTTAAAATATTGCATGCATACGTAAGGAAATTAAACGTTTGTGAGGTTGTTTATGTTAGCAACAATGAAGAAGTAACCATGCAAGAAATTTTCAAAGTTCAACTCGAATTAAGACATTCTGGTTTGATTTTCTTGATAACGGCAACTCCTACGATAAAAATATATAGAGAGGAAATACTCTACCAGTTCTACAACTTTTATTTGAAAAATATTTTGATATGAGCAATACTTTACGAGATATGACGAAAATTTAATTTTTTGTCACCAGTAAAGTGTTACCCCTGAGTGGCGTACGTGATTCAGTTTTGCGATTTTCGTATTATATTTGATTGTAAGTCCTTAATGTCAAATTTCTGAAAATCCTTTCAGTAGAAGCCGAGAACGAACTTGCGGACGTACGATAATAGGCGCTCACGCTGCATGCGAAACGCGCCTAAAATGAATGGGCACCCATTCAGAATTGGCGCATGGCCATCGGTTTGAGTTGTAGTTTATATTTCTTACTTTCTCGATACGTAGTAATGGGTAAGTATTGTGACCACGAGAAAAATCGACTACGAGATTTTAACGGAAATACACGTCCCTAGAACACGTTTAGACTATTTTTGGAGTGATGTGTGTGTGGATGGATGGATGGATGTATGTGATTGTGGGCGCTCTAACTGAAAAAGTACTTCCCATATCGTTACCAAACTTCATATATAACAGTTTAGCATGAGCACAAAGAGCTGATTAGTTTTTGGACAATAACGGTTAACCGGAAGTCGAGGTTTATTCGAAACCCGATTCGGTTTTTGCGATATTTCTTCGTTAAAACATCATTATTATATATTCAATAATATAAATGAATGCACTAACCTTCTATGTTAGTTACGTTGTCGGGGTCTATGTCGATGTCTGCCAGATGTTTTCAAAGGCCGAATTTTCGAAATAACGCCCTCATGTCTGTCTTGGAGCCAGGGACATTGCTTTCTCCTAATACTTGGACGAAGAGGTCGCATTGCCGACTCCTCTATCCCCAAGTTCATGCATTGTATCAACTTTTTGCGTCGTTTCTCAAGAAGAGATGTTTCTTGAGATTCTCCAGAGAATCTCAAGAAGAGATATTTCTTGAGATTCTCCAGGGAATTCATCGAGACGCATTATTACCGAATTATTTTTTAAAAATCTGATGTGACCAACACCTGACTTTCTCAATATTTGGGGTATAGATATTTAAATGATTATGAATAGCATTATAAGGCAAAGTTATTATTTCGAATAGTAAAAGAATACAGTCCTTCTTATTGCCGTAAATTACGTATATTTTGAATATGTTTACAGAATTCACCGCTACGTAGTGGTGGCGCTATAAACTGAAAAATCTCCGAATGGATGGTTCTACGAAAATTTGTTTCAAACAAAACTTGGAAGAAATATTATTCTCTACAACTTTGGTCCTCACGAAGATTACCAATTAAGACGTTTTTAAGGAGATATTTGACGGAAACCGAAGAAGCCGATTATTTTTTATAAATAATTCCTAAACAATAACTACAATAGAAAATTGTTTCAAATGAAAGTTGTAGGAAATTACATCCTCTATAACCATTGTATGGAATTGTATATACAATAATGAAGTTTTAACGGAGAAATATTGCAAAAACCGAATCGGGTTTCGAATAAACCTCGACTTCCGGTTAACCGATATTGTCCAAAAACTAATCAGTTCTTTGTGCTCATGGTAAAGTGTTATATTTGGTGTTAATATGAAAGTACATTTTGAGTTAGAGCGCTCACAACCACATACATCCACACACACACACAGACATCATTCCGAAAATAGTCTAAACGTGTTCTAGAGACCTCAAAACGTGTATTTCGGTTGAAATCTCGAAGTCGATTTTTTTCGTGATCACAATACTTTCCCATTACTACATATGGAGAAAGTAAAAATGGTTTTCTTGATAATCGAGAATATGAAATAAAAAAATTTAATGAGAATTTTCGAGGCAGAATTTATCGAGCATAATCTCTGCTAGAGTTCCTCATAGGCGCGGGGCCCCCCATAGGCGCGGGGCCCGATGCGACTGCCTACCCAGTCACCCCCTTCAGACGGGCCTGACTGAGATAATATTTCTCGGAGAAGTATGGAATTTTCGAGGTGGAAAGTGGGATGAGATGGGGTGAGTGAGGAGAGGTGGTATAGGGAGTGCCATGTGGATGGAGAAAGAGAGAGGAGGCAGCAAGGAGAAAGGAAGGTGGTCCAGGGTCAAAGGAGGCCTTCCGCCCCTGACCCAGAGACCAAGCGCGTCGACGCCCGAGATAACTTTCCTCGCGTCCATATTTGGGAGGAAAACATGGCAATCAAAACACCGTCGGTCGCACACGAGTATCGTAAAGTGGAAGCGATACCACTTTTCTTTGAGTCGCGGCCATTCATGCTCCACGGGAGGTCGCCGACTCGTGATTCGTGCACGGTTAAAATTGCACGCTCCAAAGTATAGCGTTAGTCGTTTCTCTAATGAAAGAGCCGAATCTCACGCGGTGAAATCCTCTTCGTTAAATTCCGTTTTTAGGAACAGGTGTGTGTCTCCCTCGGATGCCAATTATGTTTCGGAAAATATAATTTATTGAAAAAAGAAGCGTTTATAAGCCTAATTTACTCAATATACAGTCAAAGGCTACTACTACGCAGACAAGCATCCAGCGTTGTTATACGTATGTAAACTACCCAGAAACGTTTATTTTTTCAATAAATAATAATATATTTCGGTATAATGTTTATTTAGGTTAGATTCATAACTAGTATACGATAATATTATGAGTTCAGGAAATAACAGATATATGATACTTAGAGGAAGATGTGATCAGAAGTATCCAAACTTTTACGTACATGTGGTTTATGTAACTGTGACGCAACTAAGGGAGTTGAACAACTGGCTGAAAAACAGGAACACTTTTCCTCACATATTTATACGATTTTTCCCACGTAGCACAAGACCCACGCACCCTCGCCACATATGACGCCAGAACGCCCTCGCGCCTCTCTGGTCACTCTATCTCTCTCTTCACCAAATGCGCGACTCGCCCAAATTTCATTGCCACCTTTTCAATGGAGGTTCACACCATGCCCTTCTCCCGATTCCTCATTTCCTACTCCCCCTAGCCATCCTTTCCTCCGCTCCTCCTTTCTCCAGCTCGACCTCCCCCACCTTTCTCCAGCTCCTCACAGCGTGACACTGCATCCAATTCTCCTATTGCGCCATTAACCGGAAGAAATCCATGATATAATGTCCTAAGTATTCGAAATGATCGACAACTTATGATCGTTCGTTGCCAAATGGATTTGGTATAATATATCCTATGGGACTTCACTTTCCGTGTTCCTTCTTCATCAAGATATGACGACATCTGCGTCGAGAATCGTTCCAATGCGCTAAACTATATTGGTGGCCAGACTTTTCGGTCCGAGGGCAACATAAGCCATTGCTGCACTCATCGCCTGCCGCATATCTCGAAATTAGAGTTTAAGGCTCACTCTAGGAAGTTAAGGATTTCTTTGCGAATCGAAATGACCTGATATGTATTAAATGCATTTATTTATTATAGGAGTATAGAGAGGTAAACACAAAATATATTGTTTTCGTAATTAACTTTTTTCCTTTTATGTTACATCGTGTCCTTTAATTGTTAAACTCGTGGAAGGCCGGATGAAGACGCTCGACGGGCCGGATGTGGCCCGCGGACAGTAGTTTGGCCATCGCTACGCAAAAATAAAGCGAAAATCCTCTCGCGCCTCTCAAGAAATTTTCTAGTTGTAGCGGTCACCCACGACAAAATATTTGTAATTTCTACAATATGGCGAAGTTTGGTGTAATTTTGACGAAGGGCGAACCACGTTTAAATGGGATCCGTCTAAAGAAATTTTTATGAAAAACTTCTGAGGCCGATATAAAACTTATTGGCGAAGCGTTAACTGAGATTCGCATAAACGCCTCGAAACGCAGACAATATTCGGTCGAATAAAATAAATAAAAAGTGAGAGCGCAAAGACGATGGCGTGTTTTTTCACCCGTAACGCCTTCGGACTAATAAGCTCCAACTATGTGTCACGAATCGCAAATTTTTCAACGAAAGGCTCCCAACGATGAGATTTCCTATCGCGACTCATCTTTGGAACATTCAAAGGAACAAGCATGCGCTCGCCCTCGGATGGCCTAACACGGGGTGTGAAGGAGAGTCAAAGTGGTAGGAATGACGAAGGGGGAAGAGGAGGGAGGTAGAGGGTGGATTGGAGGGGAGGGGGCGGAGGGAGAGGGCGGAGGGAGAGGGTGAGAGGGGGTGGAGGTAGGGGGTGGAGGTAGGGGGTGGAGGTAGGGGGTGGAGGTAGGGGGTGGAGGTAGGGGGTGGAGGTAGGGGGTGGAGGTAGAGGGTGGAGGTAGAGGGTGAAAGAAGAGGATGGGAGAGGGCGGAGGGAGAGGGTGAGAGGGGGTGGAGGTAGAGGGTGAAAGAAGAGGATGAGAGAGGGCGGAGGGAGAGAGGTAGAGAAAAAGGAAGGCTCTCCCGCGAAAACCTCGAGAGTCGCTTAGAGGAGAGGCTGCAGAATCAAAACCATTTTGTTTCTTTTTCGCGGACGAGAGTGTTGTCGACGCAGTAATCATAGTACTGATCTTTTTGATTCGAAAGGCATTTAGTCTTCGTATTTAAAATTAAAGTAATGAAAATTATACGGATCAACCTCAAGGATTTCTTCTCTTTGCTGTCCGTCGAGATTCGACATTATGGCTGCAGTACCAGCTCATCATTTAAAAGAATTGTTTATTATGTTCTGTATATTTCAAGGAGACTATTTATCGCTCAGGTATTCCGTTCAGATTAAATTCTCTTTAGATAAATAAAATATAATTGGATGAGTAACTACAATGGAACTCTTTTACTCTTTTAAATCGGATAATTTTATCGGGATTAAATGACGACTACGAAGATTTTCACTTTTATTTTTTGGCAGAATAAATGGCGCATAGAAATGGAAAAATGAACGCCCAAAGAACTTTAAATTACAGCATAAAATCTTCTGCAAAAATTATTTAAACCTCGTCTTGTTACTTTCTCCATACGTAGTATAGGGAAAGTATTGTGATCACGAAAAAAAACTGACTTCGAGATTTCAACGGAAATACACGTTTTGAGGTCCCTAGAACACGTTTAGACTATTTTCGGAATGATGCCTGTGCGTGTATGTGATTGTGGGCGCTCTAACTCAAAAAGTACTTGCCATAGTATCCTTACCAAACTTCATATGTAACAATTTAGCATGAGCACAAAGAACTGATTAGTTTTTGGACTATAACGGATAACCGGAAATCGAGGTTTATTCGGAACCCGATTCGGTTTTTGCGATATTTCTCCGTTAAAACATCATTATTTTATATACAATTCTATACAAATGTTATAGAGAATGTAATTTCCTACAACTTTCATTTGAAACAATTTTCCATAGCGGTTATTATTTAGGAACTATTTATAAATAATCGGTTTTTTTCGGTTTCCGTCAAATATCTCCTTAAAAACGTCGTAATTGGTCATCTTCGTGAGGATCAAAGTTGTAGAGAATAATATTTCTTCCAAGTTTTGTTTGAAACAAATTTTCGTAGAACCATCCATTTCGGAGATATTTTGCTTTTTCTTAATTTACAGTAAACAGCGCCACCACCATGTAGCGGTGAATTCTGTAAACATTCAAAATATACGTAATTTACGGCAATAAGGACGACTGTATTCTTTTATGGTACGAAATAATAATTTTGCCTCATAATGCTATTCATAATAATTTAAATATCTATTTATTTATTATTAGATCCAATAACAGCCATAAGTTGACAACTTACAATTGATACGATAACAAATGAAACTTAAGTACTAAATAAGTAGCAACGAGTAACAACAGATAAAAATTAAAGAAAGAGGGGACAAGATGACAGAGTTCATTTAATTAATGAAATAAATTCTGAAGTGGGGGAGAAAAGGCCAAGTGAGGGTATTTGGGAGGATAGTGTGTTAAAAGTTTGGGGAATACGGAAAAAAATTGATCTTTGGGAAATGGAGAGGCGGTGGTTTGGTTGGTGAAGAAGGTTTGAGCTACGAGTAAGACGAGGGCGAACACGTAAGGAAAAGGAGGAAAGGATATCATTGGATCTGTATCGGCCATTAAAAACACCATGAAGAAATTTCAGGTGTAAAATTATGCGACGGTGAGGGAGCGTAGAAATACGTAGGAAGGAATGAATCTGGTCACGGGACAAGTTACTTAACTGGGGAACACGATTGCAGAGTATTGAGGCAAAGAAATTTAGTGGACGGTTGAGAGAATTCATCGTCGAGGGGCATGATGTGCTCCATATGGGAGCGCAGTACTCCAAAATGGGAAGGATACACCCAGAGAGGACGGATTTTAATGCAAGAGGGTCCTTAAGTTCAGTGAATCTATAAATTAGGCCAACGAGTGACATACATCTGGAGGTGATATTGCTAATGTGGTCGGTGAAGGTAAGTTTCTCGTCAAAAATTACGGCCGGGTCACTATGTGAAGCAACTTTACGCACAGATACGTTATTTGGGCGGTATTCGGTAGGTAATGGTTTAGTACGGAGGGTGAAGGTAATGTTTGTAGATTTCGACGGATTGATTCTGAGGCCCCAATTGGAGCACCATTCATCGACAGAATTAAGCGCGGTTTGAAGGGAACGACAGTCAGCAATGTCATCCACTGTCCTGAGGATCTTACAATCATCAGCGTACAATAAAACTTTAGCACCTGAGTTGTCAATCGATTCAGTTATGTCATCAACAAATAAGGCAAAGAGCAGAGGACCGAGAACACTACCCTGGGGAACACCGGAAGAAACAGGGACTAAGGGAGAGGCGAAACCATCCAGGACAACGCGCTGAGTACGGTTAGAAAGAAAGTCAACAAGGATAGAAAGAAAAGGCACATGAATATTAAAGCGGTTATCCAATTTGTAATTTAGGAGGGAATGGCTGACAGTATCGAAGGCTTTCGCAAAGTCTATGTAGCAGACGTCGAGCTGTGATGAGTTCTCGAAGGCTGATATGATGTGATTGAGTAGGATCGAGAGATTCGTGAAGCAGGAGAAAGTCATGTGTTGGCCACATCAGATGTTGTCAGTATTAATTTAAAGTCCTTTTTGTGTTATCTCTATCATCGCTAGGACGTGCTAGTCTTTCGGAGCTGAGCATTATGAGCACGAGGGCCAATGACTCGTATACGCTAACACCAATGACGTAAACTTTTAAAAAGAAAGAGATGGGATGGGGAAGGAGGGGAGAGGAGGGAGGGGAGGAAAGAGGAGGGCAGAGGAGAGGGGGGAAATGAAAGAGGAGAGAGGAGGGCAGGAAAGAGGCGAGGCTAGAATGCCATATTAAACCGCTTCGTTTTTTGCGCACTGAATCTATAATGGAGTTTGGAGAGAGTAAGAGCTCCACGTCGCTTAGAGCAAGTTAAGAAGCGAAATGAATGTAATTATTTCGCCGTCTGCAAACACGAATATGGATTACACTCACGCATTGATTATTCAATTTAATTATTCAATGCGTTGCAGAATAATAGGTCTCTCCAGGATCATATGTTATAGTGCTCTTATATGACGCTTCCCTTCAGCAATAATACAAAGAAAAATTCCTCTACGTATTCATATAAATCAGTGGGCATTAAAAGTGTTAAGACACATCGGATTTTTTCTGACATATTTAAATCAAAATATTCAAGCATCTCTCTCCAATTCTATAAGAATAAAATTTAACAAAAAACTAAAAGGACATTTTTTCAATTTTATTTTAAGGTACACCGCTATTCACGTGACACATGTTACGGTGTCAGACAAAGGTTTAGTTTACTCTCCGTTGCACGCCACCATATCAACCTTCCATCATCGCCATTAAACATATTTTACAATAAAACAAATTAACAATGATGATATGGCGGCCATCAACAATACTCTCGAAATGATTCGAAATTAGGCTTTAATTCCAAGAAAAAAAAAGTGCGAGGGATGACACGCACCATGGAAACAAAAAAACACGAAATGTGAAACTTGAAACGTGGTTCTATTAGTAAATATTTTTGGGCGTATTTATACTTCATGTTACGTCATTGAAGCTAACTATTTGAATGAATTTTATTTCTCGGATAAAACCAGCTCTATTTTAAGCACGTTGTATTATTTGTTTCGGCTGCGGGAGTTGATCGGTTCATTTTGGGAGTTCAGGACTCCAGTTCAGCAACTCCAGATTTTATATATATTTATTTGGAATTGTTGAAAAATATTAACGTGTATCGCGGCGTATAAGAATACATTTAAAGCGATAAAGAATCTTCGAAAATATTAGAGACCATAAACCAGTTCCAGAACGATCTCTGGTATTTTATAAGCGTTCATTTCGTTTACCTATTTTTAAAAATTAAATGTCGCGGTTTCATGTTTTATTCGTGTTAAAAACGGGACCTATACTTTTACCAATATGAGTGTGGAAAAGTAAGTTTTCGCCACACGGATTTTCGATGTACTTCGCTGTTTTTCAGGAATAAGGCAAAGCGGGGAGATAACCGTTTGTTATATTCCTTTGTCCTAGAGAAAACTTGCCGAACGGATCTTTTACAGTTGCAATTACAGTGAGCGAATAAAAACCCCAACCACCCGCATTTCCTCATAGAAACCCTCTTTACAAATGGAACTAGGTCATGACGAGTTTATATTTCTCCTCCTCCGGAGAAAAACAATGCTTTGTAACAATTCCACCGAAATGGCAATCGGCACACTTGAATGGTTCGGGCGGCCGTGATCAAGAGGGCGACGCACCTCTTCCTGTCCACGCACCATGCAGCCATTCGGAGAGGTTTCCCGTTAGAAAGGTGCATTTTCCACGCACGGGTGCTCACACACACGCACGCAGTCCTATAGTAGAGGAAGTCCGCGAGAAAGTACTTGAAAGAAAGGCTACGGACGGTATCTAAATATAAAATCCGAATTCCAAATATAAATCTAACTAAATAAACACCAGAATTTTAAATATTAAAATGATTTTATAAACTTAAACTAGATCGAAAACATTCCGTTTTAGCTTCCTACATTTTTACGACCCAATCGTTCGCCACCTCGTCATACAGCTGGGAGATATTTGAAATTGAAATAGTATTCCGGCCCCAAAATGCATAAATACACAGAAATGCACGGAACAAGCAAACGTTTCGGAACGAAAAGGACGTACCCTTAAAAATCTCCGATCGTTGTTAACCGCCATGGGACAGAGCGATCGAGTGTCGAAAGCGGAGGCGCCAAAACCGAGTCTGTGACCTCGCAACGTCGACCTTTGAATGGACCTTCCATAAAAGGGACGCGTGCGAAAAAGTTCCTTCGAGTACCTCGCCCGGCGCATGCGCAATGACACGGGAGAATCGCGCGGGAGCGATGCCAGGGAATGGAACGCTGCCAACAAAAACGGGTGCGTGCGTCTGCAGGAGCGAGGCTCGCCTTCGGAAGCCACTTCTGACAATCCGCCAAAACACTCCCTCCTCCTCTCCTGCTATGAAGCGCCGGCCCACCGACTACGGATGGTCGGTCGCGCTTTCGTGCGAGCGGGGTTCGATTCCGTCCGAGGACAATGACGCCTTTTGAATCATGGCCCGAATTATCCCTCGAGAAGAGAGAGAAGCACACCAGCGCATTGTTAGGCTTTATTTTAGGGCGAAATAAATAGACTGCTGCGGGTGGCGGGTTCAGGCAGTTACATTACGCACACTTTAAAAGTCGACCGACGTCCTATTCAGGTCGAAAACGCTTCCGAGAGGAAGAGACGCGCACGAACGCACGCACACGCCCATACGCTGGGAAAAAGATTCACGAGCGTCCGCCGTGTTTTCCGAAATTATGACATTCCGTTCGAATAAACACGAGAAGGGTATCGAACCCGGAAATCGAAGACGACGCCTCCACCGAACGTTTTCGTAACGTGAACATCGAGATTCAAATGTTCTGAATTGGGTAAAATTGCAACGGCGCCTCATTGATTGCTGCGAAATAACTTGCAACTACTTCGACAAAATCTCCGAGAAAATTGCAGAATGGAAACTTCCTGCCGAAGAGGACTTCGTTTTCATAACTTAAAACGATCACATTTATCGAACGTACAAAAATAAATAGTATAAACTGATGGCAATTCGTAATTTGGTACTTTCCTGTTAACGGGAATACCTCCAGGACCCTCCGCAGGACCTGGTACTTACGTATTATCCCCATGCCATACTTACGTATAACATTAACAGAAACTGATTGGCCTGTCTCGACATTTACAAACCCAATCTCCGGACAACGTGGAGGGTTTCTTTGGTTCCGGGCGAGGCGAAGGGCGCGGTAGCGCCCGGAGACGACTACCCATTACAACAAAGCGAGCCGAAGGCTCGTCAATATATCCTTTCAATTTTATATCCTCTTGACTGTTGTGCCGCAAATTGAGAGGATATATCGACAAGCCTTCGGCACGCTTTGTTGTAATGGGTAGTCGTCTCCGGGCGCTACCGCGCCCTTCGCCTCGCCCGGAACCAAAGAAACCCTCCACGTTGTCCGGAGATTGGGTTTGTAAATGTCGAGACCGGTCAATCTGTTTCTGTTAATGTTGTTTTTAAAATAAAATATCGTAAATGCAACAACACGTCAAAATCTCCTTTCAATGTTATATCCTCTCAAACAATCATAACAATACATGTTCATTTTTTAAGGTATTCCCGTTAACAGGAAAGTATCCGTAATTTCGCTCCAGTTACTTGCACCTTGTAATAGAAAGAAAATATAAGAGACAAAAGACATTTAAACCGGCCGATGTGTTTCCTGAAGATCTTTTACTGAATAATTATGTCTTTCAATAGACTCGACTGCTTTGGAAGCGGATTTCGTTCGCTAAGCAATCGATTCACAGATACTCTCTGCTTTTTATTTTCTCATATACGAAAAATATTGAGAAAGTACTGTAATCGCGAAAAAATTCGACCTCGAGATTATGACGGGAATATACGTTTTAGGTGTAGCTGAGTCCGAAAAAGGGGTTTTCGCAATCCCGTCCGTCCTAGAAGGCTAAAACCAACTCGGTCGATAGTCGACATGCGTCATCGAAAGTAACTCTCCGTTCGCCATTCATGACACACTCCCAAATAACATAAATTGCTTCGACGCTAGAGATGAGGAAAGCGACGCAAACGGTCTTGCGTAGTGCGGATATGAGAGGTGGCTATTCCGTCGATGGCATTCTGACATCGAGCCGCGTTCCATTTGCTCGCCTGGTTTCAGTTAACATTAGAAGGTAGAAGTGCAATATTAGTAGTATATCGCTTATAATATCTACTTACCTATAATTTTATCGACTCCGTGATCGTGAGCCCAAAAAGCAAACACTAACCGCTCTGAATTTCTCGGCCATTACTTTTTTGTGTAGACATTTGAAAAACGTCCTCAAGAAAGTGCACGTAAAAAGATGTACGAGTCTAAACACGCATATATAACTACGCCTCTAACAAAGGCGTGTAAAAATCATTGCTAGCATCCAACTTTAATTCTTACCAAATTATTTTGCCCTCCTCTAAATGTTGAGGTTCTAGAAATGGAACTGCGAACGAAAATTAATTATTTCCCACAAAGAAAATGTTTTTTCATATTATAGAATAGAAAAAAACATTTGAGTAGAAATGTTCTCGAAAATCAAGTTTATCGACGGAAATAATAAAAATAACATTTAGACGAGAATTGTTCCCGCAAATCAACTTTTTCGCCGGGAATACGAAAACTAACATTTACAGTAGAAAAGTTCTTAAAATCAAGTTCATTTACGGAAATACGAAAAAAAAAACATTTACAGTAGAAACGTTTTCAAAAATCAGGTTTATCTAAGGAAATACGAAAAATAACATTTAGAG
Source organism: Uropetala carovei (assembly GCA_036926305.1). Taxonomy (NCBI): domain Eukaryota; kingdom Metazoa; phylum Arthropoda; class Insecta; order Odonata; family Petaluridae; genus Uropetala; species Uropetala carovei. Next base: position 6,074,454 of record JAXCHB010000127.1, on the reverse strand, counting down.
TGGATATGTTCTCGAAAATCAACATTTTCGCAGTGGAATTATAAAAATTACATATAGAGTAGAAATGTTCTCGAAAATTAACTTTTCGCCGCGAAATCTAAAATAATATTTAGTATAGAAATGTTCTCGATAATCAAGTTTTTCGCTGGGAATAGGAAAGGTAACATTTAGAGTAGAAATGTTCTCGATAAACAACTTTTTCGCCGCGAAATTGAAAAATAACATTTAGTGTAGAAATGTTCTCGAAAATCAAATTTGTAGCCGCTAACCAAAATTTTACATTTAGTGTAGAAATGTTCTCGATAATCAAGTTTTTCGCCGGGAATACGAAAAGTAACATTTAGTGTACAAATCTTCCCGAAAAACAACTTTTCGCCGGGAATACGAAAAGTAACATGTAGAGGAGAAATGTTCTCGAAAAACAACTTCTACGCCGGGAATAAGAAAGTAACATTTAGAGGAGAAAGGTTCTCGAAAACAAACTTTACGCCGGTAATACGAAAAGTAACATTTAGTTTTGAAATGTTTTGGAAAATTAACTTTTTAGCAGCGAATACGAAAAATAACATTTAGTGCAGAAACGTTTTCGAATATCAACATTTACGCCGCGAATACAAGAAGTAACAGTTAGTGAGAAATCTTCTCGAAAAACAACTTTTAGCCGGGAATACGATAAGTCACATTTAGAGGAGAAAGGTTCCCGAAAAACAACTTTTACGCCGGGAGCACGAAAACAAACATTTAGTTTAGACAAATTTCCGAAAATCAGCTTTTTAGGCGCGAATAAAAAAATAACATTTAGTATAGAAATGTTCTCGAAAAATGATTTTTTCCCGGGAATACGAGAAGTCACATTTAGGGTAGAAATGTTCTCCAAAATCAACTTGTTCGCCGGGAATACGAAAAGTAACATTTAGTGTAGAAATGTTCTCGAAAAACAACTTTTTCGTGGGAATACGAAAAGTTACATTTTGTGTAGAAATGTCCTCGAAAATCAACTTTTCAGCCGGGTATACGGAAAGTAACATTTAGAGGAAATATGTTCTCGAAAAACATCTTTTTCGCAGCGAAATTGAAAAATAACATTTACTGTATAAATGTCCTCGAAAAACAACTTTTCGCCCGGAATACTAAAACTAACATTTATAGTGAAAATGTTCTCGTAAATCAACTTTTTCGCCGCTAATTATAACATTTAGGGTAGAAATGTTATCGATAAACAAGTTCTATTTAGGAAATACAGATAGTAACATTTAGAGTGGAAATATTCTCGAAAATCAACTTTTTCGCCGGTAAATCGAAAAAAACATTTAGTGTAGAAATGTTCTCCATAATCTAGTTTTTCGCCGGGAATAAGAAAAGTAACATTTAGGTGAGAAATGTTATGGAAAATAAACAATTTCGCAGGGAAATCGCAAAATAATATTTAGTGTAGAATGTTCTAGAAAAACAACTTTTCGGCGGGAATACTAAAACTGACATTTATAGTAGATTCGTTCTCGAAAATCAACTTTTTCGCCGGGATTACGAAAAGACACATTTAGAGGAAAAATGTTCCCGAAAATCAAGTTTTTCGCCGGGAAATACAAAAATAATATTAATGTAGAAATGTTCTTGAAAATCAACCTTTTCGCCGGGAATACGAAAAGTAACATTTGGAGGAGAAATGTTATCGAAAAACAATTTTTTCGCCGGTAATTAAAAAATAACATTTAGCGGAGAAATGTTCTCGAAAAACAACTTTTTCGCCAGGAATACGATAATAACATTTAGATGAGAATTGTTCAGGAAAAACAACTTTTTCGCCGGGAATAGGAAACGTAACATTTAGAGGAGAAATGTTCTCGAAAAACAACTTTTTCCCAGGGAATAGGAAACGTAACATTTAGAGGAGAAATGTTCTGAAAAAAACAACTTTTTCCCAGGGAATACGAAAGGTAACATTTAGAGGAGAAATGTTCTCGAAAAACAACTTTTTCCCAGGGAATACGAAAAATAACATTTAGTGTAGAAACTTTCTCGATAATAAAGTTTTTCGCCGGGAATACGAAAAGTAACATTTATTGTAGAAATGCTCTCGATAAACAACTTTTTCGCCGCGAAATCGAAAAATAATATTTACTGTAGAAATTCTCCCGATAATCAAGTTTTCCGCCGGGAATACGAAAAATAACATTTATGGGAGAAATGGTCACGAAAACCAAGTTTATCGCCGGGAATAACAAAAATAAAATTTAGTGTAGAAATATTCTCGAAAAAGATTTTTTCGCCGGGAATACGAAAAGTACCATTTAGAGGAGAAATATTCTGGAAAAACAACTTTTTCGTCGGGATTAACAAAAATAACATTTAGTGTAGAAAGGTTCTGGAAAAAAAACTTTTTCGCCGGGAATACGAAAAGTAACATTTAGATGAGAAATATTCTCGAAAAACAACTTTTTCGCCGTGAATACGAAAAGTAACATTTAGAGTAGAAGAATTCTCGAGAAGTCAAGTTTATAACCGGGAATACTAAAACTAACATTTAGAGGAGAAATGTTCTCCAAAATCAACTTTTAGGCCCGGAATAAGAAAAATAACATTTAGAGGAGAAAGGTTCTCGAAAAACAACCTTTACGCCGCTAATACGAAAAGTAACATTTAGTTTAAAAATGTTTTCGAAAATCAACTTTTTAGCATCGAATACGAAAAATAACATTTGGTGCAGAAATGTTTTCGAATATCAACTTTTACGCCGCGAATACGATAAGTTACATTTAGAGGAGCAATGTTCTCGAAAAACAACTTTTTAGCCGGGAATACGAAAAGTAACATTTACAGGAGAAATCTTCCCGAAAAACAACTTTTTCGCCGTGAATACGAAAAGTAACATTTATAGGAGAAATGTTCTCGAACAACAACTTTTTCGCAGGGAATACGAAAAGTAACATTTACAGAAGAAAAGTTCTCTAAAATCAACTTTTTCTGCTTATTTTTTACGACTACATCAATGCATATGACGCCGTCGCGGCCTCGTTTGGAACGACTAAAATATTAACGCGGCCCTGACACATCACACAACCGACGTGATGTGCTTGGTTGAAAAGATTATAACGTGAGCATTCCAAACGGCTAACCTTTTTCTTACACGCGTCCTCTTCTTTATTATCCTTGTTTGCCGCTATGACCTCTCAATGTCTCTCTCTCATGAACGATAACAACCCTCCTCCTTCATCCCTCCCACTCCCTCCTCCCCCTTCCTTCCTCACTCTCTCCTTCTCTATTCCACATCCCCTCCTTCCCTCATCCCCCTCACCCTCTCCTCCCTTCTCCCCACTTCCGGCCCTACCTCACTGCCACGAAACCGAAACATAAGACTGAAAGACTCTCGGAATATTAATTTCGGCCGAACCTTGAAGCGCAAAACGCCGCAAAAATAGAACGTGCGCCTTTGGCCCGCTTCCTCCGCTTAAACTTGTTTTCTTCGTGGTTCGGAAGCATTATTTAGGGAACGGTGATATTTCGGAAGACAGCCGTCGCGAGATCTGAACATCTGGAATAGCACGGCATGATGAAGTTTAACCATCGACTGATTGCGTACTTGTTTGAAAGGTCGCGCAAATGATCCTTCGCTTTTGCTTTAAAATTAAGAGAAAGTTAAAAATGTTATTGGAAAAATATAAGCTTTCATTAATTTTAATTACGCAAAAGTATACCTTCGATTAAATTGTATTTTTTGCTAAGAATGATGCAATTGAAATTTTGTCAGCGTTTACTATGAAATGGGTTTAAATTCCTCACGCCTCACAACTCCACGATAGTCTGTAAAATTACAGAGACAAAAGAAAGAAAAATTCACAGAGTAAATACAATTTCAGAGTTAAAAATTTATTTTCCCAAAAAATATATTTAGACACAGGAGGAGAAAAAAGTTACGCAAATGGTCGCGTGTACTGCGAAATATTCCGAGAATCGCTCGAGGTGAAAATGTGACGAGCTTTTATTTGACATTTTACACTCGGCGTCCATTTCCGAGGAAAAAAGTATAGCCACGGCGTAACAAAATAAGACCAAATGATCCAGTGTAAACAGAAGCACCCAGAGTTACGACTCCACGTTCCTTTTTGCCTTCCAATGAATGCCTCGTTAAATGAAAACGCTCCTTCAATTTTACACTTTAGACCAGTGGTGCCAACCTACGGCCCGCCAAGGATTTTTGTACGGCCCGCGATGCCAAGATGAAAAAGCAATGCGAAAATCTTAACACAAAAAATCCTACATTTTTATAAAAATTTTGATGATAAAACTTTTAATATTGAAATGTTAACCATAACAACCTTATTTTCACTCGATTTTCGCTTGTATAGCACCTTAGAATATATAGGTAACTTCTGATTAAAACTCAAATCCGGCCCGCTGAAGAATTGACAACTTCCAATACGGCCAGCCGAAGGATTCGCAACCACCGATGTGGCCCGCCATGTAGAAAAGGTTGCACACCACTGCTTTAGATTACTCAACTCTCACGAAATTCCTCAGAGTTGACATGTGATTTCATTTGCACGTTAATTTACATTTAATTAATTAATTAATTATTAGAAATGAGAATTTGTTTTACATAGAATGTTTGCCGTTCGTAATTCCTAAATTATTAAATCGCGAGTATAAGCAAGTTATTTTGCGGAAAGTCGTTTTAATACGAAATTTAAAAAATGCAGAATTTCCACTTAAATAATTCATTGCAGCCGTTTCCACAGTTATCTCCTTAACCAACTCCTTTCGTTTATTCCACTACCAATCTCTCTCAACTAGACAACTTTCATTATTCCCTTTACAGATACTGTTCAACGGCCACGTCCCTATATGCTCCCAGACACCAATAACTATGAATCTCGTAATTCCTCTCATATTCAATCCTTCCCCCTCTTCAACTCTCCCTCCCCCTCTTCAACTCTCCCTACCCCTCTTCCACTCTCCCTCTGCCCCTTCAACTCTCCCTCCCCCTCTTCAACTCTCCCTCTGCCCCTCTTACCACCATTTGCTTATTTATTCCCAAGCTTATTATTAGCGACTGTCTGACGGTGGAGTGATAATTGGGAAAGCGAGCGCAATAAATTATTCAAGAGAAAATTATGCTAACTTCTTTTATTTTCTATCCTTAACGATGTCTGTCGTATTTTTTTCGCACATTTCAGAAGATATTGGAAATAGTTTTACATCTACCCTTCAAAATGGCACGATTTCCTAGGTTCAATTAAGCGAAAGGCTTCGACGGTTTTGTAAAATCGTAAATGTGCGGGTCGTCGCTCCGTCGAATGTTTCCCAAACACGCGGCCCGACAGTTAAAGTGTGTTTGTCTCTCTCTCGCATTACTTCGATACGACCTTAATTAATTAGAAAGAAGACGCCGATGAAAATAAAGTTACAACTGGATATCTAACAATATCTAAATAGATTACACAGTTCGTTAAATGTATATGTATATACTAGTATTCCTGGTTTAAGTTTTAAGGACGCATTCAGCCTCGTTTTCGTCGCTCGTGTTTCAAAATTATGTTTGTTCGTCGCTCGAGTTTTTGAGATTCCGGCTAAAAGTCGATGCGTGCGACGCCATATCACGTTAAGCGGAATATTCGTTGCTGTGTTATTGTATTCGAAGAGAAAAAGGAAAGCCTTCCTCTTTAGAAAGAGAGACGACGCACTCGACGACGACAAGACACTTCGCTTCAGATTAATGCAAATTCAACCTGCAAATCGGTTGAATAAACTAAACATTACGGCAGACGATGGTCAAATACGTCGCCGTCTTCCCGAAGAGAATGATCGACCCGTGCGCACACACGCGCGCAGGTTTCCGAATAGATGCGTGTCTTTTTAGGATAGACGTGCGTCCGCGTGACGTCAGCCGAATAAATATCTTTTGCAGTGGAGGCGTATCGCGACATTTCCAACGAGTGGACATGTCCACTTGCGACGCGAATTAGGAAAGGGAGGAGAGATGAAGAGAGAGAGAGAGAGGAATGGGAGAAAATTGGAGCGAAAGAGTGTATAGTAGGAGTGCGAGGAGGCGTTTGGGAGTTAAGATGGAAACATTTCCGCAGAGACCTCTAAATAGACGAACGGTGCCTTCTTATCAAGGGAGTCTAAGAATAAAAAGTCCTTCACTCGTCCTAGCGAAACGCCCTCTCTCCCCTCCATTACTCTCCCCTCCCTTACTCTCCCCCACATCCCCCTCCCTTCCTCTCCAGCATCACTCTTCATTCCACTCTCGTGCCGCGGCACGGAACCACGTGCGTATTCCAAACACACGAGTGGAATTACGTCGAGTTGAAATGACTCGACGCCGTTTTCTGCCCATTTCCGGTCTCGATTTCAGAAACGATATTCGCCGACTTCGAATAGTTAATCTCGTTACGTAAAAACGAATTTTTTTAAACATGACCTAGATATCTAAGGACGGTCTCGTATTCGTAAACTGGAAAAGTTTATTCGATGAAACCCACAACAGATTTGTACGAATCCGGAGTCCTCTTAACGCTTCCCCCTCCCCACCTCCTCCTCTAACCACCCCCTCCTCCTACTATCACCTAGTCCTCACAACCTATTCCTCAGCCTATCATTTCCCCCTCTCCAACTCCAAACGGCCACTCTTTCTGAGGTAATGACCGAGCGACTCACATTCTCGCAGGGAGAGAGCAGCGCGTCGAGCCTTGGCGTCCGGGGATCGACCCCCGAAGGAACTCCTCGAGAAGGGAAACGAGCGGCTTAAGTAAACCCGATAAGAAGAAAGGGCAGCCGCAGCATCGATCCGAGGAACCTCTCGATCGGACCGCCGATTCCACGTTTGCGCTGTCAAAAACACGTGACCAACGGCTCACTTGTCACTGTAATCTCCAAATTAGTCCTCGGGATGGTTCGCGTTCAGCGCAACGTATTCTCCAGAAAAAGCATCCTTACAACCAAAGAAGCGTCCCAGGACACAGTGCTGTCCTCGGAGCCATCCATCAAGAAACGCTTCCAAGTACGACACATCGCCTCGTCGCAATTAAAGCCCAGCTGGTATTGCGAATTGCACCGGGGAAACTTGGGCACATTATTATATCCGTGAACCATATTACGATATACTGGCGCGTCTCTAATCGCGAGTAATGCAAAATACGAACGTTCTCCGTGGTTTGGCTTTTGAATGTAGCAAACTGTGCCATCAAAGTTTATCAACATAACCCAAGAGCGCTTTCAAATGTTTCTTTCGGGCGACGTCCGAAAGAAAATAAAAAGGGATTCGAAGCAGCGAGCATATAATAGTTAAATATAGATCACTCGGATATTTGATTAATGGAATATGGGGATGTTAAAAGAGGAAATTAACTTGGATTATATTTTATCGTTTTGGACCACACTCCCGACGGAAAGGACTCATTCCGGCCCAAACAGGCTGAACGAGGCCGAGTTTGAAACGTTAAATAGCCAAGAATCGGAGAAGAAAAATTACTGGTAACATTCGCAGAGGGAGTGTAATCTCAAATACGACTTCTAATGCACGGCGCGGCGTTGGCAGAACGCGATGCGAGAGCCGACCTTCGATCGGGAAGTGTTTTTCGGCGGGCGGATAAACCTTGGAAGCGAAAGTGTATGTATGTATATCGCATTCAGGGTCGGGAAAAAGAAAATTTTCGCCAAGACCCGTTCCGGCAGTGAAAGTCGGAGTCGAAAAAGACAAGACGACACTCCCTCCGTGAAAGTAAGGAACTCTCTAGCGTACGGCTTAATCACGAAAACGCGTAATGATAATATGCGACTACATATGAATATTCAATCGATCGAGTTCTCAAGCACAGCGGATTTATTTGCACACAATTATATTTACATATCTGAGGGAAGCCCTGGGATACAGAGGAGAGAGTAAAAGCATGGAAGGGAGAAGGCGGTGGACTGAACATGGAATAAGAATTTAAAGAGTTAAAAAGGATAATATTAGGAAGGAAAGAATAAAAGCGAAAGAGTTGTGATGGAATAGACAATGTGAAGACATGGAGGAATTGCAGACGTTGCGGAGTGGGAAGAGTTAACGGGGAAAAAGAAGGGAAATGGATCGACCACAATTAAACAACAGAGTATTAAATAAGCCGGAGGATGTAAATAAAAGATGGAATTAACATATATGGAGGAATTATAGGCAAGAATCTATTGAGAGGGAGGAAGACGTAAATTGCGACAGTGTTGGGAATATTGAACGGCGAAATTGAAAAAGCCTTTGGGGACATGAAGTCATAGAAAGCAGTAGAATTCGATGGCATTCCAGTAAAAATGTTAAATGAATGAGGAAAAGATGAGAAGTTGTGCCGTGAAATAATACACGAAGAGACTACTTCCATGTCTATTGGAAAATAGCACTATGACATTTTAATGTTATACTTGTTTGAAAATCTCTTTTGAAATTCTGTATACATGAATAAATCAAGAATTCTATATCACAGAGTACAATTATTTTATTTAATATAGAAAAAACATCCCTTTTCTGTAAATATAAAGTGCAAGTGGAAGACCCAGCTTTGATTCCCAGTCAAAGCAGAATGTTTTCCCTGCTTCCCAGAATTTATAACGGAAAGAGATTAAAGAAAATAATGATGCAGAATGTAGGTGTGAGACGTAAACTACAAGAAACTATGTAGGCAGATTACAAGCTTTTGAGATGTACGTTTGGCGTAGATTAGAGGAAATTAGTTGGACAGAAAAAATCAAATTAGAAAGTATTGAATACTACAGCAGAGGAAGAGAGGGGATTTATCAGTGGCGGTCGGTGACCTATTGAGTACGTCAAGCAACGGTTTTACTTTATGGAAACGGAAGTAATCAGCGCTGCCAATGGGCGGGGGCAAGACCACGTGGAGACCACAAAACAAATAAACAAATATATATCTCTAAAAACATGTAAACCAATTTTTCCCGATAGATGGACACAGAAAGCAATATTTTCACGTCCATCATTGTATTATTAGTCGAAACTCTCCGCAAAACCGGGAAGCAGTTCAAATTCTGCTTACTTCCCCTCCTCCTCCATTTGCCCTCCCCTCTTTACCCCACAATCTCATTTTCACGCATATTACCACTAGAGAAGCAGAAACTGCTTCTCGATACCCGCTCAATAACAACTGAGTAATGCCAAGCGCAATCAAGTTAGTAGAAATTCGTTAAAATGACGAATATACTAAATATGTTTCTATCAATTTTATAATAGTAACTAAATTTATTTTCAGTAAATAAAAAAGTTTGTGGCGTTGCTTAGAAAACAATTTCGATCAGGTATGCATCCAGGCGTAAAAATTTCAACCGAGGATCATAACTAATCGCCAAGAGTAAAAAGGCTAGAGTAAATTCCCATCGAGGGTTAGAGGTATAAAGAGGTGTGGAAGAGATGTGAATGGGGAGTGGGGGAGAGAAGGAGAGAGGGTAAAGTAGAACTGAATGAGGTACGCCACTATCTCATTATCATAGAAATAAAATAATATCGGATTGATAAACTTTTTGTTCCAATACAATGTAAGGAAAAAAATCACGAGTGGAATACACGAGTACTACGACATAACAAATGAATAGAGATGCAAGTGGCATTACAATAAGGGAAAGGAGGTACAGGCTCATTGGTCACCTTCTAAGACACGATGGACTGCTTCTAACCGTAATAGAAGGTTATGTAAATGGGAATAATAAAAGAGGACGACAAAGATTGCAATTTATGGACCAGATAAAAAAGGATATGAATTGTAGAAGTTATGAAGAAGTTAAAAGACTGGAAGGAAAGAGAGATAAATGGAAAGCTAATATGAGACAATAAAGAATGAAGGATTTAACTTGATGCTGTTACCAACCAATCGCAAGATTGATAATTATAGAGAGAGAGGCTTAACCGCTTCTACATCAATAAATCCAATCATAAAAGCAAGACATTTCCTTCAAATAACAGTGAGAAAATCATTCAGCAAACCGATTTTATCACAGAACCGCAAACCGAACCAAATGTGTCTCTACAAAAATGGCTAGGTTCGAGAATTTATAAATAATTAGCCACGGTTAATGGAAAATTTACGGAAAAAAATGAGCCTATTATTTTGCACAGAAGCTACGAACTCTATTCTGGTTTTCGCCAAAAGAGAAAAACTAAGCAAACCTACTGTAGACCGAGAATCCATTTGGGGTCCTGATTTTCTGGTGCTGAAGCGCTTGCTAGAGATGAAGTCATTTTGTGTAGATTATCAGTATCCATTAAAGAGGAGCAATTATCGGACAGTAATTGGTTCAAATTCAGAAATATTGTGGAGATATTGGAACATAGCGCGCGAGGTATTCAGGTTTAACAGCTAACAATGATTTGATTTTAATACTATCTGGATAAAACGTTAACTGGAAGTTATTAAGATTGAAAGCACGTTTCCTTCAATCTGCAATCGAAGAAAGAAATGTAATGGAGGGCGCTCCTTTATTTGCCAGTTTGAATTTGGACCTAGGGCACTAAAATTTGCTGTTAATAATAAAAGGTTAGACAGCCCTCATTACAGTCATTTAATACAAACGATGATCCAAATCGTGACTCCGAAATTTTATTTAGTTAGTAATGTTGACCATGAAGTGTTTGAAGGAATTGAGTCATTACTATCAAAGAGAGAAAAAACGTAAGAGTGCAATTGTAAGAAAAAATTTAAAATAATATTCTAATTGGACAAATTTGGTAATATTGAGAGGCCTAAAATAAGAGCAAAAATTTCTCATTAATGGAAAGGAAAGAATTTTGGAAGTCTTTACAGTGCCTCAGGCAAATGTTGAATGACGTTTTTAAACAATGAAAATTATTTTGACAAATAAAAGGAGGATAAATGAGACCTGATGTGTTGCAAGACATTTTATTTAAAAAAAATTAAATCGTCAGTTGTCATTCATTAGTTATCATTAATAGGCGACCAATACTTATTATGTTCCTTATTGGAGATTTTACCTGTTTTTGTCAAAGTCTTTTATCAGTGCTATATGAAAAAGTCTGATGTCATTGCCATATGTAACCAATTTTTGTTAAATTTGACCTTCTTTGTGAGTTTGTCAATTTTTGCGTATTTAATTATTTTATCTCTAATATTACTGATAAAATGCTTATGTGCAGAACACATTTTCACGAAGGACATGTTTTGCTGCTATATTTATCATTGTCAAAAGATTATCTTGAAAAAAAGAGACAGCCGATGAAAGAATTGGTTGGCGCTATGAATAAAGGCGGATGCCTAATCGGCTCACGAGTGCTTCCTTTTAAAAGAGGTGCGGCCAACGGGCGCCGACCTAAATAGGAGGGGAGCGTTAACCTATAGGGGTCTCAGGTGCGCCCCATTCAAATGCGCTAGCAAAAAAAAACGCCCATTTAGTCTTTCAAAATAGAGTATGCATCGGTGGCAGAAATATCTCACGTCATAGATACTATCGAGGCACGAATCACGAGCGGAGGAACCTCTCTCTTCATTTCGGCTCACGGATAATCGGTCGAATGCGCTCTCGATCGCTCGCATGTGATTAGTGAAAGTCGCTCGAAATGGACATGGAGAAGGAAAACTGTTCGTCCGCACATCCATCTTCCGAGGAATCGTGCAATCTCATGACGAACTTCTGGTAAGTTGTTCTTATCAAGTCCGAATAACTGAGTTTTGCAGCCTAATTCAGTGCACCGTAACCATTTAAATTTCACGGCACGCTTTCGGGTTCTCTCGAGGCACAAACAACCAAATTTCACTGTTTAGAACAATTTTACCATCCTGTAGCCAACAAGAAACATAAAATCGCCTTTCCCACAATTACTGCTAAAATCTACATTTTTCTAATCGTTTAGCCAGGATTACGATGCAATTGCATTGCAAGCAACTTGGTTTCGGTTTCAGTAGTAGTAATTAGGTTTTTTTAGGTGCGTCGACAGCTAAGGTCATTTTGCACCGTCAAATTCTGTTACAGAAAATCAACATACATCACAACATCCATGCCCGAAGCGGGATTCGAACCCGCGACATTTGGGTTATAAGGCAGGCGCACTGCCTACCAGTCTAACCCGGCCGGCTTCGGTTTCAATTAGCGGAAACAGCCTAAGAAATCGTACCATAAGAGATATGGTTTCTGTGGTATTTGCAATAGAAGAATAAAACAGTACTTTTCCATTGGTTCAGATTTCGAAATTTACCGCGGCACACGGAGTACCTTGTCACAGCGCAGTAGTGTGTCGCGGCACACCAATTGCGGAGCTCCGGCCTAATTTACGCGAATTTATGATTTATTATTTAAGTACATCTTGCGCAAAATTAAAGTCGAAAAGAATTTTTTGGGGAACCGCGCAGATAGCTTTTAACTTTCTGGAATTTATTTCTTCACGGATTTCGAGAATGACCCGTAGACCCTCGGTATATCGGAAACAATCTATTTCTCCAAAAATTTATCTGACGCTTTCAAATGTTCTTTTAATATATTTAGGAGCTGATACAGATGAAGAGGCGTTTAGAAATATTAAGAAGCTCATATCTTATACTAAAAAAACGTCTTGAATATATCGCCACAGAGAATATTTTTGCATCAGAAAGAAAGAACAAACAATGATATATGCTAGTTGGCAACTTCTATATAATAAATTCTTTCAATTAAAAAATCCGATCAACGTACGAAATTCGACTTTTGATCGCCGAAGAACGAATTCTTTCTTACGAAATTGTTCTCGAAATTCTTCGTTTTGAATTTCTCCTTTGCTTGACTGCATCCCATATTGCATGCGATTCCCATTCATCATCACTCGGATCGCCAGAGCGTCCTTTGATCAGCGATAGAATCGAAGGCGGCGCCCACAGATGAACGGGAAGACAATCTGAACGTCTCTGCGCATGCGCCAAACAATTGGGATTTGAACTTTGGTGCAGTCTCAGAAAAAAGGAAAAGGGCGCCGCGGTCGGGTGCGGAGGGGCGAGAAAGGTGCTCGGGACCGGATGAAGGGTGGATACAGGGTAAAGGGGGTAATTAGCCCCCCCCCTCCCAAGATTGCTGAACACCAAAAAAAATTAACCCCTAAACCTCGGCCTACGTACTGAGAACGTCAGGCGAGAACTATACCGTTTTGCTACATTCATTTTGCTGTACAAAAAGTTATATATTTCCATTTTCTGTATTAAAATATACGTGGATTACGATATTTTCAAATAGTTTATTTTTTCATTCTTGATTACCCCCTCTTTCCTAGGTTTTTACCACAATTACTCTCTTTTTATAGAAATTTTCCGATTTTGTAATTTGGTGTTTTGCTTGTGTTTTTCTATTTTTTTATGGTTCTTTTCTGGGAAATTATTATTACTATTTTATTCTCTTTTGTAACTGTTGAGGAAGGGTTAAATGTAAGAAGGGACTATATAGTCTCCATTTCGCCCTAATAAAGTCGTTTGTCTGTCTGTCTGTCCCCGTGGATGAAGCCAGAATCCGTCCTTGGACCGGAGGGACAAACGTGAAAAAAACGTCCCGTTTTTCGTCGCATTGTCCATTGTCCTTTATTTAAAACTTCTTGAGAACCAGTAATTAAATGTTACTTATACTCACAGTTAATGGTGAAATTTATTTATAGTCTGTTTAAACGCCCACTTAAATCAAGACGGACTCAAACGGTAAAAGATTTATTACGACACGAATACAGATGGCAACATAATTTATTTTTAATCTTGTACGAAATATTAATTTAAAAGAAAATTACAGCGGAGCACAAGCGTACGGCGGAAGCAAATCACTTTTTAGTAGTTTATCTTTTAGTATTTAAATTACGTCTTACCCAGGAAAAGTGTTCCATAATTTAAAAATTTTAACTCTTTCAAATCGTTTCAAAAAAGCGCATTAAAATGGTTCATCTTAGACTCCTAGGTCGAAGGGGACAGGTGCGTCTTCCCCCTCCTTTCCTCACTCCACAACTTCTCGCCTTGCGGGTGGAATTTCAGGATATTAGCAGAATGCGAACATATGACGCTCAATTATTTTCGTATTCCACCTATTGGAAATAGGTTATAACGGCTAACTGATCAAAATAGATAAAATATAAGATTAAGAATAATTTATAAATACTGGAGTCCTCTTTAAATTCACATTTGCATATCATTTATTTACACCGGAGGTTGTAAAAGTATTTTAGAAAGCAAAAAGAACACAAAAGAAGATACAAAGCTACCCATGAGATGCAGAGAAGCGATAAAGATGGAGGTGGAAGGAATAGAAAAAGCGAAGAAGGGGAGAAGAGGGGAAAGAGGAGCGGACAGACAGACAAACGACTTTATTCCGACGAAATTCACATTATAAGGTCCGTTCATAGAGGGGGGGAGGTAGGAGGGGAGAGGGAGGGGGAGAGTAGAGGGGAGAGAGGATGGCAAAGGAGGGGTAATAGTGATGTCTACAGACGATGTCCGATGCCTTTGAGAAGCCAGGAGTCGAAGCTGTCAGCAAATCTCTTGGTTTCTTTCAAATGGCTTTTTCGGAATCCAGGAAGGGAGGAGAGTGAAATGAAGAGAGAATGGAAGACTAAAACGGAGGATATGTGTGGCGATAGATTTTGAGCAAGAAAAGCAAAAAATCTGATGTGGCCAACACACGACTTTCTCCATATTTGGGTTATAGATATTTAAATTATTATGAATAGCATTATAAGGCAAAATTATTATTTCGTATCGTAAAAGAAGTCACGTCCTTGCCGTAAATTACGTATATTTTGAATGTTTACAGAATTCACCGCTACATGGTGTTGGCGCTGTATACTAGTATTAAGATAAAGCGAAATATATCCGAAATGGATGGTTCTACGAAAATTAGTTTCAAACAAAACTTCTAAGAAATATTATTCTCTACAACTTTGGTCCTTACGAAGATTACTAATATCGATGTTTTTAAGGAGATATTTAACGGAAACCGAAAAACCGGTTATTTATAAATAACTCCTAAACAATAACTCCTATAGAAAATTGTTTCAAATGAAAACTGTAGGAAATTACATTCTCTATAACTTTTGTATAGAATTGTAAATACAAAAATGATATTTTAACCAAGAAATATCGCAAAAACCGAATCGGGTGTCAAATAAACCTCGACTTCCGGTTAACCGTTATTGTCCAAAAACTAATCTGTTCTTTGTGCTCATGCTAAATTGTTACATATGAAGTTTGGTAAGGATACTATGGCAAGTACTTTTTGAGTTAGAGCGTCCACAATCACATACACACACAGACATTATTCCGAAAATAGTCTAAACGTGTTCTAGGGACCTCAAAACGTGTATTTCCGTTGAAATCTCGAAGTCGATTTTTTTCGTGATCACAATACTTTCCCATTACTACGTATGGAGAAAGTAAAAAGGAAAAATCGAAAAAGATTATGAAGAAGAGGATTTGGTGGGGAAAAAGAGATGCCGAAAATTAGAAGTCGGAGGATGGAATAAATGCGGAAAATATGTGAAAAATAAAGAGATAAAGAGGTGCATTAAGAAGAAGAGGAATATAGGTCCATAACAGCTCAGAACCTCGCAAAAGTACATTGGACGAAGCTTTAATATATGAGATACGCTCAAAGCGGAGAAACTTGGCCAACCAATCATCCGTTAGAATATGTACGCTGGGTGATGAGGAGAGAGAGACATAGGGAAGAGAGGTGGAGGGAGGCGGAGGGAGAGGGAGGCGGAGGGAGACGGAGACAGAGAGGAAAAGGGCGCGTAGGAAGGAGCGATGCACAAAATAGGTAAGAGGGAGGGGTTGGGCTGGTTTCGTCTCACAAAGGGCACAGTTCCGGCCGATTTTAGACGCCTCGCTTGGATTAGGCATGTCCCCGAATTGGCATCAATTGTCCCCCCACCCCACCCCACCCCCAGGAGAGGAAACCACGCCCGCGACCGCGCCACCGATGCCTCTTTCCAATCCATCCTAAATGGATGCGCCAATGGTCCCTCCAATCCGTGGGATGCAATTTCTTTCACCGGCGGATTCCGTGAACGTGAATGGGTTTCCCAAGAGAAATCCATCCCAAGTGCGCGGAAGGAGAGAGAGATCTCTTTACGAACTCCATAATTATCCCATTTGAATGCGTTGTCCCTCGAAAGCTCGCTCGTTTTATTCCTTATTAACGCGAACGTCTATCGAAGGCGGAGGGAAGGTCCGCGGATGAGAATGTTGGCGGTCAAAGTTAGTGAAAGTTTGATGCGGAAGGTGGTAGAAATATTGTTTTACGGCGTGAAAAATGAGATGAAAAAACTTATCCGAAAACTTGATACGTCATTTTAAACGGTAATGATTCTCGAGAAACCGGTTATTACATTTTGGGTCATAGTTTTCTTTAACTTCTCTTATTCTAAAAAAAGCGTTTATATAAAAAATGCACAACTCCATAGTTGTAAAAATCTACTAACACATAATCATCTTTCATATAGTTTTCCAATTCTTTCTTTCTTTCTGTGTATAACGCTCTTAGAATCTTTCGATATCTCAGCACTGGAAGCAGCTGGAGATATTAAATTTGGTGTGTTCTTAGACGACCACATTAACTACTAGAAACTGTTATTCCTCTTACATAAAGTATCCTAGGTTCGACTCCAGATATCCTTTCGTATAGCCATTTAAAAGCACGGGAAAAACGATTTTGACCGTGTAGACATTTTTTCTTTTGCTCATTAAAATACCTAAATATTAACTTAGAATCTTCAAACAAATACCAAAAGACGAAATAAATTCTATTCTATTTATTGTAGCGGTCTTTTATTGCATCTTTCCATTTAAAATTTAAAAAATACGTAAAAGTCCGTATTTTTTGTGATTTTTACGCTTAATTTAGCATGAGTTGTTATGCAACCTGTATTGTTTTGTTATTAATTAATCAGTCAGTATGTTATAATTTTTAATGTTACCCGTCATATGACGGGTTATTATTCTAGTAAATTAATAATAATAATAAATTTATATTTATATATATATTTAATACTTAATGTAGAAGTGATGGTTGAGTGTAATCATTCTAACACGAGTTTCGTCCTAAAGTAAAATCTCACACGTCCCTATTGGTAAACAAATCACCTAATATATTGCGACGACATAATATAAAAACTCTAAAAATAATCACAATTCAGATGACTTGAAAGATGTTTCCTAAGCCTCGCGGTTATGTGACCTGCGAGGATCGAATTTAATTAAAATTCCGATTGTTCCATTTACATTTCTATCGTGAAATACGTGGACATGTTACAGAGCTGTGGCTTCCAGACTTCTGCACTCTAGGTAACGACAGTTTCGACGTTACACGAATGTTTACGGGTAGGATTATCTTTTCGTTTAATTGCCGAAATAATACGAAATACTTTTAAAATTAGCGAAATAGAAAAATTGTACTTTTTACACAAAAAGAGCAAAAAATGTTCAGCGTATTAACGCAACTGTCAACACGAACACAAACGATAAATAATTTATTTAGTCTTATTCGCCGTTTTATCTGTAATTAAGGAAGTTAAAAATATTTTCCCGCAATTTTTGCAGACCGGCGTAAATTAAGTCACATACCAGCGGACGCCTGATTGAGAACCACTGTTCCATGAAGGACTACTTAATAAAACGATCCTGACTGTAACGGACGAAAGGGTCGATTCCTCTCCGCAGCCATTCGTGTCTAAAATGCGCTTTGCGATTAAACCACGTGACACACTCATTGGGTCAAATCTTTCCTAACACGGAAATGATCGAAGCAATCTCAAACGTAAACTTTTACGTCAGAACAGAAAGTTGGGTAAAATTAAACTTATTTATACCGCGTTCATCGACTTCCTTGCGAATCCGGTCAGAAGGCAGGTCAAGGAACGTTCGCCCTAGAGAGAGAAAACTTTTGCCTTTGGCCACAGCGAATGAAAGTGGCGAGGGGGGAGGGAGAGATCTCCATTAAGGCCTTTAAGACGAAAGGGAAAGGCCCTTTTTTCAAAAGAGATTCGAAGAGGCCTTTTGGGAGACACGTCTATTCGAACAAACTCACCCCTCATAGATCCGGGCTTCTGAACCTGAGTACCAGATGGAGCCAAATGTCGCGAGATGGGCTTCCTCGCCGATGGGGTCTTCATATCGGCAGTCGCCGTCTTCTCTGTAGAAAAGAGACAAATAGAGGAATAGAGGTGAGAGATAGAGAAGGATAGCGCTTTAGTAAATAAAAGTGAACATCTCGAAGCCTGCAACTTTTTATGCGAATAGAATGTAGAATATTGAAGTGATATTTCGAAAGCCCTTTAAATAAGCGTGAAATAAATTCAGGGCTACTTACTGGATTTTGTACCTAAGACGGAGGCGCTTGAAGACTTAAAAATCAAACCGTGGAGAAATTTGACTTATGGTCATTCTAAATTTAATTTCTTAATTAAGCTCTGTAATTTTTTTAAATACCGAATTATCGTAAAAGGGGAGCAAATATATATTACGAGATGAAATTTGTTTCAAACATTGTATTTTTAAGCACGAATATTAAAGTACTAATTACAGAATATGGAAAAGACGCTGAACAAAACCATTTCTTAGAAATTACCATTCCATTTGTAAAAAAATTATTTCCATAATCGCCTTACAGATTAAATCCGATTAATAATTGAGAAAGCGCTAATTACGACGAAAAGGTTTAAGAAAACATATTCGTCTTCGGTCTACTAAGTAACCTTGCCCAGCAAGCCCTTGGTTTCTAAAATTCGACGAAAATTGCAGTGATATAAATTATCAACCGTTTCCTCTGGTTAAACAGCGATCAAGTTTAGAAGAAAATGAAATCGGGTTATTTATTGAAAAAACTGACAAAGATGTTCATTTTTATTGAGTTGAGGAAACAATGGACTTGCAATCGGTCGAAAAGACAATACGTTTATGTAAGTAAATCCTGTTCCTTTATTATTCGATACCACTATTGCTAGATTATCCGAGGCATAATAAAAACGATTTACCAAAGGATCCGCATCCAATTAGTTCGCATAATTAACGTTGCAGTAAGTGATTTACCCCAAATTCTTTCGGAAAATTCATCCTCGACTGCTCATTTTAAAGGGTGCATCGTCGGAATATTTATTCCATCGGAGAATCAGCCTCAAAGGTGTCTCGCCGAAGAACACGCTAACATTATTCGGTGGTAGACCGCCATCTCCCAGTAGACGTTCTCAAAATCCACCGAAATAGAGTCCCTTCGGCGGCGAGAATAAGGACGTCTGCGTGGAAATGGCACGACGGAATCGACCAAGCGTCGCATCAATCGCGGTCGCGAGAAACAAAAGAAGCGCGATAAAGGAGTCCAGCGACCGCGATCGAAGGCGCGCCACCGAGAATCCTCCCCCCCCCCCCACTTCACATCCCCCGCACATCACACCACCCCTTATGAATGGCACAATTAGTTGGACGCAATTCGAAAGAGACGTACACGAGAGAAGAGCACCTGTAGAGTGGAGCGTCCGGAAAATAGTACTTTTAATACTTCTTTTTTTTTAAACACGTAACGATTAGGCAAAAATTACATGCTAGTCCTATGCTATCATTTTTTTAACACTGCTATGTATTTCATTACATAACGGCTCACGGTTGAATTACCAAAAGATTATTACTTTTCCGAGCACATTCTGCAACTATTTTCGAAGCTAGGCGAATGGGAATGAAATCATATGTAGTACAGAAAGTTTAGACTATTTTAAAGGTCACAAAAGAATAAGTAATGTACTGAAAGGGATATTAGGAGTACACGTGGGTTCCATTCCACTAATCAAAGTAAAGGAAAATAAAAGTCTTGCTTCGTGAGGTGAAAATGTTGTCCAGGGTCTAATACTGAGGCTATCAAGTTTCTCGTAGATATACTTTGGAA
Organism: Uropetala carovei; assembly: GCA_036926305.1. Classification (NCBI taxonomy): domain Eukaryota; kingdom Metazoa; phylum Arthropoda; class Insecta; order Odonata; family Petaluridae; genus Uropetala; species Uropetala carovei. Next base: position 6,054,591 of record JAXCHB010000127.1, on the reverse strand, counting down.
ATATTAGCGGAATCTGCCAATTAACAGAATGATAAAAGGAAAAGCGGCAGTGAAATTCCTTTGGATTAATCTCCCGTGATCAAAAGCCACGGCTACGAATTTCCACAAATGCGAACCGCGACGAAAAGATTTCACTTTGGCTAGTTTTCCATGCTAAAGCATGCGATGAAAGAATTCTATCGCCGAGTATCATTTTGGGCAGTCCACCATGATCGAATTAAAGAGTTTGTTCTTGTGGTCTTGACACGTGGTTGTCTAAAACGACGCACATAGGATCTATTGTGCAATAAGATGGTAAAAGATACAGAACTTCAGAATCTTTTGTTAAGATATAAATTTTCAAAGAAATAAATCAGCAATATAACAAAAATTAAATTTCGTGTGGTAAATTTTCGAGATTTTATTTCAAAATTTTAATAACATACCAAAATACATAATTATTAACAGTAAACATGTTTAGTTCTCAATAATTTGTGGAACTGTAGGACCCTTTCCGTGGCTTCTATTATATTTATTGGGAAACCTAACAAAAACCAAAGCGATTTGTGTTATTTCCGTAAGGGTCAATCTTGAAGAAATAGGCCAAGGAAAGGACATTTTTTGTCCATCGCTCAAGGTGCGATTCACCTTATTGTTCAAGCCACGTCTTCCATAACCGAATGTTTTGATAAATTTTGAGCATTGTATCGTTTTGCAGTCTATATTTGTTGATTAGATCGTTTCTAATCTTATTTCTCATAAAGAATAATAATAAACCCGAAGAGAATAAAATAACAGAATATTCAAATCAAAACGAAGAAAGTGACTTTCCACTTTAAATGCTTCAACGGTTCAGTTCTAATGATAACAAGTTAAGAAATAGTATATTTGGTGGAAATTAAAGCATAGTACTTATCCGAATCTAAAAATAGCTTTAAAAAATTTTTGGAGTTTAAAAAGCTCGTCTTACAAAATTTTTACTAAACTTTCTTTTATTTAATATTTTATATTTTCCGATGGTTTAGAGATCCAGAGATTTTCCAAGATGTTATTCGTACATATAAATAAGCGCTGTGGTTGCATAATTCAACAATATACGTATAAACGCAGCTGCTAGTCCGTTGTGAAATCGAAAATATTTTCCGCAATCATTGGGAAAAAATGTCTCTTCTAAAATAAAACGTTTTAAAGGTAATGAGTAATAAAGTAATAACTGCTACTATAAGTATTATTCGATTTCATATAAAAAGAATTACATCGACCTACTTTTCATTTTTTGTTTCGACTTTCTTGCCAATAGTAATAATGGGGGAGCGTTTTAAAATGCGAGGTCGTCTTCGATTTTTAATAAACACCGTATTTTCAATCGAAGAATCAAACGGCAAACCGTTTCTCTCGTTATTTTTTGGATTCATCTCGTATCTCCAGCTACACGGACACGCGTAATAAAAGGGATCTTCCGCAACTGCGCAATAAGAAAGCACGGGGCGATGGCAATGGGCACGATATAGTTGGAGAAAGAGAGGATTTGGAAGAGAGCAGAGGTTGCTCGATTTCGAGGAGCAAGGCAGAAAGGGGGTCGAGCCATTTTTAAACCTCGGAGGAAATTGGCAAGCTCTACCAACACAAATGCGGCTTATTTTCATCACAAAAGTAGCGTGGCGACATCACTAGCCTCGACCATCGCCTCAAAATCCAAATATATCCTCCACATGATTTACACCATGCATAAAATTGTCACAGATAAGGCTTCGCGAAACGTTTAATCTTATGCATCAAATACCTAAACAGAAAAAAAACTCGGCGAAAAGACTCCAAAGTTATAAAATGGAACACAAAAATGTTGTCACAAGTGGAGCGTGCAGCAATTCGATCAAAATATGATATCCGACGGATGAAAATGGCTCAAGAGTCAAGGATTTTGAGTGCGCATAATTAGAAGGAAAGAGAGTGCGGCGAAGAGAGTCAAGGTGAAGCGAAAAATAAAAGATTTCCATTTGAGGGGAAAAGGAGGAGGGGGAGGGAGGGGAGGGAGGAGGGGGAGGGAGGGGAGGGAGGGAGGGGAGGGGGATTACGAGTGAAGCAACATTTGGAAAGGTGTTTGAGGAAAAGAGAGAGAGAGAGAAGAGGAAGTGGGAGAGAGAAGGAAGAAAGTTACGCAAGAGAGAGAAAGATATAATGGCGAGAGGAAGAGAGGAAAGGGAACTTAGCACGCGCGACGCATATACAAAAGTCAGAAGTCGGCGCGCATATTATTATTATAATTAGGGAGAAGAAAAATAAAAAATGCCGAAGAGATTCATTAAAAGTAAAACATGGCAAAGGTAAAGGAGATTACGATAAAAAGGATTCGGCGGACAATAAGAAGCGATTAGAATGGTATGAACGAGTACGACAGGGAAACTGCGTCGGAGAGAGGGGAAAAGGAAGATAAAAATAGAATAGGAATAACAAACAAGGAAGATGAATAGTGAATAAGATGAGGCGGATGAGAATGGACAGCGGTCGAGAGAGGAAGAGGAAGGAAGGAGTGGAAAGGAGAGAGCGACGATTAAGTGCGGCGGCATCTGGGTCTCTCGGGAGAACAGCTGCTCCGGCCACCGTATTGGGGGGAGGGGGGGATTACGTGGAAGGGGGAAGGGGGGATTAGGTGGAAGGGGGAAGAGCTAGTAGCGGAGAGAGGAGGAAGGAGCGGGGATCGCGGCCCGCGATGGAACACCCAGAGAAAACCGATTTCAGTTCTCTGGATTCCGGAACGCGACCCAATAGTAAGTCAGTCGCTTCAACCGCGATGGACGATAGGACTGCTTTTATTGCCGTCGAGTGACTCGGGAGGGAGTGGAGAGAGAGAGATAGAGAGAGATAAGAGGGGGGGGGGGAGTGATAGAGAGAGACAGACAGACAAATGCGTTTGTTTGGATGAAACCTTTTAGCCCCCTCTTACACCTAAACCTATTCGTGACAGATTTTAAAATTACCGCACGAGTATTAATAAATAACTGCATAGTATGATAAAACCTTAAGAAAGACAAAAGTTAAATAAATAAATACAACTAAGATATAAAGTTAAAAACAATAGAATGATTTAGTTATGAGGTGGAGATGATGGACGATTATTTATATTTTGTGCTAGCATAAAAGATGGATGCAGGAGGAAATTCAGAAATGACTTTTTCGAAAAGAAACCGTCGTTTAAATCCATAAAATGACTGAAATAACTACGAGCGCTCTGAATGAACGATATTTGGAGAGGTCGACTGCTTATTTTTAATATTTATTTATCGTCTTCTCAATTAGGAGTCCTCGTGGCCGATCGATAATATATACGAGTATTAAGTACGAGAGATGTTAAAAAATGATGAAAACTCGTAATGCTTGAAAACAAGAACGAGATAAAAATGCACATGGTGACATTATAAATGGAACGCAAACTGTTGTATGTAGTAAGGCAGCCAGAAGCAAAAAAAGACGAGAAATGTTGGTCAACATCTTTTAAAAAAAGGCTGAAATAGTTTTAGCAGTCCACTATTACGCAGCATTGCCTTTTTTTAAGTACATAATACATTCCACGAATGCCTTCCTCGCGTGAGCTTTGAATTCCCAATACCTTTATTCAGCGACAAGAAGGCTACTACGCGCACAATCGACGCATTAACCGAGCATTTTGAGATTTGAGGGCGAACATATTCATACTTTGCGACTATAAAATTTCATACAAACTGAGCAAACAGACAAATGGAATTCATAAACATTTATTCGCAATCATTGTTGACGTTCTTAATAAATAAGTTCCTTTTTCCGACTGTTATAATGCCCACTTGGCGCCAAAGATTGGAAAATATCATATTCCGCTTTTCGCTATTTTTGCTGGTAATACGAATAATACTCCGATTTTAAGTGTCAGCTGTTAACCCTTTATGTAATGACAATAAACCTAAATTTAAAATGAACAATGAATTGTTACGGTATTGAGCGGTTCAATGCAAACAAAGAAAAACAAATCGGAAGCGGTTAAACATTTTCTTTTAACTGATAATCCCATATTTCCACAACAGAGTAAATTTTAATTTTAATTTGATAAAGTTGAAATATAAATTCAAAGATCGCAATAATTTCCACTTAAACCCTGACATACTGCATGCATTGGTAAATAATGGATTAATTCCACAAAATTTAGCTCGATCGAGCTCTTTATAGAGCTTAATTACCATCTCTCGGCTTTAAAGGCTTTTGTCCGATAATAGTCCAAGAAGCTGATTCGCCATCCAAAATGCTTTCGTCAAATTAGAAGCTATTTTTCGGACTCATCGAGAATATAGCATGTTTCCGCTAACTGACGAAATTTTCTTTCATTCTCAAACGACGTAAATTCAGCGGGAAAATAACGTCGAGGAGAGACGGGAGATAGAGAGAGAGAAACCGCGTATTCATCAACACCACGCGCGTACTCACGTTTTGTAGTCAGTTCCTATCCATTAGGAAGTGCTGGACGGAGAGGCCGAACATTTCACCTCGAATATTATTTATCCAATCGAGAGACACCGAAGACTCCGACGAACGCCGATCCGAATAATCCACCTGAGCGGGGAATTATTAATCATTGCGGATAGCATCCGAAAATTCCCTCGTCGCGCACCTCTGTCACGACTGGGAACCACGTTCCCCTTCCAAGCGATTCACGTCCTCGCAGACACCATAGGAAAACACCTCTCTCCAGAGTACCTCGGAAGCTAACGACCGCGGATTGAGGCCTCTACCGGAGGCGTCAAATGGGGACACACAAAACCCTTTGTAAGACCCGGAGGGCAAGGGTACGTCAGTTAGGGAAGAAAGGTTTTTTTTGTGAAAATGGAATAAACGAGAAGAGAGTAGAGAGAGACAGAATTACTGGAGAAGTTGTTTCCAGCATGCGTACCCGGCGGCGATCGCCAAGCAACTGCGTGTGTGAGAGAGAGAGAGGGAGAGGGAGGTGGGAGGGGGGGAGAGAACGCGTAGAGAGAGGGAGGGAGTTAAATAGCGGCTGGCGCTTAGTAAAAGCAGGAGGATGAGGATTGGAGGCGGGGAGAGTGAAGATAGAGAGTGAAAGAGAGAGGGGGGAGGGAGAGGGAGAGAAAGAGATGAGTTGGCCTGGCCTCGGTGTATATTACAATGGCCGCGTAATTGCGAGTTTATCGACAATGATTCAAAGACGTCTCAAAGATCGCAAACATCTTACGATCGTTTTGAAGATTGTTTTACTACAGAGTGACGCGCTCCTTCATTGACCGCGAAGGTCGCACATTATCCGTCCTCATTCGGCAGCTACCATTCATATATCCAAATGAGAACTAGATAAGGGAACGAATGCCATTAAACTCGGTTTCTTACTCATTAGTTTTATACGCATTGTCTGGGAGGACAAATTATTTTTAAACGCGAATACCCGATTTTCCAAAGGATATTTCACTAAAGCCCTCAGGCTTAAAACCGTTGGGGCGAATAATTCAACTTCAACAGCAGAGTACGTTAGTAAAAAAAACTTCGTCGTCGGAGGCGAAGAAAGTTCCATGATGCACTTGTTAACCTCGCAATGAGCAGAACCTCGCACTAAACGCACCCGAGCGGTAATAAGATTAATGTGGAGGTGACTGAAGGGTGAGAGAGAGGGTGGGAGAGAGAGAGAGGGGGGGAAGGGAGGGGAGAGGGAGCGAGAGAGAGAGGGGGGGTGGGGGAGTAGGCGCGTATAATAGGGATGGGGTGGGGAAGAGCGTTGTCCGACTCGGTTGGACTCACCAGAGCTCGTTATAGACCTCTCTCTCCAACTCCCCTCCCTCCCTCTCTCTCTCTCTCCCTCACTCTCCATACCACCTACTCTTCAAATTTAAAGCACATTAAAATAAATAAAATGCCAATTTTCGCGATTTCTCTTCAGTAAATACAGCATTTCATACACACACACATTTTCAATAAATTACAACCAAAACAAAAAAAACTGCATAGTTTCCCGCTAATACACGCAAAATAAATGCGTCTCGTTGCGAAGAACGCAAAAACGTTGCATCCTATTAAAACAGAACACTGTTTTTAAAGTTTAATTTTCAAACGGTATACGCAAAGTAGATCGTTTTTATTTTATAAAACGCGCCTAACAAATGCGACGAAAGCGTTTGCAAGAAACAACAAGTTAGGAAAGTGTACAACGTATCACAAATGGGCGCGTTTCGTGCAATGGAGTATTAGAAAGCAATTATATACCTGTACGTAAGGGAAATTGCGTTTTAAAATTATTTTCATCATAAATAATCCATTTTCTTCCTATTTCATAATATTACATGGACACGTAAGGAAATTAAACGTTTGTTTGCGAGGCTGTTTATGTTAGCAACAATGAAGAAGTAACCATGCAAGAAATTTTCGAAGTTCAACTCGATTTAAGACGTTTTTGTTTGATTTTCTCGATAACGGCTACTTCTATGATAAAAATGTATAGGAAGGAAATACTTCTCTTTATCAGTTCTACAACTTTTATTTGAAAAATATTTTGATATGAGCAATACTTTACGAGATATGACGAAAATTTCATTTTTTGTCACCAGTAAAGTGGTACCCCCTGATTGGCGTACGTGATTCATTTTTGCGATTTTCTTATCATCTTTGATATTAAGTCCTTAATATCAAATTTCATGAAAATCCGTTTGGTAGAAGCCGAGAACGAACATGCGGACGGACGGACAGACCGACGATAATAGGCGCTCACGCTGTAAGCGAAACGCGCCTAAAAAACAAAATATGTATGTAGTGGCACATTAATCGATGATTAATTCGAACGTGAGAATAGATACTGCTTCGGCAGTAAAATATTACAATTGTAAAACTAGAGGCTTAACGCAAATGATATCTTTACAAATCGTAGCGATTCAACCATTCGTCATTTTCTCTCGGTTCCACCTCTAAAACGTTCTCATTGCCACCGTTTAAACTCTTCTTTCATTTGTTAATTTGATGAATGGATGTTTATACTTGCGAACTCGTACGCCTCCACTCAGTTAAGACACGAATAGAAATCTTTCGCTTTAAGCTCAAAATCCCAAATAAGTTCAAAATGCAACTTCCTTTTTAAAAATAGTATAAATTTCTCGACTCCAAAACAGTTCAGTTTCCCGGAAAGGAGAAGCGATGTCCGGTTGGAGGCGTCACATTCCAATTTGGCCTTCGATGGACACTCTCATTTGCACTCTCTCGCATTAAAAAAGGTTCACGACCATCTACTCCAAGATGAAAGCCTCGAAAGTAAAAATGTAATCGAAAGGATTTAATTTCCAGTAATGTAGGAGAGAAAGGCAACTTTTCCTTCGTGAAATTAGAAAAGTTTTCATATTAACGGGTGTTCACTTTAGCGTGTATGACATTTTAACACAGGAACGGATTTATGAGATAAGAGGACCCAAGCGACACTGGTGTGCTAGGCCCCTAACTCATGATTTCTGAAAAGATCGTTAAATTTTATCGAGTATCAAATTATTAATTATTTGCATATATGTATAGAGTAGAGTTTATGAAGTCGGTATTAGTCGCAGATTTTGAGTCTTCGAAAAATAAATGAACATTCTTTCAATGTTACCCGTCAGTTGCGGCTGATTTTCGCTCATTATCGTTTACGTTGATCGTCGCCATCATTTAGGATATATGACCACTTCTTAGTTTTGGGAATTTTCACGCTCAATGCAAACATTTTCCTCCTCCACACACTGTTAATACCAAAAGGCCTCTAAAGACGAGAGGGCCCCAAAATCGCGAGGCCCTAAAAGAGGTCGTCTGGATCGCCTCACCCTATAGGTATCAGACTCCGCAAAATACATTATCAATTTAATAATAGTGCTGCAGATGCCTCCTTGCAAAAACTAAACGTGTACGTTTGCTTTGTCCGATTATCTTACAAACATTGCAGTTATTTTCTTTCTCGCGAAACATACGTATAATAAAAAATGAACACGAGAAAAAAATCTAATCATAAGATCGCGGCTATTATGGAATTTTCAGATATCGTCGTAATTCCGTTCTAATTAGCCGAAAACAAATCATCCAATCGATCCACTTTCATTCACCATTTCTGTTAGGTTTCCTCAATGGGCACAATGCAATTGTCGACCGAGTTGGGCTCAATGCGTGGCCGCTCCTTGACCTCTCCCCCCCTCCTCCGCTCCCCTTTAACCCCCCTTCTGCCTTTCCCTCCCTCTCTCTCTCTCTCCAACACGTTCGAATCGCCCACGCGGAAGAGACTCGCCGAAGAAGCAGAACATGCCAACTCCCATGATCGCTCGCTCCTTAAAAATAAAACCCGATGATTGGGAAGGGGGTTGAACGGGGCTTTCAGGGGGAGGGGGAGGGAGAGGGGGAGGAGGGAGAGGGGAGGGGGGAAGGAGGGGGCTTGGAGGGAGAGTATTCGGCGTTCCACCCGCGGTTCCGCGAGGACTTCCAAATCGTCGGGAAACGAGTGCCGAATTCTTCTCTGATATATTATGTGTGTGTACATATTTGTGCATATTTGTGTTCACGTAATTATAGGGTAAATTTCCTTAGCTCTACTATGGTTGGTTTGTGCAGGTTTTTCATACCTCCTCCTTCCTGATGTTTTTAAACTTTACATTCTGATTGTACTTACTCTTAAGTCTCTTTAACTTTCCAATGTAATCTGTAAATATTACGTATTAACATTCTGTATGGAAAATTGTAAATGTTTGAAAACTGGGTTTAGGAGTAGGAGGGGGCTTAAACCTAGGCATTTGTCTGTTTATCGATTTTAGTATTATTCGATAGGTGTCGCATCTTCGTCCAGAATGTATTTTTTTCAATTACATGTTCGAGTTTCAAGGCGCGTAAACGAAAATAAAAGCAAATGGTTGTAATGTGCTAAGTGTAGCGCTTAAAATACTCCCAGGCGACCGTTCCCTGGTCAAACGATCGATTCAATTCATAAGCACAAAAATGGAAAATATCCATCGAAATGTAAGAGAATCACGTAGGAAAGAAAAAGAAAATGCGACACACACACAAGACAGAGAATCATAGAAACATTTAGGCGATGTGTTGCCATCAGAATATCTGTTCGTCAGAAAATGAAAGGGAAACATTCGGCCGAGCGCTGGCAAATCGATTAGAAACGAAGAACATACATATTTGGAGAATAGAGAGTCGAAAGGAAATGAAAGTTTCGAAAATAACGCTCAAGAGCCATTTTTTTTAAAAAGCCTAATATAAGCAGCAGCGTCACTCTCAAGAGGAAGAAGATTCGAGTCATATTAAAAGCGATCGCTTCCAACGTCATCTTCTCGGAAAAGAGCAAGATAAAGCGTCATTGAGCGGGACAAGAGGTCGAATCGCCCACCAGGCGTCACTTAAAGAAGCATTAAAACGGAAACGGAAGAGGCCAGACGACCTCCTCGAGAGCCACCGCACCGCGCTTGGAAACGAACAGCACCGTGGTGCGGACAGAGTTTCCAGTTCAACCCTCGCGTTTAATTCGATAATGTTTCGCATGTGTCATTCTTTTGGAATACTCGGAAAAGCGAATTTGCGAAGCGAGAAGCCGCAGACGGATATGACGAAACGCGAGATGAAAGTCCTCACCAAAGACGTCGAATAAAAGAAAATAAATCTGCACAAATTTGAGCCCGTCGACCGCGACGGAATGCAAGCAAATATTGATTAAAGGCGAGTTAAAGGAGGAAAGTGAGCGAGAACTTCTTCGCCTATTCCATGACGCGAAAAGCGACGGACGGGAGTCGAGCGCCCACTGACGGCCGACGGCGCTTTCCTCTCGATTGAGGATGCGTTCGCGAGAGGAGGGAGGGAAGGGGGGAGAGGTAAGGTCCGTTCCATCTTGTTGGTGTCGTCACCAGCGCCACATGCTTCTGGCACGATACCGTGGTCAAGGAGGCTACCCGGTTGCCGCTTTAGTGACCCCGAAAGAATAGGTCGCTACCGACAAATCATAGTTTATAATCTAATACTTTCTTTTGATTGGACGCGATAATTAATAAATAAAGTATATGAGATCTAAGGAGAGAGACAATATTGATCGATAGAATTTCCTTAGCATTATCAATCAGGGTTACGCATACCTATTGCCATTAAGTGAAGCGTTTCTCAGGCTTACGAGAAAACATTATTTCTCCTCCATTTAGATTCGTAGGAGACTTCGGAATGTGAAATCAAAATACGAATGGCTTTATTTAACTTCAAATTCACTAGCTATCTATATTCATTGAACCCACCGAAAAAAGACGCACATAAGTTAAGCGAATATCTCTGGTTATCCATGGAAATGCTTCAAATACTGCTTTGCGACCGTTCCTAGGTTCTTTCAACGTTATATTTTATCATTCAATTAAGAATGACATTCGAATAAACCACCATCTTAACTCGCATTAGTTCATTAATCACTTTGTAGCGATAGGTAAACACTGTTTCTGCATGGAAAAGGAGATTCCTCACACACACAGACACGAAATCCAGCAGAAATAAGAAAAAAGAATGCAGTATATAATAAGAATACTAATAAGAATGCAATCAAATTATTACTGTTTTCGCATAATTAGTAGTCCACTAGTTAAAATCCCGTTTCATTTAAAACCTTGAAAGTGGTTGTGTAAGTAAAAGGAGTGAAACAAATGAATCGCCGATCTCGTTCTCATCGCAAGAGCGTTTCCTTCGCTTCGTATGTAAGATGGTTGCTTGAAAAGTAACTCTTAACTTGGCGCAAAGTTGCAACGACGTGAATAGCAGCTGAAACTTCTCTTTAAACACAATTCACACACGCACGTTGCAATTAGAAAAATAGAAAATGGTTTCCTAGAGAAAGGCCTTCTTCATACATCTCACGTCTCTGGCAGCTGAACTCGCTAAGATTATTCTGGAACGTGCACATGAAGACGTGGAACGGAATTAGGAAGCTACGATGTTGAAGTGACGTAAAGCGCTTCAAATTAATCTTTAAAAAATAAGGATAACCATAATTAATTAGTCATTTAATTCAAGGAAACCGATTGCGTCAGATTTAGACAAAAACTCCATCTTATCTCCAAGTTAACTAAGCAACGATCTGTTGTCGTCCATTGAAGACGAATTAGCCTTAAAAATCGCACCGAACTAAAGAATATAAACAGTCTGCGTTGATAAGAAAGAGAAAAATTAATTGATAAAATGGAATAAAAAACGTAATTAGCGAAAAATGAATCCATTGAAAGCTACTTAAATAGCCTATGAAAGTAAAAAAATCGGTACAACATACATTGTACAAACTTTCTCACATACTAATGGTCGTTTAGTTATCTTTAGAAAATGAAAATCGTAATAGCCGGTTTTTAGAAAATCCAATTTTTCTTAAAGTTGCCCAAGAATAAACTAGCCTTATATTCATTCATTGAGAAAAATGAAATATGTAGTATTATTGAAGACGTAAACTCAAGTAACTGTACGAAATTTGATCAAAATCGTTAAAGCCGTTTTTGAGAAAATCAAATTGTTGTTAAAATGCGCAGAATAAACTTCCCTTAATTATTGAGAAATGTCAACCATTTCTTTATAGACTCTGCTCAGTATGATAAAATGACTAAGTACGAGATTTCATTCATTTTCGCTCTACCGTTTAGGCCCTAGAGCCAATAACATACAGACGGCATTGCGAAAACCACTTTTTCGGATTCAGCGACACCTAAAACGTATATTTCCGTAAAAATCTCGAGGTCGAATTTTTTCGCGATAATAATACTTTCTCAATATCCTTCGTATATGAAAAAGTAAAAAATAGACGAACTTTAAATTGGGCCAATAAAATTCCGAATGCTTACGCGTTCCGTGATCCTGTTCCCAGGTCAGCCGTCTGCGCCAACACGACATCCGCATAGTGTCACGACCGTTTGCTTCGACCCAGTAATCCGTTTTATATATAAACCTTACGCCGGATTTTAGGGAAAACAAAAGAATAAGCCAAACGGCGAATGCGCAGAGCTTTCGACAAATCGTCAAGAAAGCCACGCGGCCGAATCAATGTCCACGAACAGGTGTGCCAAATCCTACAGCACTTTGCAAGTGACTTCAAATGTTTTATAACACAGCGCATAAACAAGTTCGCACCACGAGTTGCTTCGTTTCGTATCTCAATTTGAGATCGGTCTTTAAGCGATTGTTATGGAAGCAGCGCTTTAAGTTTCGCATTCTAGTATGAAAATGTTTTTGAGGATCTGCGAAACATTCGCTTTGTTACGATTATATGACGATAGTTGAGTTCAATAGAACGTCCTTCAGAACGAGATTTAAACTCAATTCATTTGGCAGAACATGTGGAAGTTGGTACTCCATATCGAATCTATTTCAAATGAATTTCCGTTACATACTGCTCCGAAACATAGAAACATGTATGAAGGCACGGATTCGGCAAATGAGGGATGAAACTAGGCAAAACGATACGGCGTCACTACTCAAGACATTAAACGCCAAATTAAAAAATGACATTTCCGACGCTCCATCAGTGGTACAATTCAGCCAAAGTGGAAACTTAGTTGCGAAGAGGGTAGATGAGGTGGGAAAGTGAAGGTGAGCGGAGGAATGGACAGGTGATTACGAGAGATAATACCCGCCCCCGCAGCCTCCACCTATCGCATCCCCCCCCCCCCTCCCTCCCTCAGAATATGCACGGAAACCGCCGAAACAAAGCAATCGCGTGGGCGCATCTCTCGCGGCCGGCTTCTGGCGCGGATGCGATCCCACGAGAGAGAGAGAGAGGAAGGGGGAGGGAGTAGACCTCCCTCCCCCTCCGCTCATCCCTCTCCACGTAGAGACGTCGCTTTTGTTGTTTCGGACGTTCTCTTTCCGGGAGTCCACACTTGGCCTGCTTGGAACAATAGAAATGCATTTCGCGAGTGTAAAAAGCGCCATTTCCGCGAACGAAGAAAGGTTAGAGTTTCCCGCCAGAGCCATCTGGCGGAAGATGAAGCGAATTCAATCGCTACTATACCAAAGCCCTCCATTGTTTTTCGTTATCTTTGTTGGATTCGAAATTTTCCAGTTTTGTTTCCGGATGGACGGTTAAAGAATACACCGGACAAACGTAAAAAATAGTCGCGATAATGACTTCGGAAACGAAAGAGTTCCTTGTGCTTCGACTAAGTGTTGAAAGAGATATTTTGTGGGATCTCGTTAGAAATCATCGGATCGTTCATTCTTCTTTTATTTCAGAAACTAGCAAGAGGAAGAATAATCCTAGCCAGTGAAATATTAATTTTCAGTCGCTTTCGAGCTTAGCGAATAGTATATGGGGAGAAGTTATGCATTTCCTTAACTACGAGATTCAGAAACAAAGAGTATAACAGATTAAAATGCTTGTTTGAGAAAAGACTCATCCCTAATCACAATCGCGAAAGGATCTTTAAAAAACATTTCGGAAAATAACGTGAAGAGTTCACATTCTAGTCGAGTCGAACAAGTCAAGATATTCCCAATTTGTTCGTGTCCACGGACCACCCACCAATGTTGTATACATACCATCACCAACTGTAGTCTTTTAGTTGAAATTTTAATACCGATTCTTAGCTCATAAACGTTTCAGGACAGGATCCAACATTTATGACAATTCGTTTGTGACTTTCAGAACTGATAATACGATTTGGTCAACTAAAATACTTTCTCGATACTTCGTATGAGAAAGTAAAAAGCAATTAAGCTACAAAGTAGCCTACTCAGTGTTTATTCTACAAGGAATTATGGGAATTCATGTCGTATGTGGTCTATCGTTGTATGCTGTCTGCCATTTGTCTATTAGATTTAATAATGTAAATAGTTTAACAACAATGTAAACAGGCTAATATCAACAACAACAATCACTGCTGATATGCCGCATACGACATCTTAATTTTCAATGTCGTATGCGGTCTATGAAACGGTATCGCCTTCGGCTCACTTTGTCTTTAATCGGTTGTAGACCACTCAGCCACCTCGTTGCCCTGGAACGAAACAATCTCTCACCACGTGGGCGGTGATTTTTTTTGGGGAGGGAGAGAGGAGGGAGATAAATGTCGAAAAAAGAAACAGTACACCGCAAACGACAATTCTATTTTCCCCCTGATGTTGGCTGGGTAATTCGTATGCTAAACAAAAGACAAAAGAAGATCGGAAATCGCATCGGGGATGTTGACTGGGTAATTCGCAACAACAGGGAGAAAACAGAAATGTCGCATGCGGTCTACTATTTCTTGTTTCGACATTTGCCCACTCAATCACCACCCACATTCTGGGCAGCGTCCTGAGTGGTGAACGCCCGACTAAAGACAAACCGCTTATGTGCCTCCATAGGGAGTGCAGTTGTGCGGCATCCCTGCACCCGAGCCTGATCCCGATTGCAGATAATTCACACGTTGCAAGCCGAAGGCTCACCAAGAATATACCATTTAAAATTCTTGCAATAAATAACAAAAGAAGACTGGATCTTGCACAACTTGATCACTGCTGATAGACCGCATACGAAGTCTTAATTTTCGATGTTAGACCGCATAAGACAAGAATACAGAATTGTTTATAACGAAGTATCACCGATTTACCGCTAAAGAGGGTAACTTTTTGGATGATGTTTGCGCTTCGTTTACTGAACCGTTTCAAAGCCAAATGACACCTCGAATCGCTACAAATATAACAGATTATTATTAAAATCGCACTTTTGAAATATTTCGCATAAAACGCCAAATTTAATACGGCAAATCTGTAGGTTATGTCGCATGTATAATATTTAGCCACATTTCTTTATAGTTTGATATTGGTACTCGATACTTGGAACCTGGACGTAGGTTCAATCAGAGCGATTACCTTTATTCTAGTAGCCGAGATAATTTACATACGTATAGAATACGATTACCTTTATTCTACTAGCCGAGATATTTACATACGTATAGAATATACAGCAAAGTTAAATCATAATTTGGAGAAAAACTCTTGCTTAAGGGCTATGGGAAATTCCACCGCTACTTCACACATTGCCACCGCTGATGCGAAAACAATCGAGCAAAGTCTCACTGCATCGCTATTTACGTTATGTATTCGTCTGGCAGATGCCGTGCTCAAGTTTCCTGAATGGCGACGGTAGATCAAAAAGATACTATATAATCACGTGCAACTTATTTCACAATTCTGCTCAAATTTAGCGAAGAGATTTTAAAACAATTGAGTTAAAGGGGGCGCACGCAACAAGCACCGTAAATACCTGTGCATAGGGCGCAGGCAGATTCTCGATCTAAGATTCAAGAAAAACGCGATGTATCCATGCTGTAGTATATAAGACGCGTATGTATCTACCAACCCATCACTGCCACGCAGTTTACCGTACATAAAAAAGAGAATTTCATGGATTTCAGTAAGTGATTTATAAATGTGCTTCCGTTATACTCTTATAGACTGTCTTCAGACTTCAAATTTCATGGACCTTTTATTAAAACTCTCAATGGTTCGTTCCGAATATGATTTTAAATTTTTATGCTGTGCGTTATGATTCCTTTTATTGGTTTTAATAATATAACAACAACTCTCTCGTAATTTAAGCGTCTGAGTTTTTGTCTTTTAATTTTTGGAAGAATTATGTACACCTCTGAAAAGGAAACACCCAGTTTTTTAGCCCAAAATTTTTCAAAAACAGTGCACCCTATAAACGAGTGTTTGGAGAATTCGAGTGGACCCTTTTCTCCTTTTTGCACGGAACTTCTTGATGTAACACGGCGCCTTAGGAGAGGAACGCTCCTTTCCCACCCTAAGTTTCCTCCACACAAATCATCTTCGGAATTTCCAGGACCAGACGCTTCCTTCGACTAGTTAAAACTTCACAAATTATTTGCTCTCATTCAAAACTACTTACCTGAATTATTTAAGGAGATTGCGAGATTTAATCGTCCAATGGTTCAAATCGATTATATAAAGCTGTGATTCAAAAGATATACCAACGAAGTTAAGTTAAACTCCGATCGATTCCATAGAAAAATAAACAAAAGGCTTTAAAAAATGAATGTGACTTAAACGCTAAAAGGAATGCAATCGAAGCGAAGGGCGATTAGATACTACGAGAGACGCGATAGCAATGGAGACGATGGTGCTTTGTTCAGGTAAAATGACGTCATCTTGCCTCGTCGCTGATCGAAGAGCAAAAACAAAGGAGAAGCGAGATGCAAAGGGAGGCGTCCTCCGCGAAACTCAAATACAATGAAAATAATAGCAAGAGTCAAGCAATGGGCTACACCCGCGAAATATTTCTTCTTTTTCTGATTTTCGATTCAACGGAGTATAATCTCCGAGGGAATTACTTCCTGCTTTAAAGTATCCTTTCATTGAATACTCCCAACGAAAGGTTTATCTTCGTTATTCCTGTACAGCATTGAACATTTGCAATGTTAAACTCTTCGTAGGATATACGTTACAACCCTATTCTGAAATATCTGATACTAAAAACAACACGTTTAACCCGCTCTCTTAAAACTTACTGACAATTAAAAAATTATTTACAAATAACTAAAAAGGTACCTAAAATTTCAATTTTTATTTGATTGTTATTCACATCAAAGCATCTCATGATATCAAGCAAAGATTTAGTTATCACTTGTCCTGGAACGCCATCACATTACCCAGTGCTTAATTTGTAGCCAAATAAGAAAGGGTACGCCTAACCTTACCTAACATAACCACCCGGAACAAAACTGAATACATTATGAGATCTACGGTCTTTAATAAATATGAAGTATCTTGGAAAGTGTCAAATAAAATAAAAACAATTGTACAAATCAGATGTTGTTCCGCAAGAGAGAGATTGAAATATACAGACATTTAAATTCTTGTAACTTAAACATTTTTTATTCACAACATTTTAGAAACTTTCTGCCAAATAAGTGAGAGAACGCTGTTCCATTGCGTTCCCCCAGAAATTAAGCACTGCATCCACCTTCCCTATTGCGAGCATTTTATACACACACATATTTATAAAGGAAAACTAAATCTCGCTCCCCCTCTCCTAAATTTACTTCCAAGCCGACCAGTCTTAAAAGACAACACGATTTCTGTTATCCTTATCACAGATTCTTCCGTCATAAGTTATGAAATATAACCGATAATAAGCCGCTCAATTGTATAGTTAAGGTATCGAAACTTTTGAAAATCGAATGGACCGTAATTCAAGGTTATGCACCGGAAAACACTAATGCAATTAATTCAACCCAAAGAATCAAATTTGACGTTTCTGAGACATATGATAAGAAGAAGACACACGCGTCGAATTGGAACTCACGGAACTAAATATGAACCAAGTTTTTATTTAAATTTTCTTTTGCATCAACATAAACAACTTACCTTAACAACAATCACATTTCGCCGAGGGTAAAAATTCCAATTTATTCAGCCTTAACAGACTTATTTTTTTTCCCAGTGGCAGAACTAAGAGCCGAAGGGCCCGTAGCAAAATTTACCTATGGGCCCCCCTACCTCCACTACTTTTGTGGTTGATTTGGAAGGCCTATTAACTTTTTATCTAATTAAATACGTTTTTTTCAATGAAAAGAAAAAAATAGCTATAGATGAAGTATAGTAATTTATTAAAATATACAAAATCAGTATTAGTAAATATAAAATGAAATTTATTAGGTTACATGTCAAGACCATCAATTTTACTTTGGTCATTTAAATATGTAACAATTTATCGTTTATTTAATAACGCAATAAACTGCGTGAAAATTTGGATCTTGCCGTATTTTTGTAGTTTTTTTTGTATTTTAAAAAGATAAATTTTAAAGAATTAAATGAGTCGGCTCCCAGAAGGCCTACTAGTAGGCCCGTGGATTTTTGCCACACTGCCACCCTATTGTTACGCCACTGCTTTTTACCCGTAAATTCAAGCCTATTTAATCTCGTATCATTGATGCGAATACATATATTTTTCCCCAAGCAGTGGAAGTCTCGTCTGAACAGTCTTAATGGAGGTCCTCTCTCTCTCGTTTTCGAACAAGGAGATTGTAGACGTGTCGCCGACTGAGTTCACACCATTAGAGAACAATGGACGCGGTGCGTGTTCGTTAAAAGATTGCGCGTGGGAGCGCGGGCACGCATGCGTGACAGATACACACGCACTGGACCAAGCAAGGGACAGCGAAATTCTCGTCTTCGGCGAATCAGACGCCGAAACGGCAAACGAGCCAGTTAAAAAAACCTACGATTCTAAAAATCAATTATCGAGACTACCTTCATCAATTGGGAATTAAATGACAATTGAAGTAACTTCCTCGGGCAAAATAATCAGGGAAAGCAGATGGTCATCCTTTGTACAAAGCAGCCGCTTTCGGTGATAATTCACCGATCGTTGATTTTTAAGAATGAATTAACTCGCACAAAATGAGAGTGCGCACCTTCTTAGTGCAGAGGATTGGCGAATTTGCACCCGAAGACAAGCGCTTTACAGACTAAATATCCACATTCTTCCAAACATTTTTCGTCATACAGATAGACGCCGTAATTGAATTGTACGTTAATTCTCAAATCTGTTAAAATAATATTTGAATTTTAAAACTTCTGTGTTGTTTTTCGAAAATACGCGAAGTAAAATCAAAACGAAAAAATGTTAGAGATTAAAAAATTAATGGGTTTTCACGCGCAGACTATTATTACCGAAGATATTCTTAAAAGAAATCTATCGCCGGAAGCTTTCACTCGGATCCTTAAAGCGGAAAATTGAAACTTGGAGAAATTTCAAACATGGCGACGTCATAAGCAGAGATGAAGAGGATAAGAGCAAACAAAGGAGGACCTTATCCAAAAAGATTATTTGGAGAAAATATTCATCAGAGCAGAAGAGCCCGGACGCGTTTATAATCAGAGCGAAACAAAGTGCCTGCGGCGAAGGCCCAAATCGAGGAACACCATATCAAACCACATAGTACGGTTGACCCGTATATTCTCCTATTAAATAACTCAATTCTTTGATATCTAAATGGCACTGCATATCTTACTTTCTCGAAAGCGCGTGAGGCCTTTATTTTGATTTTCGCGATTTCAAAAACATCGACTACATCAATGAGACGAAGTGAGCCAAAAATGTATACAAAATCATACTTTTAATATTTTTGCGCTACTAACAACATTTTGTAGAAAATCAAATATTTTTTAAATCGCATTCCTCGTCAACGATAGCAGTCTGTTACATAACGATTCTTTATGAATTCGTTTTAAATAAGAAGATGATGGCAGAAATGTAAGAAATCTCCATAAGACATCGAGTTAGAATTTATCCCCGCAATGAACTCGACGAAATCAAGTCAGACCAACGGAATGCTCCCTACAACGCGAATAGACACGGTTTGTGCTCTAGAACGAGTAATTCCGAGCCAATCTCCGAGAAACGCGATAATATATTCATATAAAACTCTATTGCGACCTTCCTCCGGCCTTTAATGCAAATAAACGCACGTAAAAGACATTACATAACGAGTGTCTCGCTTAATATTCGCACTTCCTGCAGCGTCCATTTGTAAGGTGGCACCTGCTGCATACATAGAAGAGCCTATTAAGTCAACAACAACACTCTTCAGGAGGACCTTCGCCGAGACACGGATAAAACGGTTAAGATCTCTTATGTTTACGCGTGGAAACAACGTGTACAACTTTCGCCACACGCAAAAGGCCTCTATCATTACGAGATGATTCGTTAAATTGGCAAACGGCAAAAAAATATGCTGATTTTTCGATCCTAATAATAAAACGAGGTTTATTTCAAGTAACTTAAGAAAGCGCAGACAGGAAATTGCATTATGGGAAAGTCGTTCAGCGTTGATCCGAATCTCGCAATCAAACGGAAACGTAATATGACGAGCGATTTCAACACAAATGATGCAAAAAAACACTTTTAGGAGAAATTATGGAAACGCTTTCGAATAAGTGCTCGGGTGTAAACGACATGAAAATAAAACAAATGTCCCTTAAAAATTATCTCGGAATCGATTTTATACAAACTACAGTATATTTATTTTTTAATTAATATAGAGAAAAACATTTTAAAATTTATAATACCAGAATGATAAATTTAATTTGTGGGTATTAAACGGTCAAGACGAATTAATTAGTCCGATATGTGCGAATGTTTTTGTCAAATTACAGGCTGATGTGCTTATTTAAAAAAAATAAATTCACTAATTAAGAAACTGTTTCGATACAATGTAGAATATAATTGCTTTTATGAAAATCAGCCATTTTTAATTGCAGAATAAAGGAAAGTGGTTTTAGTTTTATAAACTCCGCAAATATAGAACAAAAAATGATTTATTTTTGCAATAAGGCAAATCTAAAAACACATTAACATAGATTATTACTGCCGATACTTTGAAAGGAGCTCGACTTATAAAAATGTATTCCAACAGATGATGAAATTAAACAAATTTAAATAATACCATTATTTCAAATGAAATTTAGGCAGTTTCATTTTATGTGAATTAAGTTTCCGACCGAGTTAACCGAAAAACGCAAAACTCTCTTTGAATATCAGCCATTCGGGGTTTTATAAAAAATAAAAATTATCGCTGTCAAAGTACATTTCAGAGCGTTCGAAACATTTCTACCGATATAAATATTTCATTTTGGAGATTAAAAAGATCAATGATGAACATAATGACGATTTTAGACTGAAAATTCTTTTGCGTAAAGTACACGGCCGCCAGTATTAGTTTTGCCTTTAAATTATCCTTATATAAACGGAATTCCTACACTAACATTTCTATAGTTTCTCTTCAATAATGCTACCTAAAACTATACGTATGCTACATGCCCAGTCAAAGTCTTCCACACAGATTTATTTCTCAATATAAAATTCTAATTATGTAGCAACATCATTAGGAACTATGACAAAATTGTTCTCGGATGGGTCTTCATGAAAGTGGTCAGTTTGATTAAACTTCTGAACAATGTATCAAATATAGTCATTTAATCAAACGACGACACAACCGTGATGAATGTTCGTGGAAAAATATATTCGGAAGAATACAACAAATTCGATCACATCTCATGAAATGCAATCTCCACAAAATATAATAAATTTGCAATTATAAAAATTTTAAGTTAACTAAGAAATCCGTTAAGACCGAATGAAATAAATTATCGAAACCCAATTTTAAACGATTTACGAACTAAATTGCGCTGACAGTCGAAGCTACTTATTAATCCTTATATGACGGTAGGATATACAATTTTTAAAGTTTAAAAAGAACTCCATGCAAAGTCAACGTTGATCAAACCATGCAATAAATATACTTTGGAATACACAACAATTTAACTACGAAAACTACAATTTCAAAGAGAGAGAAACCATCAAGACAACACTGGAAACAAGCAGTAATATGGATGAAAACGTTAAAACGGAAACGAAACCGACATCAACAATAAAATTTTAACGTGTGGACAAGCAACAACACATTACTTCAGCATCACATGGATGTCAAAACTCAGGGCATCTTTAATCAGATAGACACTAACTGTTAACAAAAATTCTAGTTAACCAACAAGAAGACACCGAGGACAATAATGCTACCTGTCTGGGATCTTCGATGTACTGCCATGACTCTCTTCGCCGAGGGTGTCGAAGATGACGTCAGATGATTGTTCCGCTGATTCCTCCTCAGTACAGCGGCTGAGGGAGTCGATGACGCCATGGTCAAAGCATTGGAGTTTGGCGCCTTCTCTTTGGTGCGATCCCTTTGAGAGTCTGCACACGAACGTCAGAGAACACGAAGGATATAACACATTTTTCCGAAAGAGATAACTATGGGTAGGCGAAGAGAAAAAGAGATGAAGGTTTGGTGAATTTCTAAATGACCCGCCACTTGTGCCACTCGCGGATGGCGGGAGAAACTGCACCCACTATTCCGGGGACGTAGCGCCTACGGTGAAAGCGACAGCTGCTCGAACTATCTCGATGAAACTTTTCGGCTCGCTACGCTAGCGATACGCAGCGGAAGGAGGTGGCAACTTCCTTGGAGGCGGGTATAGGAAAGTAAGCCCGTTAAGTCTGTTTCGGTATTTAATACATTCACTTTCATGAAAGTCAAAGTAATAACCATCGCCTAAGGTTAACTTGTGCTCGAATGTAAAGTAAAAAAAATTGGTTTTAACGCAGAAATTACCTTCAAGGATAATGTCAGAAAATAAACCTACTTAAGAAGCTGTTTCTGATGACAGAGATAATACAATGCTCATTAATGAACGGAATTAGTTGAAGCTCATTTCAAATCAAGTTCGCATTAATATAAAATAACAAAGTATAGGGCGATTAAACAGAATGACTACATACGGAAATACAGGTCGCAAATAAAAAGCTATATTACGAACTTTAGAGATTCGTAGTGAAAATATTTACTGAAAACCATACTTTTGGATTATCTCTTTTCAATATAATTTTTCAACTGCTTGCGCTCTGATTCGCGACACTATTCCGTCAGTGATTAAGATCATAAGTCCTCAAACCAGGGTCTTAAAGAGCGTTTTATTCGACTCTCAAAGATATAACGAATACGCGATACAACAAATATTATATGTACGGGCAATTTCATATTTATTACTTGAAATAATACACGGAAAAACTTAAATGCTAAAATTAACTCTAAAACCCGTTTAGATTTTATTTTTACATACGTGATGCCACAATCTTTCGGTACCTTCCGATAAACCTTTAATGTGGCTCCCTGAAGCATTCGCAACATTCAATGCGGCCCTTTCGAATAAGGGCGTATCTAATACCCCACCGATAAAGACTTTCGCGCTATGCGAGGGAAGTAAAATGTCCATCCACAGTCTGATGTTTCGGATGGAAGGAAGAGAAAATACGTACATAGCCGTTAATTACTAAGGAATCTAACTTAATGCGCCAACGCTCGCAATCAAGCAAATAAGAGTGTCGATGAACTCGCCATTTGTAAAGAACGAAACGCGACTTCCATTTCGATGCTAACAAGGCGACATCGAAGTCGCGATGATTATATAACAGAACATTACCAGAAACATTCTAAATGATTTAACATGTTATGAACCGGAAATTTTAAACGTGGAGTTTCTGATAAACATTTGCATCGACAAAATACTGAATACTGAAAATCAATTGGAAACACACACACACTGATGGACATATGAATACGCATATGAACCCGTTGAATTTAACGGAAGTTTTTTTTAATCGTGAATATCTTCCCAAGAGGTGAGTTTCAGCGCGGGACCTAATCTATGGCCACTATAGAGAGAGAGAGAGAGGCCCTCTATCCAGTGAGAGGGCCCTATCCAGTGAGGGGACCCTATCCAGTGAGGGGGTCCTTATCCAGAGAATCGCTGTGTTGAACACGATCGCCTTAATAGACGTCAAGATTCCTTTCATAATGAATTCTTTTAAAAGACCGCCGCTGATAAAAACAAATGATAATCATTGTCGAGGGACGAGTAAAAGCGATAAGATGACACGCTTAAAAGTTTATAGACACTTGATATAACTGTAGATCGCATCATTCGAAACTGTAACAACACTTTTCCCAGACAACTGATTTTACTCCATAAAATCTAGAACCTTTTAGTGCGATACACAAGAAAATTAAAGCAGTGGTGAATATTACGCAATCGACCAGACGGCCCACGACAAACGCTGTAAGCCATACGTAATAGCTCTAAAGGAAAATTACGGGATTTATTAAAAAATGACAAACGAATTCCTGTGAAATTTCACGAACCGAATTTGGCTCATAGAGCTCCTTTAGACCTAATTTCGTCGAAATATAATTCGTTTAATGCAGTTATATTACGTTTATGCGTTGATCTTAACAGCCTTTCATCGTACTTACGATAATCTTTAATTTTAAAATTAGAGTGACAATTCATAATTGAAATTCCAAATTCGATTCATTACATCTAAGTTAATTGTTATTTCAGAATGTTTTATTTTACTACTTCCAAATACATCGTAAGCAGAATTGGTTAATTGCATCGAGAGCTTTCCTTAATTATAAGGTCCTAATTTTGATATTTCAGTACCTTATAATTTACTGCACTCTTATCTCCGAGAATATTTAGTTTATTTTAAAAGACAAAATTTTCAATCGACGTATCACACTTTTTATTGTAATTTCATCAGAACGATTATAATTCTCCTTCTAACATATAAATTCATCAGAAGGCATAAAAATGCATCGAGACTTTTTACGAAATATAAACAGTATGAAACATGCATGAGTAAATTAAATAATTTGCTTCAGAAAAGGCAATTAAAATTGTATCAAGCGAAAATGAGCCCAACAATATATGTCCATTTGATCAATCAATTTCCGTGTAGAAACTGATAATCCTAGCAATATGGGCCGAGTTCACCGAAAGGGATACCACTGAGAAGGGCGAGTGAGCGGAGTCAACGGGACCAGGAGATTTAGATACTCACGTGATGGTTGGCGGACCATAGGGCTGTGGAACGCAGGAACGGGCCTCGGGATGTTTGAGGCCCCGGAGTTGCTAGATCCATCGCTGAAGGGGCTCGCGGAACGGCCGGCTTCCCTCTTCTTGGATGATCCTGCGGAAACAAAAGAAGAATTCATATTTATTACTATCGAAGTATTCGAATGAATTTTAGCACGTATAAAAATCTATTCAAGTCCCACTTATGAGGCAAACTCATGCTAATAAAAACAATCTTGCATGAATAGAAGATTCCTTAATTAAGATTTTCGATGGAGTGCTACGAATCGGAATTCGCGTGTTGTATGTTATAAAATTTAAAATTTTAATGCCATTTTATTTGATAGACCACAAAAACTATTGTCCTCAATCAATAATCGATATTATTCACTTTCTGATTTGTTCTAAAATTCAAAACATTTAAAATTTCGAGAAAACTTTACTGATCGCTGTCTGGTTTATAAGAAACAAGGCAAATAAATTTATATCGAGAGGAAACTGCCAATTTATTAAGTCTTACTTAGATGGAATCTTTTTTTCGATTCTAAGGAAAATAAATCGACTACCTTTTAGAAATTTTGCATCGAAAGAAAACATTTTTCTAATTTGGTTATTTAACTTGTAATATCAAATTGGGCTGCTAATGAAATCGGTATAATAGAACATGTATAAAGGAGTAGATCTCCTCACGATCTCGTAGGTTGGAACACGACAACTTGAAAAAAAATAGACTCGACTCACACGGCAACATAAAACTTAAATTCGAAAATACGACAATTATTAACAAAGTCCAAACAAAATCGCATCGATGCACCTCTTAACACCCGACCAAAATATCTCCCAAATACCAATCCATTCGTACGTTATAGCGTTTGAAAAAGGAACCGTTTTCCATTTCGATTCCATCGTCGTTTGACCTTCGCAGCAACAAAGGCGTGCGCTGCAATCGTCCGCGGATTGCGGATGCGTCGAAGGGAACGTCCCAGCCGACCCACGTGGGCGCTCCGATCTATAAATATAAATATCTCCCGGTGGGGCCTGCCATTCACCCCCCTCGCGCCGCGGCGGTCAGACCAAATGCCTCGACGCATCCTCCGCCATAAATACCGCCCCTCCCCCTTTCCATCGAGGGGCCGAATAGCGGTCATTTCCGTCACCGGCGCACGCCCACCCTTTGGATCACGCTGCCTCCAAGGGTCACACTCGATGACCGTGGTTGCCTTCCGCTTTGGAGAAGCGATGCTTTTCCGGCGTCGCTATTGCACCTTTCACTTTCCAACGACAACATACAGAAAAAACGTCGAAGAAATCCTGGCTACTTAAAAAAACCGGATTTATATTATGGAATGCAGGGCAGGTTAGGAACCATCATCCTCCACAGGAGGAGTTAATCTCTTCCCAGATGCGACGACATATACTACTCTTAAGAATCAATTTCTCCAAATTACGAGCGAACATTATCATCAAAAACAAACCTATGATAGTTTAAAAAATAAATAAATGAAATATTTCTATGGATTAAAAATAAAGAACGGAATCTGGTAGCACGAGATATACCTGCTTAAAAGAAATGCGAAGGTATTCCTCCTATAAGGGCACAAGAAAGTTACCTCGGAAGCCAAAGCAGACAAATATATTCTCGAGCATTTCGGCCAGGACACCAGAAACCTCCTCCACCACTGATATCCTTCTCCTCTTTATGCGATACTCTCGGGAACCTCTTCTACTCTGGACTTCAAAGGTTCGCGAACCGTGCAGATGGGGGAGGAGATGAGAGGGGGGGAGATGGGGGGGAGGGAGATGGGGGGGAGGGAGATGGGGGGGAGGGAGACGTGGACGGCGCCTCTCTCGCGTGGAATGAGAAACCGAAGAAAGAAAAGTGCGCTCTTTGCTTAGAGAAAGAGAGAGAGGTGCATGGCTGACTCTGAACGGTTTTATCGCGTGTGTGCCAGCCAATGGCAATCGGAAATAAAATCTCAAAGGGAACAGAAGTTGGGCAAGGAAGGAACTTGGCGTGACCGAGGAAAAAAAGGAGAGCGGGAGAGAGAAAATAATTTTATTTTAGAAGAGAAAGAGAAGAGGAAGTTTGCCAACAAATATAAACTAATCCAAGCGAGGAAGATACTCGTTATGTACGAGGAAATTTGAACGTTTGAACTTTTCTCGAAAGAGACGTGGAAGCATATTCTCCCTCGCACTATATAATAAAGGCTAGATTTTTTAAATCGATGAAAATTGTTCATGCAGCTGCCGTGTAATTCTTACTGTTTAAATTACTGCTTTGTAAATTAACTTTTTGGATTTTATCAATTAAATGCCTGCTCATTTTGAAAATAAAGCAATGCATATTGTAATTGAAATGACGGTTCCAGCCCAAAATAAAAAAGTAGATATTTAGTCTCATTGTAACTGAAATTATAACGACATCCTTTATGTCGACAGGGGCTGAATTTTAATATGTTTGTTTAAATAAACATGCCTTGGTTCTAATATCGATGAAGGTCAGCGAAAATAAACAACAAACTTCGTATGAAATACTGATCGAAGAATGGCATAATTAGGCTCCCTTAGACAGCGCTGTACCAAGAATTGTTAATTATATAAAACACGTCTAATTCTATTGGTGTGTGTGAGCGCGCGCGGACGGTGTAACTCTTGGTTGCTATATTGTGTTAGATGGGAGAAAAGCAAAACTTCTCATAGCTAAAAAGCTTTTCAATCTTTTTACTTTCTCCATACATAGTAATGGGAAAGTATTGTGTTCACGAAAAAATCGACTTCGAGATTTCAACGGAAATACACGTTTTGAGGTCCCCAGAACACGTTTAGACTATTTTCGTAATGATGTCTGTGTGTGCGTATGTGGGTGTGCGTGTGTTTGTGATTGTGGGCGCTCTAACTCAAAAACTCTAACTCATATCGTTACCAAACTTCATATATAACACTTTAACATGAGCACAAAGAACTGATTAGTTTTTGGACATTATCGGTTAAACAGAAGTCGAGGTTTATTCGAAACCCGATTCCGTTTTTGCGATATTCTCCGTTAAAACATCATTATTGCATATCTAATTCTATACAAAAGTTATAAATAATATAATTTCCTACAACTTTCATTTGAAATAATTTTCCATAACAGTTATTGTTTAGGAATTATTTATAAATAATCGGTTTTTCGGTTTCCGTCATATATCTCCTTAAAAACGTCGTTATTGGTAATCTTCGTGAGGACCAAAGTTGTAGAGAATAATATTTCTTCCAAGTTTTGTTTGAAACAAATTTTCGTAGAACCATCCACTTCGGAGATATTAAATCTTTTTCGTAATTTTCAGTATACAGCGGTGAATTCTGTAAACATATTCAAAATATAATTTACGGCAATAAAAATGACTGTATACTTTTACGATACGAAATAATAATTTTGCCTTATAATGCTATTCATAAAAAGAATTTACATATCTGTACCCCAAATATGGAGAAAGTCATGTGTTGGCCACATCAGATTTTTTGATCAAACTTTCAGGAATCACTTGACTATTCAACTTTTCAATTTTGAACTGCTCGCCGTGTACATAGAAGTCTTGGATTTGACTCCGAGAGCATATATTTTCTCCAACTGAATAACACTAGGGTCCTCTGTATTAGTGATATTCATCTAAAAAAATCTGATGTGGCCAACACATGACTTTCTCCATATTTGGGGTATAGATATTTAAATTATTATGAATAATATTACTAGGCAAAATTATTATTTCGTATCGTAAAAGAAGACACGTCCTTGTCGTAAATTACGTATATTTTGAATGTTTACAGAATTCACCGCTACATGGTGTTGGCGCTGTATACAGGTATTAAGATAAAGCGAAATATATCCGAAATGGATGGTTCTACGAAAATTAGTTTCAAACAAAACTTCTAAGAAATATTATTCTCTACAACTTTGGTCCTTACGAAGATTACCAATAACGATGTTTTTAAGGAGATATTTAACGGAAACCGAAAAACCGGTTATTTATAAATAACTCCTAAAGAAAATTGTTTCAAATGATAACTGTAGGAAATTACATTCTCTATAACCTTTGTATAGAATTGTATATACAATAATGATGTTTTAACGGAGAAATATCGCAAAAACCGAATCGGGTTTCGAATAAACCTCGACTTCCGGTTATCCGTTATTGTCCAAAAACTAATCAGTTCTTTGTGCTCATGTTAAAGTGTTATATATGAAGTTTGGTAACGATATGGCACGTTTTTTTTGAGTAAGAGCGCCCACATTTTTTTCATGAATACAATACTTTCCCATTACTACGTATGGAAAAAGTAAAAAACTGATGTGGCCAACACATGACTTTCTCCATATTTGGGGTACAGATATTTAAATTCTTTTTATAATGAATTTGGCAATGGCGCGGCACTGAATATGAACAAGGCACAACAAAAAGACAAATATAATAAACTAGTGTAATGCCCGTTGAAATATCTACGGGAATAAAGATTCGTTCAAACTATTTATGGAGATCAAATTGGCATCAGAAACATATATTGTATTGAAAGTCATTTCCCTCTCCTTCATTTCCCCTCTCCCACCTTCTTCCCCTCTCTCCTTTCCCTCTACCTCCCTCTCCTTCCCTCTCTCACCCTCCCCCTCCCTTTGCCCCCTCCCCCCTCTCATATTATAAGCAATCAAAGCACGTTTATACTCATTAGGATTGAAATAACAATATGATATCGAGGTCTAACAATGGAATTGGTAGGCAAGGCAACATCCCCTTAAAATGGCTAGATTTTCCTCAAACTGTGTGAATTAAGCGTTTAAATTGAGCGATTTCGAACTGTAGGCGAAAAAAGACGAACAGAATAAGAACCTTTATAATGTTTTCTTCAAAGTGGTTTATATCCGAAGTTCGTAGGTCAATTCTTTCTAATTTTAATCTAAAAAAGAATGAAAGCCAGCACGTCGAAAAGTTCATTTTTACGTGCTATCTTATTGGAAATGGAAATTATCCCCTGGAGTCGAACCCGGGTTTTTGATCCCGAGTTCGATCCATTAAAACGTTGTGTTATTATATCATAATGCTATCCTGAAAGTTTCATCAAATTCTATTCAGTCGTTTGCGAGATATTAAGCTTCAAAAAGCATTACTGATATTAGTTTAGATACTGGTCAGAAGGGACACGCACACACAGACACTCTTTACCTGGTATACGGAAAATTGATTCAAGCCATTTACCGCAGTAGTAATGTACGCGCGAGTGAGCTTTCGCAGAAAATGTCCTCAAAGACCTTCAAAAATTCGGCAACATTAATTTCTATATATCTGACTTCATTAACACAATATCACTGAATAATCGAATGTTTGTTTATTTTCGTTGACATCGAATTATTTGTCGCAACCTAGGCATTTCACTTCAAAACAGCGTCAAAGAAGAATAACGATAAACAAAAATTTTGAGTGTTAATGACACGGAAGGACGTTATATATTCCGTATATTAAATTTTTTAAATTAGAAAATTCCAAGAAACTTCTAAATAGTTTCAGAAATAATTTCTCACTGTTCACAAATTTGTTAATTTGTATATAAAAAATCAATTGTGATGACGCAATTGAAAAATGAGCCAATCACGGACCATTATAGACGCAAAACAGGCTTTTATTATAACAGATAATTTATTTTCTTTACAAAGATACCATTCGTAAAAATATTATTCGAGAGTTTGAATTCATTTAGTATAATAAACTACAAAAAATTCAACTTCAGTTCGAAATTAGAAATTTTTACGAGGCATAAAAACACAGACGTAAAAATGTGTCCGTAAAAAAAATTGGTTGTCCGTAATTTTTTCCATGCTGTCCGTAAAAATTACTGTCAACGGTTGGCAACGCTGGCCCCGGACACTTCTTTTCCCATCCAATTCTGTTGGTTTTCCCTCTTCCTATCTAGCAACACCCTGTGGTGAGCGATTACAACTCCCTCTACAATCGGGTCCCATTCATCCAACACTCCTAAACCCCATCCCTCCTCCTCCTCCCCACCATTCCTTTCCTTCTTAAAATCCCTTATCGCTTAAACCTGTGGTATTAAATATTATCAGTTGAAAGCACAAAGGTTTCACGTTTTAGAGTGTTTTATTTAATACGCCTGTTCATGAGGTTCAACAAAGTCCCTTAGAAAAGAGCACTCGATGCCCCTTGCGAAACTTTCCCACAAATAAGTGTTCGCCACAACATGAAATCGTGGACAGGCTTCTGTTTCGCTACATGAACGCAGGAGGACCCCTTTGAGAGGTCGCTTACACAAAATGAGTCACTATCAGACTTTTACGCGAAAGTTCGGTTGTTATCTCCCATCAGGTGGTTTCTATATATTTATAAAAAGCGAGGGAAAAGCGAAATCGAATTAAATATACTCGAGTCAGAAGTCAATTGTTTTGGGTATACATATATCCGCCCTAAATGGTTTCAATCGATTCGAATTGGCACGATTCGACCAAACTGCTCGTCTACGTCCGGCATATAGCAGATTTATTCGACGGAGAAAATTGCCCGCTGTGTCAAGATATGCGTTTGTTCGCCATCCGTCTTCATCTTCCTCGACGGAATCATCGCCCCATAAAAAGGAACGTCGATAAACATGCGAGACGTCCTAATTTGCAGTGCCATCACGTCCTGGGTCCAATGATAGAATCCCATCGCGCTTAAACTCTCCAAGGACGAGATCTCACAACCCTAATGGCACGTCCCTTAACGCCATCTCATCGGATTCCCATATGAGATGCCGCATCATCGACCGGAGACGCGACCTCGACCTTAGCGGTGCAATTTCCGGGGCGAATTGAAAGGACTCTCGTCGCCCTTCGTCCAAGGTCACGTAGTCTGGAGGCAAATCGGTGGGTGGGAACGATCTGCCCCCCGGGGGCAGGACCCGAGTCGCTCGCCCCCGATGAGACGCGGGGGCCCTCTAAACGGACACTCGAGGATCAGCCGATGCAGTGTCGCCCGTTGAATATATCGCGTCCTTTAAATTTTCTCGAGCAAATAAACTGACGATTGTTAATTATGAAGAACACACTATAGCTTTTATTACAAAGCCATAGTCATTCCTCGAACACAGCGGTAATATTCCGATTGACTTATTTGTGTAAATTTATTCGTTTGGTTATAGAAGCCAACCTGTTGGAAAAGATGATATCAAAATAAATAAAACTTGCCGAAGTGAACATAATACATATAAGAATAATTTATAGACCCTGCTATAAAACAATTATACAATTCACATTATTTTAATAAAAGGAATATATACTACTGGAAATTCGTAAAAGTATATCACGGGCATAAAAATCATTTAAAAATGCAACGATTTCATTAAAACATGTTCTCCAGGCCATAGCCGATGCGCTTGAGTCAGAGTCATCCTAAACTCCCTTCATTTTTCAAATACAGATATTTCTTTGTTGCATACAAGTCGATTTGTTTGACACTAATAAATATCATAAAATATTTTCGAATAATAAAAGAGAGTGCGAAATGCGAATTTCGGTGCCGTTGTTTATGTACAGAGCTTTGCCGACTAATGCCATTGAAGACTTATTGTAATCACCTGATTGTGCTGTAAAAGAGGAAACTGGTCGAGTAAATCTTTTTTAGTGTAAAGTACAAATAGCCTTTTATTACTAGTATCATTTCCTTCGTTTCATTTGCGAACGAAAAATATATCACAACACGAACCTATTAAAATTCCATAACTAATCGAAAGACAGGCTAGGTTATATAGAATGTCAGTTTCAAACGTGGGTTAACCCGTGGTTTATTTTCCCGGCTTAAATAAGATGATCTAGGAAGTTAGTAATCTTCGTAATTTTGCTGGATGCCACAAACTTTTAATTTTTAAAATTTTCCCAATAGAATATGAATAGAATAAGACTGCGCCAATGAAACGGATAAAAGCAGAAACACTCGACAATGGACGCTTCAAGTTTTAAAAGAGTACTAGCTGAACCCGCGCAATATTTGCGCGTTTTTTTCAATTAATTTATCAACAATTAAAAGAGTGTGTAAAAAAAGTTAATCTCAATAATTCACATTTAACTATACTAATGTATTTTCCAGGTATTGGTAAGGTTCGCCGGTTCGAATCTCGCTGAGGGCACGTCTGCGTTTGCGTATTGACTATTTATTATGCGAAGTCGATCAGAAATCTTATATTTTAAATTTCATATTAGAGAGGAAATTAATGCTACGCAGTAATTTATTGCGAACTTTTCCATTTCCCATAAAATAACATGTAAAAATCGAATTCTCGACCTGCAGGCTTTCATTCCTTTTGACATAAAAATAATAAAGTATTGACCTACAACCTTCGCTTATGAAACATTTTGAATAAATCATTATAAAGTTTCTTATTCTGTTCATCATTTTCCGCCTACAGTTCGAAATAGTTCAAGTTAAACGTTTAATGCATGTAATACTGGAGTTCAAGTGGAAAATACAAGGGTAATTGAAATGGTAAGATCAGTTTATAGAGGAATGTAAACAATGGATAAGACAACTCCACAGAGGCATATTTTTCCACTTCCATTATCTCAATGAAGAGAAGATAACCATGTAATGTGACAAAAAAATAACTTATGTCCCTATTCTCATCTAATTTGAAATTTATGCGTGAGACTATTTGCGTTAATAAGCATTATAGATGTATAATATACTGGTTCTACGTACTAAAATGTAAGATTCCAGCATTCAAACGATGAAATGAAGATTCACCCTCTCTGAATAAATCGTTAGAAACGCTTCCCATATGCAGTTAACTGAATAATTATCCGTAAATATTTACTCTTCTATGTATACTAAAGTTTGAAGTATTCTTTTTAGTAACTAATATTATCGGACTATGCAGTCTAGTCGTATGATCATACAGTTCAATTCAATTCCTTCCGCTAGAGGTGTCTTTAAGTAAAGGGGCTCTGCCCCTTACCGCTGTCCGCTTTACACCCGTGGGATTGGTGGCAAAAATAGAGCATACCTTTCTAGCTCTGTTTAAGAGCTTGTGTGTTAAGTCTTCCGTCTCTTTTCCACATCCATTCGGGAGAATAACCCATAAGTCAGTCAGAAATCTGCATTTTAAGTCATATTAGAGAGGCTATTAATGCTACACAGTAATTGATCACGAACATTTATGTTTATAATTTTCTTTCTTTCTTATTATTGAATAATATGTCCTTTCTTTTTTATATAAGAATCAATGCAACCGGCTAATT
Source organism: Uropetala carovei (assembly GCA_036926305.1). Taxonomy (NCBI): domain Eukaryota; kingdom Metazoa; phylum Arthropoda; class Insecta; order Odonata; family Petaluridae; genus Uropetala; species Uropetala carovei. The sequence goes on along the minus strand of JAXCHB010000127.1, from coordinate 6,020,891 downwards.
TTATTATCGATGAAGAGAAGATAACCATGTAATGTATTAAAAAATAACGTATGTCCCTATTTAACCATATATTAATTTTACGTTGACGTCTTTAGACATTTGTTTACAATTTATATCGGCGTATTTCTCGAGAACCGTTCGTCATAAAGATATACGGTAAACGAAGTTTCGTTTCTACTGGCTATGAGGTCCCTATAAAAATATTTCCGTCTGCTAAAGTGTCCCGGGTTCGAATCCAGGAGACAATTGTATTTTCCCCTAAGTTTACACGGGATTTTCGATTTTTCAGAGTGCAAGGTTTTTTTCCTTCATACATTAAAATACGTAAATATGGACCGATTTTCTTCTGTTTTGCTTTATTCGACAGATAAAGCTTTATACTATCTATTCTTGCGATGTTTACACGTTACACGGTCGAAGTTTTTAGAAATACGTATTCTTTTTCGAAATTTTGCGGATTTTTCGTACTCATTCCGGGCGTTGCCAAGGAGACACTCATTGTTGCCTCCGATTCATTTAATGCCAATTAAACCTTCAAATAGACGAAAGAAAAGCATTATTCGCATCGAAATTAATGAAGCTTAGCAACGTAAATATTTACGGATAATTAGTCTGTTGACTGCGTATGGGAAGCTTTTCTAGCTGTGTCAATAACATATGTATAACAAACAAGTTCCCAGCGAATTGTGTTTTATTTTAAATTGTGCAATTAATTTGTTTTTTATTTTGTTTCAATTGATACTATAACGTTTTAAAATGGTTACGTTGACGACTATCAGCATTTGTTTACAATTTATTGTTAACATCTGTAGATGTACTAGAAATTTGAAATTTGGTAGGATTATAGGTTTTTCTCTTACTCTTTATATTGAGGTGAGATAAGAGGCTTTTTTATTTTAATACTCTGAATTGCATTTATATTTCATTAATTATTCAATAAAAGTTATTTCACTAAGCCATTAGTTTATTTAAATCGCATTGAGGATCAGAGATCCGGGGCTGCCCTACTAGTTCTCATTTAATTTTAAATTTATGCGTGAGTCTATTTGCGTTAATAAACATTATAGATGTGTAATATAATGGCTCTACTTACGAAGAGATAAGATTCTAGCATTCAAACGATGAAAGGAAGATTGGGAAGATTCAACTGCTTTGATTAAATCGTTAAAAGCGCTTCCCATACGAAGTCAACAGAATAATTATCCTTAATATTTATGTTGCTATGCATCATTAATTTCGATGCTTAAACAAAAGTGCGAAGCGAATAACGCTTTTATTTCACCTATTTGAAGGTTTAATTGGTATTAATTGAATCGGAAGCAACAATGACGGTCGCCTTAGCAACGCCCGGAAAGAGTACGAAATATCCGTAAAAATTCGAAAACAATTGCATATTTCTGAAAATCTCGACCGTGTAACATGTAAACATTTCAAGAATACGATAGTATAGAGTTTTAGCCGTCGAATAAAGTAAAAACGAAGAAATATTTACGTATTTTAACGGATGAAGGAAAAAAAACTTGCACTCTGAAAACTCGAAAATCCCGTATAAACTTATGGGAACATATAATTGTCTCCTGGATTCGAACCTGGGACTTTATGAAAATGAGAATAGTTTTCTAGGGACCTCCTATCTTATAGAAACAAAACGCAGTTTACTGCATATCTCTATGACGAACGGCTTCTGAGATACAGGGGGGGACGGACGGACGGACGGACACTTCCAAAATTATATATAGGATTTTCAATAAAAAAAGCCATCGTATTAAAGTGTCCTAAGAGAGAGAAATTGTAAACATAATATTTCGATACAATTAAATAGCTCGAAAACGCACAAATATCTCTGTTAGCGATTCGAATTGCTTTGAACGGAAAACATACGCAACAGATTAAGAGAGAAAGAAGAATTTTTTATAAAGAGTGAGATACAAAATCTAATGAAGTATAACTTTTCGCTCCCTTCCTATTTGACAAAGCAAAACGTCCAAAGCGTTGACGTCTTTTTTTATCTCAATCACGGCATAGATTGGACCTCTCAAGTAAAAATAGAATAAGGACGAGTCAGTCACATTACCGTAAAGGCGCGAATACAAGACATTTTTTTCCTCAACCATGAGATGACAAAATCGGCTCTCACCTCGGGTCTAAGAATAAATATTTATCGAGGTTACTCGCAAAGACACATTAATCAGCAACGTTGCAGCACTTCAACCTATGTTCAGTTAAATTTTCCAAATTTTGACACTTTCCAAAATAATCGCCATGGTTTATTTGGAACGTTCGCCGAATAAACGTTTCTCGATGTAACCAAAATCTGTTTCGTCCCGCTGTAATATTAAAATCATCACTCAGTCTCTTAATTTAAGAATAAGCACTTAAATATGAAAAAATTAAAAAAATTACTTAAAGAGTATTCGTATCTCAGGTTATCTCCAATAGCCACAAAAAGGTTATATTACAGATACCTGAGATAAGTTCTTTTTCGATCTTTTTTATTTAAGTGATTATCCTTGAATTAGTTTTCAGTCATAAGACGAGCTCGATAATTCTCCATCATTCTTTGAATCTTCAAAAATGCCATTTATTATTCCAACTTAAGATTTGGCGATCCACGCCGTTTATTACGTCATCTTTGGCGAGGCATTGCGCAAAAGAACGGGGAAAAAGTACAAAGTTAATAGCAATAAAGATAAATTTGTATAAATTGGTACGCAACGAAGGCTGATAAAAACTCTAATAAATTTGATTTCCATTCACAAGAAAAACTAAATTGAAAAACGAAGGACCAATGCCAAACCAACGGCGACCGTTAAAGCGGCTTCACAGAGTCGTTGTAAATATGACATTTTGTGCTATTGGACTTCCCAGAATCCCTGTAACACCTTCCTTTGCCCACCGCCGGTGTCGGGACTATGTATTTTCGTAATCTCTCTATCTAACCATATGAACTTCTAATTTTTTATAATATATTTCACTTTAATGCCCCTGTTTTCACTACTTCCGAAGAAGAAAAATTCATCAAAATCGGTTCAAATTCTGATTTAAAAACAAATTTGTAAATTATTCCTAGAGTTGTGGCTTTACATAAAAACAGAGTATGTATGCCCAATTGTTCTCGAAAGCGACAAAACTATTATTTCCACTCGCAACCATCTATTTATGCACTTTTCATATTTGCCTTATTTGTTGATAGAATTTTTAATGTATTTGAAGTATTATATGTGAATGAACTATTTGTTTGGATGTAATTTTTTAAATTTTATATATTGTTTATTTTTAACTTCATCTATTTATTTAGAACAAACCTAAATCTTTGTGGAAATATAATAAATATTTATATATTTGAAATTGATGTTACATTTATTGGTATATAGATAAGAGGATCGCTATATATATCAGCTACTATAATATGGGGTCGCAGATGCATAAATGTTGGGAACTGCTGTCAAGGACCGATCTAGAAACTTCCCAAGGGGGGAGGGGGGGTGCGATTATGACTATTTTTACATGGGGGTGGGGGATATTTACATTTGTACACTAAGTCCTTGCCAAAATTATTTTCTATTAATAAACCATGGAACACGATATAATAGTATGATAATTATCACAACATACGTTTTACGCAGTGTGAAAATTATAAATAACTGGTAATTACATATGCAGAAGAAATTAATAATGCTCATCCGTACAACTTGCTCTTTCGTACATTATAAATTCTCGCCCCTAAACCGCCTTTCGTCTCCGAATTCGGACTTTCATACAACAGCTGACGAACAAAAATTTCGAGCTATCGTATAATGGCGCTGTCTGTCAGCCAAGCCAACACTTTTAATAAATTACCAAATTAAAGTATGTCCTTTTTACCGACTTTTCTTTCATTTCAATCATCACTCTCTTTGGAGCCATGATTAGGCAATATTACAAAAAACTATGAAAATAGAAAAATGCTATAATGAACAAGTAATGGGTATAAAAATAAATTTTTGTAATTAACTTTTATATTTTAACATTTATTATATTCGTTACTTCAAATTTGGTGAAATTACCTGCATAAGTTACCTTTTACTGGTGGAGGCGGTGTTATATTCAATTAATCTGGATATCAAGGCTGAAGACATTTCTTGTCGTATACAAATCAACGAAGCGCAACACGAGTAATATCAAAGGTAAGTAAACGGTATTATTACACAATCATTATGGATGTCAACGTGCTTTGATTGCTTTCAAGAGAGAGGGAGGGAGAGGGCAAAGGGCGGGAGGGTGAGAGAGGGAAATGACTTTCAATACAATTAATGTTTCTGATGCCAATTTGATCGAATCTTTACTCCCGTTGATATTTCCATAAGCATTACACTAGTACGGTTTTAAAGGAGAAATATAAGACTGATTCTCATTAAAAGTTTACTCATATGAAAGCTTTAAGACTGTTACCTAGGTAGCTGATTGTTGGACCCAGAAAAATTACTACTCTTTTCCGATAAAAACTATAAATTTACGCTAATTCTACTCGGATTGAAATTCTGTCTTCAAAAATAAGAAACTACAATTTATATCCTATCCGATAATATAAGTCTCGAGTTCGTATCTTGACGGGAAGTAATTTTAAAATGCAAATATAAAAACCTCTACAGCCAAGATAGCCCCTCAAAGTGGGAATTTTGAAAGTTTCGGATTTTTTCCTTCGGCTGTGACCAAAAACTTATAATCCTACCAAAATTCTAGTTTCTAGCACATCTGGAAGTGCCTCAATTTTTTATCTTGCCAAAGTGGTTACAAACCGCTATATATACCTATATATATATATATATCGAGTGAGGTTAATATAAATGTTATTAAAAAAAGAGGGATTTCGTATGTGCACTACAGGCGGTCCTCGACTTTCTTGCGTTCGACATTCGTACAACCCGCACTTTCATAATAATAATAATCTATTTATTTACAGCCGGTAATCACATTGTAGTCACAAATCACAGAATAAGTTTCATTAATCACAAAGTACCGTATATACTCGCGTATTGTGCGATCCCGCGTAATATACGATCCCTTACTTTTTGCCTCAAAATCTTGCTTTTATCCTATGTATCGTGTAATGTGCGAGTTAGAATTTTTTAGTTCCGGTAGCGCGACCTTCAATTCATGTTAAAATATAGTGCGTTTTCTTTAGTTCGTTTCCATACGATTTCTATCTTCATGAAAGTTAAGGGAAAGCATTTAAATGTATAACTGTACTTATAATTGAATAACTACCTTTTAATTACCTATATTTACGTAATAATGAAGGCTTAGCATACATTGACACCCCAGAACCGCCTTTTGTACGCCGAATTCGGACTTTCTTGCGTCAGCGAAATGACAAACGAATATTTCGAGTGGTCCTGGTTGCCAGCCACCAGTTTCCGCCGCGTCGCCATCTTTGTGTGTACAGCAGTGTTTATTTGTGCAATTATTTAAATATTTTATTGCATTTTGCCCTATCTCTCTATATTATAAAATCGATGATTGTGACTAAAAGGCCCCTGCTCAACAAACTAAACATTTATACCATAATTAGAGATTTTATAATATTTTTTGTCTCTCCGGGAACGGAACGCCCATTATTACATGTAAGTCTATTACTCGACATCCGTACATTCGACTTCTGTTCACGTTTTCAGGAACGCATTACGTACGGATGTCGAGGACTGCCTGTATATTGCGTCCGCCAGACATTTTCGATGTAACCAACGACCAAACTCTATTCCTAACATGAAAAATCCATGGTTTATTTCATGGAATTGATCCAATGTAGTAAACAAAAACATTTTTTAATTCAGCATTATCATAATTATTTATTAAAGACTCTGGTTTCGGTACGAAGTAACACCTTACGGTAATAATGACACCGTTTAGGTGCATACGCGGATTGGTCAATATTCCTTATCTTTATTCAGCACACACCCAATTCCCTCTCTGTTATTATCAATTTTTAATCATTTTGCCTTTGCTTTATTCTCTCTCCTTCAAAACCTAACACTTTGTAACGATTCTTCTCTTTTCCTGCACTCCACCGTCTTCTCAGCCTCCAATTTTCCCTACATAAGCACTACAGCAGATATCATTATCTTCCTTCCATGTCTATCAATGTAACGAGATCCTAGTCGCTAATAAATATAGGTGCAAAATTTAACATTATAAAATCTTTATTGCGAGCGTTTTATCGCTATTCCTAAAACACTTTGAGCAAATTGCCGCTTTCCGCACGATCGTTCATCAACGTGGCAATATTTTTTCTTCTTTTTCCCTGATTCTGAAAACGTTATTAGAAAACAATATTATCCGATACCATTATAAAACGCATTATCAGAAAGTACAATATACATATGTATGTAAGGAAATCCCAGTTTCGTGCAGATATCTTCAAAACTGTGGATTTGTATAAAGAATTTCACTTTTATATATACATATTACAGATAAAGGCTTTTCTTTCGCTAAGTTATCAATAACGCTTGGCAGAGTTAAAAGCAAGTTATATCATTAAAAAGCACCGAAAAGCAATTTCATATGGCAATATCGTTAAATCATTAGTGTAATCAACTGTATTTGATAATTACTCGTTTCGCGATATTCCGCTCAATGGTTACTTTGTATAACAAACGTAATCAAGAGATAGGGGGTCTCCATAGGTAAGGAATTGGCTCAATTTCTCAATAAAAGTGTCCATTCTGCAGCTTTGTGTTCGGATGAAAGCTATTATGTTACAACTAGCATAAGTGCCCGTTGAATTTCAATGGGTTTAATGAATCTAAATTTTCGTCAATGCAACATGTTAAAATCGCAAGAATAAAATTGTGCACTGTTTTAACCATCGAATATTTCTATATTATAAGTCTGCTTTAATTAATTAACTAAAACCTCACAGTGATTCCTTGTGAATAAAATAGTACCTTTCTTTCTACTAAAATAGCCATTGTTGTTAGTTTTCAATTGATTATAGCATTAGGATTTCAATTTCATTAAATAATCAGAATTCCGGTTCAAAAAAATTGGTTCAATCTTCAATTGCCTCTGATAATACTTTAAATAGATTTTGGAATATAATGTACCTCAATATCGTTTATCGTCTGCTCAGCACTCTTGCCTTCTCATTTTCCGAAACAACCACTTTCACCAGTTTTAAATGGATTTCAAACTTAGAAGAGAACTTGATTCAATTCAGTTAAAATAACCACATAACAAACTTCTTATTCCAAAGAAAATCCTTTTATAATATGCAATGCTAGTCTAGAATCCATTCATTCTGAAAAGTGAATAAAAGTACCATGTAGGTACATATATTTCTTTCAACTAAAATATCCACTCTTAACAGATTTTAATGGATTAATGCATTAGCATTTCAATTTCATGAAATAAGCAGAATGCCGGTAACAAAAAAATTGTTCAATCTTCAATTGCCTCTGATAATACTTTAAATAGATTTTGGAATAAAATGTACCTTAATATCGTTTGGCGTCCGCTCACCACTCTGGACTTCTCAGTTTCCGAAACAACAACTTTCAATAGTTTTAAATAACTGGGAAAGTACTTGTATGCACTCGATATTTTGATGTCCATCAAGGACATTGAGAAATTGTAGACCAACGGTGAGAATAACATTTAATGGAATCAGAATAGTAGTGTCCTAAAAAATACTTTGCGTTTTTATGTGACATTGCCGGTGAGAAATATGTATAAGGATACCACTTAACTAGAACTAAATCCTTTACTTAAGTTTAAGCGTACAGCGTTTGTGAGACTTTATGAGAAAGTTATATAATAATTATCTTGACCCCAAACCATAATGATACGGCGTTTGGGTTTAAACAAAACTCTACTTGTGGTTGCATTCTATTTCTGAGAGACTGTTAACCCAAACTCAGTTCCACAAATCGTCAGCTTCAAATCGGCGGTTAGGAAATTACAGACATTTCTTTTATAATTTGGTAGACTCCGAAATACTACGAAGGAGGTAATTTCCCATGAAAAAATAAGAACGATCTATCTCTTTTTATTACTTCTTTAACTGGATACACCGAAAAGGTTACAACTGAAATAAAACACTAAATAAGTAACTACCTTTAAACGATATGTAAGGACCTAGATTAGATATCTCAGGAGTGAGACGTTTTTCACAGATACCGCGTCATCAGTATCACAGTCATTCCAAGAAATTGGCTAGGGAAAAAAAAGAAATGTAAATTGGGAAATAGAAATTTCCAGGAATGGCAAGCATCGATTGGAATTACATGAAATTTGCATTAATCGAACTTCGTGAAGATGAACAAATTAAAGCTGCATTTGTTGATAAACGTCCAGCGATTCGAAGTTTTTGGTGTGACGTGTGTGAATACTCAAGAATATTATAAAGAAGTTGCTCCTGTTGTCATATTGATTGTATTTTTTCCAACTGTCGTAATAAAAGGCCAATTATTGCTCTTCATTTCGAGAAGAATAAATAATGGAATAATCTAATAGACGTAAATCTCGAGACGGAAATGAAAAATGCCAATAAAAAAAATCTGATGTGGCCAACACATGATTTTCTCCATATTTGGGATATAGATATTTAAATTATTATGAATAGCATTATAAGGCAAAATTACTATTTCGTATCGTAGAAGAATACAGTCGTCCTTATTGCCGTAAATTAGGTATATTTTGAATATGTTTACAGAATTCACCGTTACATGGTTGTGGCGCTGTATACTGGAAATTACGAAAAAGTTAAATATCTCCGAAATGGATGGTTCTACGAAAATTTGTTTCAAACAAAACTTGGAAGAAATATTATTCTCTACAACTCTGGTCCTCACGAAGATTAACAATGACGTTTTTAAGGAGATATTTGACGGAAACCGAAAAAACCGGTTATTTATAAATAATTCCTCAACAATAACTGCTATGGAAAATTCTTTCAAATGAATGTTGTAGGAAATTACATTCTCTATAACCTTTGTATAGAATTGTATATGCAATAATGGTGTTTTAACGGAGAAATATCGCAAAAACGGAATCGGGTTTCGAATAAACCTCGACTTCCAGTTAACCGGTATTGTCCAAAAACTAATCAGTTCTTTATGCTAATGCTAAAGTGTTATATATGAAATTTGGTATTAATATGACAAGTACTTTTTGAGTTAGAGCGCCCACAATCACATACATCCATCCATCCATCCACATACACACAGACATCATTCCGAAAATAGTCTAAACGTGTTCTAGGGACCTCAAAACGTGTATTTCCGTTGAAATCTGGAAGTCGAATTTTTTCGTGATCACAATACTTTCCCTATACTACGTATGGAGAAAGTAAAAAGTAGCTGGAGAAATTTCCTTTTTAAAAAAATTCTCTCAATTCCGAAATCAGGTTTTGCCACTTAGTTTTTTATTGTTTTCATGCGTAAATTGTAATTGATGCGCAATGAAAAGGTTCCATTGAAATTAATACGTTGTTACGTTAAAGCGCATTCATTAAATTGATAAAGAAAACAAGTATCAGCATTAACCTATTTTTCATAATGCGGCCATCGCAACATAGCTGGAGTAGAAGTATGTACCTTAGAAAGGCAGCAATGTTAATTCTTTTTCAGTCAACAACCTCCACAAACATATCACGCCGTATGTAGGTCAAGCTATTTCAATTAGAAGCGATATTTCGTGGAAAAGTACCGAGTTTACATCGATATTTGCTCAAATTTTAGATCTTTTCCAAATATGGAATTCTACTTTAAAAAACAAAATAATATAAGCGCTCTAGTTTAAAGACACACTGTTAAAATTAAATAGAAAATGTTTCTGAAATCAACTTTGTTAAATACCTCAAAATCACGCCAGGTCTCGAGGTACTTTTTGGATTTATAACGTTATTCATTTCACTCTTAGAATCGCGAATGAGTTTGAGAAGCAGTAACGTTACAATAAATTATTATTGCAATACACATGAATAATTACAAAGTAATGTGATTGATAATAAAAAAATTAACGAATCTCACTGTAGACACCAAGTTTAATTTTGGGATTCCGTTTAAAATTGTTATATATAACACAGAAATCGTAACACATAATTAGTATTTGTAAACGATATCACGAAAGTCAATTATTATTAGAGCAAAGCATCGTTTATCAAAGATATTTAGAGGAAGACATAGTTCGAACAATTGTTAATTTGGATAAAGTCGGGAATAATGGAATATAATAATAAATTAACAATAATCAACATATATTATTATATTTTAATGAATATACATACACAGATGCGAGTGTGGCAAAGAAATTGAGAATGAACACGTTCGCCACATCGTATACAAAATAAATGTTAATTTTAAGTTGGACTATATCAGATAGGCGCTGATTAAGCTGCTAAGTCTTAGTATTTTAAATAAGAGCAGATGGGTCGTACATTAATACGCTTGTTGCTCACACCACGACACTAACATAGCGATTAAAAGTCGGAATATCGATGTCTGACTTTCGAGTAATCGACGTTCTAATGCAGTGGTTCTCCCATCGGGGTGACATGACACCCCAGGGTGACGCGACGGTTATTGAGGAGCGACGCAAACATTTTATAAATTCACGGTTTATCATATTCTGGCTTATAAAAATAAATAAAAACAGTAGAATAAACACGCGTGCTTATTTTAATGCCAGAATTTTGTCTTTGTGTGGGGAAAAAATCCCAATTTATCGTTAAAGGCGACTTGAAGGTAATGGAACTGTAAAAGGGGTGACGCATAACTGAACGCAGGCGAAAAAAGATTGAAAACCACTGTCTAATGTATTATTTTCGCCTGGATTAATCTACGAAACATTAGATAATTCGACTACGTATTCAACCATTTATTAGGAATCCACATTGGTTTAAACGGTTTTAGAATTTTATTTTAAAGAAATTTCTTTCCGTTCACACAGTTCTCTAAAAATTCAATCGAAAATAATTCGAACGTAAGGCATTTGAGATGAAATCGAATTTACCCGACGATGACCTGTTTGAAAACGAATTTTCGGCACTCTCCTCTCGAGCATCAATTTTTCATTCGAAAGCGTTTTTCAAGTTATTTCCTATTAGATATAAAAACAATTTTTCATCAAGTAGACCGATGGATGAATATAGACAAAATAAGCATTGCGTACTTTGCAAGTTTAACTCGCTATCACTGAGCGCAACTGGCATTATGGCGCGACGAAACTCTATTAATTTTAAATCATTGTTAGAAGTAAATATAAATGATAATAAAACTTAAACCTAAGTGTTTATTTAGAAGCCATATGCCACCTTCCTACTAAATCGCAAGCGGTAATTACGTAAACAAGTGAAATAATTGCCCGATACGTCACAAACATCACTTGGCAAAGCACGATTAACAGCGCCTCTATCGTCATCGGTCTAAATAGGAAGGAAAACAATCCGGGAAAGGTGAATGCGGGTGTTTACGGGGGGAGGGGGAGGGGGGGAGAGAAATGTTCTCGGTCTTCGATCACGTATGCGCAGGAGAAGGGGAAATAGGGTGGGGGAGGGGGAGAGAGAGAGGGAGGAAAGGAGAGGGAGGTAGCGAGAAAAATGTAGTAGGGGGAGAAGCAGAGAGAAAGGTCGAGCAAGCCGCGTGCACAGATCAGCTATAAAGGACGCCGAAGGATCAGAGTAGGATAGCAAGAGAGGGAGGAAGAGAGAAGGGCTTCTCTCTCTCTCCCTCTCTCCTTCGCCAATAAGCACACCACGCCCTCATTCTCTCCCCCTCGATCTTGCGGACTCGTCTCACAGGTTCCCTGAAATGTTCCTTCTCTCTCTTTCCCTCTATCTGTCTCCCTCTCTCTTTCCCTCTCTCTAGTTCGCCCTTTAGCCCGCCGCGTTAAGGGAATATCGCATTCGCCGCTGACATATTCCTCAGAAGGCCTCCCCCTCGCTTCCTCCCTCTTCCCTCCTCACCCCCCTCTCCTTACCTTCTCCTCTCCCTCCGCCACCTCCTTCACCCTTTCCCACATCAAATTTGCGATTTATTGGAGACACGGATGCCGTTGCTGAGGAGACGCTGTATAAATTGATCCGCTATTCTCAGACTAACTATAAAACGATAATGTATTATCCGCTTGCATAGAGGTTCCGCCGCGTTGAGAATGTATTTTTTTTAAATGTTTAACTATGTTCCGAAGGGGCGTTGATTCCTCCTAACAAAATCATTTAATTCCGACACGAAAGCTTCAACTTTGATCAACAGGGGTCTCTTTAATGCTGTGCGTGGGATATCATATTTTGACGAGGACCAAATTATTAAGGTCAGTTTTCCAAATTAAAAATGACATCTTCGTGACTGATACTTCATTAAAAGATTTATTGAATTTTAAATAAATAATCTTGCAGACAAATCTTAATCTCACTGCATATGCGTCCATGCTCTTTTCTTAACAATTAAAGCTAAAAGCGGTCAAGTAACCTAGCCTTATAGAGTTTAATTTAACATAAAAATAAGTTTTTTTCTAATTATCCTGATATTTTTACTCGAATTTAAAATTTTCTTCTATTTGCCATTTATCGATTTTGTGGGAAATGCATCGTATATACGTATGTAAATATTTTCGCAACTTTTGCTGGTAGAATATTTTACACTCCTTGTCCTAGTGTCATAAGCCAGTTCCGAGGCAGTCGAAACTATACGGCCAAGCAGTTTTTCCATACTAGGTGTATCTTAAAAGTCTCAAGTTAAAGGTCATGAGATGTGTTTCCATTTTAAACAATGCGATCGCCACTTGACTACAAATGACGGGACCATCTCACGATCCAATTTCAATTCTATTAATTCTTCCGCTAATGAATTCCTTTACGATTTGTATCCACGCCTGCGATGAAAGTGTCTCAATAGAACGATTCCCATCACCATTACTATCACTATACGTACGAGTATATCAACTAAACTAACATTAAAACTATATTTACGAGTGAATACTTATTTTATCACATCGAAAACTAGTTTAAAATAGAGATTTATTCTAATATAGGAGCTAGTATAAGAGTCGGCAACCAAAGAAGAGAGTTTACGTGGCACGCTAAGTCACGAAAACATTGCAAATTTGACGTTAAAAACAATTTTACTTTCAAATTTCACTCAGCCCTCTTTAATTTTCCATGTCATACCAAGAACTTCTTACATAAATGAAGAAACACTTCGCCAATCAAAGAGTTTAATGTTGGCGCGTTCTGAGGCTCAACAGTTTTAAGCATCAGATAGGCATTCCACAGAAATACCGAGTTCCATATTGCTTCAATTGCTACATTTGATAGGACTAAACACGCTTCTGCGCTATTGCATCTGTCTATAGAATATTTATCATCCATTATCACACTCCAACACTTCCTCCTCAAGAGAGAAAGATTTCTTCCAAAGAAAGCGATTACGCTGATTCTTTTCAAACGATCCGTTCTCACACCGTGGCTGCCAGAAGTCACCTCCAAACAGCATTCCTATATTAGCTCGAAGTTTTCCTGACGCTTAAGAGATAGATAATCCTCCGGTTTCTGCTCGTTTGGCTAAGAATAAGTACGTCTTAATACTCAACCCTTTGGAAAATAGCGATCTTTCTGTGATATTATCGATCTCAAGGACCGAGGAGAAGAAGTTTTGTTCTGCTTTGCTCTTCTTTTTTGTGGTTTGGATAGGATTTCTTCACGCCCTCTTCACCTTGGCATCAAGGAAGTTAAAAGAACGATAAACGAAGTATAAACAGGAATCGAAATGTCGGGAAAAATCCAATCGTGACGACTTCCATCTGCTCAAAGATCCGTTCCGCTATTTCAAGATTTAAGCTACATCGTAACAGGTAAACGTCGAGGAATGGCATTTAATGCTAAAGAAAAGTACAAAAAAATTTTCTCGTATTGGAAATCCTTGATGCGTGGACGAGAAGTCCTCGCCGTTGGCATAGCGTCAGAACCGAGGAGAAAATGCAATTAAGAACTGCAGTTGCGCCAGCCTTGTTCATCGGTGGCTGCGGAAATGAAAATGCACGATGCGGAATTGCAGCGTTTTTCCTGTAGAAACGCCACCGAGTACAATTTGATTGATTCCTCCTCTAGGAACAGAAAGAGTGCATAAAAAGGGAGAATATTCCCAATATAAGTCGAATAGATACTTGCACAGAAATATATAGGTATATATTCAGGAAAATTTCGCGAAAACCCAAAGGAGCCGAGGCTCTCGTCGTGATCGTCCTTCTGGTTTCGAGGCTTTTATTTTTCATCGGAAGGGGCTTTTAATTATTCGTTTTCTCTACTTCCAAGTTTCGTCCCTAAGTGTCGCTGGCGAAATGGAAGCCGGAGCATAAACAGGCGTGATCGTCTTTTCGACGACTTTTAATTGGTTTCGCACGCGGTGCAGCGCGTGTTGTGTGTGAGAGAGAAAGAGATCGCCTTTTCAAAACCTTTTTCGTGACTTCACTTTCTATTCCGAGTCGTGAGTTCGAATCCTTCCTTTCGAGTAGGTCATTACTGACGACGCATTCCCTATTATTACGAAACAAAGCTCTTTAACTGGCCGATTCGAACATCCGCGTTCACCCTTCGGTCGAGAACAATCGCGAAAAAGGTAACGACTTCTTCTGAAGGTCAGCCTCCGAGCGTCTCGTATTCCTTCGCAAATTTAAAAGCCCGGATCGAATTAAAATCTCAAAAAAAAACGCTCCGAATTTTTGTGCGCTCCAAATTTCCATCGATAAAGTAAACGAATAATTATAATTAAATGCCGCAATCGTCGATGAAGGACGAGGCTATATAAAACATTCCGCAATGCAGTAAGTCATGTTATTGAATCGCGAAAAGACGTTCGTGAAGAGGCAGAGAAGCGAATTTGTCTGATTTCAGCGAATTATAATACACTTTGTGGAATGTTACATACAAGTATTTTCACATTCTTTCGCCCATTCGATCGTGTAAAAGTCCCGATTAGTCTTTTCTATTAGATAACGACATTCAGCGATAGAAATACTCCAAGACGGCATTTTAAAGTGCCCCCGTTAATATTCCACGATTAACTGAAAAATAAAGGTTTCGCTCAATTTTGGACCGAATTAAACGGCTAACATCTAATTGTAAGCCTGGGAAAACCGATAAGCGAACTATAATGTCCATAGTTGAAGGCAATTTTACAATTGTGCGGCAAATTATGTAACTCTGCAAAGTCGTCGTGAATCGAAAAGAATATTATCTCGACGCATAACGATATAAATATAACGAAAGCGAAATTAGAACAAGCCGGTTATTCGGGTTTTAAAGAACGCCTCATTTTCCGCGAGAGTTTTGCGTGCATCTCGTTTATACTATAGAACCCTCTCACTCACTCTCTTTTTTCTCCCTCCCTCTCTCTCTCTCTCTCCCTCAAGGGTATTTGGTCAGAGATAAATGAGGCGATGGCTGCGATGCTTGCCTTCTTACGCCATCTTTCGCCTGCTGCCACTTGATAAGCCTTTGGCTGTCATCCCATTTAAAAAGAGAGAGTATATGCGAAAGGGAAGCGTTGCCAAGGAGATGTGTGCATTAAAGATGAAATTCGATATGTGACATGTTAAACATGGGACGCGAGGCTTTAATCACCACTATCTCAATATAATAACATTTCGGCGGCTATGTCGATAATGCAAAAATTCGCCAAACGACAAAGTGCATTTTTTAATTCACTGGATGATGACTCGTTTGGTAAATGTTGTGGAGATTAATAAATCTCTCCAAAGTTTTATTAAACCAAGTATGCTAAGCTTTTTCTCGGTGACTACACATCCTAAATTATCTCTATTTAAAGACGTATCGTTCCTTTCGTAAAATCAGAAAATTTTCGTCAGTGTTAAAAACAAAACTTTATCAAATAAACTTGAAACGTTGCACATCGCCGAAGCAATTAAAAATTACTCACGAACACGTTTTTGATGATGTGCGTCTCTGATAGCGCATTAGAATAACTGCGTAACCAATATCACGACATTTAACAGAATAGAAAATTCCAGTGTTTATTGCCTTCGTTCCTTTAGAACATCTGAATTTTGCATTTATCTCGGGAATTAATTTTAATCTTAAAAAACCGGTTACTAGAAATGGCCAGAAATGCGGAAAACGGGATACTCAAGGGTTGTGAAATTTGCATCTGAATGTTTAACTGACCCAAATTATCAAGATTTTTTTGTTTATAAAGCGCCACGTGGCTCCGAGAAAAAACATTAAATTCAAAACTAAAATAATAACTGAATTGCTGATCGAATTTTAATGTGAACTCGAAGACAGAAAACTCGACAAAAATCCAGTCTCTCTTTTTCTCTCACTCCTGGGATAATGGCATTCACACTGGCAACTCCATAGTTTTCCAATTTCTTCACTAGTTTTCGTAAAAAACAAACTCATTTTCACCGAAACCGTACGTCCGTGTCCGCTTGAATTTATAGATATAGAAATTTCTTTTCGTAAATAACAGATCTCGGAAAATACTCTTATGTACGAAATCGACCGAGGAAGCCGTGGACTTGCATTTTGAAAAAGTAGTACTTGAATAAATTGCAACGAAATAAATTTCACCCGAAAATCTTCTTAGTTTAGGCTCCTCCTCACACTCAGATAGACGCTAAAGAATCTCTCATTAAGAGCCGCAGTTTGTAAACACGACACCGCTCTGAAATTACGCTCTTTTGTCAAAGACGGGTCACTTTACGCGATAAAGCCTTCTCCCACTTCCAAATTCCACCCGATTATAACTCTGCTTAGCAAGATAAACAGGTACGTTTACAAAGACTGGAAAAAAACTTTTACTCGACTGTTAAGGAAACGAATTTAAGCGTATAAATAAAAAAAGCATTAATCGTCGATGCGAAACGAGTCATCAATCAAAGAGAGAAGCAGCAGAACGTCCCTTTCGAATCCTAGAGTGCGCGCGGAACCAAAGCGAGCGCTCCTCTTTATATAAAAAAAGCACCGCAGCGAAGGGAAGCTCTTTCTCATCCTCTCCATCTCTTTTTTCCTCTCTCTCTCTCTCTCGCTCCAACATTTTCACACGGGCACAGTTATTCGGAGAGACTTTTAAACAAACGAGGGCAATATAACAGCAAACCAGAGCCGTTCTTCCAAAAGCAGTCCGATCCCACGCGTGCAATGGCCATTGTTATTCTCTTTGGCTCTCTTTTGTGTCATTCATGCACGCGTGCGAATCTGGGCCGTGGAAAAAAATCGCCGAAATTTCAAATCCTTTTAACCGTTACCGTGGTCCTCTCTATAGTTTTCCATTGCAGATTTGACGAGCTCTCCAAACCTTCGTTAACTAAAACGAGGCATTGTAGAAAAAACGGAAATGCGATTATTCCAGAGACGGAAGCTTCCAAGCAATAATTTCACTTTATCAACCCGACCGTCGTAACCGGGAAAATGAAACGCTAAAAATGCTCGGGGTTATTCAGCAACGGAGATGTACGTACAATGAGAAAAAGATTGATAAGAAGATTAGTGCTATGTTAGCGAAGAGGGCAAACGGGATTCTCTGCAGGCAGTGTCGCCAAAGGGAAAGAGGAACGGACATATATAAGAGCTGTAGACGCTCTCGGAGAGCAGAGGAAAGAATCTCTTGGCAAGCGTAGCTCGTTTCGATAACATGGCAATTGCAACTCGCCAATGGCAACTTGCATAAAAATGTCTTCGTTTACATATTGCGGATTTTGACGATTAACTTGACAACAAAAATGTGCGAACCCATTCCATAAAACGATTACGAATTAATTTTTAGGCGCGTTTCGCTTACAGCGTGAGCGCCTATTATCGTCGGTCCGTCCGTCCGCATGTTCGTTCTCGGCTTCTACTGAACGGATTGTTATGAAATTTGATATTAAGGACTTTCAATCAAATATAATAAGAAAATCGCAAAAATGAATCACATACGCAGATCAGGAGTACCACTTTACTTGTGACGAAAAATTACATTTTCGTCATATCTCGTCAAGTATCGCTCATATCAAAATATATTTCAAATAAAACTTGTAGAACTGGTAAAGAAGAGTATTTCCTTTTCTATATATTTTTATCGTAGGAGTAGCCGTTATCGAGAAAATCAAACAAGAATGTCTTATATCGAGTTGAACACAATTAGAAAATTTCTTGCATGGTTACTTCATTGTTGCTAACATAAACAATCTCCCAAACAAACGTTTAATTTCCTTACGTGTGCATGTAATACTATTAAATAGGAAGAAAATGGATTATTTATGATGAAGAAAAGGACTTTAAAACGCTATTTCCCTTACGTACAGGTATATAATTGCTTTCTAATACTCCATTGCACGAAACGCGCCCCATTTGTGATACGTTGTACGCTTTCCTAACTTGTTGAAATTTGAGAACGTTTTTCTCGATGAAAATCATGTTTTGTGGGATTTGATGGAGATAGGCGATTCTCGAGAAAATTTAAAGTTGTTTTTACTCGTGATAATTTTCAGGTCAAATCTATTTCATGAGTCAGGCAAATGTAAACATTCCACGATTAAAATCAACATTCACGCACATTCGATATCTAAATTAAACTCATCGACCCAATATATTCTCAGCTAACCCTGGCGCGAATCTTTCGCACGCGGCAATCGTCAACGGCTAAGATACCGATTAACGCAACGCCATTTAAATTCCATCGGGAGGCAACATAGGGCCGAAAACAGGCGACCGTGCAGCAACCGGAACAAAAAAACGGTCTCTAGGGATAGGAAACACCTGCCACAAGGAGAGAAAAAAAAGAACGAAGAGCGACTCCGCGAGTCGAGGAGCACTTGGGCAAGGTTGACCGGTCGAGACGACGGAGGGCATAAATTCAAGGTCCGAGCTTAACGCCTCGAGTAAAGGGTCATTCACTTCTCTCTCAAAAGCCTTTTTTTGAGAGGCATCTCTCTCTTATAAGAGAGAAGTCCCTCCACCGTCTCGGTGCGCTGTCCGAGACACGCGGGAGGAAACCCGAGAAGGCCACGGGGTGTACCTACGGCACGTGCCCTTATTCTGTACCTCGGGGAAGCGTATGTAACGAGTGGTAAATGGACTCGCGTCGTCACAGACGGAAAGAATTTTTATTACGGGAGCGAACTAAAAAATAAAGAAAAAAAGAAACGAGGATATAAATGGACCCGGTCGGTGGTCCCGAAAGGAGAGGGTAAAGCCTGCGACGTAACGGTCACAAATATATCTGGAAAAACATGGCATGCGCCGGGATATATCTGGATTCAGTTGCGGGTAGAGCGGCCGCGTACGATGCCAAGGGTGCAACCGGAACCACGCGACTTCCTCTCCTCCATATACCATCCTAAACCGCAACAGATGACTATCGTCGTCTGCGGTTGATTAAGAACAAATTACCTCGACTTCCACGGATACCGAAGGATAATTGCCGGGATAAACAGTCCATCCGGAAGGCCTGGAGCCGGTTTTCTGGTTCCTTTCATCTCTCGGATGCTGGCTCTGGAAAAATTAACCTTTCTTCATCTTCGAGCTCCCGAGAATTTCTACCGTTTACTGAGATTGTTTTCTATACTTCAAAGAAAAACTAACGCAACGGGAACTCGAAAGAGAAACTGTTGATGCGTGCGTGAAATGCTGCAAAAATAAAACAGCAACGAGCGGCATCGGGAAACTTTCGCATTTAAATCGAATTCCTGAAAGTAGAATGCACTTGCAAAGTTTTATCATCAAATTCGTTACCACCACAAGCCTCTAGTTTTCAGTTTAAGGTCAAAATTTCGTCACATTCATGCAAATAATTTCAGTTTCATATTACGTATGTACAATGTGAAACCACGGCTACTCTTAACGTTAACGACATAAATATAAAGACAAACCTTAGCGAATGCAACAAAAATCTTGAAATTTTGGAGTGTCGATTTATTTCAGGCGCATTTTTCAAAGAATCAATTTTAAAACGTGCGAAGCGAAAAACGCCACGTAAGGAAACGACGTCTCGGGCGGCGTCACACATCGTTCGCTCTTCCCTCGGCGGCACTGAGAGTCTTACATTAGACAAAGCTTCCGCAAAGCACCACCGAATTATCAAAATAGACCGAGTGAAAAATACTGGCGGCGCGTGCGAAGTGGATCGAGGCGAACGCGCCACCATCGGCAGCGAATGAAACGACACGTGAGAACGCGTGATGATATCGATGTCTCGATGAGACCGAAACGTCATTCCATCGGATCGGTTTGCGGGGAAAGAGAAAAAGCGAATCTGAGAAGAGGGTCGTATGGGAGGGCGACGTGGGGTGTGGATCGCCCCCCCCCCTTCCCCGAGAGGGAGAGAGAGAGAGAGGGGCGCCGACAGATGAGGACCGCGGGCAACGAGGAACACCCTCGAATCACGCATCGCGCGACTTGCGTCGTAGTTTTCGCGATTGCTAACGGAAGCAAATTTCGCTGTCTTTCTCAGACGCCTTTCACTTTCGACTGTTATTCAGGCTTTCCGAAGAAAAGATTCGATGAGAGGAACCGCAGTGAAATTGGCATCTAACGTTAGAATCCATAACTAAAGAGAATTTCTTTCAATATTAAAACGAGAGAGAGACCTTGGATTATGCATATATACGCTTCCTTATCTGCGAGAGAGAGGGGAGGAGGGGGGAGAGGGGGGAGGGGGGGAGGAGGAGAGTGTATGTCTCGTATCGCTCGATTCGCATTCACACTCTTTTTCCACCGTGACAAGTGTTGTACAAGTATTTCACATCCTACAGTTATGTTTAGAGGAATACTTCCAATAGTAATAATAATAGCTGACGTTGTAAACACGGATAACGGTACACTAGAAATTCATTCATTTTATATATTTCTATATTTCTTCAATTTTGTATGCATGCGTAAGTATAAAACGATCAATAACAATTTCATTGTATAGAAAATTACTACGTAAATGTGCGTGTTTAAATGTGTGTGTGCGTAACACATTCCTTTCTCTCACCTCAACTGTGAATCAGTTTGCTACAGTTTGAAATGGACATTATAAAGTAAATATATAATTCAAACTGCCTCTCTCCTAAAATGATTACCGCCGTTTTATGAAATTACGGTTTTCTTAGACAGAAAATGGAATCGGAATACAGCACCGCCAATTCATCATAATCTACGATTACTAACCTTGGTTAGTCGTAGAATCGATCACAACCGGTAATAATCTTAACAGCATTTTGAATATCGGCTGAACTGCAATCAAAACAAACTCTTCGTCATCGTCTTTATTTGAAGGATCGGGTTTTCAAGAAGCAAGGCGTTCCAACTTGATTTAAGAGTTGACCTCAACGATCTTTGATCGTTAGACTTTGTCGTAAATCAGTACAATAATTCCGCGACTATTTCCTATCCGAAATTTCCGCACCTCTTTTTTTCTTAGAGAGAGCCCTTTTCTTCACTCGAAGCTTTTGGAAACGTTTAAACCCATAAATCTATCGAGTAATGCGGAAGAAGGGAAAGGAGGCAATGGAGGGGAAGAGGGGGATGAAGAGAGGTAGGAGAATGGGAAGGAGGGGGAGAGGAGGGGGAGAACCGCCAATGCAGTTAGTTGCCTACAAGCGGAGTTCCTGCCACTCCTAATAATAACGTCGTCGTCGACGGCGGCGGCGGCAGAGACGACGACGATAAAGAATAGTGGAATGGGGCACGATCGCCCCTTTACCCCTAACCTCCCTCTCTTCCTTCCTCCCTCACAACCTCACCCACCTCAGGAAAACGTACCGCCGCCCCAGTAATCAGTCCCTTCCTCTCTTGGGGACGCGCGCACACACCCTCCTAATCCTTTTATAACGCCCCCTTCCCTTTGCCCCTCTTGCCCCCCTTTGCCCCCTCGCCCCTTCCCTTTCGCCGCCGCGGGACCTTGAGCCTGTGAGAGCGGCGGAATCCGTGAGCGTATGTAATTGGGACAGAGGCAGATGGAAGCGGTCGAACGGGAGGGGTCCCTCTCGTGGCCCCCACAAAAGGTCCCATTGGAGGGGAGAGCACCGCGAAGCGACACCCACCGCCTAAGCACCATCGCATCGCGCCCTCTTATGTTAGAAGAGTGCAACCTACGCGAGTACACCCACTCCCCTCTCGCTTACTCGAACTCTCCTTTTCTGGAGATTCCTAATCCCGTGGCCACCTTAGGACCGGTCCGCGTGACATTGGGCGATTCGGGAGACGCTGGCCAATTTTCGGCATATGCGTGACATTTGCGGGAAAGATTCGTTGAGGAAAAAAGATTCCTTCGCTTCTCTTAATCGGTTTCGGTTCTAAAGATCCAAATAGATCCAGGTGAAATGACGTTTGAGAAAAAAGCGTCCGTACAGATATACCGAAATGAAAGAGGCGTTTTGATAGACAAGAGGTTCTCGACAAATTTCGCAGTTTATAACATCAAAACTAAGTCGCTAACCGAAACTAAATATTATTTTATTGCATTGAAACATCGACTTATATTTATTTATAATAAAGACATGATAAAATGTAAACAAATAGGAACCCATCGATCTTGTCAAAATTATGACTTTGCACTTCAAGTTTAGTAACACGAAATTACAATTACATTTCACTAACGGGTTATTTATTTTTTTTTTTTGTTAAAGTAACTGGTAATGTCTTGTTCTTTCAGCTGTCTTGTGAATTCTCAGGAAAAAATATTTCAATTTCCTTTAATTAAACTATATGATTGCATGTATTACTTCATATTCCTTCATATTAGTAAAAATATATTTACAGCATATTGTGTCTTGCAGCAGAGCTTTGTTTTTGGCGGTGGCAACTTCCTCCTCACCAAATACAATCTCATCTTCTCTCATTCCAACTTCTTTATCTTTTATATCCACTAGTCTCTCAAATACCTCTTTAGGTACATAAGTAATACGACGTTACAAACTCGTCAGATGATGTTTTAAAATGTATTTTTTTTATTTCACCCAATTCAGCAGGCCCATAACGTAAATATTCACCATCACCTTCAACTTCGTTTTCTTGCACCTGCTAGGTAGAGCCCCTGCCCCTGCAAAACACTTCAAGGTTGTAGTAATCCCAAGATAAGCTGGTCCTCTGCAAAATGTTTCACATCAGGCCAACACGAGCCCATATTCGTTTATATGTAGACAACTGGCTGATGCCTATAAATTCACTTCGCTTGAGAGATTGTACCTTGGTCCAAAGACTGTAATTTAGTAAATTTAATAAGAAATTCAGTTATCTTCACATCTTGTAATTTTATGCCTTCACATTTACGAACAGCGCCACCGACCAAGGAACAAAGTGACTTTTTTTAAATTCACGTCCATGTTTAATCAAGAGTAATCAGTCACTCACTGTAAGCCACGAATTCCGATTTATAGACTTCAATATTTAACTGCTGTCTGAATTAGTATTGAATATAGGAGGAAAAGACACTTCATAGTTGCTGCTCTTTCCTCCGTGGCCGGATTCACCTTTCACCGCCAACTGATCTGTCCAGCAACACATTTTTAAAATAATAACAGCTTCATCCACGTTGAATACTTCTTTTGGTTCTCAAACACTTGGCATCGTTAGCAAACAAACTTTCGACGCTTCTTGAGCATTGTCAAAGCGATGCATATATGAAAGATTACGAAAATGTGGAGGTTACAAAAGATATATTTTGTGCTGTGTATTTACTATTAAGCGCTCAACACAAAAAGTCAATATCAGGTGTCCGTGTGTTTCATCTCATAAAACTACTTACAATGAGCGGATATTCATGAAATTTGGTACTTATGACTTATGGCCAAGGAAAATTAAAGAAACGATAGAAATAGTTCACAAAACCCAATCACAGGTGCCACTTTACTAGAAACAAAAAATGAACTTCCTCATAACTCTTAAAATATTAGTCATATAAAAAAATCTTCAAACAACATTTACAGAACTATCCAAATAAAATATTTCTTGCCCTATGTCAGTGCTTTCTAACTTTTTTGAGTGGCGGAACACTTTTGAATAGGAAAACATTGGGGGAACACCTATATATATGCATGTATATATGTTTACATATAACCTTTATGTAGATGGAGTTATGGTGTGAGAGGAAAATAGAAATACTTTTTAATTTAAATTCATTAAAAAATCTAAATTCGTAGAAAAATTATTTTCGGTGGAATATTTCGCGGAACACTTAGGCAATGCTATAGGAACACCCGTGTTCCGCGGAACACCGGTTGAAAAACAATGCCCTATATACGTAATACATTTATCCCAGAAGTAGCCGTTTTCAAGAAACCCAAACAAGAAAGTCCTCAGTCACTTTGAACTAATACATTTCTTGTACAGTATTTTAATTGTCTCAACGAGAATAATCTTTGTGGCAAATGAAGTAAATAACATCTGCCATAAATATACATAAACACGTTTAATTTCCTTTCGCGTGCACGCAGAAGAGAGCAAAAGAAAGGAAATGTATCATCTACGGGGAAGAAATGAACGTTCAGTATGTATTAAATCGAGGTGCTTTTAATGCTGAATAAAATCCGCTGCCATGCTCTCCTAATATACTTGATATTAATTAAGACAAAAAATCCGTCAACAATATCTATAAAAACTCGTTTCGGATAGTTCAGGGGTGCACAACATACGGCCCGCGAGCCAAATGTGGCCCGTCGACACCTTTTGTTTGGCCCGATTGAAGCTGGGAGTCACTCAGCTGGTTAATTCCTTTTATATCAAAAATACAATTAAAATTTGTAAGTTATATTTGTTTGCCACTTCATTTTTGTCACATAAAAATTGCATGTAAAATTTGTTATGGTAATTAATAAATCGACAATAGTGTATTTCAGTTTTTATGACAACATTTTCAAAGTGTGGCCCCCTTAGGTTCAATCATGGTCGATTTCGGACCGCGTCAACTTTTGAGTCGTGCGCCCCTGGGATAGCCACTCACAGGCTACGCACAAATTTTAAGTCGAAATTATTGCTCAATTCGAGCGGCAGTCATCCTTTTAATGAGGAATACTACTTGTTTGTCCAAAACGCCGTCCTTAATTTCTACATATACACCTTCACCTAGATACACAAACAATCTTTCCGAAAACAAGGTCAGCCTCATTTTTTCCACATAAAACAAGTGACGAAAAGATAAACTATCGCGAAAAACACTCGAGTTCCGACTCCCTCCCATCTCATACAATTAACCGGTTCTCATCCAAACCTATAAAAGTATAGGCATAACGAAACTTCGGATCTTGTGGATTTTCGGGTTTTTTTCCGTTCGGAAAATCTCAAGTGCCATTTCCGCACGGCACGACGATGTCTTCTCTTGGCAAAAGCGTCGCAATGTGAAACATATAAGAAAAGAATAAAGCAATGCTCCTGGAAGAGCCCCAAACACCTTTCAAGATACCTGCGGTTTCTTCTAAATCTGTCTCACGAGCACTTAAGGCCGGGGACAAGCGGCTGCTCCTCATCCTACGAAAAATAAAAAACGAGCGTGCAGCCGAAAAATTATTTCCTTCGGCGTCTGTCTGTCGATTTGGAAATTTTAACGGATCCGTGGAAGGGTAATGACCGAATAGAATTTCGTGATTAAAGCGATTCCTTTGGATATGAAGATTATGGAGCCGGTTGGATAAATAACGGGAAAGGAGAAAGACGCACCCGCCATCCGTTCATGCCGTCGCCGAGAGGGATTATGGGTAATAATGGTGGGAAGGGGAGAGTGGTGGGAAGGGGAGAGGAGGAAGAGATAATGGGTTGGGGGTGAACCGTTTCCGTTATGTTTACATGCAGATAGTAACATTCATACAAAGAATCACATTAATAATAAAGTGTTTATTTCCAAGGGAAAATGAATTAATATATTTTTTACATAATTTTAAATATTATTCCGACAAATACAGGTAAGTAATATCGCCGATAGTCTTAATTACGTACAAATAAACAGAATCACGTTGGACTGTATTCAAGTGGCTTTCCACTATGTTTGTAATAATCAAATGGAGCTAATTACGGGTGCGTAAGTTATTTAATTCTAAGAAAATTTTCTGATTAAAATGTTTACCCGCTTTTCTTTGGCATCTTATTTACATAATTCCAACTTTTAACCATTTTATTAACACAAAAATATAGCGATAAAAGATATTATTATACCACCATGCTAAATTCTCGACAATTTTATGACCCTTATCAGTCGTTAAAAAAATATTTTTCTCTCATTAAACAAGATACTAATGCCGAGGCATGCTGAAGATAAAAGGTAATAAATGAAGAAATGATTACTTTAATACTCTTAAGAAGTGATAACAAAATTAACCATAAATAGCATGTAAACAAAACGATCTCATCCGTAACTACATTAGATTCGACCTTGTCGAACAAGTTTCAAAAAAATATAAATATAATAAGGAAAGAGTTACAGAACGAAAGAACAACTTACTTAAATCTTCCTGTACCATGGAAATATGGATGGCGTTTTAATATTGAATTAATGTTTAAATGAATAAAAATTCCAACATAGATGTGTGTGTATTCTATATTAGTACTGTTGAATTGATTTGGGAGATTCACGATTGAATCCCTCTTTGCGATATCTCGAAATGGATAAAAATTATCTACCGAGAATAATCGTTTTATTTGGAGTAAAACCCTCCAAAAAGAAAAAACACCGACGCAAAAAAGAAGCAATGGGAAAATGTAACGAATTGTCAAACTCAAGCTCTTTCATTTAAAAAAATTATTTGAATATCGAAGTCGTGGCGAAGAGATGAAAACATAAATCCAATTAAATGTCGGTAATGTTGTTACCGCGGTTTTTCGACGGTTGTTATTTTGCTCCTTCACACGCAAAACCATTGCGTTTTCTACTCAACCGTCGGATTTTTCTCTGCGCAGTGCACGCATGCGCAAAACGTCTGCCGCTCTGAAGAAGTTTTCATTGCACGAATTTTTCCAAAACACCGCCGAAAATTAAAATCGAAAAATCCCACATCGGAACCGAAATAAAAATACGTCAAACAGATCCGTGTCTCGCGTTTCGTAGTCGAAATTGCCTACGAAGATGAAGCGGAGGAAGCGGATAGGATGTCGAAAGGGAGGAGTGGGGTGGGCGGGCCTCGCGAGGTCCTTAAAGAGACAGCCTATGAAAAGGAAACGGACGACAGATTGCTATTCACCTCTCTTACTGCCGAAGCGGGTCGAAGACCGACCAACGGTGCCTTTGGAATGGCCGGCGCCCATCGTTACGCCTCGTGGAACAGTCCGACGACCGGAAAAGCACGCACCGAACAAACGCCGAGCGACGGACGTCACCGAATCATCGGCCGCGACAAATCCTCAAGGGTCCGAAGAAGGGCCATCGGAGCGGGCCATGAAACGCGAAAAGCACGGAGCGGGCGGAGGAAGGTCCGCGAACGTTCCCACGACCTTCGCGAAGGCTTCGCGGCGCTTTCCATTCAGGTGTCGGGTCAAATAGAAGGGCACCCGGGGGCCGACGTCGAAGAGGGCCACATTTGCAAATCGCGAATCGAGGAAAGGCGCGAGCGACCCCGTGTCGAGGCACTGGCACGAAAGCACACACACACCACTACCGTCTCACACACACACACGGCCTGACGGGACGGAAGGGTCGAACACGCCCGACTTGGACGAAGGGAAGTCGAGGTATGGTTCGCGGCAGAGAGAAGAGATGCGAGGAGAGGTAGAGAGAGAGAGAGGGGGCGGAGGGGGAGAGAGAGAGAGAGATGGGAGGGGAAGGGAGCAGTCGATAGCACGCCGTCCAGATCCTCTCTCTCTCCGTCTCCTCGAGACTCCGGAACGCGAGAAGGGATCGCCGCCCTTCGAGATCCGCGGACCTTGCCAAGAAGGAACGCACGCACACACACACACACACACAGCCGTAGTGGCGGGAAGAGAGAGGGTGAGAAAAGAGAGGTATAAAAAGAGTTATTCTGTCCCGTCTATTTTCCTCCGCCCCTCCGCGCATAACTCCTTTCGCCCCCCTACATCGCGGGGTCTTGCTCCGCTAGTTCGCCGTTTGTTCGCCAGAGGGAGAGCGGGTCTTCCCTTTCCACCCTCCCCCCACTCCTCCCCCATTCACCACACGCTTCCTTCCTATCCCTCCCACTATCCCACCCTTAACTACGTCACGTTTCAGCGCACCGCAGTGCCTGCCTAGGAAGGGAAAAGCACGGAGGGAGAGAGCGAGAGAGGGGGTGGGAGGAAATGGAGGAGGGGGGGAGTAAATGGAGGAGGGGAGGGGGAGGAGGTAATGGAAGGGGGCGGGCGAGGGAATTGGAGCAGCACGGGAGAGGATGGCGAGTGACTTTGTGACGGCCGGAGGAGTGGGGGGAGGGGAGGGGAATGAAACTTCCTGTCCGTGGGTGGGTCCCACGTTCGATACCGACCCAGCCACGACGCAAAAGAGAATCAGAGGATAAGAATGGATCCGAGGATACGTGTCTGTGTACATACATAGGAGAGGAAGAGGAGAAGAGAGGGTTGAAAAGAGAGAAATGGGGTTGTTTTTTGTAAGGCAAAAGAGACGCATGTGCGTGTCTCCGAAGGGGTTTTTTTTAACGGATTGATGGAAATGGGCCGAAGAAGGGAATGTTTCTTTCGAGAGCATTCAGGGGCGCTGAGGGTGACGTCTGAAGGCGGATGGAGGGGGAGGCTGCTGGGGAGGCGGAATTTCTTCCTCTCATCCGCCTCCCTCTCTCTCCCCCGTTTTAAAGACCCTTAATCGCATTCAACACGCTCGATGGGACGGCGAGGATTTTGATGGCCACGACGTCCAACTGAGGACGTGCAGACGACATCCGCGCCCTTTTTTGGACGCCGCTGACAAATTGAGAGACGGTGGGTGGCGTCCGACGAACGTTATAAACGGATTACATTTACTCGAGGCCCTTATCAATCGACCGACAACCGTGTCTTGCGCGAAGAAAACACATCGTTCGTTCTCTAAATATTTTCCATATGACTTACCTATAGCTGAGAACGCAACCGAAAAATATTTACATTATTTGCAAATTCGTACCTTGATTGGACGCAAATCAAACCTACTATGAGAAAAAAATGAAATGTTTCCAAAAGTGCTCATTGACGTGTATTCGTGTGAAGTTGGCAGGTGGAAGAGATTTGCTCCGAGAAGTTGGTTTGCATCGCAAAAATATTAAGAAATTATAAAGTTTAAATCTGTAAGAGCATTTTTAAGTCTCAGATTTTTTATGAAAATAAAGTATCAGCAAAAGTGCACATTGCAGAGGAAATTCATTTCATTTAGTGCATCACTGATCACAAATACGGAAAAAATATTTTGGTTTGAGTAAGAGTAATAATAGACCGCATTTATCCGACTGCGAGTCAACTTGGAACTGAAACGAATTTGGACGAAAAATAAAATATTTTATTCGGAAGCAAATAAATGAAACAATCTTGGCATTATTTTTCATTCAAATTCCTAAGAATTGTTATTACAATGTTAAGTGCAAAGATAAATGCGATGTAAACCATGCTAGACTAGTAATAATTACCGTCACTATTTTTATTAATTTATTTTATTCCTTTGTTGGCGAATATAGGACGACCCTCATCTCCGATCAAAAAAAACAAACAAACAGGAATAACCTCGTCTTATTGTCGGATAAATACATTATTTTTTCTGTAGAATAAAATTTAAACAGCCATTTCATTTGCATAAAATAATACATTAATTCATTAAAAATAAACACAAAAACTAATCCATTTATTGCTCAAAGCCTCATTTTTCATGTCACCCGTTTGATCCGTTGGGAATGTTCGTTTCGATTCGAGATACACAAAACTCGCAATCATATAAACAGCCTTGCAGCAATATGTTTACATTTTTTGTTTTAAAAAAAAATGATACTGCATTTTGAATATTTCGACACCACGAGACTATAGATTTAAAAAATGAAATTAAACATGAGAAACAAAGGAAGTCTCAATAAATCGTTCTGAGCAGCGCATTCACGATGACCTTGAAAAATTCACAAATTATTGTAAGGCGAAACAAATCCAAAACGAAACTTGCGAATACTTTGAACATGCCTTTCATTTTATTCCTTCTTTCCGAGAATTAGATGCGATCTCTTATTCAAAGTAAAAAAAAGGAAAACTACAAACAAATCAATGATATCATGAAATGCGCGTTGAGAAGAAACAAGATTTATTGACGTTGAAACGACGAAGCGTTATAGCAGGCTAAAGGAAGGGGAAAGGATGAGGGAGAGAGAGATTGGGAAGAAGAGAGGTTTTTAGTGAATGTTAGAGGAGAAGGAGCAGTGCTTAATTTCTGGGGGAACGCAAGGGAACGGCGTTCCCTAACTTATTTGGGAAGAAGTCTCTTGAATGTTATGAATAAAAAATGTTTAAGTTACAAGAATTTAAAGGCTGATGAATGTCTGTACATTTCAACCTCTCTCTTGCGACACTACATCTGATTTGTACAATATTGTTTTTACTTTATTTTAAATTTCCCAAGTTACTTTATATTAATTAAAGACCGTAGATCTCATTATGCATTCAGTTTTGTTCTGAGTGGTTAGGTTAGGTAAGGTTAGGCATTCCCTTTCTTATTTGGCTACAAATGAAGCACTGAGAAAGAGGAAGAAGAGGGGGAGAAGGAGGGTGACCGAGCAGTGGAGGAAGGAAATCACGTTCATGAGAGGTGCGAGAGGTGTTTGGGGGGGGGGGGGGGGGGAAGGGCAAGGGGGGAGGGCAAGGGGCAAGGGGGTAGGAGGTCGGGGGAGAAGGGAGTAAATAAGAAGAGCCGAGAAAGAGGGAGGAGGATGGAGCGAGAGAAGGGATGTCAACCTCACTCTCTCTCTCACCCCCTCTCTCCCTCTCATGGGTAATCAGGAAAGGCGTGGAAGGAAAGGAGCGCTATGAAAACATTTTCTCCTTTGAAGTGCGGAAGAGAGAGAGAGAGAGGGAAAGAGAGGATTCCAAGTGAATGAGTTCCCGAAATTAATTTGTATTTTCCATAATAGAACGCATTCCTCGCTCACGTGACTGTCATTATCGATAAAAACATCCGAGGGAGTAAGCGAAGGGAAATACATTTTAGCATTTTTACCACCATACTTTCTCCTTCAAAAAGCGTGAAGTGAAAGGCGAATGGAGAAATGTTCGCGCATTAACATAGCGAATGCTTATACCAGAGGAAAGATTTCATGTTTTAATTCGTTAATTTGAGGTGTCCTTTATTAGGGCGTGAACGCCTTATCGGAAACGTAAAATTGTAATCATCAAAATTCATAAGAGTGGATTCCATAGAAAAAAACAGCATCGTTTTGACATATGGGGCATCTGTTGGAAGAACTCATCGACGATATTTAAACTTCAAAAAGGTTTCAAAGGAAAAAAACATTTTCACTAAAATTTCGCGGACTGACACTGCACCATAATAAATTAATTAGAGAAAAGATTTCTCTAATTACATATAAACGCGTCAAAATGGTTGATTTATTTATTAACTAAGTTTTTCGCTGTATCCCTAAAAATCAGCAGCGGCGCCCACTTTGGGAAACGCTGATCTAGATCAATTAGGTTCCGGTAAAAAAAATTCATATTAATATAAACTGCACTCCTAGGTCTATCTTTAAAACCGCATAGGATACAAGAACTGGTCCTCGACTGAGGTCCTAAATTGTACTATCCGTGTGATCTTTCTTATATCATCATCATAGGTAATCTGTCCGTAGACAGGCACGTGAGTATTCATGGTTAAACCTGGTTCTCCGTATATTCCTATTTTGCAGTCTTTCTCATATCTTGATAGTTCTCTTTCCCTTTCAAATCGTCTATCAGCCGAAACCTTTTCCTACCTCTCTCTTTTTCCATCCAGTTTTCCTTCTAGCACTTCTTTAATCATGCTCTCTCTTATCAGGTAATAAAAGTAAAATTCAGTTTATGTTTGTTCTCTATACAAATCCACACCTTTGAAGATATCGTCACGAAACTTCTCATAGGTATATAATTTCACCCTGCGGGTAACGGGGAGAGGGGGTGCTTCATTCAATAAATATTTTCCCATAAGTTTACACGTAATTTTCGATTTTTCAACGTGCAAGACTTTCTTCCTTCATTCACGTAATAGGTATATAGACCGATTTTCTTCGTTTTTGCATTATGCGACAGTTAAAACTGTGTAATATGTTATTCTTGTGATGTTTACAAGTTACACGGTCGAAGTTTTCAGGAATGCGTATTCTCTTTTGAAATTTTGTTGATTTTACGTACTCTCTCCGGGCATTGCAAAGGCGACCATCATTGTTACCTCCGATTCAATTAGCGTCAATGAAGCCTTCAAATAGTCGAAAGAATAGCGTTATTCGCTTATTTGTGCAAGGAAATTATCATTGTAGCAAAACCCGTGTTCAAGCATGGACAACTATACATTGCCTTTTCACGGGTTTCTTGGTTACAAGACATAAAAGTAAACATTTCAGAAAGGCATAATTACGCAAGAAATGAAGCTGGATTTGGCAAAAGTAATACGATAGGAAATAATATTATATTTATATTTGAATGCAATACGCTCGGAAATTCATTGTTTACAAACAAATTTAGTTAGTAGTTAAGAAAAGCTAAGTGAAATAGTATTCGTTATAGGTGATTTTCAGTTTTTCGTGGACTAAAACGTTTTTGTATATCCCGCATACGCCCTAGAATTGGCTACAAAAGTAGATTCACTAAATCCGTTAAAATTAAAAGCTAGGTACATATAAAAGTACTCGTTGGAGGATTTATGTGAGTTTTAACTTATGAATACAAGAGTGAGAACATCTAGGCTCGAAAAGAAATTGACATTGATCGCATAGCTCTCTATCTCTTCCACAACATGTTTTGAAAACTTTCAAACCGACGTTCCATCAGCTAAGTGAATTAATTACACGATCTCACTTTAAAATTCTAAAATTCTTTTCTCAAGCGAAAAGATAGACCTGAGAAAAACTTTCTTAACAAATTTCTCAGATCAGAGGCTCTTTTAAGTATGTACGTACTTCGCCGTAAACAAACTCTCCCATATAAAGCGCTTGGAAAGTGCAATCGCCCAAAGTTCACACTTATAAGAATAGGAATTGACTTTTTTTTAAATAAGAACCGTCTTATTCTCCGTCTACTGCGGCTCTTAACATATTGGGTTTCTTAACGAATCGAAAAAATTCGTATCTTTTAGTCCAGGGGTCACCAAACTTTTTACTTAAAGGGCCACACGAGGCTTCATTTAAGACACCTTTCAAATGAAATGATGTGAAAATTTCTATGAGAATGTTTCGTGAATTTTTTTGATTCTGTAATGTGTCATACGTCTATATTAAAAGTGTTTTGCATCTAGGCATTCGGAAAATATCGTTTAGATATAAAAAAGTGTATCTAATGAAAACTCCTAAAGATAAACACACAAAACACAGAAATCGATGTGGCCCGCGGGCCGTAGTTTGGGGGCCCCGGTTTCCGACCTCTGGATTAGATAGAAAAGTAACTATGCTTACGAAGACGCCCAGTTTGAATGTTTCTTAAAGGACCGTTTTACTGGTTTGTGTGGATTTCTAATTATTTCCAAGAATACCCGACACTATGGGTGCAAGAGGTGCATCGCACCCGGGCGGCAACATATTAGGGGCGGCAATTCATGGGCGGAAGCAAGAATATATCATAATTCTGTGTTTTTACAAACGTCCTTTACATTCCGCTGTGTTTGTAAACTCATGTGATAGACCGTCTTCTATAACAAAGTACTTTTCCGTAATATATCGAAATGATTCGTACACGAGAAAGTTTGCGCAATGTGTTTTGCACAATTTATTTCTTAAATTAAATACAACTTTTAATCAAAAAATCGAAAAAAATCTGGGCCAGGGTGCTTTTATAAGTCCGTAAGGGGCGGCATAAACTGCTTGCACCTGGGCGGGAAATATGTACTCCCGGCGCGGGCCTGCCGACACCTATAAGATTTGACATCAATGAAAATTGCTCGTGGCGAAAAAGCAGAAATGAAGGAAGTCCTCCAAGCAGAGGAGAAAGGGAATTTCTACTACTACATACTACTAAGGGTCATAGGAAACGAAGAGAGAAACGATACGAAACGTAAATAGAACAATGTTGTGATGCGGTCCAATTACGTACATTCTTATACGACTCGATGTAATCTAATAATCGTCAACCTTAAATTACTTATCGTTTTAAATCGTTACATTTATTTCGTTTTAAGATTTAAATTAAATTAATTTAATATTTAAGTTTAACACGTAGAATTCATAAAGTAATACGCAGATAAGAAGATACTCTCATTCGGATAAACCTTCGACTTACGGAAGATTCGAATAACTCAATAATCAAAATCGTTAAAATGATGTTATATAACAAATAAATCATTACTAAAGACTATATTTCAACTACGAAAGACGTCAAAAAAAAAGATGCCACACCCGAAGACGCTGATACTCCCTCCGGCTGACGTCACAAGATCTATACTTGCGATGTTTGCCACGTGGTCCAGAGCTGCCTCATCGGGGAACCCTATGACATCATCATCTCGAAGCTACAATCACACACATCCGACGATTTTCGCCTAGGTATCTCAAAAAAAGAAGACCGAATGGCCAAATTAGGACAATCATTCGTACTTTCGCGTTCAGAGAGATATATGGCACCAATTTTTAGGCGCGTTTCGCCTCCAGCGTGAGCGCCTATTGTTGTCGGTCTGTCCGTCCGTCCGTCCGCATGTTCGTTCTCGGCTTCTACCCGACGGATTTTCATGAAATTTGATATTAAGGACTTTCAATCAAATATAATAAGAAAATCGCAAAAATGAATAACGTAAGCCAATCAGGGGTACCACTTTACTGGTGACAAAAAATGAACTCCGTCATACCCCGTAAAGTATTAGTCATATCAAAATATTTTTCAAATAAAACTTGTAGAACTAGTACAGTATTTATTTTTCTATACATTTTTATCGAAGGAGTAGCCGTTATCGAGAAAATCAAACAAGAATGTCTTAATTCGAGTTGAACTTGGAAAATTTCTTGCATGGTTACTTCTTCATTGTTGCTAACATAAACCATCTCACAAACAAACGTTTAATTTCCTTACGTGTGCATGCAATATTTTTAAATAGGAAGAAATGGATTATTTATGATTAAAAAAAACTTTAAAACGCAATTTCCCTTACGTACAGGTATATAATTTCTTTCTAATACTCCACTGAACGAAACGCGCCCATTTGTGATACGTTGTACACTTTCCTAACTTGTTTCATATGAAGTTGCTAAACAATAATCTGGAGAAGGTAAAAGCGAGGAACATTTAAATCGATATGTCGAAGAAAATTTTATCATGCCCGTAAACATCTAATCCACACGATAATTTCACTGCTTACATTAATATGTATTTACGCGCGTAAACTATTCTCTTTCCGTGGTTCCCGTGCTGCTTTTCTGTGGTAACACAAGACCAGTGCCGGTGTGGCAGGTACGGACCACTTACGGTGTCGATCACTGTACAATGGTTCTTACCGGACGGTAGCAATCACTGTACAGTCCTTTACACCTAGATACCTTCTAATGTACAGTGCTTCCTGATCGTAAGGTAAGGTAAACTCAACCTGGGTATGAAGCACTTACCTACCAAATTTTAAAAACAAGTAGTTTTGTAATGAACTAATTCGTCTACTTTCCTTGTAATACAATTTTAATATATAAACACTGCCTTCAAAATTAATACATTTTCTTCGTTAAATGTCTTATTCAGAAAAATCCCATCCTCAAAATCTGAAAATTTTAGTTCGAAATACCTCATAGTCTCTTATTTATAATGTATTATCTTTTCCCCATGCTTTCATATAGGAAAATATTCTTCTGGTAGATAAGGCTACAATGCCTTTGGTTGTCAAGGGAACGCTTGACTAAAAATGCAAAATTTTGATGTAATTTTGATTTCTTAAGCAAAATGTGAACGATTTAGAATGTAAAACAATATTCGATGATAAGAATAAGAATTTGTATTTAATTTAAATTAAAATGGTTCATGTCCGAAGATCAACTTCGATATATCGGGCTTTATCTTCGTTAATTTCGAACGTAAGTCAGGATCAAGTTGCAATCGTGTCCTATATTTATTTTTAATTCCTAACATGGCTGAAAACCCAGTTTCGCATAGATACGACGTGTTGAAGGGCATTAAAAATTTTAATGCCTTGTCTGAAATACATTTATATTCAGCTCTTCTTTTTAACCAAAATTTGCATAAGTTATCTTTTTTAAACTCATTCATAAGATTTCCGTCACATGAAATTTCTATTAGCTGATCTCTTTCTTGAATCGAAAAATTATCTAGCACAGTATC
The DNA here is from genome assembly GCA_036926305.1 of Uropetala carovei. NCBI lineage: Eukaryota > Metazoa > Arthropoda > Insecta > Odonata > Petaluridae > Uropetala > Uropetala carovei. The sequence continues at coordinate 5,984,566 of JAXCHB010000127.1, read as the reverse complement.
CGAAAGAGAAAATGGATCTCTTATCCATCTTTCATTTTCTAAATTTTCGGGAAAGTATGAACGAAAATTATTAAAAAGTCCAGTGCAGTGTTTTTCTATATCTTCAATTAGTTTTTCATTCAGTGAGAGCTCATTTTCCCTGAAAAAATCTTCTATGTTGGTAATGCAGCAATCTTCACTTGAAGGAACATCACATTCCTCCCTTCTCAACTTTGATAGTATTTCTTCACTTGTGGAAAAAAACTCTCGATCCATTTTCCAAGTTGTTTTCGTACACACTGATCTTTACAAGGCAAAATCTAAAATGAAACTAAACAGATCTACTCAAAGAGGAGCATTCTTACACAAATACCGTTACTTATATATAGGAGTGGATGGCAATTCTGGAAACAAAGAAAAGAGGTCTGAAAGGCAAAGATAAGGCGTTTTATGACCCTGCCGAATGGAAAGTGAGGGGGGAAGGGAAAAATTTGGTGGTAGAAGAGAACTGCAGAAGCAAGGATGCGAACAAAGGCAATGTCTGCAAATGCAAGCCTCCTCCCGCATATGCAATCCTGTCCAGAAGATAGACTCGTCTTGGATCAGGCCATCTTCTAAAAAAAGACATAGCCATTACCAACATCTATGGAAAGGGTACATGAACGGTCAAAACTGACCCATAACAAAATTGAACCGAATATACGTGAAATTTAAAGAAATAATTTGTTAAAACCTTTTGCAATATTTTTATAACGATATAATAGGAGAATACCTAAAGGATCATATTGCTGAAAAAATTATTTTACGAAATATTCCGGAAAATTAGTTTTCTGGGTCATTTTTGACCCGGTTTTGGCCGTCCGAGTGTTAATCAACTCAAAGTGTGTTCATACTGACTCAAAATTCATTTTAAAAAGTTACTTTTCTGATTTATTTACAATTCAAATTGAATGTTTTTCCTTAACAACAATCTATACAAATTATCAATTTGTGTAAAATTAACCTCTGATAATTAGGAATAAAAACCTTGCGAATTAGAATGCATGGAACTGCAAGGATATAAACTTTTATACGTACAGTGATAGCTGCCTAGGTACAGTGAAGCATGCCTAGTTAAGGACAACTGGTCAAGTGAGTGCCACCTTTAGGTATGTACCAGACACTGTATAGTGCTTCGTACCGGTTAAGTGGTCCGTGCCTCCTACACCGGCGCTACGAGTTCTGCCGCGCTGTGCAAATCCTGATTTCGCCGCCCCCCTCCCTCCCCCCCCACCCAATCTTCCAATACTTTTATAGCACTACGTATTTAAATAATATTACTAATGAAGTACTCTCGGAAACATGCAATATTTCGAATTTCACCTTTTATCAATGAGGAAAGAGGTATCATTGCAGACGTTGCATCTTAAATGTGAGCAAATTATGAGGTAGTAAGGTTATCCCTTAAGTGAAATTATGGCCAGCCTTTCTTATCATTTACAGAAAGCACAAACAACGCTCGACTCTGCCATATCTGTAAATCTCATTCTTTTTATTAATAATTGATGAAAGAGCAGAGGCCCATTGAGAGTTCTACGGAGTAGTTGATGAAGGACAATCTCAAAATCATAGCATCGTGTGAGGCGTCAAGATATCGCCAAGAGAAAGTCCTATACTTAACGAATGATGTTTGACAGAATTCATTTATGACCGCCTCTGGCCGATTCTGATTTTAATTTGGAGAGTTTTAAAAGAGCAGAGAAAGATGCAATCGACGAAGCCACGGATCGTAATGCTAATAAAAAAAATGTCCTGTGCATTGCATTTGACACTGATTTTTGCCGCCTTGTGCAAGAGCAAGTTTTGCATCTCCCGTGCACAGGGCGATGTGATGCTGGAGTAGCAATGCAGGAGGAAGGGCAAATACTTCCAAACGCGAGGCTCATCGCATGACGTCAGAGAGTTATATGGAGAGGAAGAACTCGATACGTCATGTCGCTGAACGATACATAGAAATAACTCTTGTAATACTGTTCACGATTGCAAGCCGTTGCTAGGAAACCTAGCACCTGAGGCAAAAAGACAAAAATGTCGCCCCGGTTCACGGCACATACTACTGTTACTGCTATTGCAGATCGACAGCGACACAGCTAACATTTAATGCCGCCCAAAGAAAAGTGCCGCTATAGGCAATCGTCTCTCAAATTCACCTTCATTGCAAGATCTGTAGCTGGAAGAATTTCACGAACGAAATTTTAAGAGACATTATGAGTAAATAGACATTTACTGACAATCGATAGCAATCTCGTATTTGCGAGACGATGGAATTCTTTCTAAGTAAGGTTACCATTCCGGGCTATACCATGCGTAAATACGAAATTTATTAATATTTTCAAAGCCGTTTCGTCCATGTGGCCGCGCTCAGGATTCGTTCCAAATACTTTCTCCGTATATTTCGCACGTGAGAAAGTAAAAGAGAGTGTGGATCGAGGGAGATTTTGCAAGAAGATAGCGCAAAATCGGAGGAATGGTGGCGATCATGAATGCAAGGGGGCGGTGGCAAGTGGAGCGCGTAGACACGGTCGGTAGAGAAGTATGTGATCTTCACCATCCTCCAGCAGTCGGTGCGGCGGCCGAGGGGCAGACATGGCGACGCCCGCCGATCCGACGACTTATCGATCCCACCGACCGCGCGGGGCCTCTCGCTCTGGCGAGCCACGGGGCCAGTGTGCGACCAACATTCGAACAACGGATGCATCGTCTTGTAAGACGAATAGAGATGGATTGCGATAAGTGAATGCTCCCGTCGCCTCTCTCGATCACTCGCGCCATCCTACCGGACGCTGCAATTCGTCCTTATCATCCATTTCGTCACACGATGGCCCTTTCGTCGAAAAATAGGCGCTTAATACTCTCTATTTATAAAGAACCTTAATTCGAAGAAATTTCTAGCAAAATGTGGTGAAAATAATTCCCATATGCGCCCATAATCATCTCTAAATTCATTGGAATGCAATAGATATAGTCAGCATTTTTGGCGAGATGTTTAAAAATAAATACAATCTATTTTGGAGAAATTAATTCATGGAAATGTGTAACGATTTATAGTAAAACGCCAATCGGCTTAATTTCCCTCGAGATTGTCCATTATCAATTCAAGATAGTTTTCAATTCCCTCGGCACAAAAGATTCATTTAACGTATCATCTGAGGCCAGGGCAGACATTTCACTCGGCGCTCCCTCTTCTTTAAGGACATTACACGTCTATCTTGCCGGCCGGGTTAGACTGCCTTCTAACCCAAAGGTCACGGGTTCGAATCCCGCTTCGGGCATGGATGTTGTGATGTATGTTGATTTTCTCTAAGAGAATTTGACGGTGAAAAATAACCTTAGCTGTTGACGCACCTAAAAACCTAATTACTACTTGGTCTATCTTTCTTGGACGATTTCCGCCTCTCCCTTCCCTAACCCCTTTTATACCTCCCCCGTAATCCCCTCCATTCTCCCATTCCTTTCCTTACCCTAAATTTCCTATGCATTCAATCTCTTTTAAGCTTTCTTCACTCGATGACCGCGTTTCTCATCCCACACTACAAATTTTAAATTTAAACTGTCGCATTATTTCGATCTGCCTTTCCAATGTATTCACCAGATTAGGCTGATACGGATAACATCGTGTCGATTTCTCTAGAAGGAAAAAAAGGTTAAGGGAAAAGAATGGCCTAAAATATTTCCTCGAATGAATGACCTCGATCGTCCTATGTTTACGAAGAGTAATCGGGATTTTCGCCATTCTACCCGTGTCGGGCACACGATCGATGTTCTTCTATTTTTCATCTCTTACATATTGTAGGCGCCTAAACTCAAGAAACGTATTTCCTTTGTTTTTACGTAGCCGCTTCCTCTGGCGTGGTTCTGGTAATTAATAGGGGAATGCGAGTCTTACAGTGGATTGTATGTTAAGCCGAGGGCTTCGTTTAATCCGACTTACTTACAATTAGTAGTCTCACCCAGAGCAGCACTATTCGAGTACAGTGAGAACAATGAAAAACGCATTGCATAAACTGCGTGAATTTTAACATATGCACTAATTCGAGGTTGGATAAAACATAAGTTTTATAACAACTACTTAATAAGAATTCGAAAAATTGCACATAGTAAAGTGTTTTGCTTTCTCATATGCGAAGTATATTGAGAAAATATTGTAATCGCGAAAAAATTCGATCTCGAGATTTTGATGGAAATATACGTTTTAGGTGTACCTGAGTCTGAAAAAGGGCTTTTCGCAATGCCGTCTGTCTGTTCGCGGCTCTAGAACCTAACCGGGAGAGGCAAAATGAATGAAATCTTGTACTTAGGCATTTTACCATACAGAATAGAAGCTATGAAGAAATGGTTGACATTGATCTATAATTAAGGGCAGTTTATTTTCCTTTTCGTATCATAATGAGTATTCATGCCATTAACTTATATTTATGGAATTCATTTATGTGAATCGTTCAAATTTTTAAGATATCTCTTCAAAGGTTGTCTTCACAGGCAGTGTGTGTCGAGAGGGAATGCAGTGTTGCGTCGCGTTGTCCGCTTCGAAGCTATTTTATGTTCGATTGTGCTTACATAATCACATATAGGCAAATTTAATACGTTGTTAGTTAACTTTTAATTATTTCACTATCCAAGTAAGCCTAGTGAGAAGAGGGCGGTGATATAAAAATGTTAAGAGGCATCTCAAGGTCACAACCAATCAATCTAAACGTGCAATTTTTATTCTATGCTTGCCTAATTTTAAACAAAAAATATTAACGGGGAAAATCAACTTTCACGTGGCAACGATCTTTTCCTAGCCAGATTTATCCTATATATAATTTCTGAAGTGTCCGTCTCTCCGTCCGTCCGTCCCTCCCTCTATCTCGACAACCGTTTGCGGTAGAGATTTGCAGTAAACTGCGTTTTGTTTCTACAGGCCAGGAGGTCCCTAGAAAACTATTCTCAATTTCCTAAAGTCTCGGGTTCGATTCCAGGAGATAATTATATGTTCCCATAAGTTTACACGGGATTTTCGAGTTTTCAGAGTGCAAGGTTTTTTCCTTCATTCGTTAAAATACGTAAATAATTATTTACCACATCTATTGAGACAAAAAAGGGAATATTTTCAACTGTTCGTCGATAGGAAGAAAAGTACGTGTAATTCTCTTCCTGAGAAAAAATAAATTATAGACCTTGTCGAAATAAAAAGCTACGCCTGAGACTGTTAACTTAATGACAGACAAATAGTTTTTTGTGGCCTCTCAAAAGTCCTTTCTAGAAGTTGCATATTGAAAATGTTATGCAGATTACACGCCAAAAGTAACAAATTTAATGCGGCAAAAAAAAGGAATCAAAATTTGGGCCGAAATGAAAATCGGTAAATTGAGGGCATTTCTTGAATAACAAAAAGAATAAAAAAAGACCTTAATCGAATAAACAGAACCTTTCTCTTTTCAAAGACTCTCTCTCTCTCTGGCCACCTCGTTAGACAAATACAAACTTTTGCTCTTTCGGGTCCCGAGTTCGACACTCCATTCTAACACATTTAAAATGCGTTTAATCCTTAATTCCGTCTGGAGTGGCCGACTAAAGGACCAAGAGCTTATTCGCGCAAACGCGCGCGCACACTAATTAATAGGATTGAACGAAGTATAATATTTAAATACTCTATTCACTATAAAAGTTGTAACTTTGTGTGGAATTGCATCTTAATAAAAATAAAATACAACACAATTTTGTACAATTCGCATTGAAAACAGTGGGATTTGTATGAAGTTGTTATTTAGCGGGTTTATAAAAATGCGATTACATTTTCAGTATGGCAACAGAGAAAGTCGCAATTTATTTTGAACTTGTAAAATTTCTTACACGGTTTAATTAAGTGTTGACAACGAAAACAATCTTCGAAGCAACTGAAGTAAACAACATCTACTATAAATACGTAAACGCGTTTGATTTCCTTTCGAATGAACGATACAAAATAAATATTTACTATAATTACGCTTTAAATGTTGCCGGACCGTTATTTTCACAACACAAAAACATGGATGAAAACAAAGATAACAATGTAATGTGTTTCTATCAAAAAACTTAAAAACTAAATTGTGTACAGCAAAAATGAAAAACCAAAATAACGATGAATTATTAAAACAACCGATTCGCGAATGTGGCGACAATGCGATTTGCCACGGTAACTGAAATTTCACTTTGTTAAAAACGTGGGAAAAAAACAGTTTGACCCTTTTTACGACATCTTCGAGTTGCTTCGGGTCGATAACTTGCGATCACTTATGCGTGCACGAAAATTCACTCATATAAATTTCAACCGGCACGTCCAAATGATGTTAAAAATCACTTGACACGTGGGTGGAAAATTGTCTTAAAGAATACGTCACGGACGGAATTGTTATATAGAAATGGACAGAAGATTGTTTAACTGCGGAATATAATCGATTGCGAACAATCTAAATTTCGAGGAGAGTAGAAGAATTGGCAAGAAAGGAAATAATTAAACGTCCTCTCTCTTTCACAGACCCATATGCAACTAAAGGACGCAGAGAGAGAAAGAGACGAGGAAAAAGCGAGGTCTAGACTAGTTGACGCTTTTAATATCGACGAGTTCCGATGGCGGCCGAAGCGTGAGTCACAGAAAGGCAAATATCGAACCTAAAGGCTCAGTTAGCTATGTTCATGCACGGAAGGAATGAAAAAAATACCCGTGCCTGACTTACGCCAAGGTTATACCATTAAACTCTTATTAAAACTTTAGGTTTCAGTGAAAAACCATAAATCCTTCATTGTTACAGAATAGGCGTTCTCGCTTTAATTAATCCATTCCTGAAGGTTTGAAAGATAGATTAATTTTACCTCAACAACGAAATTGCTCAAATCACTTATTCAATAAACATTACACGTTAAACCTTCGATTTATGATGTACCTAGGGTTAAAATAACCGTTAATCCTAAAAACCCTTATTTCGAAATTCGGTATAACTAAAAGACTTACTCGGCCCCAACAGAAAAAGAATTATTTTCATAGCAAAATATGTTTATAAATAGAAAATAATCCGTAATCCGAAGCAACTTTTAGCCCTGTTTGCAAAATACTAATATATGTACGTCTAGATAATTTGAAATAAAGATTTTTACGCAAAACATAAACTCAGCTTCGCTTAGATGTCACTCTTTATCCTACAGAAAAAAGTCTTGAAGGCGCTGGAAACTTTACAGCATTATATGGCGGCAAAGCGTATTAAATATAGTATAATATTTTAAAGCAATGTTTCAACATGTCGTTTAGGTAGTGCTCCAAAATTGAAAGGAAAAAATTAATAACTTTTATAATAGGTATTAACTTTTAGAATATTAAATCTGCGTGCTTATGTTTCTTGTTTGCATGTGATAACTTTAAAAAACCATATTTCTGAAAAGGTAATTTGAATACATTTGTTGAAGTTCGATTTTTCATGTATGGGTGCTACGCAAAAATAAAATAAAATTGACTTCTGATATATACATATATACACACGTTAACATTTTTATTATTAAATTAGTGAATTTATGCTTCTTGTTTATATATATTGGCATTTAAAAAATGAGAACTTATTTCGAATAAATTTGCTGAAATTTGATTTGTCTTCATCATACAGTGAGGCACACATCTTTATATGTTTTTAATTAATAGATGAGGCCGAGATTTCGTGGAATTCTATTCTCGCGGGCCACACATTACCTAAACTTATAAGACATTTTCCAGCAATAAATGACATTATATACATCATTAAAAATTTGAAACGATATTTTTCGAGAAGTATGATAGAATATAATTTTAATATAGGCGTATAACTCATAAAACATTCCCAGAAATAGGTTTTTCAAAATTTACAAATCGGGGATATTAAAGTTTGTATGTGGCCCCCACATTGATATATAAATCCTCATGCGGCCTTTTTAATAAAAAGTTTGGTGACCTCAAGAGTAATGCTAAATGGCTGCAGAGAAGAGATATTCCTTAGAGCGGCGCGACCTTAGCTCTCTCCAGATTTATTTTACGGAGAAAGGTCAAGTAGACGCAGCACGGCCGCGTAACGAAGAAGAAGGAGGGGTAGCGAGGAGGAAGGGGGAGGGGAGAAAGGGGGAAGTGGAGGGGGAGGGGAGGAGAAAGAGGGGGAAGGAGAGGGGAGGGGGGAGAGGGGAGGGGACAGACAATTTTATTCGGGCGAAATTGAGAGGGAGAGAGGGAGAGAGAGAGGGAGAGAGAGGAAGAGAGAGGGAGAGAGAGAGAGAGGAGAGGGAAGGTATGGGAGAGGATGGATGGGTGGAGGCGTTTAAGGGTACGATTACAGTAAATATGAAATGCTCGTGGAAAGAGTGGATGTTAAATGGCATCGCATACTGGTTGTTTCTTTTAGTGACACAAATTAAATTAAATCCACTTCTATAACCGCTTTCCTATTTGTTAATAATTACATATTTTATTGGGCTTTTTGTAGACGGATAAGACTGAAGAACAGAACGCATTCCTCTGCCCTTTCAGTTTTGAGTGTTGTTAAAAATCGATAGCTGCGCCTCCTCGTGTATACGCCGCCAATACTCATATTAATTCAGTACCACTGTCTCGCACTTCAAACCTATTATACAGCCCAACACCTACCACCAACATTTCCCCCACGTCACCCACTAGAACAGGAGTCCCAAACAAACGGCCCTCGAAGAGTATTTACGTATGCGGCCCGCGAAGTGGCATACTTTATAATATGATTCAGCCCAAACGAAATACACTTCTTATAAAACATTTCTGTATAATATATTAAATCGAAGCTTCCAAAATATTGTTTATTTTTTATTCCCATTCGAACAATCTACGCAATTGGGACAAAGAAGAATGTCCTCAAAACATGGAATGTGGCCCGCGGATTTGGTACGGTGCCTCAACCAATTAAGGACAAAATTTTTTATTTTTACTAATTTGGGTCAGAAAGATTGAAACTATGTTAAAAATGACAGAAACGCTATAATTCTATTCCTAGTTAGATGTTTACCTTCAATATTAGTCCTCTCTCTCTCTCCAGAAGAAAGACATGCCAGAAAGACAAGCATTCCTATGTCTCCATGAACCTCGATGCCATCAAATAAGTGTCCTGTCCCTCTCAATTTATATTATATGCAATATAAGAATTTTCGGTTGTACAAGCCTTGAATAACGAAATTATAACTACTGTGAGCAAACAGTGACAATGATCACTGACAATGAGTCAAACCAATCCCACTATTAAATGGGAATTTAATATCCTTAAATTAAATAAAAATTTATTTAAGAAGAATCACAAAATACTGCATTTATGTATGAACTAGCATAAGTGCCCGTTGAATTTCAACGGGTTTAATGAATCTAAATTTTCGTCAATGCAACATGTTAAAATCGCAAGAATAAAATTGTGCACTGTTTTAACCATCGAATATTTCTATATTATAAGTATTTTAAATAAATAACTAAAATCTCACAGAAATTCCTTGTGAATAAAATAGTACCTTTCTTTCTACTAAAATAGGCATTGTTATTAGTTTTAAATTGATTATAGCATTAGGATTTCAATTTCATTAAATAAGCAGAATTCCGGTTCCAAAAAATTGGTTCAATCTTCAGTTGCCTCTGATAATACTTTAAATAGATTTTGGAATATAATGTATGTACCTCAATATCGTTTATCGTCTGGTCAGCACTCTTGCCTTCTCATTTTCCAAAACAACCAATTTCACCAGTTTTAAATGGATTTCAAACTTTTGTTAGTTAGAAGAGAACTTGATTCAATTCAGTTTAAATAACCACATAACAAACTTCTTATTTCAAAGAAAATCCTTTTATAATATGCAATGTTAACCTAGAATTCATTCATTCTGAAAAGTGAATAAAAGTACCATGTAGTACATATATTTCTTTCAACTAAAATAGCCACTCTTAACAGATTTTAATGGATTAATGCATTAGCATGTCAATTTCATGAAATAAGCAGAATTCCGGTAACAAAAAAATTTGTTCAATATTTAATTGCCTCTGATAATACTTTAAATAGATTTTGGAATAAAATGTATCTTAATATCGTTTAGCGTCCGCTCACCACTCTGGACTTTTCAGTTTCCGAAACAACAACTTTCAATAGTTTTAAATTGATTTTTGCTTTGAATTGGTACTTTCCTATTAACGGGAATACCTCAAAAAATAAACACGTATTGTTGTGATATGTTGTGATATTTTGTTTGTTTAACAATGCGTAACAAATCTCGTTAAGATATTTACGTTGATCCCTTAATGATGAATTTGTGGAGCTTGCCGAGGAGCGAAGAAGAAGCTGTATCTTTGCTTCAAGACCACGGTATTTTATCGAAAGGGCGAATGTGCAAGAAGGACCATATTATGAAACTTTACTTCTGCGACAGAATATTTTGGAAATGCAAAGCGAAAGCCTGTCAGCAGAAGAATTCATGTGGCGACAACATAACAAAGAAATCGACATATTTCCAGCTATTTTAAATGCCATAAAGACATATTGGCCCCTAGTAACATAAATTTAGATTGTATTAGTAATTATGTTGCTTTTATTAATAAATAAGTTTTAAAAAGTGTGATTTTTAAGTAATTCCCCCGTTGTTACGCATTGTTAACAAACAAATACGTCGTAACATATCACAACAATACGTGTTTATTTTTTGAGTTATTCCCGTTAACAGGAAAGTACCCAAAATACTTGAGGCAATTCAGTCCAACTTCCACTTGACATACTGTAAATTCCAAAGTAACTCCTTTTATAATAGGCAATGCTAGCCTAAAATTAATTCATTCTGTCAAGTGAATAAATAAAGTTCTTTCTTTAAACTATAATAGCTACTGTTATTAGATTTAAATGGATTATAAGCCTTAGAACTTATTCTGTATTAAATAAGCACCAAAATTCCTTTTATAAAAACAAATCAATTCATTAAAAGATCCACTGTTGTTTCTTCGAAAATTGCCTGTTAACAGTTTTAAATGTCCTTTTAATTTTAATTGAATTTTAATTTACATTCGTTTCCAAACTTCGGCCATTGTTACGAAATTAATTCGAGGAATAACAATATAAATTCGTAAGCACGTATGGTTCAAAAAGAATTTAATTTAAGAATTCTTTTTATTTCCAATTTTTCTAAAATGACACTGTTGATACTTAAATTTTTTTATATTTACGTTAATATACTTATTTTCCTCAAAACACGCCAATCTCTCCCCTTCCTTCCTCTCTCTCTCTCGTATTGAAGCTAACAATGATAATGGTCGACATAGCAACATCACGTTAAAATGGCGAGATTTCCAAAAAATATCCAAATTAAACGTTTAACATGGAATATTTTGAACTGTGGGCGAAAAAAGACGAACGGAATAAGAAACTCTATAAATTTTTCTTCAAAATGGTTCAAATCCGAAGGTCGTCTGTTAATTTCTTCCAATTTTAATTTCCATATGAATAAAAGCCTGCATGTCGAAAAATTGCGTTTTACATGTAAAGTAATGGGAAATGGAAATGCCTCTCTTGGAGACAAACCAAGGAATTTTTTCGCGATTTAAATTTGTCATTCTCTGAATAAGTGTTAATCAAGCATCCCTACCAAATTTCGAGTTTCTATCGTTATTATTTCTCGAGTTATTAGCGTTTTCATAGCGTGACCAACCAACCAACCAAACAACCAATCAACCAACCAACCAACAGACGACGGCTATTATTATATAAAATTATATGGGCCATTGCTTGACACGATGTAACTGTCCTCATTAGTCAATGGTCGATCTTTCGTCTGCATCGATGTCCAAGATCAGTTCTGCTGTTGATCAAGATGATTAATTTACGGGATTTCGAGTGTCTCTGATAATCAAATTATACGTGAATTAGAGGAATATGCCATATGGTATTTTCGACCCTGCAGTGAAGGACATGACCCAGCAGTTAAAAGATGAAATTCTGGAAGAATGGATGAATGTGGATCAAGATGCACCTGTTGCCAATCGATTGACCGATGCAGAAATTATAAAAATGGCAGAAAAGTGAGAGAGAGAGTGATGAAGGAGGAGTCGAAAAGAGAATTCCCATTGATTGAGGCATTAATTTATCTAATGGACTAGTAAAAGGATTGGATCAGCAATGTTTTATCGCAGATCAATAAACATGGATACATTAAATATCTTAGGTCTAAATATCCTAAGCAATAGGTAATAAATAAAATAATATAATTTTTGCTCTTTTTTAACTAATTGTAAGCTTCTACCCTTGAATTTTTTTACTTTTGTTCACACTTTTCTTTACGTGTCCTTTTATAGTAACACGACTCAAATGAAATTAAATTATAGTTATAAACATAGAAATTACACGATTTTTCGTATGCACCATGGTATAAAACCCGTGATGGCAAACGAAAAAATACGTTTCGTTACGTTTTCCGTTACGGTAAAAAAATCGTCTTTCGTTACGCTCGAATCTAAATTTCGTTTTTCGTTAAGTTTAACGTTATAACGAAAAATTTTGGTACACATTAATGAAATCAAGCTAATTGCCCTTTTTTAATATATACATAAACGTTTTTTTATATTCTGTATGTTTGCAACCTACAGAAGGATTTATACAAATAGAAATTGAATTAAACTGCAACATTAATGACAACAGAAAACAGTCCTTAGGAAGTGATATTTGACAAAAAATGAGAAATGACACGAGCACACCTTCCCCACATCCGGTTTGCCGCATGACCGGCCTACTTTAAGCATCAAGCGTCGAAATAAATAAAAATACTTATAATTTTATGGTTGCATCGTCTATTGTGCACATCGAACGACCTACATGCCAAATTTCAGAATCCCATCTCATCTGCATCAGCCCTAGTTTTCGAGGCGGAATGACGTCACCCTTTAGATAATTCATCATCTCCTTAACAATGCGTTTCACGAAAAAGAATTGTACACAAAGTTAGTAGAACATACAATTATTAATGATTTGACAGTGATAAACATTTACGTTATTTCAATCTAACAAATAAATTTGAAAAACTGATATGTATTACAAAAATAATCTCCTACTTCCATTAAACCGTTTTCAGCCAAAAATTAATCATCTCTTTACATTTTAATAATAATTCCGAATATTAAATTTTATTGATCGATCCAATATTCCCAATATAAATGCTGACGATGATGGTGTTAATTTTGCAGTAGTTAAATAAATTATAAAAGTTATAATAACAGGATTCTACAGGAAATTCTGATGCTACATACACGACATGAAAATACGTAAACTGGTTGTAGCCATGACCTATATTATCAAAACATTTAGAAAATATTTACACTAAACTGATGGGGGTGGATTTTTTTTTATTTGTTTAGGAAACAACTTAAAATTTGTATTTTCTTCTTTTTCATACGGTTAGATATTTAATAGAATAAGATACTAATTTAAGGTATCAATTATAATAGAAATTGTTTATGTCGTTTACAATCTCATTTTAAGGACTAACATTAGGAAATGTTTTTAATTAAAAAATAGTAGTAGCAATGAAGTAACTGTCTATTTGGTGGATTGATTTAGTCTTATATTAGTCGTTAACCACGCCTAAGATCGTTCGTGTGTGCAACTCCGTGAAAATATCGAAATAACGGTTTTTGTTTTTCCGTTTTTCGTTACAGCAATTTTGGACATTTCGTTAACGTTTTCCGTTGCGTTAATCATATATCATTTCGTTATTTAGTTACGTTACGCGTAACGTTTTCCATCACTGTGTAATACAGAGGGGCCCAAACTTTTCAATGCCAAAGGCTACTTTCATTCTGTAAATTGTCTTACGGGCTACTAAATGCTTTTGACCTATACATTAGGGAATTGTAACTATAATGTTAAAATAACCGCAAAGAAGGCATTTATTTTACACCATTTATGAAAATCGACAAGATAAATAATTTCTAAATTTATTCTTTATTTAAAGGATTATGGGTGCGTTTACACTGCATATCTTCAGCCAGTGATTGGCAATTGGGGCTTGTAACTCTAAACCGAGAGGCGAAAACAATCTTTAAGATGTTCATTGGTCAGTGCAATTCTGGTTTTCGATTTAGTTAAGTTCATATTAAAAAAATATCCATTCACATAAATAAATGTAAGGAAAATATGCTTTCAAAATAAATGCAAGTTTTTTATATTTGAAAATTTTTTCAGATGAAACAAGTTTCCAAAATATCCGAATCGTTGTATCTTCCTTTCATATCTATATCATTTTGCAACATAATTATTTCTTTATCCAGATCTGTTGCATCCATGTGGAACATATCTCCTATTTTGCTAGAAATTTCTTCAACGTCAATTAAAAGAGGTCTTTAAAAATCTAGAAAAAGGTCCATCAAATTCAGTTTTTAATTTTCCTAGACCTCACGGCCTCCGCGGGCGACTCCAATCTTCCTGAAGAGGCGGAGGCGATGCGATGGGCACCCCTGGTATAATATATGCGCCAATATCCATTGCAAAATTTAATTTACCAGTACGGTGTACTGCAAAAAAACGGGCTAAACTGATTTTTAACGAACATATTATAATGTGCCATAAAAATAAATCCTAATTTTGAAATGATCATTTTTGTAGTTAGTTAAAAGATGTGACATCTCAGTAGTAGAAAAGGGACTAGTTCGAAAACGTTGACAGCGACTTCCTGCCACTATCTGCACACACGTATTTAGAACATTAAAAATCCCGCCCGCACGTCTCCAGATAGGAGAAAAACCCGGACATGCTCGGGGAAATCCGGACGCATGGTAACCAGGGGCGTAATTACGATTTTGGGGTCCCTATGCAAGTAAAATTTTTGTGGTCCGCACCTATGTAAAAAATCGTCATAAAATTATTTTTATATTATTTTCATTTTTTATTGATTTTTCGACATTTAAATTATGATATTTTCTATACCAACATCAGTTTTCATTTAGCATGCTTCTGAATTTTCTACCAAAAGAAATAATAAGTACTGTGATCTACTTCTGGCCACCGAAGTATGAGTTTTTTCATTAAATTTAATTTTGGAAAAGATCTTTCATTTGGCAGCAAAGTTACTGGTAATACATATTTATTATATCATCAAAGCTGCATACACATTCCTAAAAATTGATGCGTCTATTTAGTATTCAATCTGATCTTTCAAAACAGTGTTGATAGCAAGAAAAGTTCTTCGCTGAAGACTTAATAAATAAATCTGTCGTATATGTTCATATACTTTTTTTACGAATATTCTTTAATTTCTCTTTCATTCAATTTAGTGAGAGTCGTTCAAGCGTTTTATCAGGGTCCCCAAAAAGCATGGGGTCCCTGCGCGCTGCGTGGACCTGCACACCCCCAAGTTACGCCCCTGATGAATATTCTATGAATGGTTAACTTACTCGAAGATACTGAAGTCTTGCTGATAGCTCCCTGACTGACGCTGACGTCACTTAGGGAGCTATGGGCCGAGTGGTTGACAGAACCTCCGACGCCTCCGGATGTCGCCGCGACGCTCGCGTTCGCTGCACAAGTGGCGTCTCGTAGCGACGAAATCTCCAATCCTCTAGCACGCGTTCGTCTCCTGCGAAAGAGGCCGCTGTCAATTCATGGTGACGTAAGAGCCAGGGGGAACGACTTCAAGGTGCAATTCGTTTCACAATCTGTTTATGTTTACCAGAAACATTTTCGTAACCCTTATTCTAGTTCGGCTGACTTCCTTTCTAGACAAAGCAAACGCAACACTGCCGTTATTTCTGCAACACTCGCGATGCTTTTCGTAAGCTATTAAATTTTTAGAACTACATAAAAGTTTAAAATTAATAGCAAACCGCTGAAGTAACTTATACGCTCGAAATAAATACTAGTAGGAATTCGTAAGGAGTGGTCATAATTTATAACACAATGTCTTTCAAGAAGCATCCATAAATCAATTCCTCTTCAAGAACCTTTATCTTGGGCTGTCAACGCAAAGATTGTATTGACTAATTAACTGTTCTTCAAGTTATTTGGTTTTTATTGAAGGGAAAAGTTCCGAAACATTACGAGTGATTAAAATCATTCAAGATTAAGGTTTGTTATCTGGAGGTAATTTTTAAAACAAATTTCGAAATAGTATTGCACTGACCTCACATTCTACTTTGCATTAAAAGCAAAGCTGTAATATATTGCTCATTGATTTACCACTAGTCTTCTCGTTGCAGCGCTGCTATCGGAACATTCATTAACTGCTAAAAATATCTTTAAAAGAATAAAAATGCCACTCAATACGAGAGGAGAAATGGGATAAAAGATAATTCGAAATTTATGGCATAAAAAGTTTTAACATGTACATGCAAACACAAACCAATAATAGTGTAAAAAATATATTAAGCAACCTCAAATAAAACGTATGTATATGAAACACATTTTACAGACACAATTACATTGATAGAACGTAGCACTTAATTCCTATAAATTTAAAACTATTCTAGATAAATACCTACATCAATTTATAGTAACCGATTGTTGATAATGTTGTCCTCAACAAAATACTTTCTCATATATGTTATACGTCACATGAGTATTAAAATCATAAACCTTAAAAATTAAACAATTCAAGAAAGACAAATTAATCTTACCCTTTGCAAATTGCAGAACCCAAATGAATAAAAATAACCACTTCTACAAGTAACGATTCTGAGTTTAAGAAAAAACATGAACATTTATTAAACATTTAACAAAATAACTAAACAACAAAACAGCATCTATTTCAATATTCATTTTCGCGTTTTATTTACGGCAACCGTTTCTTGGTGGAAACCAAGCAGCATAACGTATTTTGTTTACAACGGCTGTCACGAGGATTATTTTGGTGGAAAATTTAAAAAAAAACATTATTTCACGTTCCTAACACTTATTGTTAGATCAGAGTGCCGATTAAAAAGTTATTCAGATAGAGGAGAACAAAACTACGCGAGATTACATAATTACAATGCATAGTTTCGAAGATAAAAATTTAAGAATGTCCCGAGATTGTTTTGCCCGCGAATCCCATAAGCAAAAATAAAATTGCACTCAGCCACGAACTCGGGTGTTTTGAAGAAAAATAATGCCTCTTTGTGTCTTTCATCTCGAAAAGACGAACAAAATTAGCCTCATATGGTGAGCGCGTATTTATTCCCGATGACTGACTGATAAAAATTATATATGGTAGATAAGAACCAGGAACAAAGAGATATTTATTCAGTGAATCATAGGACGTGATGCCAAGCATTACATTTGTTTGTATGTCATAAATCAGCAGTAACGATATAAAATTATATTATTACGGAAAACGTAAAAATAATACTTTGGAAATGGCTCCCTTGTAATGTACATCATGCCCGTTAATGATTTGTATACATGCTACATACACAAATTTAAAGCAATCGGAGCATCAATACAGACCAATTATCCTACATTAACCTCTCTCATTCTCAAAATAATACTTATTTTGTCCCGCAAATATACATACTTATGTAACATTAAAACCACACCACAAAGTGGTTCGGATTTGACATTCTGACCCCACATTTTTCCAACTGACTTACATTGTTTCCTCATTCTTTTGTTCCAACAATGTTCAGTTATGTTTTATAAACTAATGAAAAACAAAGTTGTATTTTTTCGTCACTTCCTCTGGCTATATTTTACCATATTTCACTAGAAAAGTTTTTGGAATAATTCCAATACATAGTATTTGAAGTTTGGAACAAGTTTACCTTACTGTTGTTTTAGGTAGGACTGAGTCTCTCTAACTTTTTACTTTTTTCTCTTCGATCTATTTCCCGAAATATTTATTAAATCTTTTAATATGCTATTTTGGATTTAGTAACAATAGTGCATTTTCTTGCTGCCGCAGCTGGTGCAGTAATACTAAATCTGTTCTATAAAGCCTTGAACCAAGTTTTTTGGTGCATTAATGAAATGAAAAGCATGCATCATTCAATCATGAATATTAATAAGGATCCTATATGGTTACTATATTTACTTACAATGTATTCATTATCATATGTTTTCAGCTTCATCCTCGTCGACCAATTAATTAATTACTTTAGATTTTGAAACATTAGAATATTCAGAAAATTGTGTAACAGATTCTGGCTGAAATCTCTCCTGAGGGAATCAAATAAAAAATTGCTTCCTTTTCAGATTACACAGAATAAAATAATAAAATTGCATGCTATGATGAGATAAATGAATTTGTATCCCTCCGACATCAATTATGTCATCCATAACCTCTCACGTGATAACTGAGAAAAAAAGAGTAATCTTCTCACAGCTTCATCAAGTCCTGTGATATTTTTCATTCTCCAAATCTGAATGTATATTGCAATATAATTTTGAGAAAAGAATAGTAATCAGAAGCTAATTCATGGGCAAAATAAAAAATGCAGCAGGCGATTTTTCTCACTAAGGAGTTGTAGATATGTATTCAAAATAAGACATTATATATTAAGATAAAATGGACAATATTGCAATTCATGACAGTGTGCACAGTTATTGTTATTTCAAGCTCAAAAGGATTCAAATTTATAAATGTTCAATAATAACTCTTGTTTTACAGAGATTGAACGTAAATTACTGAAATAAAAAGATAAATGTGCTGTGGGGTACTCTCGAGTCAAACATATTATCTTTAGCACAACATTTTATAAAACACGTCGCTTGACCCTAAGTCCTCAAAGTTGAGAGTCTCTGGCACAGTATGAGTATTAATTGCATTCTATGAAAATTTAAACCAAGTACAGAATGGCCTCCTTAAGTTATTGTAAAATTCTAGGGTTGGGGTTTTAACTCATCAACATTTTAACTCAATTGCTTGGTGTAGTTGTTTTTAAACCTTTTTAGTTGATGTAGAATTTTGAGCCTATTTAGATAGCCAATAGTGTATTTTAAAGCTGTCATGATGATGAAATTGATTAAATTTTAGAAAGACATATTACAGGGTTATTGGTAGTTATAAACAAATTATCATTAGTTACAAACACATTATCGGTAGTTATGTACAAAATATCAGTAGTTATAAACAAAACCAGACAGAACATATCAATCATATTTTAAGTATGGAAATTAGCAAGGAAAATGAAATTAATTCACAGATAAATGAATCTAATGATAAAGTTATACGTTTGCTTAATAGAAAAATAACCATTAACGATGAAAATGAAATTAATTTGCAGGAAAATGAATCCAATGATTCACAGATTCGTAAACGTAAGAAAAGAACAACCATTACCGATGAAAAAATCAAAATATGAGAAGAGAAGGTGAGACGGTCGCTAAAATGGCCAAAAATTTAGGTGTATCTAAATCTGTAATTTATAAACTACTGGAAAAAAAGTTCAGGCATAAAAGGATGGAAGAAATCATTTCAAAAGAATATCTATTCTATCATTTCTGACTATTATCATACTAATTAATGTTATGTTCATGTATTTCTCAAATATTTTTAGCAAAAATTGTAAATGTTATTTAGCATAACATACCAAAAATGAAAGCCCATTCTTTGTTGCATAATATTATGTATTATTTTATTATTATAATGGTTAAAATATACAAATTAACAAGAAATTATTTAATTAACATTTATTATCTTTTTATTTTTAATAACAATTTATTCTGCGTACTTCAAACAAATAAAAAATACTTGAACTAATTTAATATGGAAGGCCTTGAAATGCTAAATCACGATATCTCTCCATGTTCCTATAGAATGATTCGAAACTCAATATCCTATCATTATCATTGTGTCTACACAGCATAGAACATATTCCTGAATTTGTGAAGAAGTTTCAGGAATTGGACGAATGGCATCGTATCTAGCTTTTAATACACTGAAAACTTCTTCGATTGGGTTCAATTGTGGGCTGTACGGGGGAAGGAACTTGTAGCAAATATTGTTTTCCTTGAACCAAGAAATTACTTCTGGGCTGTGTTGAAATTTGACATTGTCCATAATCAATTTATCTCTTTCTTCAAATATATATTTACTTTTACAATAATTTTAAAATTAAATAAAAATATCTTTGTTATATGCACCTTCTTTAAGTCTAAATTTTTTATACCATTAATTGAAATAACTGCTACCAGACTGATGTTTCTTCCCTGGTTTGTTGGTACCATTTTTATGGCATCTACATTTTTTGGTGAATATCCATTATTGTTAGTGCTATGTAAATTAAACCTGTTTCATCAAGAAATAGCATCGTGCCTAATGAAATGGACATATCCCAAGAGTATATTTGTTGTTTAGATATAACCCCTGGAGTTGTTTTTATAGCTCTCCTTTTTAAATGTTTTCTACTCATGCCTATCTTTCTCAAATGAGCACAACTGTAGACTGCGCGCATTCTATATTTTGTTCCCTCAGCTTTTTCTGTTTTCCTTTTTGCATTAAGGAGCAGTCCACCTGAATTATTTCGCATATCTTGTCGGATAGAGTAGACACTTGCTGCACTCTGGGTCCAGGTTTCTTTCGTTTCAAATCAATCTCTACCATATTTTCTTCTGCTTTGTGCACCTTTACCAGTAGTTCATAAATTACAGATTTAGACACACCTAAATTTTTGACCATTTTAGCGACTGTCTCACCTTTTCTTCTCATATTTTGAAATATTTCGATTTTTTCATCAGTAATGGTTGTTCTTTTCTTACGTTTACAAATCTGTGAATCATTGGATTCATTTCCCTCCAAATTAATTTCATTTTCATCGTTAATGGTTATTTTTCTATTAAGTGAATGTATAACTTTATCATTAGATTCATTTACCTGCGAATTAATTTCATTTTCTTTGCTAATTTCCATACTTAAAATATGATTGATATGTTCTGTCTGACTCAAATTTCAACACATCCCAGAAGTAATTTCTTGGTTCAAGGAAAACAATATTTGCTACAAGTTCCTTCCCCCGTACAGCCCACAATTGAACCCAATCGAAGAAGTTTTCAGTGTATTAAAAGCTAGATACGATGCCATTCGTCCAGTTCCTGAAACTTCTTCACAAATTCAGGAATATGTTCTATGCTGTGTAGACACAATGATAATGATAGGATATTGAGTTTCGAATCATTCTATAGGAACATGGAGAGATATCGTGATTTAGCATTTCAAGGCCTTCCATATTAAATTAGTTCAAGTATTTTTTATTTGTTTGAAGTACGCAGAATAAATTGTTATTAAAAATAAAAAGATAATAAATGTTAATTAAATAATTTCTTGTTAATTTGTATATTTTAACCATTATAATAATAAAATAATACATAATATTATGCAACAAAGAATGGGCTTTCATTTTTGGTATGTTATGCTAAATAACATTTACAATTTTTGCTAAAAATATTTGAGAAATACATGAACATAACATTAATTAGTATGATAATAGTCAGAAATGATAGAATAGATATTCTTTTGAAATGATTTCTTCCATCCTTTTATGCCTGAACTTTTTTTCCAGTAGTTTATAAATTACAGATTTAGATACACCTAAATTTTTGGCCATTTTAGCGACCGTCTCACCTTCTCTTCTCATATTTTGATTTTTTCATCGGTAATGGTTGTTCTTTTCTTACGTTTACGAATCTGTGAATCATTGGATTCATTTTCCTGCAAATTAATTTCATTTTCATCGTTAATGGTTATTTTTCTATTAAGCAAACGTATAACTTTATCATTAGATTCATTTATCTGTGAATTAATTTCATTTTCCTTGCTAATTTCCATACTTAAAATATGATTGATATGTTCTGTCTGGTTTTGTTTATAACTACCGATATTTTGTATGTAACTACCAATATTTTGTATATAACTACCGATATTTAGTTTATAACTACCGATATTTTGTTTATAACTACCGATAACCCTGTAATAAAACTAAATAACTGCAAATGAGTCTTTTGGTCTACAATTCCAAGACAACTAAAATGAGAATGACCACTTACAAGAAAAGAAAATGACACCCAACAAAGGTCTTTACTATTTTACTAGTCACAGGGCTATTGCTCAAACATTTTTGCCACCTGAGACAAGACAAAATATGGTTTCCCTTAAATTTATTGCATATGCAACCCATCTCAAAGTTAAAAAGTAGAAGTAAAATATACCTCATCTGAACTTTAAATATAAATAAATACATAAAACAGATATAATATATTTAAAGAAATTAAACAAGCCATTGTGTTCTATAATTTCTACACTATGTACAACTATTTTTACTCTTCCCTGGCTGTTCTGCTTTAATCAGCATGCGTACACTGCGGAATTCTGCTACAATAACATTACTGCAAAGGTCAATTCAATTCAAACACTTAAAAAGACCATTCTTTTCGACGTTGCCAAAAAAACATTTTCTAGTAATAAACTGTATCAAAAAAATTATAAATGTATATGGAAAGATTTCTATTGTAGCCTCATTCTGACATCCCTTTAGAGAGGCAGTAAGCCTCACTGCCATATCTATCGCTACAACCCAGACTAGCAAAAACTACTTTGAAGGGGTATTTTTGAATCCAACAGTTGTTTTGGCAGTGAATGTATGCGAGCAATACAAAAAGTTGTTGAAATCATTTCATATCTTTGCAACTGCACTGGCAATAATGCATGTGATTGGCTACACTGGTTACTATACTCATTCTTGTGAAAATAATCAATGCCTCAGTTAAATGTCGTATAGTAGTGATCTTGAGACAAACATGGTATTTCTGCTTTCTAATTGCGCCAAAGAAGAGAAGAATGATGCTTTTCAGTTTTTATGATTTGAAGGAGCTGAAATTAACTGAAAGATGTTGCAATAATACAGTGAGTGACACAATGCAAGGTGCAAATGTGAAGTGAGACGTTTAAAAATGCCTCAACAAGTGTCACTGATGAAGCTCACTGTGACAGCTATCAACAGCCACTACAAACAATGTTGATAAATTTAATGCAATGACACAGGAGAACAGGACGGTTAATATTGAAATCATCTCTGTAGAATTATATATTAGTGTAAGTTCTGTGCTTCCCAAAATCCATACATACATACCAATCACTCTGTTCCCTTACGGGGTAACCATGACAATGAATTTCATAAGGCTTGTGCCAGAACAGTTGTTCTCCCGTATCATCAAATTAATGTTACCTATGTTGCCTGCCATGGTTTATGTTGAGAGAAAAAGGAGCAAAAAACAAGCGCATTTGGAGATCTGTATGGAACTACTGAAATGACTTTGCAATAAAGTAGTCATTTTTGAACCACATAGTTGCTGGAGATGAAACCTGGACTATGATCCTGAATTTAAGTGTAAAAGCATGGAGTAGACACACACCAACTCCCAACCAAATAAAGTTTAAAGTCTAGCCTTCAACAGGCAAGTTAATGATGGGAGTGTTTTGGGATTCCAAAGGACCCATCCTCATGCAACTGCAGTAGAAAATGGTCGCAGTAAACAGTAGAAGGTGCTGTGATATGCTTCGTGACTAATTAAAGTCTAGAATTAAAACAAAATAAAGGGACAGAATTTCTGAAGGTATGGTTTTGCTTTATGGCTCATACTGCTACCAAAGCTATCAAAATGCTTTTTAAAATCTGTTTTTGGGCCACTTAAAAAAAGCTTTAATTTCACATAGATGAAGAGATCATGGAAGCAATGCACACATGACTGACAAAAGCCCAAAACTTTTTGTAGACAGTCATTAAAAACCTACCATGTCACTGGAATAAGGGTTTATAAATATAGGAGGAAAACATCAAAAAAATAATAATTAGATTTGTTCTAATTACTGTATTAAATGTATCAATAAATTGTTATTACTTTTCAAATTGTCTTCTAATTTTGTAACTCCGTTTGTAGTTGTAACCTTTGATCCGAATTGATGCATTATTTCTAAATAGAGGAGAAAAAATCATCTTTAAAACCTACAGATCATAAAAATACTTTCTTGACCCTAAAAATTATATGTACCACAGGGCCATAGCAATGCTGAAAAGGGTCTAATATCAAGGATAAATTTTGCTCTATGAATAACTCAGAAAATCAGTGCTTTGAATGACACTTTAATATCGTATCTGGTGTGGTTGGACCACTCTATGCTGCCCTTGCTATGACCCTGATGTACCACACTTATATGACTTACAGAATCCACAAATGTAGTAAATCACAGAAAAGATCATATTTACGTTTCTGCTCTCCTTGCCCTGGTCACGTTAGATATGAATGGTTTCCTCGTTCGTGGTGCCGTCTCCCCTTCTTCGAGCACGTTCAGGTTCTGCGGTATGTTCGTTAGGGTCGTATTGATGCCTGCCAGCACCCTACTCTTCACTTCTCTCAGCCGTGGCCGGGTGCTCTTCTGCTCTGCCTGACCTGCCGCTATTTTGCTCATGATGGCATCCCATCTACCTTTCCTCTGCGCCTGCCCCCGACTCTGTCTCCTGTTCTCAGAGTCTTCTTTGGACACTTCTTCCTTCGTCCCTGTGGCCTCTATCATGGCCTTTATCTTCGATGCCACGTTCCGTTTCGGCATCTTGTACTTCTTGGGAGGTGTAGTGGCGGACCCTGATAGGGCCTTCTGTCGCGGCGAGCGGACCGTTTGCTGCTCCAAGGTATTCTCTTTCTTGTTGGCTCCAGCGGACGATGGCCTCGAAAACGGCGACGCTGCGGTCGCCGTGGGCGTCGAGAGCGACGTCGCGTCGCAGGACACAGATGATGCATCCGTGTTCCTCGTGCGCGTCACGTCCGGGTTTTCAGGTTGGCTCGCATCTGCTTCCGAGGGGCGGCCTGAGAGTTCCAGCGCTCCTACCGGAGGAGATGAGTCGTGTCCGTGCGCCAACACCATAGTGCACTCTAGACCGGAGCACGAATCGCCCTCCATGTTCTCCGTCGAGAGCACTCGGTTCAAATCGCATATCACCAAGGTCACGTCCTCCTTCGGATCTTCGGGGAGTTCTTCGAGGGGAGACTGGGGGACATCGGACGATTCGGCGGCAGACGAATTGATCCCTTGGGCGGAGGAGGGCCTGGGAAGCGCTCCTTGGGAGCCCCTCAGAGGGAGGCATCCTTCTACGCTGGAATCTCCTCCTCCGATGGAACTGCTCGCCACGCCTCCCTGGCTGCTGAAGTCCGTCCTCCGATCCAAGTCCGAGAACACTCCGCTCGACTCCATCTCTTCGGTGGTGGTCGCCGTGGATGAAGTCATCACGGCGGCGAAGCACCTCGGCTGCGGCTGTTGGTGGCAACCGCCTCCCCCGGCGCCGTGTTGACCACCCGTGCCTCCGTAGAGCGTGCCGTCGATGACCTGTGCCCTGCGGTCCCCGGGGGCCATGGTGCCTTCTCTCGCCGCCTCTTCGTGGTCGGCGTCGCTCTCCGTGCCCCCCGCCCCCGTGTCGCTGTAGAAATCCGAGTCGGTCATCGTGTCGAACTTGATCTTTAGGACGTCCACGGAAAGGCCGACGTTGGCGCCGATGCCCGGGGGAGCGGTGGAGCCCGGAGAGTTGTCGGCGCGGCTGGCGGGTCTGCTCCATTCTCCGTCACCTTGGTAACCAGGGTCGATGCTAGTGATGCTGGTCACGCTGGCCACGAAGCACGGGGCCACCTGCGCCGTTTTGGCAGGCGGTGGGGCCGTAACCACTGCGAACGAAAAAGACAATTCTTTCAGACCGAGAAAACAGAGATTTTTATATGAACGTTACTCTATGAACTTATTTTATGACGAAATTGCTTTCAAATATTGATGCGAGAAATCGATACCGAAATTTCATCTCTCTCAATCTGTTTACCCCAAAAACTTTGAAGCGCAATAAATTAAAGATAGAAAAAAACAATTAAAAGTATTATAAAGAAACATAATTTGAAATAAAATTACCTCGAAATTATTTCGAATAATAAGATAGATGACGTATGTTTAATATTGATTAGAAATCAATAAGGATGCACATTTTTTCTGGTTGAAAACGGAAAACAATACATCATTTCCATTAAACCTCAATTTGAATTTCCTTACGACATTTAGTCGCGATCTCCACTGTAAAAATATTTTACACCATTCATTTATTTATCGATGTGACCATCTGTTTTCCCGGAATATCCTTTTCGGGACCGAGCACCTGCAACTGGATCGCAAAGGCTAGTTCTCTTCTATAAACATTGGGCCCACTCTTTATTCAAGGAATGATAAACTGGCATGGACGCATGTGACCCTCTCTGAGGCCCGACTAGGTACATTTGTCTTAAATAAATCGTTTGAGATTTAATTTAAATACTTAATTTTGTGAAAATGAGACAAGATATTTCCATAATACTGAAAACTTTTTAGAGTAAGTGGCCGCATTGAATTATCAAATGTGCGGTGTCTTTATGAATGGGTCCAATGTGGGAAGGTAAAGTTTTACCCATCTGACGGAATATATACAAAAGAACTGACAAATTCAACTCCCTGGTTCTAAATAAAGATATAATTAATTTTGAAATGAAATGTTACAGATATAAGATGCCATAATTTTCACTATGTTTAAAGGTACTATTTCAAGTAATCACTCGGTAAACTAATTTTGTTAAAAGTACAAAGGGCCGCAAAAAATAACCATGTGCACTGAACGCGGACTTACATAAAATGCAGGTCGAAGACCCCTGCTCTAGATTTACTGTATTTTACCAAATATAGTCCTCATTAATAAATTTTAATGCTAAAGAGATAGCACCCATCGCTTCTATGTCTATGCTTCTACGAGTTTGATATCCCTTCTCTATTCTAAAGGCAAAGGTAAAAACGTGGGGTAGATCATCTTACCGGATGCAACTGCATCAGAAGAATTGGCAGGGTCTCCGAGGGCGACTGGGGCGGCGCCACATGGCTCCTCCACCACGTCCTTGCCCTCTTCCTCCAGCCTCAGTTCATCCACTTCCTCGTCTTCGTCTAGTTCCACGGGAGCTTCTTCGCCTCCCTCCACCTCCCCGCACCCCTCTTCATCCGCCAATCCTTCCGCCTCCCCCCTCGCCTCTTCTCCGACGAATAACTCCTCCGAAAAGGCGTCCTCCGGCCCAACGAAGCGCTTGCCGCCCTCTTCTCCAGGCGGCGTCTTCCCGTAGCCATCCACGCACAGAGTGAAGTCCACCATCTGATCCGGCGTGAGGATTCCCAGACTCTCGTCCAGTTCGAACGAGCTCTGCTTGCTGATCCCGATGCCGCAGCTGCACGTTTCGTTGATGCTCTGCTTGGGACCGCCGGTCGGATGGCACCTCCGAACGCACCTCGTCGTCGAGAAGAGCGTGCAGGCGGATGTCGGCGTGGATGTGGTCAGGGGCGCGGCCATTTCGCAGATGGAGCCGTCTGAGATGGAGCGAGGTTGGGGGCGCGGAAGGACGCTTCCGGCAGCGATTTCGGAGTCGCCGGACCCGACCTGCGCCTGCGACCAGTCCAGCGTCTTGGGCGTGGCGGGCGTGGGGACGGAGCAGGGGCTGATGGGCGGACACTGCCGAAGAATCGTTAATAAAGGCATAAATATAATTTAAGCGTTCCATAGATAACTGTCGATTGGCTGGAATCTAATCGACAAACGTTACCTTTCCAACTGTGATAGAAAAGTTCGGAAAGCCAGACGCGAATTTAGACTACAATTCAGCTACCACCAGTGGTCATTCGCCGTTAGTCGATTCCAAGAAAGAAGCTAACATCAAATCCTTTAAAAAGTAAAGATGTTACCACTGATGATGGCTGATTTGTCAACGAAATTCACATCTGTTTTCGCAATCTATTCTGATTACTGGAGAGTAGTTTTCCAATATATTGCGCATCACTATTTAACTAAATTCCTTAATCACTAATTAGAATTACTGTCCAAGATTATTTTTCCGAAACAGCTTTTTAATAAAGATATCGTAGGATTTTTTCCTTATCGTGCTTCAATGAAACGTATCCGATAAATTAAAATCTCTAACTTTGGTGGAAAATATAAATTTTCTCGATACTCTATGGTTGAAAACATATTTCCATTGGAAATTTCGTTTCCATAATTGTCAGATATTACGTACCAAGACTTTCAATTAGTTTTTACTCTGCAATTATCAAAAAATACGTCCTACGAACACCAATCTATTGTTATGCGATCTATGCACGCCGTTTACTAAGTGAAAGCATAACGGGAGCGTCTGTATCACCTATTCTTCACCTAAAGTTATGTCCACCTATGCGCATTTCCCTGCAACAGAACAGCGAACCGCGCAGCGAACCAAACCTTGAAACAAGAGGGCGCTCGACACGGTGTTGCAAATCGTTGTTCGCCTGTTTTCCTCCAGTATCCTTTCGGTCTCTCTGCAAGTAGCTGCTGCAGCTTATATTTTTATGCATACATATGCTTCCAAGTAGAAAAGGAGACAAAGACGATGGTGGCAGACCCATCTGTACAATAGTAGAGCAGTGTACAGTGGATATAATACATGGTTAACAGACTTAAGAGTTGAAGAAGTGAGTGGGTTATTTCACAATTTTACTAGAATGAATTCTGCTGATTTTGATTTACTTATTAATATAATTGGACCAAAAATTGCTAAAAAAGACAAGCTATAGAAAAGCTATATCCGTGCAAGAAATATTGGCCGTGACTCTTCGTTTTCTCGCTACTGGTGATTCGTACTCCAGTCTGTAATATGTTTTTAAAATTTGAAAGCATGCAATTAGTAGCATTGTTCCAGAAGTTTCTGAAGCTATCACTGAGGCAATGAAAGACAACATAAAGGTAAGAATATTTATTTTTATTAGAAAATTTACATTAGGTTAGATCCGTGACATAGTCACCAGATAACTCCGTGGAAGCTGGGGAAGGATTGGGGGTAGAATGAACTGGCTGTGTAGAAGGGCCATGAACAGAGAGGGATATACTGGTATATCAGGAATGGGATGGGTTGTGAATGATGGGTCGTGAAAGAAGTTGTTCGTAATATCCGCTATAGTATATTGCTGATTTCGTGCTGGACAGCGCTTCTCGTGCATGGTGTGTAATTCTTGATTTTTTTTGCTACATAGATTCCGAATGCTTGTCATTCGTCACTTTCAGCAGCATTTTTAAAAATTTGGAAAGCTTCGTTCATCCTCTCATCTTCATTTGTTTTCTTTATTTTCTTTTTTGGATGCAAGGACAATAATTTCCGTGGTCATTTCCTGAATCTTCTTGGGGCACATTTTCTAGCACTGATTCAACAACTGGTATCTGAAATTAATATGTTGCGTTCTCAGAAACGAACAGATGAATGTGGAATTTATAGTTCAATCTTAAAATGTAGGGAAATAAGTTAATGTACATAAATAAAAAAGCTGTAGTTTTCAGAAGCTTTTTGCGTCAGTGCTCTCTGTTTAAATGGCACTTTGTTTCAACTAGATATTTTCTTGTTAGCTTTTAATTAAGTTCCAAGAAGTCCGGGACTTTTCATTACTCCGCATCGAACGAGTGATTTTTTTGGTTGAAAGGGAAGGGGGGGGGGGGGGGGGGGTTGTCGAATTATCGCGAATTCCGAATTATTAATGTTTTACTGTACCAGCATTATTTGATTTACATTTCTTTGTGCGTATTTTTGTTACAGATACCTTCGACACCAGAGGGATCGAAAGATTATGAAACGAAGTGAAATTTTCCCATACGTTAGGAGCCATGGATGGCACACATGTTGTTCTCCAGGCTCCTTTTAACAGCGGCAGTAAATTCTTTAACTGCAAATCAACTTTTAGCATTGTTTTATTTGCTTTGGTTGACGCTAACTATAGTTTTCTGTTCGTGGACACAGACTGCCAAGGAAGGATTTCAGACGGAGGGGTCTTTCAAAACTCCCAATTAAATAAAAAATTAATGAATAATTCTTTGTCTTTACCGTCATCGGAACCGTTACCAGAAAGAAACAAGGCTATACCATATTTTTTTATTGGAGATGTGGCATTTCCTTTGACTGAAAATATTATGACACCTTTTCCAGGAATACACTCTAAAGGAACACGGGAAAGAAATTTGAATTATCAGCTGTGCCGAGCGCGCAGAGTATTTGAGAACGTGTTTGGAATAGTTTCATCGGTTTTTCGGGTGCTTCGGAAACCAATGTCACTAGAGCCTGAGAAAGCACGAATTATAGTGTTGGCTATCGCTCATTTGCTTAATTTTTTAAGGAGAAGCAAACATTCAGTATCTACTTATACACCAGTAGGAACATTTTACTCTGAAATAGACGGAGAATTAATTGAAGGAGTTTGGAGGCACATGAAACCATGAGGAGCTCAAATCTTTACTTTCAATCAAAAAATACCACGCAGGTGATGTATGAGTGCCATTGAATTCAGGGAAGAGTTAGCGCAGTATTGCCAGCATGAAGGCCGCATTTCTTGGCAAGATAAATATTCGTAGAATATTGGTATTACAATATCCCTGACAATTTATAAATGCACATAAATACTCTAAAACATTGATTTTTCAATTTAATTCTTGATTTTCAGGTACTCACTGTGCTTACTGTTTTGCGAGGGGTATCCTTATCTATCAAAAACGTCAGGCTTTTGAAAGCGAACCACGAGGGTTCATATATGTATTTCGTCTGTTCCTGAGAAAGAAAATTCAAATGAAGAATGTTATTTTGAGGAATGTGATTTATACGTTAACTGTAAACTAAAGTTCATAATGAGAAAAAATTGGTGTCGTTTAACTGTGTTATCTATTTCTAAAAATACATACCTTTTTCTGTTCCACGGCTTTTACAAATTTTTGTTCTTTCCCGCCGAAATGATGAGAACAAGCTTTTCATCTTTTTCCGACATTCATCAGCTGAGAAGCCGACTTCAGTTGCGATCTCCTCCCAAGCATCATTCTTAATTTATTTATTAAAATGGTTCTTGTTTTTTGCATCCCAAAGAACCTCTTTGCTCCTATAGATTTCAATAAATTTCAACACCGTTTCATTGGGCCACTCCATTTTAATAATACACTCTACAACTGAACGATATACACAGGCGAACAATGATTGGTGGTAAGATGATAACTGATTGTGAGTGTAAACACGTCTACGCTCGCTTAAATGTTGCACACCCGTCCAGAGAGGTTGCAACGTGCGCGTGCAACATCCTTTGATGGTTCGCTGACATACCGACCACGCATGGATAGCCAGTAGGGGTTAACATTTCCCGGGTTCTTTTTCAATCCCGGGATCCCGAGATTGATTCACCCGAATTCCGGGATCCCGGGAAATTCCCGGGATTCAGTTTTCGTAAATATACTAACATGAAAAGAAGGAATAAATTAAATATTTGTAAACATTTATATTTATTTATTAGGTACTTTCCTGTTAACGGGAATACCTCCAGGACCCTTCGCAGGACCTGGTACTTACGTATTATCCCCATACCATACTTAAGTATAACATTAACAGAAACTGATTGGCCTGTCTCGACATTTACGAACCCAATCTCCGGACAACGTGGAGGGTTTCTTTGGTTCCGGGCGAGGCGAAGGGCGCGGTAGCGCCCGGAGACGACTAACTATTACAACAAAGCGAGCCGAAGGCTCGTCAATATATCCTTTCAATGTTATATCCTCTTGACTGCTGTGCCGCAAATTGAGAGGATATATCGACGAGCCTTTGTTGTAATGTGTAGTCGTCTCCGGGCGCTACCGCGCCCTTCGCCTCGCCCGGAACCAAAGAAACCCTCCACGTTGTCCGGAGATTGGGTTTGTAAATGTCGAGACCGGCCAATCAGTTTCTGTTAATGTTGTTTTTAAAATAAAATATCGTAAATCCAACAATACGTCAAAACATCCTTTCAATGTTATATCCTCTCAAACAATCATTACAATACGTTCATTTTTAAAGGTATTCCCGTTAACAGGAAAGTACCATTTATTATAAACTAGGTATAACACACAAACCGAATAAAAAATGCTTACAAGAAGTGAATAATAAGAATACACATAATAAAATAATTTTAAAAAACAAATTATTCACGCTAGAATCACTTAGATTTGTGCGTAATTTTGTAATCAAGATACCTGCCGCAGAAAATGCACATTCTGCTTAAATAGAAGTTGGTGGAATGGTTAAGAGAGCTTCAAACAGATCATTTAGCCTAGTTGTACGCTTTCCGGTTAATTCATAGATATCTATTTCTGTAGTAATGCTTCTCGTGTCATAAAAAGGGCTAACGTTCAATTTTCCAGTGCTTACAGCATTTTCAATGGCAGTATCCAATGGCTGATGAAGAGCAGGCTTTTGAGTCTAGAGGACCTGACATGAGGTTTAGATTCGATGACACCACCTGAATTGTTGCCATATCTTCAGGCTTACGGATAAAAAGCCTGCAAATCAACTTAATAGCGTCAGTTTTCAGTTCCAATTTTGTTGATAATTTTGGGGATTGTCTAAATACTTCAACAAACCGACTAGATTCTTGTTTCTACGTTCTTCTAGCCTTGTCCGTATGGATTTTTTCATTTGAGCAGAAAAATCAGTATTCTGTTCAGTCAATTCATCAAGTATGAATTTAAATATGCCTTCCGCTGAAAGCAATGTTGAATCTCTTTTACCAAGCCGTTCAATTGCTATCTTGATCGGTCGCAGTGATGATACAATGGCATTAATTATACTAAATTCTTCTTCTGAAATATTTAAAGTTTTCTTCATATCAATCATTGCTTTAAGAATGCATTCCTTCACCGTTAAAAATCTCTCCAACATATCTAGCAAGCTATTCCATCTGGTTTTCGAATCAAGTATGAGTTGCATTTCCTTATTTTTGTGCTCAATTTTTACGTTTGTAATATCTCATTTTTCAATGGCGATTTACGAAATAATGCAATCAAATATTTTCAGTCTATGTTAACTAGTTTAGCCGTTCATAGCGGAAGCATGTGTAACAGGGACTTATAATGCGTCTTATATTCAAGCGTTCAACACCATCATTTGGATATCGAATAAATAATAATATATACATACTAGTGAACGTGTGCTTGCATTCTGCAAGCATTTTCTCTAACCTTAAAGTAAAAATAAAAGCCTAAAAATTACTTTCAATGCATAAGTTCGCATCTCGGCTCCGAATTACGTGTTTTTCTGTTTCAAAAATATTGGAGTAAAAACAACCCCTAAAATTTATAATTATAATACATTTATAGGTTTTTATCATTTGTTACGAATACCTCACATTTATGCGAAATTTCTTCAATGCAGCACCTCTAAGAGTGCATTTATATGAATTTCATTGTTTAAATTTTATTAATTTTTAACAGCCACAGCAATAAATATTTCTAAAATTTTCAATGTTATTTACCACCGGGACATTATTTCCTAACCCTGTTAAAATTTTCAGCTTCCTGGATCTACAGAAAGTACATAAACATTAGTCAATTTGTTAAACATTTGAGAATTTATTACGGCCGAACGAATAAAAATTTTCAAATTTCTATACTCCCGTTTTCATTATTTGGCGAATTCTACAGGTAGAAAAAATTTCAGCTTGATAGCGCCTTTAGAAATACCTAAACCATGAAATGTTACTAAAATTGTTTATAATTTTTAGCGGCCAAAATAATGCACATTGTTGCAATTTTACAATTTTTCCTCCGATTATTTTTTTTATTCACCTCTGTATTAAATTCCAGCTCTCCAACTATTATAGTTTGGGCCAGACATTAGTATCCTCCTATATATATCCTATATCGTATATCCTCTGTAGGAAGAGTCGATATAGAATGATAGGTTACAGATGGAAAATTATGTAGCGTATAATTTCAATTCAAGGTAAAGCACAATTTTTCGTGGCTACTAATGCCATTAGTTATTTTCCTGTCTAGATGTGTTTCCAAAATATATCATATTTGTCGTATAGTAAACCGGGAATTTCCCGGGTACATTTTAAGTACGGGATCCCGCTTGAGAAACCCTAATCGCCAGTGTGTAGCGCGGAAATGTTGCACGTTCGTGTTAGCATTCGCCAAAATGTTGCGCTACTTTGCTCGGTTCGTTGTTCTGTTGCACGGAAATGCGATTATGTGTACAAGGCTTAATAAGCCCCTCGAATGGTTATCATGAGATTTGCTAAGGGAGAACTGTAACAGAAGTTGTCGAATGAATATTAACGAAGAAAAATAACTGTGTTATATTCCACAATTTTTTTAATTTCACGACCGGTTTTGTGAAATAACTAGCATCATCAGGGCTCAAAATATCCTTAATATACTAGGTTGACGGAGAGGAGGAAAGCAAAGGAGGGGGGAGAAAAAAACAACCATGGGGTAATTGGTGGATTATGGAGGTAGGGGTGGTAACCGTTAAGACAATGTAATAGACCACAAATTACCCTATGGTTATTTTTTTTCTCCCCCTCCTTTGCTTTCCTCCCCTCCGTCAACCTAGTATATTAAGGATATTTTGAGCATTTTTCTCACCTGATGATGTTATTATACAAAACCGGTCGTGAAATTAAAAAGCGTGGGATTCAATAAAGTTATTTTTATTCGTTAATATGAGTATCAATTACCACAAAGTTCAGCCAAACTCCTTGTATTTTATTGTCGAATGAATATAATTTTGGTTCTTAAATGACCCATGACAACTTCTTCTTCAGGTAAAGTCCAAAATGAAGCTTTACTTGAATCTGGTTAATGACAGGCGTATATCTCATAAGCGAATATATTTCCAAAAGTTGGTCTTTCCCGAAAATGAGATATTCCCAGTTTTACCCAATAGCTATAACACCCTTCAGGCAAATTATTTATAAAGGAATACATTTCATTCTTATCATCGTAAATCCAACGATTTTATCCATTCACTAAACTGAAAATAACGCATTCGGAAACTATGTTAAACGACATGAAGACAAACTTCATATTTTCCGCGTTTCCAAGTCTGGCCGGCTGCTGTCGCTATTTTTGCGCATGCAAATTATTCTCTGGTGACAATTCTACCGGACAAATTATATAATCATTACCTGTCTGTCATCCTCTCCGCCGAGATGTACTCCCCTCTCCAGTATCACAGTCCTCGATGTGAGCGGCTTATGCTCTCCTTGGGCCTCCGCTGGGTGCGTCTCCTCCTCCTCTGCAGACCATCCCCTCTCCTCCTGCCTCGGCGTCGACCCCTCTTCCTCGTCGACGGCGCCCACTGGGACCGCAGATTCGTAAGCGTCCGTCCTCTGCCTCTTCACTCCGGAGGGCAGCGAGGATGGGGGCGGCAGGAGACTGACCTTACTCTCGGGGGCTACCACTCCGTGCAGCGGCCGACAGTTGAACAGGCGTATCCCTCGAACGCTTCCGTCGTTGAGACCTTCCGGTTTGTGCAGTTCCACCCCGCACCACAGTCCCGTGTCGAAGGGCAGGGTGCCGAAGTACCTGAGGAGGCCGAGCTTCGATCCCCCGACTAACACCTCGCAGCCCAAATGGGCGCCGGATATGCCCGTCGAGGCCTCCGAAGGGCTTGCGGTGGACGAGTTGGAAGAGAGCGGAGAGGCCTGCGCGGAGGCGGAAGGCCAGTGGGTGGTGAGACCGGCCAGGGCGGTGGGGCGGGTCGCTCGGACGGGCAGTTGGACGGCCGCTCTGCCCCTGGAGGCCCCGAAGGCCACCGGGATGCCGCTGCGAAGCACGGGGATGCGACTCTCCCCTGGAGCCTGAAAAATATACGTCTCCGATTAAAATGGATAATGAGGCCGATGCGTGAACATCATGTTAAGACATCCGACGCAATGGTTAAATGATTATTGTTACAAAACGTTTAAATTGGCACGTGAATAGTATACCTATCCGGCTCGATGAGAAAGAATTTGTCAGATAAAACAATAAAGCGGTGGTTATTAAACAAAGGGTCGCGACCACATTGGGGGTCGCGAGACAATTTTGGGTGGGTCGCGAGCAGTCTTCGTTATGCCAACTGATATTTTCCTCATTCTATCAATCGTTCAGTTTTTAATTTATAGGTTATAAGTCTAATTTTGTGTTTGATTGAGAGTTGGAATCTTCAAAATTAAGCATTTGTTAATTTTAATATATTTACATTTAACATAAGAAATATAATTTAATTAAAAAAATGTAATTAATACGGCGACATACTAGCTTCGCTAATTTTCTTAGTCCTCACATTTCTCATCTTTATTGTAATTCATGGCGATATCTGAACTTCTGATGAACTAACTTCTTTTTGGGAAATATGGAAATGAGAACAAATCTGTTATGACCGATAATTGAACCCGGGTCTTCCACTTGCCGGGCGGATATTCTACCACTGAACTACCGTAGCAAAGTAATTCTCCTGTAGTCATCTGTGTGCAACAATAAGAATATTCCAGACTATTTATAATGTAGTGAATAATGTAATCAACATATGTCTTTTTAAAAAACAGATTCATGATCGTATATAATGAAAATTTTCCTTAAGATCCAGATATTTTCTTGAACCCAAAATTTATTTTATACATTTCGGTGCGCTTTATAAAAAAGTATAAATGTTTTATACATATTTTTATTACTTCTCAAAAATCACAGGAGGTTGCGGCGACCGAACATCCGCACGGAGGGGGTCGCATGGCAGATCTGCTTGAGAACCACTGCAATAGAGGACTTTCTCTTTTAATTTCTTATTACAAACTAATCGGTGAAAAAGGAGAATCCAAGATAATCGTATAAATCTTTGTCCAGTTATAACGATGAAATTGTACGCAATAGTTACTGAAAAAAAGGTTTGGTCTCCTAATTACTGAAGAATGCGAGTAGCAATTATAATATACAATTTAAGGTTTGTTTCAAATAAACATGTAACACATATGTCCACAGAGTTTAACTCTAAAGAAAACTTGACAGGTCTTAGTAACCGTCGCCTGCATTGAATTTACTATCATTTTCATATAATTACAAAATAATTTGAGCAGTTAAGTGTGGATCAATCACAGTTGAACAAGTTTGCCCATACGTAATAATATCATCAATCTATTTATCCCGATTTAAAAAAGTGAACTAGATTGTGATGATGGGACTTAAAAACGCATTTTTTGATTCTATTCTAAAACAGAAATTTCCATTCCTAACGTACAAATGCCATGTTCATGTTGAGTGCAGAAAATGATGTTGCAATTTATTTTCTTTCTCTGAGAAAGAATACCCCACTGCAATAAATCACGAGAGAATTTGTGGCACTGTGATAGACAGACAGACAGACAAACGACTTTATTAAGGGCGAAATTGAGACTCTAAAGTCCCTTCTTACATTTAACCCTTCCAGAGAGAGGGAAGCACAGTGCTAGAGGGAGGAAAGGCACGGGGTTTCAGAACCTCTCTTAATCCGATGGCACAGCCGCGGTTTTTAACGAACCGCTCCAATTAGCAGCAAAGCCTTCACGCCGCCCTGGCGACAAGTACCTCGGAGAAGATTCCTTCTCTACAGGGGAAGGTGGAGGATTAGGGAGCGGTGTCAGGAGAAGGGGCGGGGGCAGGAGAGGGTGGCCCCTGAGCGGTAGGACCAAGCGGGTAATGTCTGTCACGAAAAAGATGCGATGAACATGCGCAGCAATGGCACACACAGACGGGGGGGTTCACCGGGTCCGGACCTCCCCCTGGGTAAATTGTGACTGGGTACTGATATAACTTGCATACATCTACTGTGATTGCCAAATATTTCGGAACCCCTCCACCCCATCCCTTGAGAGCGCTACTTATGCGCAGTGCAACAACTAGATAACTATCTTCTCCGAGTAACAACTCACAAAAGCGTAAGAATCTCTTTAAACCTATTCCTCCGAAATATTTTTTGGTCCGCTAAGAAAAAAATGAACGAATCATTGATCACTTCCGCCCTCGTGAATGAGCGTCTTTCTTCGAGAGAGCGCATAAGAAGCCCTCTCTCTGTGAGAGCGGAGATATTTTCGATTCCAACCGACCACATTCAAACACGGGAAGTGAAGAACCATTAATGATCTCTATCGCGGCGCGAGACGAGATAGACCAAGAAGCGCTTCTCTGCC
The DNA here is from genome assembly GCA_036926305.1 of Uropetala carovei. Classification (NCBI taxonomy): domain Eukaryota; kingdom Metazoa; phylum Arthropoda; class Insecta; order Odonata; family Petaluridae; genus Uropetala; species Uropetala carovei. The sequence continues at coordinate 5,946,583 of JAXCHB010000127.1, read as the reverse complement.
CTTCTCTCTCTCTCTTTATCTCTCTCTCTCTCTCTCTCTCTCTGTTCCTTTTCACTTGTTCGTTTCCCTATCACGGGAGAATTTCGAGCTAATATCGACCTCTGATGTGCAACACATAACAAATGATCGTTCGTAAGCAAAAGTTTTGCTATTTATGCGTCGCCCTGTATGTTAAGCGGGAAATGGAAATGAAACTCGAAATGTAAGAGACCGCAGAAGGGCCTCCGTTCGCAACTACTTGCCTTCACTTTCACAATAAGATAATTATATACCAAACGCGCAAACTTTTATGATCTGAATTATTAAATTTTATAATTTCCGCCGTAGAACAGATTACTAAAGCTAATTTATATTTGAAAATAATATAAAGAATATTACATTTCACGCTCAACACTAAAGGACACGTGACCAATTCCAAGCAGCCCCACACCCTCCGATCAATTCAAATCTCTGGTAAAAACAGGTGAAGAAGGCAACCACCTCTCTTCTCTTGGCTTCCGTCCAACCGCCAAGAAAGTCGGCCGTCGGTCGGTCCAATTACGCGAACCCTCATTGTTTGTCGCAGAGAGGCGCCCCAACCCACAGACGCTGGAAGCGACCCTTTAAAAACCTTTCCGTGCTAACGACTTCCACCGCGTTTGTGTGAGTACACGCGGAAGTGGACGTAAGCTACGACGCGGCAGAGATCTAATGTGGATAGAGGGGAGAAGGGGAGGGGAGGGAGGGGAGGGGAGGAAAAGGGGGGAAGGGAGGGGAACACCCACGGCATCTCACAGAGGAAGTAAAGCACCAGAGGGAAACCTCGCTTTTCCAACTTCTCTTTATCTATATATTCCTTTCGTATGGTATTCCGCGGGTCGCTCAAAGGGTTACTGTGCTCACGCCGCCAAAATTCCTCGCTTCTTATCTCAAAGGCCAAGAGATTGAGATAGAGAGAAAGCCATTCACCCACGCGCTCTCCTAATCCGTTGACCCCTAAACGAACACGCCGTCCTCGCGATTGACCGAGAAAGTCGAGATGTTGAGGGGGAGAGGGATAAATAGGAGGAATAGGGGGGAGGTGGAGATAGGGGAGGGGGAGAGATAGGGGGGAGGCGGAGCGGCGGCAGCTGGCCATCAGCCTACATAGGCAGGATGAGCGCAATCCGTGCCTCCGCACTTATTCACACCCCCTCCCTCCCTCCCTCTCTCTCTCCTTTCCCTCCTCCTCCTTTACCTGTCTTCTCCCCCTTTTACCCCCTCCCCCTTAACCCTTCCACCTCTCCCACCACCTGCCTTCCTGGTGAAATCCGCCCGTCGCTTGTTTCCCACGTCTTGGGCTGACAACAAACAATAGATGTCTCCTGTTATATTCTGCTTACCCGTGAAATGTAAAAAGGGTGAATGATATCTAAATCATTGCTACGAAAAGTAGAGAACGTTTTAAATAACCGCATCAAAATATTCCAAAACTAACTAACAATATAAGATTGCCGAACTTTTTTAATTTTGATGCTTAGATGAAATATTTTTTCGACAAACGTCTACGCGAGTGAAAATGCCGAAAAATCTTCCGATGCAAAACAGTCGGATTTTAACAATTTACGCAACTTCGTTATAAAAATAAGAATTTTCAACAAAATAAAGATTACTGGCGTCTTACATACAATTTAACGAAAAGAATGACGGCAGTCAGGAAACCAGAAATTATACAAATTTAAGTCTTCGGGTTCTGATCGATTGTAAAAATTTATCTTTTTAGGGACTAACGCGTCAGCTGAGGGTTAACTTCTCTCGAAAAAAACGAGTTAATAATGTAATTTTAAAATAATCATCAATGACATTTAAACAGTACCTCAGGATCATTTAACCATGAAATCCTACTATGTATATTTACCAAATTTAAAAAAATCGAATTAATCCGATCTTGCCCCAGAATCTCAACAGCTCGATAAACTCCTAAGATAGCAGAGAACATTACTTCAAATTTTTAAATAACTTTCAAGGTCGACCTTTTATTGCGCTGCGAGCATCCATAGCAGTGACCTCACAGATGACATCATTTAAGACGATTAGGAATTATGGGCGCGAGAGAGATGAGAGGCGGACTCCTCCTTAAATTGACCATTCTCTGTAGCGCGCACGTCTGGCGTGATATGTATTCTTATTAAACCTCTCTTCCGAGACACTGGAAACCGCTCTCGATATTAATATCACTCGGGCATTCGCCCGAGTGACATTCGACACGTACAATCATACGTTTTCTTACAAAATGCACGCGAATGCGACAGAATCGCTGTTCGATTTTTTTTTCCTTTTCTGTCCTTTCGTATTGTGTAAAGCAACGGATAAGAGCAATCCGCTTCCTTTGAGGGAACGAAATGACGATACGATGGAATTAGACGATTAAATGCTATAATCTCGATTTTAAAAAAAACGCCGTAATTATCAAAACCAGGAATGAGTCTAAGGTTAAGTGGATCATCGGTCGAGATGCGCCCAACTGAGCGAATAATCCCTTTGGGAATCCTGCCACTTCGGCACCTCGGGCAATCGATTTTTCCCTGAGGCGAGTTAATTGTTAATATGTAATGAAACTGAAAAGACCTTCAAATTTCACCAAAGTAGAGTACTTTTCAATGTAACAACAAGCGAATACTGCCAGTAATAACAGAATTGCATTACGATGCTACATCCGATGTTATTAAATCTAAAGAAAACAATTTAAACTTCGCAATCAATATTTCGCACTATTAAATCGTTGTTCATCGGTTGCAAAATATGGGTTTTATGATAATTAATATTTATATTTCAAACGCTAAGGCAACTTGAAACTTAACAAATTATGCATTTTATTGATTGAACTTAAATTCATTTTGAGAATACTATGACAACAAATTTTTCATATAAAACTGATAAATAATAATTATAATAATAAATATTAAAATATGGGTTTTATGATAATTAATATTTATATTTCAAACGCTAAGGCAACTTAAAACTTAACAAATTATGCATTTTATTTATTGAACTTAAATTCATTTTGAGAATACTATGACAACAAATTTTTCATATAAAACTGATAAATAATAATTATAATAATAAATATTTATTAGTATTTTTACTTCAATGGTCTGGAAAATTCTGGTTATTTTCCAAAGAAATAAAATGTAATACAAGATGCGATGTGGTAGAAGTCGAGCGGTCATTTATACGAAGTGAATACGTAATCCGCATCGCTAATGCATTGATAGCGCATAACCCAAGGGTCGTCAACCTATGGCAGTCGTGCCATAAGAGGTGATTTTGAATGGCACGCGAAAGAAGAAATGATAAAAAAAGAAGATAAATATTTTTGGTACTTTCCTGTTATAGCCCCACAAATAAACTGTCCCATAAAAACATTATCACGTTGCTAGGGTCACGATTAACAATTGAGGGGACTACGTTTTATTTGTAGATAGAGTTAATATCAGACCTGATTGGCCGGTGTCGAAATTTACAAACCCAATCACCGGACAACGGGGAGGGTTTCTTTGGTTCCGGGCGAGGCGAAGGGTGCCGTAGCGCCCGGAGACGACTACCCATTACAACAAAGCGAGCCGAAGGCTCGTCAATATATCCTTTCAATGTTATATCCTCTTGACTGCTGTGCCGCAAATTGAGAGGATATATCGACGAGCCTTTGTTGTAATGTGTAGTCGTCTCCGGGCGCTGCCGCGCCCTTTGCCTCGCCCGGAACCAAAGAAATCCTCCCCGTTGTCCGGTGACTGGGTTTGTAAATGTCGAGACCGGCCAATCAGGTCTGATATTTAAGTATCAATGCTTGGAATTTTATCTCCACGTTACTATGTTTCTTATTTATTTAACATTTCCTAAGCCAAAATTAGGTGGGGCGTTAACAGGAAAGTACCATATTTTTTTGTATTTATTACAAGTATGTAGTACAATAAAAGATATTTGTAAATTTAGGCAACTAACGTTATATTTAATATTTAGAGTCTGCTTATTCTAATTATGTAACAATGTTCTCACATAGTCCACGTGCCTGCCGTCTCGTGTTCTCTCTCGCCGCCTTTGTAACTAATGGACACAAAGACGGAAATTAAGACTGACAGGTACATGCAAATGCTTACCGTTTACAATGTGATCTTTTTTTTTAAGTAAACCGGGTGTGATCAAATAATAAAAATTACCCTTTAATTGAATAAAAATTTATTACTGGCACGCGAGGCCATACATTGACGCGAATTTGGCACGCCACTTGTGAAAGGTTGCCGACCCCTGGGCATAGTCCATGTCTTCTCTAACGAAGAAAATCGCTGGATCTATGAAGTCTCGAAAATATTACGTGAATTACAAAAGAAAATAAGTATTATGATAAACTTAGTAAGGATGCGCTTTAGAACACCAAAAGTCTAAAAAAAATCACTTCTTAGATTATGAAAAATAAGGTAAGTTGCACAGAGCGTCTGGAGAAAGGACAGAGCCAAACAAATAATATACGTACGCACGCACGCCAAGAGGGCGACATTTGCCATCGCGAGCGCACACACGTACTTGCTACGAGAATATCGCGTATGGGCACGTGAAAAAAGCACCTTTCGAGTGATTTTTGCCCTCCTTCGCCCCTCCCCCCCCCCCACCCCTCTCTGCCCCATCACCTCACATCGGCCCCCGACCCCAGCCCTCGACCGGGAGTACGAAAATGACCTGGCACTAGGAAGCTCGCCTATTTATAGGGCCCCTTACGTCTCCTTTCTTCTCTATAACTCTCTCCTCCCTTCCTCCCTCCCTTTCTTTCTTCCTCCTCTCTCTCTTTCTCCCCCTCCCTCTCCCTCCATTCCTCCCTCCCTCCCCCCCTCCTTCCTTCCTTCTCTTACTCCATCCCTCCCCCTCTCTCTCTTTCCAGAGGAAATTTGGCGCCTCCCTGCGATGAGCAAAATATATCCCACTCAAGGGTTTATGACCTGTCAGGAGGATTTCGCTAACACCCTTCTGCGATAGCATATTCAACCCTTGTTCTATCGTTGCCCTTTCAAGCACAAGGTCATTCCAAGTGCAAGTACAAAGCGCAGATAAATGTTTCAAAGTGGGCAGCTGATGAAAATGTTAATCGGTCTAGAGCCTGCGAGTCGTTAAAGTTTAATTAATGCAAAACCTCCAGAGGAGATTCATGACGCGCTTATAACTTATTACACGGAAAATATTTCTTTTGTTCGTATGAATTTGACTGACATTTCCTTTCGTTGAAACCAACAGGATATATAGTTCAGTGTTCTGGCGCCAAGTGTGTTAATACAAACAATAGAGAGCTTTTGCAATCGTTAACTGAACAGGTGGCAGTGCTTTATCTAAGAATTAAACAAAATTTATGCGTAGAAAGTTATGCGAAAAGAAAAGAATTTTCTTTAGAGAGAAAATGGTAAAAATCTGCTTTCAAACTAAAAACTAAGCATAATGATATCTAAAACTAAAGGCTTTTCGTAGAGACAATTTCAGAATTTTAAATTTCCTGACAGCAACTCTGGGATGAAAACGTCTTGATATTGGAAAGCTAAACATGAACTAAAAACACAAAACCGTTCAATTGAGGCAGCGAGCGTATAATTGGAAGTGCTTTGAGGGGATTATTAACGTGGGGAAAAGCGAAATAAAACGCGAGTAAGTAAATCGCTGGGTTTCGTTTGGAGGTTTTCGCAGAGTTTGATGATGTGGGTTGATGCTTTCGGGAGGCACTGCGTGGACGGCATTACTGCCCTCGACGTTTCGCCTTCGATGCTGAAGGCTTCTTCACTCCTGAAGAAGCCTTCAGCATCGAAGGCGAAACGTCGAGAGCAGCAATGCCGTCCACGCAGTGCCTCCCGAAAGCATCAACCCAAATCGCTGGGCTGTCAAAGTGACGCCATTAACGGAGGGTGCCCTACATACGGTCCAATCTCTCCTCTTCATCCTACAAGTCCATTGTTATGAAGCGTTCCTCACGCGAGCCTTGTGCGCCTGCGCGATCCTTTACGATAAATGACGGTAAACTCCTAACGGAATGAAATGGATTGCAAATGAGATGCTAAAATGAACAGTGTTTAACGATCTCGTCATATATAAATTCATGTTTGCGGTCAAAATAATAATTACGATTATAAGAGTCTATAGAGACAGTGCTTAAAATATGCGTTTGAAGATAATTTTGAAGGCAAAATAGGAAGCGGAGGAAAAATGTTTCGAATGATTGAATTAAAGGAGGTTTCATGAAATAATGAATGAAGGATTTGCAGAACACGATTTAAGCCATAATATCACTAACCTTTCGGAGGACAAAATACTAATGACAACGATTACTCCATAGTAATCCGCTCTACGCTAATATTTGAGAACGTTCGTCATCAATGAGATGAAAATTACTGAATAATCACATTATTTGCACTGGCTTATATGAACCCATTATCGGAATTTGATAATTATTGAATATTTGACGAAAAAATTTTCGAAAAGAATTAACGAAATTTTGGCTCACCCAATTGCTCTCCAAACTCCGCTTTTTAGTGCGATCCTATAGTCTTGTTTCTCAAAAGATTAGGACTATTAGGAAATTAATTATAGATGCAAAAAGTGCTACCAAAATATATGCAAACTTTGAAGAAGAGAAATTATAATGTGGCGATATAAACAAAAATATTAACAGTCCAACAATGGAATGTTCCTAAAAACCATTAACAATAAAAGATGACACATTATGTTGGCAAATATCTTGTTCCCAATACGGCGATTAAAAGAAAAAGAATTTCCTTATGAAATACAACTCGAAATACACTTTGTGCCACCACACCAAAAAAGCTTCAATTATTTAATTAGGTCGACGTAAACTAGACCAGTAAACTAGATGCAGGTAAATTGGCTTTAAAAGGACTATGATTCTACTTTTAATAATGTAGTTGCCTCTTTAAAATCACAGTTGATTGAAATATTAGTAAGCATAAGACATTAAATTACCTGAATAACAAATACTTTCATAGTCGAAAGTTTTATCTACTAAGAATTAAAATATACTTATAATTGCACGGACCAAATATGTATCATTTATAAATAAACATCTCTCAAATTTACTCATAAAACTGACATATTGTGTATCGAATTACTGAACAAATTACAAATTTAGTAATTCAATTGACATGAATAATTTTGCAGATCTTGTCATGCTCCAAAAATCTTTCTCTAAAATAGCGACGTGCTCTGCACTTAGGATACAAGCACAGGAAAACTGCATCTGCTATAAATCATTTTAAAAAAGAAAATCGTCATAATTTATAAAGCATTTAATCCAAGCAATAGTAAATCCGTAAAAAGGAAACCTTTTTCTCGATATAAAATTCCGGAACAGATTTGATATAAGCCAACATCGACCCCAGCGCCAAAATTGAGAAAATAGAAGTACTGTAATAGTATCGTAAATAAATACGTCGTCTTCGACATAAGATTTTTAAAAATTGCCTCTAGCAACGAAATGATGTTTACTTTTCTTATCAATTACGAATTGGAAATATTAAAAAGCCAACACCCCTCTAAAAATGGAGCCGATGAAAGATGTGGTAAAAAATATCAAGGAAAACTGGCAAATGTGAACGTAACATCTAAAATAAAAGGCTCACGATGTTTAGGAGAAGTTCCTACGAGGCGCCGTAAAACGAGAAATTGTCAAAAAAAACTTTTCATTTACAAGTAACCGAGGATATTGGCGAAACTTCGGCTCGCTTTCTTTTTAGATTATAATGCCTTTGTTAAACCATAGTACTTCTTTTTGTTCCAATACTTTTTCCTCAAATTTTGGCGTTGGGATCGATGTTGGCTAATATTAAATCCAACAATAAGCCAAAATTCCTGGTGGCATCATCAAATTTTATAAAGACTCCTTATGCAACATGGACTTTCTTTCTACTCTATTCACTTGTTTTCGAGAGGCTGCCGGAAGAAAGCGTTCGCGAGATGCTGACAGAGGTGAAAAGGGGAAACCGACAAAAGACGATCGCCTCCCTCGTCACAACCAACCTCGACATCACTTCCATCGTTGTCTTGCAAGTCGATATGCATCACACCAACCCAACAACTCCAGTTGGGCCGTGGGAAACAACACAACGCGAACGAACATCATTTCTTCCTCCGATCGAATGTAGAAGCACTCGTCCGGAAACTGTTTCGAGTTTATTCCCACAATTCTATTGGAAGTCATAGAGACGAGTATGCAATGAAATTCGGAAAAACAGACTGAGCCGTTTACCTCAAATGAATAATCGAATAGAGAACAAAAAGAGATACAAAAATTTTACTTTCATCTGTTAATGGATGAGATTAGAATTAATAAAAACACCACGCAAGTGCAACCTATCCGATTAGAAATGCGAATAAAGCGAGAATGTGCTCCAAAGTGCTTCGTTTTTGAAAAACCAACTATTGAGGATATTTTGGTAATAATTGGAGATTATGTTTTGTATTTTGATATTTAACAGCTTTAGAATCTCGATTCCTCTCTTTTATTAAGGGGAAACTCGAACATAAAAGAGGTAAAATTTAAAGATAACTTATAAAAATGAGTTCGAAATAAATGCCACAACTATAATATTAAAAACCGACGGCAAATGGTAATCCGCGTCCGGGAAATGTAAGAGTTTAGCTCAGTGGTTCTCAACCTTTTTATTTTCTCATACCAAGTATCGAGAAAGTATTGTTATCGCGAAAAAATTCGACCTCGGGGTTTTTACGGAAATATACGTTTTAGGTGTCGCTAAATCCGAAGAAGTGGTTTTTGCAATGCCGTCTGTCTGTCTGTTACTGGCTCTGGAGCCTAGACGGTAGAGCGAAAATGAATGAAATGTCGTACTTAGGCATTTTATCATACTGAGCAGAGTATATGAGGAAATGGATGACATTGCTCAATAATTAAGGGTAGTTTATTCTATGCATTTTTAACAACAATCCGATTTTCTCGAAAACGGCTCTAACAATTTTGATCAAATTTCGCATAGTCACTTGAGTTTACGTCTTCAATAATACTACACATTTCATTTTTCTCAAAAAATGAATATAAGACTAGTTTATTCTAAGCAACTTTAACAATAATTCAATTTTCTCAAAAACGGCTCTAACGATTTTGATCAAATTTCGTACAGTTACTTGAGTATACATCTACAATAATACTACGTATTTCATTTTTCTCAATGAAGGAATATAAGGCTAGTTTATTCTTGGGCAACTTGAACAAAAATTGGATTTTCAAAAAACAGGCTCATACGATTTTCATTTTCTAAAGATAACTAAACGACGCATTAGTATATTAGAAAGTTTGTACAATGTATGTTGTACCGATTTTTTATTTCTGAGTCACCCATATTCAGTTCCATCAGTTATGCGTCATCCCGTTTACAGTTCCATTATCTTCAAGTCAGCTTTAAAGATAAATTGGGCTTTCCCAACCACATAAAGATAAAATTATGGCATTTTAATAAGCACGCGTGTTTATTCTCCTGGTTTTATTTATGTTTATAAGCCAGAATATGATAACACTGAATTTATCAAATATACGCGTCACCCCTCAATAGCCGTCGCGTCACCCTGGGGTGTCATGTCATCCCGGTAGAGAACCACTGCTTTAGAGCGTGGGTGGGGAACCTTTTGTGTACGGCGGGCCGCATCAGCAATCATGAGCCCCTCGGAGGGCCGCATTTAAAGAAGCCGAAACTTAATACGGCCACATTAAACACGTAAATGGGAGAAAATAATTGAGATAATGTTCCATAAAACAACACAGGAGGGGACCTTTTCCCCATCACGCATAGACGAAATCAATCACGGTCAAAACACATAAAAAGATTAATTTTATTTTTTTACAGAAAATTGAAATGTTCGAATCACCCGCTGTTTTAATGCGATGGCCGATATTACTTTTACTTCGGTGAACTTTGTGATATTTTCAGAAAACCCTTCGTATAATGAATCTTAGGTAATGCCTTTCCTGGTGTGATACAATGGATTTCCGAAAGTAAAAATTAACGATATTATAATTTAAATCGCTGTATCATACGTTTAAATTATGTACGTTAAAAAGGAACATAAGCCAAACCCGTGAAACCTGATATATACCAGAACTGTCAGCGATAAAAAAAATCGTGAATAGAAATGGAATTGGAATTACGTTTACGAACGTAAAATTTAGCTTTCGCAGACGCATAAGAACGCAATTAAAGTGATATTTCTGAACCTAAAACACCCCTTTTGTATTATAAATATCAAGGTTGGCACCTCTGGCAAACAATGAAGAATCTCCAAGTACCACTAGTCCAATCCTCTTAACTCCTTCTCACCCCCTCCCCTCCGGCCCTCACGACGCCAAAGCCCCCGCTCCCAGCATCTCGTTCCCTGGCGACGAATCCACAGACCAACCACGCGCGCGATGGGGGGCGTAGGTGGATGGGGAGGGGAGGTGGAGGTGGGGGGGGGGGTGGAGGGGGAGACCGGTGCATCGATCCTAAAATCGATATCCATGCACATCTCGTGGCCCCGGCCGAGTATCGACCCGAGGGGAGAGGAGTGTGGTGGGGGGCGGCAGAGAGGTCGAGAGGTGGCAGAAGGGTGGGGGCGGTGGTTTTCGGGCGCCAACCCCCAACCAGTCTCTCCGGCTGCATCCGGAGGAATAACTACGATGCCTCCGAAAGCTAAGATGCTGCGCGTGTAATCCCGAAACGACTTCAATATTTACCGAAAATTATGCGTTTAGCGTTATTTTGAGTGGAAAGAGATCGCCATGGAATTAGTAACTTCGCAGCAATGATAACATACATAAGGGTCGCAAGATATAAAACTCAATCGATAATGAATGTTCATTTGGTCGGCTGAATTGTTCCAATCTCACGACTGCAAGCGCAAGAAGAATGGAAGTGAAATCTCCTTTTAAATTAAAATTCGACAAAACGTGGAAAACGCAACGGAAAAACTAATAAAAGTAACTCCTAACAAATTCCACTTTAAGAGAATCTAAACAACAGGTTAAGAAAGTGTACAACGTATCACAAATGGGCGCGTTTCGTGCAATGGAGTATTAGAAAGAAATGATATACCTGTACGTAAGGGAAATTGCGTTTTAAAGTTCCTTTCTTCATCGTAAATAATCCATTTTCCTCCTATATAATAATATTACATGCACACGTAATGAAATTAAACATTTGTTTGTGAGATTGTTTATGTTAGCAACAATGAAGAAGTAACCATGCAAGAAATTTTCCAAGTTCAACTCGCATTGTTTGATTTACTCGATAACGGCTACTCCTATGATAAAAATGTACAGAAAAGGAAATACTCTTCTTTACCAGTTCTACAAGTTTTATTTGAAAAATATTTTGATATGAGCAATACTTGACGAGATATGACGAAAATGTAATTTTTCGTCACAAGTAAAGTGGTACTCCTGATCTGCGTATGTGATTCATTTTTGCGATTTTCTTATTATATTTGATTGAAAGTCCTTAATATCAAATTTCATGAAAATCCGTTGGCTGGAAGCAGAGAACGAACATGCGGACGGACGGACAGACCGACGATAATAGGCGCTCACGCTGGAAGCGAAACGCGCCTAAAAAAACAGGACGCTGGTTTACACCGATAACGCTACTGACTGACTCTAATCGTCTACGCGAAATAATTTGGAAACGAAGAGAAAAAAGAAGACGAAAGTCTGTTGAAACGGATAATCAGTCCAAATGTCAAAAGCATTCGGTGAAAAATTAATTCATGAATCAACAAAACCAAAAAAGGCACGAATGTCACAATCGAAAGTAAATGTAATTTAAACCTGTTTTTTCTCAAAGTTCACTCAAAATTTGCATCCGAGGCTCAAACGGCGAATCATTCATTTAATTAAGAGTTCGATCGACGGCCGAGATACGCAGTTTAGGTGGATTCTTCGTCGTAACAATGTTTCTGGCAAAATTTGAAGCCATTCAGTTGGAGAATCCGCCGACCACGTGACTAGTGACTTCTTCCTGTGCCCGAATTCGAGAATTCTTTGAAAGAACCCGAATTCGAGAATTCTTTGAAAGAACCCGAATTCGAGAATTCTTTGAAAGAATGACGATGAATCGGTGGAAAATATCAAATCAAATTAAACTCCTGACTCCCAAAAATGTTTCCGCAAGATGAATACCTTTTTGAAGGGGAGTAAGTTCTTTCCAACTCATTCCTGCGGCTTTATAAGTCATCAGTCCGGGAACTTCTGCGCCACATGTCATTTTTCACAAAGTTTTAAAGAACGTTATGATATTCTGAAACAATCTGATTGTGAGTCCATTTCTACTTTCTCCATACGTAGTAATGGGAAAGTATTGTATTCACGAAAAAAATCGACTTCGAGATTTCAACGGAAATACATGTTTTGAGGAACCTAGAACACGTTTAGACTATTTTCGGAATGATGTCTGTGTGACTGTGTGTATGTTATTGTGGGCGCTCTAACTAAAAAAGTACGTGCCATATCGTTACCAAACTTCATATATAACACTTTAACATGAGCATAAAGAACTGATTAGATTTTGGATAATAACGGTTAACCGGAAGTCGAGGTTTATTCGAAACCCGATTCGGTTTTTGCGATATTTCTTCGTTAAAACATCATTATTGTATATACAATTCTATACAAATGTTATAGAGAATGTAATTTCCTACAACATTCATTTGAAACAATTTTCCATAGCAGTTATTGTTTAGGAATTATTTATAAATAATCGGTATTTTTGGTTTCCGTCAAATATCTCCTTAAAAACGTCATTATTGGTGATCTTCGTGAGGACCAAAGTTGTAGAGAATAATATTTCTTCCAACTTTTGCTTGAAACAAATTTTCATAGAACCATCGATTTCGGAGATATTCAACTTTTTTCGTGATATCCAGTTTACAGCGCCAAAAGCATGTAGCGGTGAATTCTGTAAACATATTCAAAATATACCTAATTTACGGCAATAAGGACGACTGTATTCTTTTACGATACGAAATAATAATTTTGCCTCATAATGCTATTCATAATAATTTAAATATCTATAACCCAAATATGGAGAAAGCCATGTGTTGGCCACATCAGATTTTTTTTCAAAGTGGTTTCAGTCTCCCTCGCATTGCATCGCTTCCCTACGCCCGAAGCACCGCAACCCGCCTTACAATAGCCCCCCCTCCCCCAAATGATGCATGACAACGTTAACTCCCATCGAAAATGAGGCATTTGCGCCAGAATTAGGCTCTAATGCTAGAAACGGTTCAAGTCTCTAGAATAATAACGAAATCCCCTTAAATTGCCAAACTTAGAAGTTTTTTGACCTTGCTCCGATTTATTAGTAAATGTGATGAAGTGATTTAGAGGCGCCAGAGGAGCGGATCGAACCGAAAGGGAGCCCGACGGCTAGTAAATAAGTGAATAGCGTCGCACGGCAACGACGTGTTGCATCGCAAACAATTCACTTGGGAAATAAATTGCGGGCAAGCTTGGCAGAGACAAGAGGCGCCTAAGAACCTTACATATCTAAGAACAAAACTCACAAGAGGAAATAGAAAAGCATCGATAAGGCCGAAAAAAGAGTGATTATGACTTCATAGATACTTCGATTCTCTGAAGTGAACTGACGTTTTCTCGAAGATAAAAATGAAAGAACAACCGCTAGTTTACCGATAGCCGAGGCAGCAAATAATTTTGTTGTCTTATCGTAAACAAACACGAAAATACATCAGTCGGAGAATTTCGACAAAATAATAATCCCAGAAAAGAACTTATACGATTCGATGAAACAATACACGTCATTTTGCACTTTTACCATAAAAAGTGTTTTTATTGTATATCTAAATATGTTATTTATCGTTTGAAGATTAATCAAATCAAATCTTTATTATTAAAATAACAATATGAATTAATCCTATTGAGAATTTTTATTAAATTATTCTAAACGTATGTCATGCAAAATAAAAATTCAAGCTCTTATTCTCTTCCAAAAGGAAATGTTTTCCTTAAATTAGAATCGAGCAGGAAGCCGTCTAGACCCATATGAGAGTCCATTACAAATGCTTCTTCTCATTTGTCCAGAAACATCTGCCATCAAAAGAAGAATGGCTCAAACTCACACGAACTTCTCATCTTATATTCTCCAAATCAGGGATGAAAATTTACTCGAAACATTCCATTAGAATCCATTTTCATCCATCAATCGAGCTACTGCACATGTTGCCAATCGGTACAAATATTTCCCTCAAAGCACTACTATAGTTACAAAAGGCTTATGAATATGAGTCGCGTAGGTACCTTCAAGATTTGTCTTGAAATGAAAACATTTGGCATCGGACGGCAAATATTCAGGAATGGAATAGGAGTTTACATTTCGATTCGATCGAATTAAAATTAAAACTAGGTCGAATATTAGCGCCAATAGCCAAGTTCATGCCTTCGCGTTTGCATATATCGAGTTCCACTCACACAATAGTCACCCTCCGAGACAGTGGGCCACGGTTTCAAATCCCGTTGGAAAGATTGAGTGTGAGAGCGACCGCAAACCGACATTCTTAAAATGGCGTCACCGTACAGAGCTCAAACGACCAACTTCAATGAGTTGGGATCAGCGGGAAACCTCCATCATGTGCGGGACACGAATATTTCCAACCCATTGAGGGAAAACTCGAAAAATATTTAATAATTATTCCCAAAATCCTACATTATGAAAGAAAGGGACACAGGCTTGATATTCTGGAACAATTATAAAATTATACATAATGTAGCATCAAACAAATGTGAAGCGTTAAATTATATTTTGCATCCTTTTCATTCCCCACTTTTCGTTAATCTAATTATTCTGCCCAATTAGCCCCATAGTAACCACTTTATTGGACTTCACTTAGTTCTTCTTTCCCTCGCTCGCTCCACCACCGCCGCCACCTTTTTAACTACACTCCCCCAAATCGCCCACCCATGGTACCCAGAACTATAAATTGCTACCGGATATGTGTTTAATTCACCTCATGATGTTGCACAGCAACAAAACCTAGGTCTTTCTTTTTTTAAAATAAATTTCTGTGGAATTACAAAGTAAATCCTTTTTGTTTCGACAATATGACTCCGTCTCAACGAATGGTCAAACCTCATCGCGTCAGCGACAGTCCATCCGGACAGAGGGCGCGCGGTTCGATGACTACAGTCCGCGCTCTCTTCAAACTGTTTAGACTATACGCCACGTGACATCTCCAGAGAAAGACGGAGCTGCGATCTACGGTGGAGAGTTCAAAGAGATACCTTCCTCCCTTCTCTCTCTCTTCCTTACCAACTCCTTTCCCTCTCTATACCAACCTATATCTAACTGTCTCTCTCTCCCTCTTTCTATCTTCCTCTCTGAGGCCTCTTCCGGAACCTTTCCGCCTCACACTGGCGCGATACCTAAAAAGAGTATAACGAGATTAATACGGTCGCAAAGACTAATGACAGACCACGACGTGCGAGATTACTATAAATCGACGGCACGACAAGTGCCTGCGAGTTGGAGAGAAATTGTTTTCGAAGGCTATTAAAAGAAACCTTTCGTGGACGAAAACATAGCGTTGATAGAATCCAAAAATGGCGAGAGCCGAACTAAAAAGGCAAAGGAGAATATTCGATTGGTGGGAATAAGGCGCGCTCTCTCGCGAGAGAGAAAAGCGAAGTTCCGCGTTGCCCAAAACTCGATTTCATTGAGAGAGAGAGAGAAACCTTGAAATCCACTGTGACCGCTTTCTAAGGATCTTTTATGTATCCCATTTCTATATTTGGCTGTCGTTTCTGACGCATAAATACATTCCCGTCCATTCAACCACCAAAATTAACACCACTCTTCCAAAGAGTCACTTCCGATAGAAGCATCGCCAATATACATCGAGAGAAATTATTTTCTCGATAACTTGAGTTTATTTGTTTGTTTAAACATCGTTTCATTAAATGTATCGGGGAACTTGGAAAACTACGAAATCCTTTCTCAAGAATCCGATCGTCGATTCTCGGAGTTGGCAGGGACAAAGCGAATCAAAAGTAATAAATAAGACTCCTCTCGTGAAAACGTTTGTGGAATATCACATAGATAGATAAACACCAATTGAAAAGATATTATTAATCGGAAGAGAGAAAATCCCATTTAAATTCTTCTTTTTTTCAATATTGCTACTAACAACTAAATTTGAATGATGAAATCAAAATGAAAAAGAAATTGCTGCTGCAAAATAATAGTAAATCATCTTACTACTGCTTAATTCCACCAAAGTAATGAAATGATAAGCGGTTCCTGACGGTGAACTCTGCGATTCTTTAAAAAAAGCGCTACCAAGGTTAACTTCAAAAATCAAGTTTTTTTCATAACACTTATCAAGTAGGAGAGACTGCAAAGCTTGAGATGAATGAAAGAAAGGCATCTTGATTCGTATTATGGAACTTTGAGAGAGAGGCTGGTGTTTCAAAAAATGTGGAATAAATTGGTTTGGAGCAATATCGGAGAAGAACAGCAAGGGTTAACCGAGATGTACAACGAATATTTAAACAAATCAGCGAGGAAGAACATCGCTCGTAGGTTAGGTCTTTGAGATTATAAATATAAAATGCCATCCAGCAGGGGTGCAAGAGTGCAAGCCTCCAATTTCCCGCCCTTTTTAGGCGTCCTTTACAAAAAATAAAAAAAACCCCTTATGGTTTTTGCCAATACATATGAAAGAATATACGGCATAATATAATACAATCCGCATTACTGTTTAAAATACTGTACGTGTATGACGATAAATCGGCCGCTCCCTTTGTTTGACCGCTCGCGTGCGTCGCACAGATCGCAC
Organism: Uropetala carovei; assembly: GCA_036926305.1. NCBI lineage: Eukaryota > Metazoa > Arthropoda > Insecta > Odonata > Petaluridae > Uropetala > Uropetala carovei. The sequence goes on along the minus strand of JAXCHB010000127.1, from coordinate 5,929,747 downwards.
TTACGGCCCCTGAGCTTCATTGATTTATAATCAATATTAAAAACGCGTCACCAATCTTACTATTAGAAGAAATGTCGAGAAAATTTTAATTTCAAAAATATAAATAAGTTTCTTGGTAATACTTTCATTATTCTATTTTATTTCAAAATAACAAGCACCATTACAATACTTTTATATTCTTTATCGATTATAACGTAATTTAATCAAAGTTTTCGGGATAAAAAGATTGAGATGGATGAAATTTCGGTATCGATTTCTCGCATCAATATTTGAAAGCAATTTCGTCATAAAAGAAGTTCATAGAGTAACGTTAATATAAAAATCTCTGTTTTCTCGGTCTGAAAGAATTGTCTTTTTCGTTCGCAGTGGTTACGGCCCCACCGCCTGCCAAAACGGCGCAGGTGGCCCCGTGCTTCGTGGCCAGCGTGACCAGCATCACTAGCATCGACCCTGGTTACCAAGGTGACGGAGAATGGAGCAGACCCGCCAGCCGCGCCGACAACTCTCCGGGCTCCACCGCTCCCCCGGGCATCGGCGCCAACGTCGGCCTTTCCGTGGACGTCCTAAAGATCAAGTTCGACACGATGACCGACTCGGATTTCTACAGCGACACGGGGGCGGGGGGCACGGAGAGCGACGCCGACCACGAAGAGGCGGCGAGAGAAGGCACCATGGCCCCCGGGGACCGCAGGGCACAGGTCATCGACGGCACGCTCTACGGAGGCACGGGTGGTCAACACGGCGCCGGGGGAGGCGGTTGCCACCAACAGCCGCAGCCGAGGTGCTTCGCCGCCGTGATGACTTCATCCACGGCGACCACCACCGAAGAGATGGAGTCGAGCGGAGTGTTCTCGGACTTGGATCGGAGGACGGACTTCAGCAGCCAGGGGGGTGTGGCGAGCAGTTCCATCGGAGGAGGAGATTCCAGCGTAGAAGGATGCCTCCCTTTGAGAGGTTCCCAGATCCTCGGGATCAATTCGCCTGCCCCCGCTGCACCTTCCAAGAAGTGCAAGATGCCGAAACTGCATAACTGAGACCACAGGGACGAAGGAAGAAATGTCCAAAGAAGACTCTGAGAACAGGGGGCAGGCGCAGAGGAAAGGTAGATGGGACGTCATCATGAGCAAAATAGCGGCAGGTCAGGCAGAGCAGAAGAGCACCCGGCCACGGCTGAGAGAAGTGAAGAGTAGGGTGCTGGCAGGCATCAATACGACCCTAACGAACATACCGCAGAACCTGAACGTGCTCGAAGAAGGGGAGACGGCACCACGAACGAGGAAACCATTCATATCTAACGTGACCAGGGCAAGGAGAGCAGAAACGTAAATATGATCTTTTCTGCGATTTACTACATTTGTGGATTCTGTAAGTCATATAAGAAGTGTGGTACATCAGGGTCATAGCAAGGGCAGCATAGAGTGGTCCAACCACACCAGATACGATATTAAAGTGTCATTCAAAGCACTGATTTTCTGAGTTATTCATAGAGCAAAATTTATCCTTGATATTAGGCCCTTTTCAGCATTGCTATGGCCCTGTGGTACATATAATTCTGAGAGTAAAAAAATGGTTTTTTAAATATGTGTTTGTATGAAAGATAAAAAACGCAAAATCACAGAAAGAAAATCCAACTCTTAGGAAATTTTCTCTAATTTAGCGTTTTACAAAATTCTTCTGTTGGCAACACACTAACCAAAATTAACTTCGCCCCATCCTCTTTAATTTTCCCGTTTTGTCCAAGTGCAAATACGTATATTAAGAATTGTTGAAAATATATTAAATTTATATACGAGGAGGGACGGGGTATGCAATTATGCAGAGTGCAGTGAGTTTGCGACCAGCAACTGATTAAAAATTATATAATTTGTTTAAATTTTATTAATTTTGCTCTCATATTGGGGCGAAATGTGGACGAATTAGGAGCATTTCTTCATTAGTCATTTTTAATCGTTTTAGTCACCTCTTTTGTCTCTTTACATATTTCCAGCAGTTTTGCTTTGTTTTTACCGCAACGATTATATTTTATGTTAAACTTTTCTTGTGCATGTTTTGAGGACGTCAAAGGACACACCACATCGCACGTAGCTACACAATAATGTGTCGCGACGCACAGTTTGGAAATCATTGTTTTAAGTTCATAAATATTCACTTTGTTTTAGATAGATAACTTAGGTATGAAATCCATTCTTGCGTGCGTTCGAATGATACCGTAAGGTAGCAATTTTCGGCAAAGTATTTCCTACGCGAATTGCGTGCGAATAAGAGCTCAATCTGTCATCGCGATATGAAATGCCCGCCAGCCAAAGGTTGCCAATCGTAGCGGTGGAAACGAACGTCGTTTACGCTTGGCTGCGGATTGCAGACACGGAATTTCGAGTCTTTTAATTGGATTTTCCAATTAGCGGCGATTTCAACTAAATCATTCGAAAGAAACATAATTAACTCGAGAAAGTGGCACGCCTTCCGCCGATTAACGGCTCGTGATGATAGTCCACTCTAAAAGTTCACGAAACCTAAGTTAAAAGCATTTTCCAACTATCTGTCATCATCGACAAACATCGTGGGTTCGAATCCAGTCACTATCTTCCGAACTTTACGTATTCGTGCCAAACAGCATTGATCAGCGACGGAATTTTGCCCCACGCGAGACGTTTTCGGGTAAATGAACCACACGTTCACCTACACACAATTCCTCGCAATTATAAAAAAAATGCAATCGAATAAATGGGAAAAAAGGAAAGGAAACAATGAAATAATTCCTGTTAAAAATCAATAAAGTCATTCTGATGTGGGGATTATCGGGAATGCTTTCAGCAGAAGCAAGCAAAGAAAAGCCAACTCGGGACATTCTCCGCAACTTAAAGATGGAGACGCCATTTTGAAGCCTCCCCTCATCGGAAACATCCCCCTAAGCCTCCTCAGATGCACCATCCCGTTAAAACGCATTGAGGATTTCCCTACGCCATGCTTAGATAATTTCGAGAAGAGGATTTCATCGGAGGCGGAATCCGGTTCGCTGACGTAATCCCGAGATCGTGGGAGCAGAATATGATCTTCTCGCGAACATACGTACTTTCCGGTCGATGAGTGTGCGCCAATGGAGGGCGCTATTGAGAAACGCGAAGAGGAATAGGGCGAGATGATTCTCGTCAGGAATACTTTGGCGCGTTCGAAGCGGATGCTCCCGATCGGTCCATCCGATCGAGGGATTGGTCCACGCTCCCTCGACGAACGTTTCCATGGCAACAGTTGGAGACTCCAACATACTTGGTTACCGATTGCTTTCGTAACGGAAATAAACGTTTCGTAAGTTTACTTTCGATACCACGAAGACCTTTTCAAGCTTAAAAAATGTATCTCGCTCGAAATAGTAGAATAAACATTATGAAATGCTAATTTTCTCGCGTATTTAATAAAAGAGAGAAAGTTAAACGATGCTCGATTCTTGTCAAACCTCGAACATTCGCCGAAATAATAAGTAATGCAGACATCGGCCATCGCGCCTAAACCCATATTCTATTCCTTAGAAACGATCATCGCTCGAGGCTAAATGGATCACTGCCAAATCAAACAAATATTAAACGATCGATCTTTCAATTTCCCACGACGATCTCCATTCGGACGACCCAAACGAAAGTCACCGAACGAGAGGTTACGCATAGGGCGAGTGTCCGGCCACGCACGCTCGCACGCACGCGCGCACCTGCGCCAGCATAGAATGCAGCTCGGGTCGCGCTCCAACGGGGTCCTTGGGACGGCGCAGTTACGGAAGGAGAGCTCCCGAGGGTTAAGGAGAAGGGGGAGATGAAGGTGGGGTGTGGAAGGGGGAAGGAGAGGGGAAGGGGGAAGGTGGAGAAGGAGGGAGGTGATAACGTAGTTACGCGATCGCAGCTGGAGGAACGTCATTTCCAAGAATGCGCTCGGGATTCGTCCAATAGAAAGAGAGAAAGTCATAATTCACGTAGGGAGAGAGAGAGAGACACGACAACGGCCCGCTGCAAGCCACGCATTCGAAATGACATCATTATTACCTCCACGAAGGAGGAAAATGATAAGGAAATATGACACAACGACTGCATAAAGAGGTAGCTATGCGAGCCTACGTCCCGACGCCAGAGGGCCACGGGTTCGAATCCTGCTTAGAACGCATGTGCATCGTCGTAGCAGCAGTGTGTCAGCATTACAAGTGCGTGATAATCATAGAGGATAAAGAGGCGGATTAATAGACTGATTACACTTTCGGGGAATATATGCAATTTCATACGTCGATTCGATAAAGTAACAAACACGAGGTTATAATGTCAGTTTAATTTCATATTATCAAAAGGGAAAAATAAATTCTTTCACGTACAATCCAAAGAATATAGAAAAACGCAAAAAAAATATGGATGGTGAAGTTTACGAGATCTTTAGACGCTAGCGGAGGAGGATGAGATTTTTATATTACTGGGTCATGGTCAAAAGGTCTCTCTCTCTATTGAAACTTTCACCGAAAGCAAATCACTGGACAGCCACGAGCGTGAAAAACAAAGACGTAGAAGAATGCGGATAATCGGACTCAACTGAATGAACAGTAACGAAATTGAAGTTGCCGGGTCAGGTGGTGAAGGGGAATGGGGATGAAGGGGAAGTGGGGGATGAAGGGGAAGTGGGGGGTGAAGGGGAAGGGGGGTGAAGGGGGAAGTGGGGGGTGAAGGGGAATGGGGGGGTGAAGGGGATTGAAGGGGAAGGGGGTTGGCGGAGATCAGGAATAGGGAGATAAATGAGACTTCCGCAATGCCTTTGTTCAATAATTAATCTCGGAAAAGTAATAAATAAAAAAAGACTGCCGGTTGATTGGCGAATGATTCGCATTATCTGATCGCTTCGCCTCGAGCAAAGAGGGAATTCAATTTCAACTTTCGATCGGATCGATAACATTTGAATCGCAAACACAGAGAAGAGACGTTTGAGCGCGTCGGCCTTAAAACTTGATTCGCGCGACGATAGGCGAGCGAGTGCCGCGCCCAAGGAAGGAGCGGCTTCCAACCGCACCTCGGGTGCAATATGCGGTGTCGGTGGCGCGGAGCGCGAGAGAATGGACCGATTAACCCTAAATTATGGAGCGGAGATCTTGATTTTGCCTCCATTTCTTCCCAAATGATCGACTCGTGTTGAATGAACGAATAACTTCGAAGTGAACAACGTAAACATACAGAGACATTAATTTGTAAGTCGTAATTCATCCGTAAAGACGACAATTGTGCACAGTGATTAATGTCTAACTAATGATTTGTCCGTTTAGCCCATTGGTTCCCAACCTTTTCAATCCAACGCTTCTTTTTGTCAAAGTTCCATCTCCCTTTTGTAGATGTCTAACTCCGCACGGCAAAAAAAAGAATAAGATAAGGTGGAAAATGGAAAAATATAAGTATTCTTTATAAAAAATTCAATGTCGACAGATATATTCAAAAGAAATTCAATATTAATAATAACTAATAATGGGAACACTAAGGTTAATGTGATGTAGCTAGTCTGATTATGTCATACTCTATGCTGGGTCAATTTAATGCTAAATCTCCTAGCTCATTTTTAATCTGCTTAGGTAGCATCTGCACTACATCGCGGAAATCATTTTTCACGAAATATGATGTTGAAAATGTTAGGATCGATAATTTTATTTCTGACCAAACATGAGGATTGCTAAGCCCAAAAAGGCTTCGCACCCAATTCGGTTGAATTGTGCCCTGCTCTCGAAGCCTTTTTTGAAAATCTATAAATTCATCCTGCAAATCTTAATGAACGCTCTCTACATAGACCAAAATGGATTGATAACCCAAATCAGGTGCTGTAAGTTCATTCAAATCTAACCAAAATGTCCTCCTTAAATTAATCAAAGTGTGCACAATACATTTACAACCCAATATCTCAAGTTTTCTCACATTAGCGATGGAAATTAGCCAAGTTTTCGACGACCATAAATATTTTTAAGCAAAGTCAATTTTCTGACGATTTCGGATGAGAATCATAAACGAATAGAATTTTTGCTCCCTTGTATGAGAGAGAAAAACTCGTCGTAAATCTGACATTAAATCTAAGAAAAATCTATGAAAATGAAAGCGGGAATGGAGACGCGTTGTGCGACGTATGGCGGCCGTGTTTTACACCGCTAACTAATTTGAACTCCTCGAATGCCAAGGATCTCCGGTCAGTCGGCCACGGCTAAAAGCAATTTTGCTTAATTAATGTATGTGCACTGTTATAGTATGGAAATAACTATTATCGCATTCGCATAAAAATGTTGAACTTTCATAGTCTATCGATGTCCCAATACTATAATACGCAAAACATCCCTCGATATCCAGCGCAAACACCCGTCCAGAAATTCCAACGTGTTTTCGCGTGGAAAAGTATTACCATTAATTCTTTCACACGAAAATATTCGCCTGTTTTTGAGAAACTTTCTTCTCTTTACAGACAGCGGTGGAATTTTTCAAAGTTATCTGAGCGATACGATTCGGATTGTATCGAACGTCTCAGAGAGGCGCAAAGCTGTTGACTTTAGAAAATCGTTTTATGGCTGTGGGAGACGCCATTTAAACGATAGATGTATTCAGACACACGCACACAAGGACACTGCGAGCGACTTAAATAATGCATTAGGCATTATTTATTCAAAGCGATTCAGTCTTCGCTCCTAAACGGTGTTCGATTTAATAATCCCACAAAAGCATTAATTATGTATATAAGTATAAATATTTCGCTTTCATGGATCGGAGTTCTCGTCGCCAAAAGTCAATAGAAACAAAGACACAGATTAATATTTGTTAAATGAATGCCAACTTCTAAAATTCGGAACTATTTAATCAATGTAAAATCGTAAATCAAAGGAATAAAATATCAAATTAACACGAATACCAAATCGCAAATAATAACGTTAAATTCGATTTTACGATAGAAATATTCTTTTCCGTCTGCGAGCAATCAGTGTTGCCGATCTGGGGTATTTTCCGCTAGATCTACCTTATTTCGTTGGCCATCTGTAATACATGTAATGTATTGAAAGATGAAAAGAGTACAAAAATGCAGTAGCAGGAGTTGAAACCTAGTTGACTTATTTTTTTAAGAAAATAGTTCCATCGAGAGGCAGGCAAAAATGATGGACATTTAATGTATTTTACTTGTTTTATTTTATAAACTTATCCCAAGTTGAGTGCACCAACAGGCTAAAAGATAGATGCCTCTTGTCTAGTAAGTTATAAAATATGTAGAGAGTAAATTACAGCAGAAGATCGGGTTCTTTTGTACAATAGCCCCACCACTCTTAAAGCTTCTTTTGTACGATAGCCCCGCCACTCTTAAAGCCCTCTGAATAGATAGATAGATTCGAAGGGATCCCGTAATATTTTTACCCTAAATCTTGCTAATCCATGACTGATTGACCGGTCTCGACATTTAGAAACCCAATCACCGGACAACGGGGAGGGATACTTTGGTTTCGGGCGAGGCGAAGGGCGCGGTAGCGCTCGGAGACGACTACCCATTAAAACAAAGCGAGCCGAAGGCTCCTCAATATATCCTTCCATTTGCGGCGCAACAGTCAAGAGGATACAACATTGAAAGGATATATTGACGAGCCTTCGACTCGCTTTGTTTTAATGGGTAGTCGTCTCCGGGCGCTACCTTCGCCTCGCCCGGAACCAAAGTATCCCTCCCCGTTGTCCGGTGATTGGGTTTGTAAATGTCAAGACCGGCCAAACAATTCTGATATTTAAGTATTAATGCTTGGAAGTTCATCTCCGATGGACTCCTGGCGGGGCATTTAGAGGACTTTAAGAGTGGCGGGGCTATTGTACAAAAGAACCGAAGATCGTTTATCTGAAATTCCAAACAATTTGCGATTTTTGCAGTATTCTGCTATAATAAAATTTTTACTTTAATAATAAATTCTAATTCCTAAACTTTTTTAACTGAGCCCCTAGCTTATTTTCGTCTCCATCTAGGAGATTTTCACAACCATTTAGCTGATTAACTTTTTTGACGTTGGCAACGCTGCGAGCAATAGATAGTATATTTAGATGTTGAAGCAATTAGAACGGAGGCCGTTTCACGCATTAAGCGCAAAAGACGATGTTTTTCAAGTTGCTACAAACTCATCATTGGAATCCAAGAAAAGCCCTATTTTTTTAAAAAGACGACAGGAGAAAGAACGATTCGCTCTAAAAGGTAACCTTAAGAGAGGGTGTCGGTTGGAGGTGGCTTAATAGCTGGGTGGACAAATGCCTCGAGCCCAGAGGACCAAAAGCATCCTGAGGCCCTTAAAATTTTCCTAATTTAGAAATTATAAATATTTATTAGCGATATCCTTTATTATCATAATTTCTGAACTACATTTCAGTAAATCATATTTTTTGGACAAAGTATAATTTTAAAAAAGTAACTTTTCCAGCGTATTCCTGATAATTGATTAGTAAGTGCAAGAAGGCAGGTTTTTACAATGGGTTTCAGTTTTAATGGAATATATGCATTTTTTGGGTCATGTGAAGGAGTCCATCGTTAATATTGTACCTTGGGGCCCTTCAGCTCCATGTTATGGCACTGTGAGAGTGCACCATTTCGTAGGACCGAAAATTTATTTCTGTGGACGTGATGTCGTGTCAAACGAAATACGTAAAGGCAAAAAAAGCATTTCTTGAGAGTATGCCGTAGGGAGGGAGGGAGAGAGAGAGAATGAAGAAGAAAGCAACGAGAAGAGCAACCTTTAGATGACGCGCGAGAGAAATGTTTCGAGACGAAAGGTGGGGGAATGGGACTTTTAGCAGCGGCCGCCTCGTCGCGAGGACTTCTCGCCATGATTGATTAAAAATTAACAGAAAATCACGTTCAAAATTCCTCATAGAAGTTTTATTTTAGATTATATGTTTATTTGTAAGTAGGCATATATGAAAATCTCAGGCCCATGCGAGCAATGTTGAGTTTTCTTTCTGTAAAACATGACGTTCACGTCTTTGTCTGATTTTCGTCTTTTTAATAATAATAAGTGTTTAACATAATATTAATATTAAACGTGCTGATTATCCTATGCAATTAACATATTGCTCTACCGTAGCTACAAAACTCTAACGATCCGTACAGTACGACAAAAAGCCCAGTTCATTTCATCTAGTTCATGTGTATAAGCGAAGAAACTTAATCGCTTATCCATCGGCAATTTGATGAAAATGCTTTGGGTACGATTCATCTAACATGTAACTATACACGATTAAATTGAGTGAAAAATCATCTACCGTCAGTGAAACTTTCGAAAATGAGGAAATTGGCGTGGCGTTCTAATTGGGTCGCCGCAAGATGTAGCCCCGCCATTCGTTCGTCACATCCGAACACTTTCAAATATCAAAGTAAACTGACCAAATCGATAGAAAATTTTCCGCCAAAATTACCGCCAATATCTGGGAGGTGGGGGAAAATACCTTTCCTTTGGTTCTTTACTTTTACACGGTCAAATGTACACAGGTTTTTTTGAAAGGCATTTCTTGTGAGTAGGCCAGTGCGTGCCTCTGTTGCACTTTGGCGATTTCGTGGAGGGCATTCCGAGTTCCTCGTCTACGCTGATACCTTTTATGGTCATAAGAAAGGCATTTTTCTCATTTCCCCCACCTCCCAGCACTTCAGTATTGATAGAATAAACTACTCGTAATTATTGAGCAATGTCAACCATTTCTATGTATACTCTGCTCAGTATGATAAAATGCCTAAGTACGAGATTTCATTCATTTTCGCTCTACAGCCTAGGCTCCAGAGCCAGTAACAGACAGACAGACGGCATTGCGAAAACCACTTTTTCGAATTTAGCGATACGTATATTTCCGTATATTTCCGTAAAAATCTCGTGGTCGAATCTTTTCGCGATAACAATACTTTATCGATACTTCGTATGAGAAAGTAAAAAATAAATAAATAAAGAGAAAAGAAGCAAGTTATTGGTGCAAACAATGTGAGGCACCTTTATGTGTTGTACCATGTTTCGAAAACTACAATACAAAACATTTTTTAAAATTTTGAACTTCTACTGGCTAAAATTAATGTATAATAATCACCTTCTCGCGTTCCCATTCTGATATTCTTAAATACTTCCTCCCCTCTTACCCAAATATTTCTTTCGTGTTTTGAGTTATTCAAAAAAGAACAAGTTAGGAAAGTGTACAGCGTATGGAGTATTAGAAAGAAATGATATACCTGTACGTAGGGAAATAGCGTTTTAAAGTTCTTTTCTTCATCATAAATAAACCATTTTCTTCCTATTTAATAATATTGCATGCACACGTAAGGAAACCGAAGGTATTTTTGTGAGATTGTTTATTTTAGCAACAGTGATGAAATAACCATGCAAAAAATTTTCTTTGTTCAACTCGAATTAAGACTCTCTTGTATGATTTTCTTAATAAAGGCTACTCCTACGATAATAATGTATAGGAAAAGAAATACTCTTCTTTACTAGTTCTGCAAGTTTTATTCGAAAAATATTTTAATATGAGCAATACTTTACGAGATTTTTGTCACCAGTAAAGTGGTACCCCTGATTGTCTTACGCCATTAATTTTTGCGATTTTCTTATCATCTATGATTTTAAGTCCTTAATATCAAATTTCATGAAAATCCGTTGGGTAGAAGCCGAGAACGAACATGCGGACGGACGGACAGACCGACGACAATAGGTGCTCACGCTGGAGGCGAAACGAGTCTAAAAATTAAAATATCATAATTAGTCATCGAAATTCTTACACGTTGTTTTCTGTCAATCGGCTGCAGAAAAGAAGTAAATATATTATCGGTACATTCTAGCTAACTGAATACTTACGCTCTTGTCCCCTTCTACGCCTCTCCTCTTGTACTTAGGCATTTTATCATACTGAACAGAGGCTTTGAAGAAATGGTTGACATTTCTCAATAATCAAGGGAAGCTTATTCTATGCATTTTTAAAAACAATTTGATTTTCTCAAAAACAGCTTTAACGATTTTGATCAAATTTCGTACAGTTACTTGAGTTTACGTCCTCAATAATACTACATAGTTCATATTTCTCAAAAAATGAATATAAGGCTAGTTTATTCTAGGCAACTTTAAAAATAATTTGCTTTTTCTCAAAATCGGCTCTAACGATTTTGATAAAATTTCGTAACATTACTTTAGTATAGGTGTGCAATAATACTACATATTTCATTTTTCTCAATGAATGTATATAAGGCTAGTTTATTCTTGGGCAACTTTAACAAAAATTGGATTTTCTAAACACCGGCTCATACGACGCATTATTATATGAGAAAATTGGTACAATGTATGTTGTACCGATTTTTTTATCTTCGTAGGAAGCTTGTCAGAATTTATTTCATAAGAGTCGAGATTTATTGCGCCCTTATTTTTGTAACAAAGTCATTCACTCAACCATGCATGGTTAGGCTGAGGGTTTCTTCTACGAATATGCTATTGTCCAACTCATGGTCAACTCAATATAAAAACGAGTTTTTGCAGCATTGTTTAAAAAGGAATAAACGATATCGAAAAGATCATGAATATACATTGTCAGCTCGAGATATCATATTTTGACGCCCGTCCAATCAAAGAAACAGCGCCCCCTTTTGTATATAAAAATTTCACAAACATACCGTTAATTTTTGTTCAACTATATGCTTTGTTGTAATAAATACGGAGCTGCCGCTTCGTTAGTATGTGATTGACTTTGGAATACAAAAGAGAAATTTGCAATAATGGATAGATATATAAAAGTCGTTTAAACTCCCTTAACTATATTGAAGCCTCGGGCGCGGGCTGGCCTTATGAATTTATTTTAATAGGTTTTCATTTTTGTCAAATTTCGGTGCCCCCCTTCGAGAGGCGCCTGAGGCGGTTGCCTCGCCGCCTCACCCATCGGTGGGCCCTGTATATATATATATATTGGGCAACTAGGTGTTGAAAGAAACCCAGTGAACACTTACCGGAAGTAGAGCCGCTGGGGTGTTGGAGAGAGACATTCACATTTGTAGAGGTTAGAGCTTTCGGGATGATCCCTTCGTCAGCACAAGAGAGACACAAGGTCTCTCTTGTGCTGACGAAGGGATCATCCCGAAAGCTCTAACCTCTACAAATGTGTCTCTCCAAGACCCCAGCGGCTCTACTTCCGGTAAGTGTTCACTGGGTTTCCTTCAACACCTAGTTGACCAAAATATCCTTACTTACTTTCCTCTTCCTTAGTATTTATGTATATATATGTCAGAAAACACTACACCACCCTCCAACTTCCTCCTCGGGGAGGCACACCCGAAATAACACAACACGTCCAAGGGACTCCAACTTTATTTAAACCCGAATTACACCAGCATTCTGCTCTCCAGCAGAAGCTCTTCCACGAGCCAACACACGGCCCACACTACCACGAGTCCCGTCACACACTCTTCTCTCTCGCGTCACGTGATCTCTTAGTACTCTCCTTCTCCGTCCCGCTTCTGGTAGCACTTCTCGTGGCGGTCGTCCTCGCTTGCGTAACAGTCGGCCTTTCCTGACATCGGGGCCGTCCTCGGTCCCGGTCCGGTCTGCCTCCGGTTGAACTGCTCCTCTGGCGCTCGCGCCGTTCTCCATCCGCTTCTCGTCTTCTTTCCCTCTGCTGTCCGCGGCCTGGTCGTCATCTCCTACTTCGCCTTGGGGGGGCTTACACCAGGGTTTCATTCGGTCTGCACTAAACACGGAATTGAACGCTCGCTGTGTCCTCTTTGCCCCTGGTATATCCATGAGAGAATACCTATCTCGCGCTAGCACTTCTGAGACAAGATACGGACCCTTAAATTTCGGAGCTAATTTTCGCGAACACCCTGTCGCTTGCGCTTCTCGTTCTACGATGACTAAATCTCCCTTTTGGTACACTCTCGGCACCTTATGTCTTTGATCGTAACGCTCCTTCTGTTTTTTCTGCGTCTCTGATATCTTTACTAACGCTTTTTCCCTTGCTTCGCCTAAGGTCTCTCTAGTCTCATCGAGTTCGCTTTCTTGCAACGCCAATATAACACGGTTTTGCAATGAATTCCTTGGGTTATAAGCAAACAATAGCTCATAAGCGCTCTTCTCAGTAGTTTTATTTGACATAGAATTCATGGCGAATTGGATGTTTCTCAAATTCGTGTCCCAGTCGCCTCCATCCTCTTGTGCATACATAGTGGATATGGCGTTTGTAATGGATGCGTTTGATCGCTCTACTTGTCCATTTGCTCGAGGGGTAGCAGTCGCATTCTTTATATGCTTTATCTGGTTTCTTTCGCATAATTCTTCAAATTCCTTCGCTGTAAATGCCGTACCTCGATCTGTAATTAAACGCTCAGGACACCCAAATAAGCTCGTAATCTCACTGATAGCTTCGCACACTGGTTTGGTTTTTGTGGTTTTCACTGCCTTTAGTAGGATGAACTTTGTAAAGTTGTCTTGATACACGAGAACATACTCGTTGCCCCTTTTACTCCTTGGGAATGGCCCTAAGTGGTCCACGTGAACTGTGTGAAATGGGATGGCTACACGCTCTAAACTGTGCAACTGCCCCTCTTTTTTACCTCCCGGTCTCTTATGATAAGCACACTCAATGCAAGCTGCAATATATTTCTTTACCCTTCTTCTCATCTTCGGAAACCAAAAATATCTCTTCACGTGTTCTAGGGTTTTCTCTTCTGCGTAATGTCCCATGTCATCATGACTTCCCTTTAGAATGCGCCAAATAGAGTTCTTAGGCACAACCCAACGGACCCCACCGTCTACCTTTCTACAGACACGGTTGTCTTTCAGCACATAGTCTGTGTGGATCTGCCTATCCTCATTGGCGACCGCAGGTTGCTGTAAGGTACGATGTATTTTCTGGATAGCTACATCCTGCAGCTGCATCGTTAGTAACCAATCATCCTGATTTATTCGCAACGTGAAGATTTTCAAGTCTGCTGTATCCGGTTCCTCGGAATCTCCCACGGGATTTCGACTGAGGGCATCAACGTGACTCATGTTGCGTCCTGGTCGGTACTCGATCGTGAAATCATACTCTTGTAATCGAAGCCACCACCTCGCTATCCGCGGTAACAATTCTTTCTTGGACATGGTGGTCTTTAAAGCATTACAGTCAGTAACAACTTTGAAGGGTCTGTTCAATAAATACATTCGAAATTTGTCTACGGCTTCAACTACTGCCAACGCTTCTAGCTCATAACTGTGATAGTTCTTCTCTAGATCTGTCGTCTGTCGGCTATAATATGCCACAGGTTTTTGAGATTCTCCTTCTCGGCGCTGTAAGATAATCCCCGCTAGTCCATTCTTACTGGCGTCAGTGTGAACTTCATGTTCGGCATTTACATCAAACAACGCAAGTGCCGGACGCTCGATTAATCTTTTCTTCAGCTCTTGAAATGCGTTTTCTTGTTTCTCTGTCCACTCGAATACCGTATCTCTCTTCGTCAAGAGCGTTAACGGCTTGCTTAACGTAGCGAATCCTAATACAAATCTTCTAAAGAAGCTCGTCAAACCAATAAATTGTCGCACTTCGTGAACATTCTCCGGCCTTCGAAATTCTTTAACTGCCTGAATTTTTCTCTCGCCTGGTCGGATCCCATCTTTGGTTATTTCAAAGCCCAAATAGTCTACTTTAGTTTTGAAAAATTCACATTTTGATACTTTTAGCGCTAGCCCCAATTTCTTCAGTACTTGCAACAGTCTTTCTAATCTCTCTAACCCTTCCTTCACCGTTTTGCTGGGTATCAACAGATCATCCATATAGACTAGGACCTCTCCTGGTTTTGTCATTCGCACTACCCTTTTCATCACTTGATTAAACACTGCAGGTGCGTTTTCTACTCCGAAAGGCATTTTTGTGAACTCGTACAGTCCACTTGAGGTGACAAAAGCTGTCAAGGGTCTCGTCTCTGGGGCTACAGGGATTTGATAGTATCCCGACGCCAAGTCTAAAATGGTAAAATAACTGTTTCCTGCAAGCGCGTCTAATTGTTCCTCAATGGCTGGCATGGGGAATTTTATTTTTTTCGTCTTCAAATTCAATGCTCTGTAATCGACGCACAGCCGGTCTTCTCCGTTAGCTTTCTTCACTAACAATGCTGGGCTTGCGTATTCTGATGTCGACTCCTGCACGATACCCATTTTCATTAACTCATCGACTGCCTTTTGCATAGTCGCTCTTTGGGCGTACGGTAGGCGATACGGTCTTAAATTCACAGGGTGGTTATCCAACAATTCTATCTCGAAACTGGCAGACTCTACTGTACCCAGTTCACTCAAATTTTTCGCAAAACATTCTCGATACTCATTCACCATTTCGTATACCGCATCCTTCTCCTCTTCAGACAGGTCGTTATTCAAATTTATTTCTTCCATTTCTATCCCGGCCCTCTCTTTGACATTTCGAACTTTGGCTTCGAAGTTACTTTCTTCCTCCTGCCCATCAGTCTCTCTCCTAATTACAAGTTTCTGATAGCTCTTCTCAACTCGAATCCCCGATTGGTCTAGGGCGCTTCGTCCTAGAATTATGGCATCGTCTTGCGAACAGTTTGGGACCACAAGCACTTCTACCTCAATGCTTACGTCGTCCACAACAAGGATTAACTGTTTGGAGCCTATTACGTTACTTTTTCCACAGCCGAATCCAATCAGACTTTTTTGACTCGCAAAGTATTCTACACCTAGCTGTTCAGCGACATCTTGCCTCATGGTCACAACATCGCTCCCTAAATCAATGAACCCAACAACTTGTTCATCATTAACCTTTATCCATTTATAATATTCGTCTTTAATTTGGTCGTTCGGCACCGAAATTCTTTGGACTCGCCTTTTCATTTCCAAATTCTGTCTATTAACTTGGGTTCCCTGAGGGCATTCCTTCATCATGTGTCCCTCTTTATTGCATCGGAAACATCGCCTGCTCTGCTGTCGTTCTGGGCAATCCTTAGCCATGTGTCCCTGGCCGTTACAATTATAACACCTCGCCTGCGTTGTCTGCTTATTTTTCCTCACCACATTACCTTCGTTTGGCGGTTCAATTGGGACACTATAACGGTTAGCTAAAAACTGTCTTTCACCTAATCTCGCTCTTTCTGTAATACTTTCATAGCGCTTTATCTTGAGCAGTAACCCTTCAACATCTTTGAACTCACACAAAGCCAGCGACCTTACTAATTCCTTGTCACCTAAGCCGTTCAAAATGTATTTAATCAAGGATTCTTTATCTATGTCACCTCGTCGCGCTATCGCTTTCATGGCATACACGTATGACTCATAGGTTTCGTCGCGCTGCTTCTTCCTCTTCGTGAGATTCATGTGGACATCGGCCTGATCAGCTGTTGATGGGAAGCTATAAAGTAACCTTTCTTTAAAAGTCTCCCAAGAATACACTTCTTCCGCGACACTATTTAACCACAATTTAGCTACTCCTTTCAGCTTATTCACCGCATGAGTAAGCAATACGGAATTGTCCCACGAATACGCGGAAGCGACCCCTTCCACTCGCCGCACCCACTGTTCGGCGGTAAATCCTAAGGTCGTCGACGCGTCAAACTCGGGCAACAATCTTTCCGCCATGTCTCGGTGAGCAACTACAGTTGTCGCCATCGTACTACAATGTCCCGCTTCCATTATTTCTCTTTCGCGGTCTAACAACGCGCGCTCTCTCTCCAGCAACTGTCTTTCTCGTCGTAGAATCTCACGTTCAATGTCGTTATCGCTCGCCCTAGGCGCTAAGTGGTTCTTTGGTCGGGTCACAGAGGGCGTCGACATCGCTCTCGGTAGCTCAGGAAAGCTCGCTGCTCGCGTCAAGAACGCCTCGCTTACTCCTGTTCCCGCCACTGGATACGTCATTTCCGGTTCCCCACTAAACGCCATGCGGTCGCTTTTTTTTCGCTAATTTCGCTTTTTTTAGGTCTGTTTCGACGCTCACAACCCTAGTTATACTTGGGGTATTGTTCACTCGGGAATCACTTTTCTTTCACGTACTTACGGAGGGGTACAGTCTTCATCGGCAAACAGTCGGCTCTCTCACGACGTGCTCCTTTCCGAAAACTGGTTTTTGATCTTCTTATCCTTATCTGATCCCGATCCCGCCGCTGCTCTGTCAGAAAACACTACACCACCCTCCAACTTCCTCCTCGGGGAGGCACACCCGAAATAACACAACACGTCCAAGGGACTCCAACTTTATTTAAACCCGAATTACACCAGCATTCTGCTCTCCAGCAGAAGCTCTTCCACGAGCCAACACACGGCCCACACTACCACGAGTCCCGTCACACACTCTTCTCTCTCGCGTCACGTGATCTCTTAGTACTCTCCTTCTCCGTCCCGCTTCTGGTAGCACTTCTCGTGGCGGTCGTCCTCGCTTGCGTAACATATATATATGTATGTATGTATGTATGTATGTATATACACACACACAGTAAAATTCGTTTAATACGTATTTGAGGGGACCGACTCACTGCTTCGTTATAAGCGTGACTACGTTATATACGAGAAACATGGTTTTTGGCCTATACATTCCATATAACACGTATACACATACAGTAAAAGCTGTGCTATCCGGCTATTTAGAACCGGCCAGCCTTAGATACCGGTAATTACACAAATACAATTCATTTTGTATATCTTTTTCTTCTTTTATGAATTTTTGTGTGAATAGTATATGTGTAATACCACAACTTCCACTTTAAAATTTCTTAAAATATACGATTATTATTAAAATATTACGTATTTACTCCGTATACTTCTGTGGCTGCTGAGTAAGCATGGCGTTTTTGGTTACGTAAGCCATTTGCATTGTCGAGATGTTTTGGTGTACTTCTACAATTTCCAGTTTTATCGCTTTTTATTATTTAAAAAATTACCCATCCATTGAATATGGCATCAAAATAAATACCTAAAAGCAAGGAACAGGAGAGAAAAGGTTGTTTTAACGCTAACACAAAAGCTGGAGCTGATCAAACGAATTGAAAAAGGAAAAAAATAGAGCAGCCATAGCAAAAGAATTCAACACCGGATCTTCCACGCTCTACGATATCAAGGCTCATAAGGCTAAATTAATGAAATTTGTGTCATCTTCTGAGACGAGTAAATCAATTAATAAACATCATACGCTTCATAAGTCAAAAATAGGGGAACTGGATAAAATATTATATGACTGGTTTTCACAGAAATGTTCAGAAGAATTAAATAATTTCGTCCTTATCTAATAGAGTAAATAAAGATAAATAAGAAAGATATAATCCAATAAATTCGATTTTGGGAACAGGTTCACTGCCGTAATCCCCAAACTTCCCGGACGCCCTAAACTTTTCAATAGTCTTTTTGTTTTGCATGTAAGCATAGCAACGTATTAAATAAGAATGGGTAAATAGTGTCTATATCTAACTACGTGTGGAAGAATTAAAATGGAAAATGCAAACCCCATGCATAGTTATGTTTGGGGAGTACGATAGTGAACCTAAGCCCAATTTTGTTTGGTTATTGCTAAATTCGCGATGTCAAAATCGAAAAACGCTCACCTAACAGGATATTTCTCCTAATCGGCTTTCCACAATCCCCAAGATAGTCGAATAACACAGCTTTTACTGTATTTGCAGTGAGTCGACTTCAATGCCGTACTTACATATGGAAAGAGATGCTTATCAACTTCGCGGCATGTAAAATGTTCGACTGCTATTTTTTAAATGGTCAATTAATATTATTATTATGGTCATTAATTTACATAAACATTTCACATTTTTAATATCAATTTCAAAACAAAGGGAGCGTGGAAATTCGTATGGAAGGGGTAGATGGAGGAATGGGACCTCTACGAACAAGTGCGCGGTAAAGGGGCGGAAACTATTCATTACTCATCGCTCTGCTCGCCAAAATTCGTTATATATGGGGCATTTTTTGCCACGGGACCAAACATTTGTTTGTTACAGCCGAGAATTCGTAAAATGCGTGTTCGTTACATCCGAGAAATTTAACCAATGCCCTTATGGAGAAGTTCAAGGGACCGAGACATTTCTTCGTTATAGCCGAGATTTCGTTTTAGGCGTGACCGTTATAAACGAGTTTTACTGTGTGTGTGTATATACACACACACACACACAACTAGAACAGAAAAGTTACTTCAAATAAACACAATGTGGACAGAACAAGTAAATATAAAATTACACATTAAAGAAGCTTGTAAGAAAGATATTTGTGGTAAAACTCCAGGTAGGCATGGCCAACCAAGTAAAAAACCAAGGGAAGAGGAAAGAGGGGGAAGAGGAGGGGGTAGGGGAGAGAGGGGGAAGAGGAGGGGGAAGGGGAGAGAGGGGGAAGAGGAGGGGGAAGGGGAGAGAGGGGGTAAAAGCGGGAGAGAATGGAAAGAGGGAGAGAAGGGAGTGGATATAAAAAGAGATGTTTGACTTGGCCGACGGAGGGGAGGGAGGGAGGGAGAGCGAAGAAAGAGGGGTGGGGAATTTAGTGGATTCCCGCGCGCGTGACATGTAACTGAGGCGTGTTTAGTCGTCCAGTCTCAAGGTGACAAAAGACGCACACAATACTGAACTTTAAAATTCGGAAACATCAAAAATTTCACAGCCACCCTTAACACATTTAATCCGTTAATCTGAAATCAACGCCAGTGATGACGTCGAGGAGAACGCTCATTAAAATGGAGCACGGGTCTCTCATTAGTCGTCACGCAACCGGACGTAGCATTACGCGTTCGGAAATGCGCTTTCATTGCGATCGAGTCAAAATTCCGCAATAGGCAAAAGTCAACAGCTCGAGCCGATTGATTTCTTTGCCTTTTCGAAA
Source organism: Uropetala carovei (assembly GCA_036926305.1). Classification (NCBI taxonomy): domain Eukaryota; kingdom Metazoa; phylum Arthropoda; class Insecta; order Odonata; family Petaluridae; genus Uropetala; species Uropetala carovei. The sequence continues at coordinate 5,909,931 of JAXCHB010000127.1, read as the reverse complement.
AATTTAAGAAGAGAAATACAATGGCATCCTATTCTCCTATAAACTATTGAAAAATACGAACGAAAGGGAATCGAGGGGAAATAAGCACGTCGCAGTCGTTGGATTTATCGCACTTTGTTATTATTATTTGACTGACAAAAGATAGTGTGATGTCGAACGCTGACGGACAAGTTTAAGTACAGTTCAGTAAGAGGATGTGAACTCTTCACAATCGCTTCATTAAAAAAAGTATGACCAATCTTAGCCTATGCCTATATAATTAACACTAACTGTAAGGCTGTAGTTGATGATCCAATTATATTTTTATGAAAAGCTCGCTCAGGAACATCTTAATGGTTTTTGGTAGGTCTTAGTCTACCCAATCCAATCCTTACCATTCAATGTCTTTCTCTTCATGTTCCGACCCTTCTTCTTACGAGAAATTTAATAATACATTTCCTTGCCTACCTCTGTAATTCCTTCCTTACGCTGTCTCTTCCATTGCTTCTTTGAACATTTGACCCTTCCTTCAAAATTTGTGACCCACCCATATCTTCTGCCTTTCCCTTATTACTATCATTAAGCTCCTATTTTATCCTAAAATGCTTTAAACTTAATTTGTTTTCTCTCTGTCCTACTAATTTTCTCCAGTCCATGTCGTAACCATACCTCAAACACATTTTCTCATAATAAATTTCTCACAACCGTATAACGCTGCAATCCATATTAAAGTTTTCCTCTCCTATATTTTGAACTCCTCGTATCATAAATATCACCTTAGCTCTATTTCTCCTGATCTCTTTCGTACTTCTTCCATCCTGAGTCAGAATACAACTTAAATAAGTAAAAGCCATTCCATCTGTTACAGGATATCCAATTAAACTGTGATTTCTTGCTCTTTGTAACTCTCATGATCTTAGCGTTCTTCCTGTTGCTAATTTTCTTACCGAATGACTTTGCCTTTCCATTTAAGGAACTAACACTAGCATTCGCAAGCCACTCTCTGAATTACTCACTAATGCTTTGTCATTGGCAAATCGTATTTGAGCTAGCTACTTTTGCCTCCTGTAGCTGCAACTTTCCATGCTTCCCTTACTTACCATTTCTTCGGCATTGATATTAAACAGCACTTGAGATAGACTCATCCTAGCGTTGTTGATCTTCATCATTCTCCCTCTGCTACTCTTTCCTTACCCACTTGATTCATTTATAGGTTCTTGATTAAATGCCCATCTCTCCCATCTTCTCCTATTCCTCTCAACACTTCCATTATCTTAGGTTGTTTGGTACTATAGCTTATAAAAATCTAATGTGAAATTCATTCATACATTTCTTGCCATTCAAAAGTTTATACTCGAAAATCCTCCTGTCAATTGCTCTTTATAAGCAAAAATGGTGTGTGACCAACAATAACACTTTAGGTAAATGGGTATTTGAAATTACATACGCAAAATAATGTTTATAAATAGTTACCGTTCACATAATATTAACAAAATAATGCATTATACTAAAAGTAGCAAAGACTTTATAATTTCATGATACAAATTCGTCAAATGAAATCGCTTCCGTTTCCTTATATTTAGTTAAATGTTTTGCGTAGCCTTAAATGCGATATTGCCGTTAAGGCAGAGAGAAAAGCTGTCATTTGCTGTGACTGCGATCGAAATAAAATTTCGCGACGAACGCTAACTAGATTTAAAAAATTATTCTGCCCTCGAGCTAACACAGAATAAGTCAGAAATCGTAAGATTACGCGAGGAAATCCCAATCGATCGCGATACCGGATTCCAGTGAATGTTCGAATAACACGCGAAGAGAGACACGATTGTCATATGTTTTGGTCCTACAAAGGCTTCAGATTCTCTCTCTTTTACGGTTGTAAACGGACGTCGAGGCAAATATATTTTAGATAAAAGGAACGCCAGATACTCTTCCCTTATAAAATCCATAATCAAAAAATTTTTTATACGCAGCGGGGGTTTTCTTTTAATTTCACAGTCTTTATCAAAAAAGTGCAAAAAAAAGACGCGGCGAAAATGAAATTTTAATGGAGCTTCATACAAAGCTCGGTTCCGGAAACCGCATCAATTCAGCGTCGACGAAATGCGGCGAATGAGTTGAACGCGTTAATGCGACGGGAAACAAAAAAGAATGCTACTCTTGTAATGGTGCAAAAATAAACGGACATAAAACCAGTGAATATCATATGATCTCTGAGAATAGAGGAAATGTCAGGCAAAGAGACGCGAACGCATTGAGAAAAAATCGGTACAACATGCACTGTAGAAACTATTTCATATACTAATGCGTCGTTTAGTTATCTTTATAAAATGAAAATCGTATCAGCAGGATTTTAGAAAATCCAATTTTTCTTAAAGTTGTCCAAGAATAAACTAGCCTTATACTCATTCATTGAGAAAAATGAAGTACGTAGTATTATTGCAGACGTAAACTCAAGTAACAGTACGAAATTTTATCAAAATCGTAATAGCCGTTTTTGAGAAAATCAAATTGTTGTTAAAAATGCGTAGAATAAACTTCCCTTGATTATTGAGAAATGTCAACCATTTCTTCAAAGCCTTTGTTCAATATGATAAAATGCCTAAGTACGAGATTTCATTCATTTTCGCTCTAACGTTTAGGCCCTAGTGTCAATAATAGACAGACGGCATTGCGAAAACCACTTTTTCGAACTCAGCTACACCTAAAACGTATATTTCCGTAAAAATCTCGAGGTCGAATTTTTTAACGATTACAATACTTTCTCAATATACTACAGTATATTACTATATGAGAAAGTAAAAAGAAGGCATTCGAAATGGAAGACGCGAAGAAATACAGAAACACATCGGAGAGTGGACTATATGAAGTGCAGTGATCATTTACGTAAAAAGAAATGTCATCACTTCATCCGTGAGAAGAGAAAAAATGTTTCGTTTCAGAAAGATAATGGAAGGTTAGAAAGGAGAACGTTATAAGGAGGGAAGGTGAAAGAGAGGGGGAAGAGTAAGGAGTGGGAGGGAGGGGGGAAGGTGAAGAAGGGAGGGAGGGAGGGAGGATGATATTGGAAAAGGGGAGGAGAATAGAGAAGGAAGGAGAGAGAGAGAGAGGGGAGGGAGAAAACTCGCGATTGAAATATTACTAGAGGAGAATTGGGTGGAGTGGAAAGAGGAGTAAAGGGGAAGGGGGAGTAAAGGAAGGGAAGAGGGACCCGTGAAGGCATTGGACGTTTGAAGGAGCGTTTAAACGAACGGCAATCGTTCTATTATTCTAGTTGTCGGGGTCATTGTAAAGGGCGAAGCGCACAACCATCATTCTAATGGATTATGAAGCGCGCACACAAATGTCGGTGGGTCTCTCTTTGCGCATCAGAGCAGGCAAAATGGATGAGGGGGAGAGAGAGAATGGATGAGGGGGAGAGAGAGAATGGATGAGGGGGGAGAGAGGGGTGAGAGGAGAGAGTGGGAGGTTTGAGAGGGATAGAGAAAGGGGAATCTCTGGACGGAAAGGAGAAAAGGGATGGAGAGGAGTGGAAAGGGGGAAGAATAGAGGCGAAGGGAGAAAGAATGGAATGTGCAGAAGTGCGGAGAAAGCAAGAAGAAAGCTGCGAGGAGACAAGTGAGGAGATGTGGCGGGGGGGGGGGGGGAAAGGTAAAAGAGTGGAGGCGGAGGGAGAAGAGAGGGAGAGGGGAGGGTGAACCTCTTTCACTGAGAGAAGTAAGTTAGGGCAGAGGTGAAGGATATCAGGCCGGGAATACTCGTGCAGGAGCTGAAGGTCACCGGAGGGCAGCCTGAGGAGGAGATGGGGAGTACCTACAAGGGCGGTGGGGGTGGGATGGGGAGGATAATGGGAGGGGGTTGGAATGAGGAGGGAGGGGGGGTTGGAATGAGGGGGGAGGTGGGGTTGGAATGAGGGGGGAGAGGGGGTTGGAATGAGGGGGGAGGGGGGATTGGAATGAGGGGGGAGGGAGTTGGAATGAGGGGGGGGGGATGGAATGAATAGCGAAAAATAAAAACGAAGCAAAAATCTCGTCTCGCCGAAGAGTGAGAAATTGTGAAGCGCGGAAGTTTCGCTGTTACGATCGAAAGAGCGACATTTTTTTTAACCGTGGTATAGATATTATTAGGCGTGGAAAAGGAGGAAAACAGTTTTTGGGAAGCGAAGAACGCGTGAGACATGGGCAAGGGCGGATAGTGTTGATTCTTCGTGAAATTTTTTTAAAAGCCGTTTTTCGTAAAAAAAATGGTGGAGAACGTCAGAAATGATCTTATATCAAACACATTTATACATTCAATCCTAACATGTTTTCGTGAAATCTTAAAAATATTCTAGATTCCAACTACATCTCATGATGAAAAGTAATGTTTATCTTTAGTTGTCAGTTTTCCTGTTTCCAGATGTTACAATCACTCAAATTACCAAAAAATTTATTTCAGTTACACAGAAAACAATTACGTACAATTTTAATGCGCTGCATTGCATTTTATATTATTAATTTCCACATTAGCATTGAAACGCTACAAAAAATGACCTTTTGAATACGCGCACATATATAAATCTACTCCATTACCTAATTAATTTTAAATTAGAAAATCTTGAGCGACAAGTTTTTGATTCATCTATACGTCGCATAATGGTTAGGAAACCGTGAATAAGCTGAAGTAATGGGAATTATGCCGATGAAGGTAAGAAAAAAAATCCACTATTACAGTTCTGAACGACTTTTGGACAAGCAACATTTCTTAGAGAAAAATAAAACTTCATTACACATATCTTAACTACTTTCAAGTTTTACTTCCCAATTTTGTCATTTCAGAAAATGTCTTTACTCCCGTCTTTTGCGTAAGAAACGTATTCAAGGAAAAAGGGAAAGTAATTCCCAAAGAATGATAAACCGCAAATGAATCCAACGAACACTTTTTTCGATTATCTTGTCGAAAATGCAATCCAAAGATATTAAGTTTGAAGATAAACGCTCGCACGTCACAAACCAGACTAGATTATTTTCCACGCAGACCTATTTCAGTGCGATGGCGTAATTTCATCCGACTCGAAGGCTGACGACGTTAATAAGAGGAAGAGAACGGATAACCTCTATTTATTCTCTCTCTCTCGACCACTTTCCCCTGAGGAGAAGAGAGAAACTAGAAGATCCGCGATCTGAGGGCACTTTGCACGATCTCACTACGCGAAGGACGAAGAGCAGCATTCCTCGAAGATGGAGCGGAAATTAATTGGCCCTCCCCCACTTCATAAAAAAGGCGGCAAGGTCGTCGAAAGGGCCCTCATTGATACATTTGCTCAGAAAGAGATGTGTTAAACGAAGACCATTTAGAGTGAAATGGAGTGAGTGGAACTAAGGAACTAAGGAAGGAAGGGAGAGAGAGAGAGAGGAAGAGGGTGTCACCCGAAGAGGAGAGGAGAAAGCGAATGAAAGAGATGAAAGTAGGAGAAGGCGAAAAGTAGAGATTGAAGCAAAACAACGGATTTCGAATTCGATATCTTATTGTAATTATTCTTCGCATAAAAAAGTCGCTACAAAATGTTAGTCGCGAATAGAAATCATTCAGTGATGAATAGCGAAACAATTTCAAATCTCAAACGGAAAATTACAGTTTCAGGAAAGAGATGTTGAGAGGAAGTGTTGGAAAGGCGAAAGGAAAGAAAGCGAGAAATCCAAAGGCAAGAGAACTATTGTAAGAGCAAAGGTAATAATATCACGTAAAGACCGCCGCGGGGCAGGTGGCTATTTAGAGGAATCGGTGAGAGGAAAGGGAGGAAGAGAGGAGAGGAAAGGGAGGGAGGGAAGGAGAGGGAGGAAGAGAGTATGAGAGGGAGGGAGAAGGAATGGAAGGGAGGGAAGGAGAGGGAGGGAGAGGGATGGAAGGGAGAGAAGGAGATGGAGGGAGAGGGAGGGAGAAGGAGAGGGAGGGAGGGAAAGGGAAGGGAGAGAGAGATAGAGGGAAGAGAGAGAGAGGGAGGAAGAGGGAGGAAGAGGGAGGGAGAGGGAGAGAGGGAGGGAGGGAGGGAGAGAGAGAGAGAGGGAGAGAGAGGGAGAGAGAGAGAGAGGGAGAGAGAGAGAGAGGGAGAGTGAGGGAGGGAGAGGGAGGGAGAGGGAAGGGAGAGGGAGGTAAGGGGACGAAAGGGAAGGGAGGGAGAGAGAGGGAAGGGGAGAGAGAGAGGGAAGGCAGGGAGAGACAGAGACAGATAAACGACTTTATTGAGGGAGGGAGAGTGAGAGAGAGAGAGGGTGATGGAAGAGTGAAAAGAAATATAACTTTGGAGAGGGGCTGTATTATTTTATCGTGTGATGAACTTCAATGCTTCGAGAAGATAAAAGTTGAATTCGCAATTTTATAAGAATTTCTCGATTTCGTGTGGTCCAGAAGGTTTACGCCCGTTACGAATACAACGTCTGCAAAACAGTCATCCACATAATACCCTACAAATCACCAGATTGGTGGGTGGCAGGAGTTGCAGCGCACCAAAGCCTGCCTAATAACTTCTCTTGCGGGAATCACTCTGCTGTTACGATTACGTATGGTCCTTGGGAATAACGAACCTTGATATCGCTCGGTCCTACAGTCGATCTCTCGTATTTTATCCTCGTGAACGTGCCTGCCCATGTACGTAGGTGCCTCCAATATTCCTGAAACCTCCTCTAATAGAACTTCCGACCTAAATTCCTTCTTTTACACTCGCATTCTAATATTTTAGGATTCCTTATAGGAAAATCGAGGAGGTTATTCTCGAACAAAAATGAGAATATAAAAGATAAAATACAAATTAAAACCGTATTAAATACGAAAATTTTTAACTTGAACGATGCGCACGATTTGGATCGTTTGATGAGATGCCTCTATTTACAGCGCGCGGCTCTAATTCACATCGAATGGATGAATAAAAAATTGGCACAACATACATTGTACAAACTTTCTCATATACCAATGCGTCGTTTAGTTATCTTTTGAAAAATATGAACTATATATAATCATTACAAACATCAACTTAAATAACCATACAAAATTTGATGAAAATCGTATGAGCCGCTTTTAAGAAAATCCAATTGCTATTAAAGTTGCCCTTATATTAATCTTATATTAATTTTTTAAGAATTATGAGCTACTAACAGAAATACCCGGCGTTGCCCGAGGATATTTGGTCCAAATCCGATCGGAATTCTTGAAGAAACATGGTATTTAAGAATTCAATCGGCCGCCGTTTTGAATAAAGCCCGCAAAGAGAAACAAAAACCATATATGAATTATTTCTTGGACCCCCTCCCCCACAAAATGCTAAATTTTCTGACTAAAGAACCTTAAACTATAACAAGAATGTGTAATAACCAGATATGTAGGTAATCAGGAGGAGCCTCTCTGCTCCTGCCTGTAGTTGAGGGACCCCAAGTTGTCCAAATGTTTGGTGGAATATTTTTTGTTCGAATTGAGTCC